>OY728143.1:1525804342-1527004342 GCA_963277665.1 Viscum album | reverse complement strand
TTTAATGTCTAAAAATTATAAATAAAATATCATTATCTAGGAAATCTCTTTAGCTTTCTAATGAATTTTTATAGTCGAAATTCCAACATATATAACGCTATGTAAAATTTTGTTTTCTAAAAGATATATGATTTTGTCATTTTTGTATTTATTTTAACTTAATTAAAATAAAGTGTCCCTATCACCTACAAGTGGCTCCATGGGGTCTCAAAATCGACCCAAAGATTCCTAGGGTCGGACATGTATCCACCAATAAGGTTAGGACACGTTTTAGGGTAATTTAGTATTATTATAATATTATTTTTTAACTCTTATTTACCAGATTTACCCTTTAACCATGGTAAATAAAATATTTACCGAAGTAATTATTCAAAATGTCTAAAAATAAAAGTTACCTATTTACACAATTTGGAAATCCTGATTTCAAATATGGAATCCATTTTTCCAAATTCAAAATACAGAAGTGGCAGAAATTGATTTAAAATTAATTTCCGATGTCAAAACAAAAAGCGTATTTTTAAGATATAATAACTATCAAAAGATTGATACTTGTTTATGTCCGGTTTAATTGTGAAATTATGTCCAATGACAAAAATTGTATTGAATGGTAAAAATATATTCTAAATTTACTTTAAAACCACTCAAATTCATAATTTATCACTATTAATTATTTTGATTTAAAAAGTTGTTTTTAATTAAAATTTAGTAATTTTCACTATTCATCAAAATATTAAATTTATCCGAAAAGTACCAAAATTTCACCTTAGGCTAAATTCAATACTCCGAATCCAAAAATGAATTCCATTTTGAGAGATAAAATTTCTAAAATTTAGAAAAGTATGTATTACTATTCATAACGGCTACTTTGATTGGTCATGGTGTGTGTTAGAACTCGAAGTTGCATACAACACACACTAATGTATTATTCAAAGAGAAGCATACCGTGGAAGCTCGGGGTGTTACAATACCAATATGGGTAATTATGATTTACTTTTAAACTATCCATGTGTGACATATTCCATCCTAAAGACGAACTTACTTGATCTTCCTCCATGTGGTGTTTTGACAAACCAATAACTTATCCAAAAGACATTAAACTTGTGATCTGGATCCACCTCCACTAGGAATTTTGATTTAATGGTAAACTATCTATGTGTGACATATTCCCTCCTAGGGACACACTTCTTTGATCCACCTATGTGGGGGTGTTTTGATCAAATAATATTCTCTCCACAATATGTTAAACTCATTCCATGGATCCACCTCCACATGGAATTCTAATCCATTGGTAAACTATAACGCTGTGACATATTCCATCCTTGGGACTCACATCCTCTATACATCTCCATGAGGCATTCTAATCAACCAATACCATCTATAACATATGTTAAAATCATACCCCAGATCTTCCTCCATGGGTAATTATGATCCACTGCTAAAATATTCATGTGCCAAATATTTCCTTATAGGGAAACACCTCCTTAATCCACCTCTATGGGTTTTTTTGATCAACTAATCCCATCTCCAAAATATGTTAAACTCATCCCCCATATCCACCTCCATGGGGAATTATGATCCATTGGTAAACTATCCTAGTATGGAATCTTCCCTCATAGGGACACACCTCCATGATCCACCTCCATGAGTCATTCTTATCAACAAAACATGTATCCAAAATTCATTAAATTCATGCCCTGATCAATCTCAATAATAAGTTTTGTTCCATCTCCATGGTATGTAGAACTTGTTACTTGAACTATAATATCTACCACATAAAATAAACATGGTATTTCTTTGGTAAAAATCCTTGAGAGACTTATTCCACTTAGTGTTAATTACGTCATGAACATCACATGGTTTCTTCTATTTCACACCTAATATGACTCATATGATATTACCTCTAAATAGGATGATTAATAGGTGACTAATGTTCCCAATTTGAAGACATTATTATAGATTCCCAACATGTCTACTCTCCTGACCAAAGGTTACGACCCTATTAAGACAGAAGAATTGTAATTAACCAACATCCAAACAGATGACACCAGGAATGAGTTCAATGAACATGAATTAAATCTATGAGGGAGACCCATACCAGGCAATGATATCCAAGGAGGAATACATGGAATGATGAAATGACATCCCATCATCCCATTTCGATCAAGGAGTAGAACTCATTATGGAAAGTAATGAAATCCACTCACCTTTACAATGTGGGAATGTAGGGAAACATGAATCTAGTGAACACACACAACACATAAGAGGGACCTCAACAAAAGTGTCATATATATATATATCAGTGATCATGGTGTGTTATCTCTGGTAATTATGTGTTTCCAAAAATTTCCAATTGTAATATCAAAATTTCTCTGAAAACTAATCCTCTTTTAAATAATATTATATAAGTATGACATGTTTTCTTTATCACCATTATTATTACCTTTATATCACGAAATAATAGATATTATGTTTTGGACAGCCAAATTATATTCTTCAAAATTTCATAAAATTAAGATATATAGCCTAAAAGATATTGACTAGTTGATGTCAACATCAAAACATGACTAAAAAACAAAGTAATATTATATTTATGTTAGTGACCAGAAAATACTCACAAAAAAATGACATGTTTTCATTCTCATATTGACTAGTGAATGCATCCTTATCTCTAGAAATCAAATCACAAAATATATATTTAAATTTTGATTTGTTGATTAACTAAATATTTTTTTTCATTTTATTATAAAAAATAATAATTTTTTAGAATAAATACATGTCATGTTTTTCACTTTAACTCCTAAACATAACATCATTAATTATTATTCACTTAAAATCACTCTCAAACACTCATAGTACTTCTATAACATATTTATCAACACTTTTTGACTACTTTGATCAATTATTAAGTCAATGAAAAAATAAACCACATTGAAGACCTAGTATTAATGTCAAACCAAACTAAATTAATGAAATCCTCCCTTATTGGTTCTAAATTATTGATATATGATGAAACATAATCACAACCAAAATAGTATATATCAAGGATCATTGAACCTCAATCAAAATATGATATTAAAATTTTTATGGATCATTGTAAATCAATTCATTAAAATTATGTAAACCAAATTCCAAACCAATGCTCGTAGAATTTAAAATCCATTTAAATAATTTTTCATAACCTATAATTACATAAATGGTTTTTTGTATAAACACAAAGTAATTTCAAGGATTTATATCCAAAATATCTTCCCCTTAGTTTTTTAATGACCATAACAAATCTTTGAAACACCCATTTAACAAATCAAATTCCAAAGCCATATTTTTGTTTCAAAATAACCATTTAACAATTCAAAATAATAACCCTACATTAATTCCAAACCCTTATTTAAAAATTTAGTTCAAAACCAATCCCCTAGGTTTTCAAATTTTTTTTTCCAGAATATCTATCATCACAAAAAAATCACAAGAAACCAAATTATAAAAATTTTAAGACGAAATATTGTATCCCAACATTTTTTTATATAAAAAAAAAGAGTTTATAATATTTTAATAGATTAAAAAATCACATAATTTAATTTAGAAATTTTATTATAACCTAATCAGAAAATTACACTCTACACACAGTAATAAATATCACATAAACATTTCACTTCCATAATTTATTATTACTAAAAAACCAAACTCTTTAATAATCCACATGTATCTACTAAATTCATCATCTATACTACTCCCTTATTCATACTACTTGATATATATGTCAATCACACCTACAATGTTTATTCCTTATCAATAAACACCCTTGGAAACTTTTCTTTTAGACGTGGTTATGTTTTCCAGGTTTTTACACAACTGGTACATTAATACTATGGTTTAATTTTGTTATGATTTCATAACATAAATCTTTTACTTTTGATTCATTAAATTGAGAAATAACCATGTTTTTATTAAACTCATGAATGAAATTATTTTTAAATATTCATATAATTTTTTATAATTTAATAGAAATTATTATTTCAAGAAATATTTGTCGACAACCTAATCCTCCTTTTGATTTTGTGAAGTCTCATTATGTTATGTTGAATTTTATTAGGTATTAAGTGAAAAAGTGTGATGAAGTTATTCATGGAATATATTTATAATAAAAAATAAATTACACAAATAATAATTTAGTTCACACCAGAGTGTCCATGATGGTTGAAAAAACTTATGTTTAATTTTTTTCGATCAACCGTGACTTTATAGTTTAAGAAATATTCCCACTCTCTGGCCAAAATATAGTTTAATTACATTACCTCAGCCAAAAAATATAATGTACCAATAAACTAAACACAGTAATTAAATGACTACATATCATAACCTAAAGCGACTATAATCATTAGATATACAATTGAGTCAATGTAACTATGACATATATCATGGCCAAACATAAAACTAGCTTTGTAATATAATTATATCTGCTGTATGTTTTTATAAAATAACTCACACGAAATTTATAAAAAAAAGTCAAACACCAAAATTATTGAGGATACAAGGAACCATAATGGGACTAAGTTTAAAATCATCTTTTCTTGTACATTGATAGAGAATATTTTGAATTTGGGAAACATAGTTAGCTTCCATTTCATATATACTGATCATATGGTATAAAAATTAAATAAGAGATAAACCAATGATCTAATTATGAGATTACAAATAAAAATGAACTTGATCTCTATGTTAATCCATTTGAACCGACAAAGAAGAAATAATTTCCAAATGGATGGTAAGTAATATCTTTAATGAATAATAGAAATTATTTTGAGTTCGACTTCTTAGAAATCAATTATTTTAAAAAATACAAAGTAAAAAGCATCAATTTATTACCAATTCCGTACTTATAACATTATTTGATGAATAATTCAACAATTTTTAATTGATTTGGATAGGTAAGAAGCTATTATTTTCTTGGATTATTGTTTTTAATTTATTATTTAATATTTTATTCTTAACTTTATTAATTACATTACTCTGTTTCAAATGAAAACATAATGATCATTTATTTTTTAATTTTATCTTTTTTTTGTATTTTTTTAAATGTTTATTCATATGTTAATTTTTCTCTCCTTGATTTAAATAATATGTGATAAAGAAAAGTGAATCAGGGAGTGAAGTCATAAGTGATAACAATCATATAGATGGGATGTATAAATAGGTTAATATTAGAAATATATACTTCTCTCAAAATAGATTCATTTCAATTAGTTGATATTTGAGTCATTATTATATCACTTGATGATTAATGGAGTGATTCTATTAGTACACATAATAAAATTTGATTTGTAGTTTATTTCAATCACAGTGCTCTGATACTCAACTATGAACAATACTATAAGGTGATGGAAATCCATGATCACGATTCATGGCCACTAAGTGTGGATAAAATATAAAAAAATATTATTTTTTAACTATAATGAAATTAATTTGGGGAATATTCTGTAGATAATATATAACTCCACCTCTTGATATTTCAATTATTTTAATTGTTTTCATAAAAAAACATTAAATACCCCATTCATTATTTTAATTTTATGAATAAAACTAATTCAATATTAAAAATAATGATTAACTATATAAATTGAGATGATATTGGCACTAATATACTACATAATCTAATAAATAATTATATTGTTTGATAAGTTTTTAATGTATGATGAGTAAAATTTGGTGCTATAATATTAGAGTATATTTTTTATCAATTAGTAATTGGTATAGTTGTAAATTTCAGTATAGGTTTAAAAATATTAATTCATTTATTATATGTTCACATATTCTCCACATATAACGACCCATACTTTACATACATTGTTAATACTTCAAAATTGAAGCATACTTATTGCAACATATGACAAAACCACAAAGGACCGTATAGGTATAGTGTCTTTAGAAACTGGGAAACATAAACAACTGGTTCATAAATCTTCTACAGTGTCTCCCATTTATTTCATCATATCTAGGGTCCCTTTTAGCATATTCTACTTAATATCCATCTTCCTGACCTGGGGAAAAGAAAACATAAAGTGGTGAGCTCAAATGCTCAGTAAGGGAAAATAAAGGAAATAAAAATCATATCATATCTTTTTGAAAATCATAACCTGCAAAAGAGATCATAATATCTTAACATGGAACAAATCATAGAAGTGAAAATGAGATCCCCATAATCATAACATGAAACTTGAAACCTTGTGGCATGTACACATAATCATGGAAAATCATTTCTTGTTAGTCATGACTCATTGCCAAGACTATCTTAGCGGACAAAGTCCATTTCTGAACCGAGTTCACTCCTCGTTTCAGTCCTGTATCACTGAACCGAAATAACCTTCCGTTCCATCCATGTCTATCTCATGAGATATAAATCTTTACCCAATGCATTGGAGGGAGATATAGGTCCCACCCATCTTATAATGAATCCTTTCTTATGTGTGCCACATAATCATAAATCATACATCATCGCATAACACATGTAACAAAAATGGGATTCTTGAAACATCATGACATCATAAAACAAATCATATATGGTAAATGACTTCATAAAAATAATTCCCTCACAACATAATCAAATCAATGTAATAATAGGGATAAAAACAGAACCCAATATTATCTTAGATGGAAAATAATTTTGATAAAACATTTGAACTCCATTCTTGAGGAAAATATCATTTCTACTTCAAAAACACTTTTATTTTCTTAACATGTCATACAATTATAAACTAAAAGAAGTTGATTAAAATTAAACATGAAAACTTATAAAGGAAGATTCTGGGAAATGATGTTTTAAAAATCCATTCTTGCCATATAAGTTTAAAAAAACATTCTTCGTACTTTTGTTGGAAAAGTAAAAAAGTACCTCGTACGAAAAAACGACAAAAGATTCCTTTCATATTCTTTATAAAAACTCACCGAAGGGTAAAATTGGATTTACACTATTGTAAGTGGATGGAAACAATATTACATATTGAGGGAACATGGATGTGGATGATAAAATACACCCCAATAAATATTTACGAATAAACAATCTCGGATAAAAATGAGATTGTGATATTTCCCTTACCTTAGGTCCGATTTGTTTTGTACGTGTCCGAAGCTCCTCTTCTTTGGAACGCCTCTTTGAATCATCCACTTAGGGAACTAAGATTGGTCTTTGAAGAAGACCAGGACCTATAGGATTATTCTAGGGAAGTGGATAGGAGAGAATGGCAGGGGTTGGCCGAGCTTGAGTGCTCAAATTGGTGTGAGGAGGAGGGGGAGGAGGTGCCCTTTTATAAGGGAGGAGAGGGGCACCTTAGGAATATCTCAAGATATTATTTTATATTAAAGTAAAAATCGGTTTATAATGGTTCCAAAGGGTCGTATTTCGAAGATAAAGTGGGGATGGGTCGAAATACTATCAACCAATAGGATTTAGACAAGTTTAGGGTATTATTTTAACCTTATCAATTAGATTTAACTCTAAGTTAAATAATTTAACTTTTACCATGTCTTTTTGTTTTCTTTCACTATATGGTTAATACACTTACTATAACATGCCAAACGAACCCCAAATTGTTTATTATTAATATATATATCCTTATCTAAGTCATTTGGCCGAACCTTATATTTTTAGGAATAAAATAACAATTAATAATATAATATTTGATTTAAAAACTATTTTGTTTCAATTTTGACAATATTTGATATATGATTTTTGTGAAAGTCATAAAAGAATTATATGTTCGAAAAAAGTTGATTAAATCAACACTAATATATCATAGTAACCTAGAAAATTAGTGGAATTCATAAAAAGTCTCAAATTACATTTATTTTGGTGTTTATAACATCAATTATGTCAATATTTCATAAATAAGATAATTACTGCATCATAATTGTGTCATAAATAAATTAAATTATTTAATTTCTAAAAATTATAAATAAAATACCATTATGTAGGAAATCTGTTTAGCTTTCTAATGAATATTTATTGTCGAATTTATCTTATGTATAACCCCATATTAAAAATGATTTACTTATTAAACTTTGATTTTAACTATTTTAACCCTTCTTTAAATAAATTAATAATAAATGTCCTAATCTAACTCAAGTGGGCCTAAATGGTCATATTTTATTCATAAGGTTGTTTTTGGTCGAATTACACTTATCCAATAGAATTAGGACATGTGTTAGGGTAATAGTAATATCATATTTACCCTTAGTTACCCTATTTACTATTAACTGCGGTAAAAAAAGTAAAAAGATACTATTCACCAAAAAATTATTTTTATCTCATTGAACCACATTTTACTTACTGATATCAACCGTGTCTGTCGGACTTTTGAAATTCCATTCACAGAAGCGGTAAAATTAAGTTTTATGCAAAATTCATTTTTTAACCTACCACTTAATGGTTTCACTATTCATCAAAAATTGAATGTTTTCAGAAAAATACCAAAATTTTACCCTAGGCTAATTTCGGTATTCCGAATCCAAAAATGAAGTCCATTTTGAAAAATATAATTTATAAAGTTTCAAAAAGTGGTTATTACTATTCATAACGGCTAGTTTTAGTAATATTTTAATAGCATATCGTTGTTTAGTGAAACTCGGTATTGCGTACGACGCAAGCTATCGAGGAAGGTCGTGATTGCGTGTAAAGTAAGCCAAGCTAGTATGTAGTGAAATATTCCTTTGATGATATATATAAAAACAAAATATTACTCATAAAAATCTCGGGTGTTACATTCTACCCCCCTTAAAAAGAATTTCGCCCTCGAAATTCGTCACTTTGTAACAAACAGATGAGGATACTTCTCCCTCATCATATACTCAAGCTCCCATGTAGCTTATTCTAATTGGTGGTTCCTCCATAAAACTTTCACCAATCGAGTGGTCTTGTTTCGTAGGACTTTTTCGCTATGATTCAGAATCTCTATCGGCTGTTCTTCATAAGAAAGATCTTGCTCTAGCGGTACAACTTCTGAGTTGAGTACATGTGAAGGATCAGGTATGTACTTTCTCAGGATAGATACATGGAACACATCGTGAACTTGAGAGAGATTCGGTGGAAGCGCCAATCGGTAAGCTACCTTTCCAACACGATCCATTATTTCGAAAGGACCGATATATCTAGGGCTCAACTTCCCCTTCTTTCTAAATCTCATAACCCTCTTCCAGGGAGATATTCATAAGAACACTTTATCACCCACTTCAAACTCTAGGTCTTTTCTTCGGTTGTTGGCATAACTTTTCTGTCGACTATGAGCTGCTCTTATGTGTTGTTGAATAGATCTGGCCTTTTCTGCCATTTCATCAACGAGATCAGGTCCTAATAGCTTTCTTTCCCCAACTTCATCCCAACAAGTTGGAGTCCTGCATTTCTTTCCATAGAGAGCTTCATAAGGAGCCATTTGAATACTGGAGTGAAAGCTATTATTATAAGAAAATTCCACCAAAGGTAGGTGTTGATCCCAACCTCCTTTTAAATCCATAGAGCAAGCTCTCAACATATCTTCTAGGGTTTGAATTGTTCTCTCAGACTGACCGTCTGTTTGAGGATGATAAGCAGTGCTGAAACTCAACTCTGTATCCAGAGTATGCTAAAGACTTCCCCAGAACTTCGAGGTAAATCTCGGATCCCGATCAGATATAATAGAAAGTGGTACTCCATGCAATCTTACCACTTCCTTTACATATATCCTGGCAAGCTGATCTAGAGAGAAATCCTCTCTAATAGCAATGAAGTGTGCAGACTTTGTAAGGCGATCAACTATGACCCAGATAGCATTATTGCCTTTGGATGTTTTCGGAAGTCCTGTGACAAAGTCCATAGTGATGTTTTCCCATTTCCATTCGGATATGTGTAATGGTTGTAACATCCCCTTAGACTTTTGTCTCTCAGCTTTAACTTGTTGACAAACCAAACATCGAGAGACATATTCAGCAACATCTCTTTTCATGCCATCCCACCAGAAGTACTCTTTCAGGCCCCTATACATCTTCGTGCTTCCAGGATGAATAGAGAATGAAGAACTATGAGCCTCATCCAGCAGCTCCTTCTTTAATTCGGGTATGGGAGGAACACAAACCCGATTCCTGAACTTTATTATCCCATCACAATCAAGATTGAATTCAGGAACATTTCTCACCTTCTTTTGTAACTCTACATCTTCTTTCTGTGCCTCTTTAATCTTCACATGTATAGATGGTTGAACATTCATTTGAGAAAGATAAGATTTTTCCTCTTCCATTATAATTCCAAGATCCATCCTTTGTAAATCCATAAATATTGGATCTTTTGTGATCCTCATCATGGATAAACTAGCATTGTCTTGTCGACTTAATGCATCTTCCACCTTGTTTGCTTTCCCAGGGTGGTAATGGATTGAGCAGTCATAATCCTTAATCAGCTCCAACCATCTTCTTTGACGCATATTCATCTCCTTTTGTGTGAAAATATACTTTAAACTTTTATAATCAGTATAAATATCACACCTTTCACCATAAAGGTAATGCCTCCAAATCTTTAATGAAAATATTACCGCAGCTAACTCCAAATCATGTGTTGGGTAATTTTTCTCTTGGATTTTCAACTGTCGTGAGGCATAAGCTATCACCATATCATTTTGCATAAGAGCACACCCCAATCCCTTCTTGGATGCATCACTGTAGATCACAAACCTTTCTCCACTACAAGGCAGTGTGAGCACAGGTGCACTAGATAACCTTCTTTTCAACTCCTTGAAATTCTCTTCACATTCCTCTATCCAAACAAACTTAACTCCTTTCCGAGTCAACTTGGTGAGTGGATTAGATAATCGTGAAAAATCTTTTACAAAACATTGATAATATCCAGCCAAACCAAGAAAACTTTGGATCTCAGTTACTGTTGTTGGTCTTGACCATCTTTCGATAACCTCTGTTTTTGCTGGATCCACAGATATCCCCTCTTTTGAGATTATGTGACCCAAAAATGCAACTTTTTGAAGCCAAAATTCACACTTGGTAAATTTGGCATAAAGCTTCTCCTTTCTCAGGGTCTTCAATTTAATTCTCAAGTGATCTTCGTGCTCTTCCTTGCTCTTTGAATAGACAAGAATATCGTCTATAAAGACTACCACAAATTGATCAAGATAGTCTCTAAATACTCTATTCATTAGATCCATGAAGATAGCAGGGGAATTAGTAAGACCAAATGGCATCACTATAAATTCATAGTGTCTATACCTTGTACGGAAAGACGTCTTTGGTATATCCTCCCTTTTGACCGTTAATTGATGATACCCTGAACGAAGATCAATCTTGGAAAAGTATTGAGCTCCGCGTAGTTGGTAAAATAAGTCATCAATTCGTGGGAGAGGATATTTGTTCTTGATAGTGATCTTGTTAAGTTCTCGATAATCAATGCAGAGTCTCATTGATCCATCTTTATTCATAACAAATAGAATAGGTGCTCCCCAAGGTGACGCACTAGGGCGTATGAATCCCTTATCAATATTCTCTTGGAGTTTCTTCTTCAATTCCTGCAAATCAATTGGGGCCATTCTATAAGGTGTCTTTGAAATAGGCAAAGCACCCGGTACGAGTTCTATTGAAAACTCAACTTCACGATTTGGTGGAAGACCCGGTAATTCCTCCGGAAAGGCATCATCAAACTTCCTTACGATGGGCATATTCTTAATCGTAAGTTTCTCACCAACCATTTGAGATAAATAACCTTCATTTAGTGGAATCAAGACCCATAAGATGGAAGAAATTTCCACTGGAAGGTTATATTCATCCTTGCATCGATAGACGATCGTAGATTGATCTGGAATATGAAATGTGACTTCCCTTCTTTGGCAATTGATATGAGCTCCATGTAGAGAAATCCAATCCATGCCAAGAATCACATCAAATTCCACTAAAGGAAGGATCACAAGATTTGCAGGAAGCACTTTCCCACAAACTTCGATCGGAGAAGAATTATAAACTTTTGATGCGACTGTTGTGCCATTAGGTGTTGTCACAGCTAACTAAACATCTAATTGTTGAGGTAATACTGTGATACCCTTAGAAAATTTTTCAGAAATAAAAGAGTGGGTGGATCCAGAATCAAATAAAACATTTTCTACTTTAGAGTGGATGGTAAGTGTACCTTTCACCACTTCGTTATCGTACTCCACATCGCTGATAGAAATTGCATGCGACTTTCCTTTGTCTTTAGCCTTAAGATTTTGTTGACGTCGACCATCATCATCAACCCTTGGATTTGGGCATTGATTGGAATAATTCCCCATCTCCTTGCACTTGAAACATTGAAGTGTAGTAGGTTCATTCTGTGTATCCCTTCCTTTGTTTTCATCATTAGACATCTTCTTCCCATTATTGCGGCATTCAAATGCCCGATGACCTTCCTTTCCACATTTGAAACATTTACTTGTCCCTTTAAGACAACTCCCTCCATGTTTCTTTCCACACTTTGAGAATAAGGGAAAGCTCATCTTCTTTTCAGTGTTCTCTTTATATTTTCCTTTGAATTCCATATTCCTCTTCTTATCAAACCCATGTGACTGATGGGTTACTCCAATCTCCATCTCGACTTTGAGAGCACATCGAATGATTTCCTCGTAGCTATTGAAGTCCCTTATGGCTAACGCCCTTTGAAGACTTGGTTTTAAGCCACTAAAGAATCGATCGATCTTACTCTCAGGTTGGATAATAATACTAGAAGCTTACCTTGCAAGTATTGTAAAATTTGCTTCATAGGTACCAAGAGATTCATCATCCCTTTGCTTCAGTTCAAGAAACTCTTTCTCCATCTTTGTTCGGAGAATACGAGGGAAGTACTTATTAAAAAATAAGTTCTTGAACTCGTCCCATTCCATAGACTCAATTTCATCCCTTTGCCTCGTATTCTTAATAAGATTCCACCATTGATCAACATCTCCTTCCAAACGATACACTGCTAGGATGACTTTATCATGTTCAGAACATTGAAGAACTGAAAATATCTTTTCAGTAGTACTAATCCATTGTTCAGAAACTAATGGATCAGTAGACCCACTGAAAGAAGGTGGACGCTGCCTCATGAAGGATTCAACAGAATGTTGCTCCTTCCTTTGCTCGTTTGGAAGTCCTGCATGATTCATAGCTTGAGAAAGTTGTGTGAGCATGGCTACAAGATTTTTCATTCCATCTCCCATATCGTTTGGTTGCTCAGGGGGACAATCATTGCATTTCCCATCGCATTCCGCATTAACACGGTTCCTTCGGGTTCCAGCCATTGACTAAAACCAAGAAGAATAGTGTGAGAAACACTAATTATAATAGGAAAACCACATAATCAAGGATAAAATTTCACACTTAAGGTCTTATCCTAGGGTATTCATGACCATTTCTAAAACACTAAGATTGTGTTCTATGCTTAGACTTATCCTTAGGGTTCTTACTAAGGCTTTCACATCCTAGTTTCCAAAGGTTGACTATACCTTTCCTCTGATACCAACTATAACGACCCATACTTTACATACATTGTTAATACTTCAAAATTGAAGCATACTTATTACAACATATGACAAAACCACAAAGGACCGTATAGGTATAGTGTCTTTAGAAACTGGGAAACATAAACAACTGGTTCATAAATCTTCTACAGTGTCTCCCATTTATTTCATCATATATAGGGTCCCTTTTAGCATATTCTACTTAATAACCATCTTCCTGACCTAGGGAAAAGAAAACATAAAAGGGTGAGCTCAAATGCTCAGCAAGGGAAAATAAAGGAAATAAAAATCATATCATATCGTTTTGAAAATCATAACCTGCAAAAGAGATCATAATATCTTAACATGGAACAAATCATAGAAGTGAAAATGAGATCCCCATAATCATAACATGAAACTTAAAACCTTGTGGCATGTACACATAATCATGGAAAATAATTTCTTGTTAGTCATGACTCAATGCCAAGACTATCTTAGCGGACAAAGTCCATTTCTGAACCGAGTTCACTCCTCGTTTCAGTCCTGTATCACTGAACCGAAATAACCTTCCGTTCCAGCCATGTCTATCTCATGAGATATAAATCTTTACCCAATGCATTGGAGGGAGATATAGGTCCCACCCATCTTATAATGAATCCTTTCTAATGTGTTTCACATAATCATAAATCATACATCATCGCATAACACATGTAACAAAAATGGGATTCTTGAAACATCATGACATCATAAAACAAATCATATATGGTAAATGACTTCATAAAAATAATTCCCTCACAACATAATCAAATCAATGTAATAATAGGGATAAAAATAGAACCCAATATTATCTTAGATGGAAAATAATTTTGATAAAACATTTGAACTCCATTCTTGAGGAAAATATCCTTTTTACTTCAAAAACACTTTTCTTTTCTTAACATGTCATACAATTATAAACTAAAAGAAGTTGATTAAAAATAAACTTGAAAACTTATAAAGGAATATTCTTGGAAATAATGTTTTAAAAATCAATTCTTTCCGTATAAGTTAAAAAAATCATTCTTCGTACTTTTTTCGGAAAAGTCAAAAAGTACCTCGTACGAAAAAACGACAAAAGATTCCTTTCATATTCTTTACTAAGAACTCACCGAAGGGTAAAATTGGATTTAAACTATTGTAAGTGGATGGAAAAAATATTACATATTGAGGGAACATGAATGTGGATGATAAAATACACCCCAATAAATACTTATGAATAAACAATCTCAGATAAAAATGAGATTGTGATATTTCCCTTACCTTAGGTCCGATTTGTTTTGTACGTGTCCGAAGCTCCTCTTCTTTGGAACGCCTCTTTGAATCCTTCACTTAGGGAACTAAGATTGGTCTTTGAAGAAGACCAGGACCTCTAGGATTATTCTAGGGAAGTGGAGAGGAGAAAATGGCAGGGGTTGGCCGAGCTTGAGTGCTCAAATTGGTGTGAGGAGGAGGGGGAGGAGGTTCCCTTTTATAAGGGAGGAGAGGGGCACCTTAGGAATATCTCAAAATATTATTTTATATTAAAGTCAAAATCGGTTTATAATGGTTCCAAAGGGTCTTATTTCGAAGCTAAAGTGGGGATGGGTCAAAATCCTATCAACCAATAGGATTTAGACAAGTTTAGGGTATTATTTTAACCTTATCAATTAGATTTAACTCTAAGTTAAATAATTTAACTTTTACCATGTCTTTTTGTTTTCTTTCACTATATGGTTAATACACTTACTATAACATGCCAAACGAACCCCAAATTGTTTATTATTAATATATATACCCTTATCTAAGTCATTTGGCCGAACCTTAGATTTTTAGGAATAAAATAACAATTAATAATATAATATTTGATTTAAAAACTATTTTGTGTCAATTTTGACACTATTTGATATATGATTTTTGTGAAAGTCATAACAGAATTATATGTTCCAAAAAAGTTGATTAAATCAACACTAATATATCATAGTAACCAAGAAAATTAGTGGAATTCATAAAAAGTCTCAAATTACATTTATTTTGGTGTTTATAACATCAATTATGTCAATATTTCATAAATAAGATAATTACTGCATCATAATTGTGTCATAAATAAATTAAATTATTTAATGTCTAAAAATTATAAATAAAATACCATTATGTAGTAAATCTATTTAGCTTTCTAATGAATATTTATTGTCGAATTTATCTTATGTATAACCCCATATTAAAAATGATTTACTTATTAAACTTTGATTTTAACTATTTTAACCCTTCTTTAAATAAATTAATAATAAATGTCCTAATCTAACTCAAGTGGGCCTAAATGGTCATATTTTATTCATAAGGTTGTTTTTGGTCGAATTACACTTATCCAATAGAATTAGGACATGTGTTAGGGTAATAGTAATATCATATTTACCCTTAGTTACCCTATTTACTATTAACCGCGGTAAAAAAAGTAAAAAGTTATTATTCACCAAAAAATTATTTTTATCTCATTGAACCACATTTTACTTACTGATATCAACTGTGTCTGTCGGATTTTCGAAATTCCATTCACATAAGCGGTAAAATTAAGTTTTATGCAAAATTCAGTTTTAACCTACCACTTAGTGGTTTCACTATTCATCAAAAATTGAAAGTTTTCAGAAAAATACCAAAATTTTACCCTAGGCTAATTTCGGTATTCCGAATCCAAAAATGAAGTCCATTTTGAAAAATAAAATTTATAAAGTTTAAAAAAGTGGTTATTACTATTCATAACGGCTAGTTTTAATAACATTTTAATAGCATATCGTTGTTTAGTGAAACTCGGTATTGCATACGACGCAAGCTATCGAGGAAGGTCGCAATTGCGTGTAAAGTAAGCCAAGCTAGTCTGTAGTGAAAGATTCCTTTGATGATATATATATAAAAAAAATATTACTCATAAAAATCTCGGGTGTTACACCACATATCCAGGAATCCTTTGATATTGAAAAATAAATAAATTTCATTTAGGATATAGGATTAATATGAGTGAAATCAAAGGAATTTTAGAAACCAGTTCTATAAAACTAGTTGAAATATTCAAGATGAAATTGAAGAGAATTTATAACTACATAATTCACTAAAAAAGAGTGAAAATTTCTTAGTAATTTCAAAAATATGGTTAAACAAGGGACCATCAAGTAGTTATCTATACCCTAAAAAAATTATTGAATAACTTATTTGAATTACCAAGAATTGACAATGATATTTTATTTAAGATATGGATTAATCTATTTGTTCCCCAAGATTCATGGATTACCATGTGAAGATCCCCATAAAAACCTAAAACAATTTCAGACATTTTCTTATACTATTAAGCCTTATGGTGTCATAAAAGATGAAATTAAAAATATGGCATTTCCATTTTCTCTAGATAAGAGGGTGGTAATATTTACCTCAACCCAAAGCCATAAGAAATTGTTAGGTTTTAAGGAAACTCTTTTTAAAAATAATATTTTCAACCTCATGTTAAAAAAGAATCACAAATGAAGTTTATTACATAAGGTAGTCCCAGGGAGAGACATAATAATTTTACTATAAGTTTTATATCATAATGTTTTAAATAAACATAACTAAGTTATAATAAAAATACACCCATATATAATGAAATATTTATAGATAAAATAAACCATAGGTTTAATGGTAGACTATATCACAAAAATAATAGATATTTCCAAGTTTATAGAAATAGATTATAGCCTATATACTTTCATGTAATGGTTAGTCAACTACAATAACCCATTACTTACCAATAACCACACATAAAACTTTATCCATCTTTTAAAAATATTCAGGTCACAATATAAAAATAGCAAAACACATTGAAAATATTGATAACTCTGGTATGTTAATTAGATAATGAGATAAATGTTTTGAAAACTATTGTTTCAAGATAGTTAAATTATCAACTAGTAGTGAATCCCAAATACAAAGGAAATGTGAATGATGTTACACTATTTTTTGGAACATATATTAGATCCCTAGAGATATTTACTCTTCAACTAGTGTAGTATAAGAAACATTTACATTTATATGATCTAGTATTATATCATAAAAATTTATCCTTATGGTTACATCGAAATAAAAAGAAAATATCATTGATAAGGAAAAGGATGAGGTAGGTAGATTTAATAATTTCCCATTATATGATATTTCATTAATGTTTCCGTACAAATAACTCATAGATATAAAAGTTGTAAACATTGATCTTGGAATTGACATTTTCAGCAAATTTAGGAAGGTCAATGTTACTATTCCTTTTATCAATTTTGTAATAAATACATAATGTTTAAAAAAATATTAAAATAGGTTTGTATACATAAAATGTGAGTAAAAAATGATGAGATATATTTTCTTATGGATGAATGTTTCATCTTTGATTCAACTAATTTTTTCTACTAAATATAATGATCTAGGACCCTCTACTATATAGTGAAAAATAAGGGAGACCCATTTGAAATATTCTATTCTTGATCTAGATGTATTTACCTATATTATGATTCACCATATCTGTACAAGTATGATAATTAAATCCCATTAGAATTTCCCTCCAATTTAAAAATCACGGAACAACAAGACCATTATGACTAATTAATGATTTCATACTATTTATAAAGATTATCATCATCTTATCTAATTTAAAATTACTTTATATGGAGAATAAAATAATTCTAGGACATTCCCTACCCATCTTAATTAAACTTTTTTTTGAAAATATCTACATGAATTAGAGTAACATTAATCATTTTATATTCATATTATTGATTGGTTTTCTACTAATTTTTTCCCTAATCTTACAAGAATTTTATTTTCACTAGATAATTATAAACTAGAGAACATTCCCACTGATTATTATTAAATTTAATCTTGTAAAAAGTATTTTTCTGTCATTTCATATAATTATTTTTGTGTCATAAATGAAAAAATATTCTATGACATACATAGTGAATATATTGATTTATATAAATGCACATTATTATCTTCAATGTCTAATCATATGTATACCAGTGAAAACAAAAATTTTTGTGAGGATAGTTTAGATACTAATGTACTTAGCAGGAATGCTTCTTTTCAACCATGTTTCAAAGAATTAAGAAAGATTTATCCAACTATAAAGATAAAACATGTCCCTAAAAATATTAAATATTCATATTTAGAAAGAAATATTATGATAAAAATTGAGCATATAATACTGGATTAAGAGAAAAAACTTTTTAACTTACTCTATATAACTAAAATATTAATAAGATGAAACCTGTCATTCATTCTTAGAATTAGCATATCTTTGAACATCAATAAGAATTTAATTGAATAGTAGTAAAAAATAATAATTAAAGGGAAAAAATGTTGAACAAATATTTATTTGATATAGTTAAGAATTAGGTGTGTATATTGTTACCCATAAGAACATTTTCTCATATATTTTATAGCAAGAGAATATCCATAGTCAAAATAGTATGGAATAAAAGTTCCTTTATAGTGGAAAAGAATGAGTTTAGAGAGTTAGTTCTATATAAAGATATAATAACTAAATTATAGGTGGCTTAATTAATTTACTAGGGAATTTTTTTTTGTATATTTTCTTTCTAAAATGTTTGAGTGGTTAGTATGGAATTCACACAAATTTTTATTTGTTGTAAACTCTATAAAATTACAAATTAATATATTCTCGAAAAATCAAGTGATTACTACATTTATCTACCCCTTTGGGACATTTTCATGTCAAAGAATACATTTTGGATTTTATAAATCTTATATCAAATTTTAATATTATATAATGAGTATCATTATTGATTAATTGTAATCATGTGTGTAATTATTTATAAAAATTTAACTTTTTACCAACCATCCATTATTGCTTGTATTTTTAACCTAATATCTACCCATATAAGAAGTATAAATAAGAACCAAATTCATAACTATGAGAAGTGTAATTTCATGTTTAAGATGAAGATACTTATATTTCATATGGTTTTTAGGGATTCTATTTATATAGAAAAATATAACGTATAAATTATTTCATCCCTAACCTACCCTAAAAATATTAGAGAAGTTAGATAATTTAGAGTGTGTTTTGAGTTTTATAGTATTTTTAATAAAAATTAAAATAAAGTTTCTCTTCCTTTATATCAGTTTTAAATTAAATATTATGACTTATTTTTTAATGAGTAGTATAAGGAATCATTTAATAAATTTAGATCCGTTGTTTTACCACCAAGGAGGATCATTCCTTTTTAAATCAAGGGTAATGAATTAGATTTTTTTTTATAAACTGTTTTTTCCAGAGAATTGTTATAAGGTAAAATGATATAAACTATGATTCTATAAATTTAGATCAATCTCCAATTATTTACACTACAAATGATAAATATAACCAAGCCAAGATATTTGATCAAGACAATTTTCAATTGTACCTTTTGGGTTAAAAGGTGATAATTGTTACTAACCATAAACCATTTAAGTGTCATATAAGAAAATACTGTATATAACCAAAGCTTGACATACATGGACATTATATTACTTTTTCAGAATACTTAATACATGACAAAAACAGACGCCCAAAGACCGTATTAGTTTAGTGTCTTTGGAAACTCAGAACAAAATCTTCTAATCATGGTGAAAGATCTTCAACATCTCCCATAAATATCTTACCATTTTGTTTTCTTACATAAAACCTTTATTTATATCCCGGGGAAAAGAAAACATAGAAAGGTTGAGATGAAATGCTCAGTAAGGGTAAACATGGAGAACATAAAACAATTCGTAAACATCTGAACATAAAAACATGAACATAAAACACGAGTAATGGCATAAATATTCACAGTAGATAAGGCATAGATAACAAAGGAACATTAATCATGATAAAATATCATGGGAATAAAACATGTAATTGTGGAAAACCATTAAGAACATTATATGATTTCCATAGTATACAAGGCAATGCTGGCAAGACCATCATAGTGGAAAAAGTCCATTACTGAACATAGTTTACTTTCCGTTCCAGCCATGTATTACTGAACCAAATTTAATTTCCATTCCATCCATGTTTATCTCTTGAGATATAAATCTTTACCCAAATAATTAGAGGGATATATAGGTCCCACCAATCTCATAATGAAATCTTTATTTTTTGTGCCACAAAATAAACATAAATCATTCATCATAACCCAATGAATAAAATTAGTTTCATAAACATCATCCCATCATAACATAATCCATATAAAACAATGGATATCATTTCATAATAAAAAAATAAAACCATTTAAATAATAGGAACATAATACTTGAAGCATAATAATACTAAATAATGTCATCTTAGATGGAACATAGTTTTGATAAAACACTTGAAATGAATTCTTGAGGAAAATATCATTTCTTCTCCAAATCATTTTCTTTTCACAAAATGCCATGCAATTGTAAAAGAAAGGGATTGTGTTGAAAATAATCATGAAATCTTATAAAGTAATATTCATGAGAATAAGGAATTATGAAACTGTAAATATCCGTTCATGCCGTATAAGTTAAAAAACATTCTTCTCATACTTTTGCAGGAAAAGTCAAAAAGTACCTCGTATGGTAAACAAAAGAAAGATTCATTCCATACCATGTGTTAAAAGTAAAAAAAGGGTAGAAATGACTTTAAAAATAAATGTAATAATAGTAAAAAATTTATGAAAACATTTTTAGAAAACATGGACATGGATGATAACATAACCCCAGTAAATACTTATGAATAAACAGTCTCGGATAAGAATGAGATTGGAATAATTATCCCTTACCCTAAGTCCAATCTCATCCGTATGTGTCTGAGACTTCTATATAGTGGGTTTAGACATATTATTAACTTGTAACAAAACCATAATAATATTTATGATATCATATATGATTCACTTATGACTTTATATTACTCGTTTATTTGTAAATTCCATGTTAGAGCTGCGTTTTGGGTAAAATCGTTTCATTTATCGTACATGTTTTGACTTGTAATTATTCATATGATTACTTAGATCATTATTAATTACTTCCAGAATGTGAAACATGATTTATATATAATTCATATTCAGAATATATATATAATAGATCGATAAATGTAATGAAATACACCATTCATGGAGACGGTAGGCCGTACGTACGCACGAACACTGTTTTTGTTTCCTTATTAAATTGAATGGAAGTAAGTAAATAACATATAAATAAATCTAATATAATTATTATTTCATATATTTCATTATTATTTATTATATATACTTTATAATCATTCTGGAATGGTTACCATAGAGAATGAATCTCATCGCGTCGTGGAGATGGTAATCCGTACGCACACACGAGAGATGATATCATTCCCATAATTATTGAATGGAATTGGAGTGGATGATATAATATCTCATAATAATTATGATGTTATAATAATCATATATAGTTATTTGTTCCATTATTATACTCATCCAAGTAGGTTGGTTATGAAAAACCGATTACACCACGATGTGGAGACGGTAGGCCATGCGTACGCACACACGGTGATTTATTTTTTCATAGGATGGATATAAGGTGAAATTGGGTTATTTTATATTTATAATAACATATCAGTATATCATTGATACTGATGTTATTACTTTATGATGAAACAAAAAAATAAGAGGAAGTATAGGAATAAATAAACTTGAAATAATGGGTAGATGATATTACCTCTTCTTCAACGCACCTCCTTTGAACTTCCAATTAAGGGACTAGAGTTGGTCTTTTGAGAAGGCCAGAATCTAAAAAATGTTACTAGGGAAGTTGAGAAGAGTAATGATCAGGGTTTTTCCAAGGTTGAAGGCTCAAAATGGTGTGAGGAGTAGAGGGATGAGGTGCCCTTTTATAAGAGAAGAGAAGAGCACTTTTGGAAACGTTCAAAATATTAATTTATAATAAACTCAAACCCCACATAAAAACTTACAAAATTACTCAAATTATAATATGAGATAATATAGGGTTATAATATCATCAACCAATAAAATTTAGACATGGTGGGAAATTATTTTAAACCTTATCATTTTGATTTATCATTATTTAATCTATTTAATCTTATTTGTGGTAATAATTTTCTAAATTTTAAATTATTATAAATAATTAATTATATCTTGTTAATTTTCCATAATTGGATGATTTATGACATTTTTGACCATATAAATTTCTATTTTTAATTTTAAAATATTTTTGTGATTTTTAAACAATTTAATAATATGTTATTTTAATAAAATATCACTAGTGTCAATTTTGACAATATTCATTTTTTTGAATTTAACTAAAATCCAAATAGAATATATGTTCGAACCAAAATATTTAGTAGATTACTAACATGTCATATTAATCTATAAAATTTTATTAGCACACTAATTAGATCATAGAATATTTATTTTAATATTTTTAAAACCATTTATTTGATATTTCTCTTAATAAAATAATTACTACAACATTTTTGTATGATGATTTAATATACTGATTTGTTGCATAAAAATTAAAAATAAAATAATATGATTAATATAAATCTAATATATTTCATAAGAATACTTTTAGTATAACTTATCTTCTAAAACAACCAACTTTTAAAAATTTAACTTTATTAAAGTATGATGGTGAAAACTTTGACATCATTTAAAATAAAACAATATAAATGTCATAATCTGTTTTATGAGGCTCCAAATGGTACATAAGTAGACCCTTGGATTCTTATGGTATATATATACTCTACCAATAAGTTTTGGTAACGTTTATGGTCCTTTTGATGGGTATTATTATTTTAATAAAAACTATATTATTGATTTTTCACTAAATAAATAATTTCTACATCATTAATGTATAAGCTATTAAGATAATTATATATTTCATAAAAATCACAAATAAATTACCATCATGAATAAAAAAAATTATATTTCAAATGAGTATTTTTAATTGAATTTATATTCTGTATAACCTTATATTAAAAATAATTTAATTATTAAAGTTTGAGTGAGATATATTTGAATTTCTTTAAATAAAATAAATTAAAGGTCTTAATCACATCCACGTGGGTTCCAAAAGATACCATTTATACCCAAGTATATTTTAGGACGAAATATAATCATCAAATTATATTAATAAAAGTGTTAGGGTAATTTTATAATATTATTTTTACCCTTAATTACCTGATTTACCTTTATCTGTGGTAAATAAAATTTACCGTAGTTACTATTCATAATGACTAAAAATAAAAAGTAGCCTATTAACATAATTTGGACCTACTGATTCCAAATATGGAATCAATTTTTTTAAATTCAAGACATATAAGTTCCATAAATTAATTTAAAATTAACCCCATTGTCGAAAAAACAGGTTTTTGTTTAAAACATTGCAAAATATTAAATTGATTTAACCTACGATTTAAATGCTAAATTAATTCTAATGATATAAATTATATTAAATGGTAAAAATATATTATATTTATAATTTTAAACAATTTAATATTATAATTTAACCTTATAAATTATCTCGATGAAAAAATTTGTTTTTAAGTAAAATTTAGCGTGTTTTTACTATTCATCAAAATAAGAACGTTGTCATACAAATATCAAAACATTATCCAATGTAAATTTTTATATCCTATGTCACAACCCATCTTAGTGGGGCTCGTGCCGCAACTCCCCAAGACCACCTCCAATAGACCAGGGGTTGGTGACTAGCACCGAGTATGCATGTCACTAACATGGGAGGCATTGTCTATAACCCCCCCCCCCCCCACACACACACACATCTCCAAGCCCGCAAAGCTGAAAAGTAAAAACTACTGAAAATTGAAATGCATGCATACACTAAAATGCAAACCCACAGAGTATGATAGGAAAGTAAAGTACAGTAAAGTAAAACCCTGGTCTAAAAGTACAAACCCACCAAAAGAAAGTCCGCAACAAAGTCCAACCTCTAAAGAAAGGTACTAGGACTACAATCCGTAGATGTAGGAACACACCTCAGCCTACCTGATCTCACTGAGCACCGTCCAGTCCTGGTCCACCTAGAATCTGGTCAAATGCTCGCTCGTCTGCAGAAGACACGACACGTGCGGGCAAAGCCCGTGTAGGGGTGAGTATAACAATACCCAATATGACACACTGAAAACCACAAAGGAATACAACAACAGAAATACCACAAAGGAAATGATATAGTTAGCTCTACATAGTATATGTTCACAGAACATATAACAAGAATATCTAGATATACACATACATGATCGACTATCACAAAACCACCAATATAATCTAGTTAGAAGATTCCACTAAGCACGTAACAGGGAGAACACACTACTAGGTCTGAAGAGAGAGATACAAAGTACCCGTTCCTGGAGAAATCACTCCACATGTACTTAATAATACGATGCTCAGAAGAGGATCACAACCAATAGCTATGGGGTGATTCCAACAACTCAGTCTGAACTAATCCTCTAAGTAGAGGATCAGTGCCTGGGTAAGGTAGGTCACGTCGATACCAAGAACTCTACCTAGGGTACCAGGAAGGAATAGAGGATCCGGATCTAAGTCTCACAGAGGGGATTCCAACAACTCTATTAAGGAAGTCCCACTGACGGGATCATACTCATGTATATAGGAAATGATACCAGAAACCTTCAGGGGAAAGACCAAGGGTACGAACCCTAAGAAAGCTTGCCCAAGTCACGGAAGACAAATAGCTCAAGCCATGTAAAACAGTTTACACGGTGTATAGTAGGGTTACACGCCATGTTCCTTGACTCCGGGTACTACCCATGTAAATGGACTGTGTCATTAGGATTGTCGTATAAAATGTAACTACACGACGTGTAGAAGGATTACACGCCCTGTCTGAATGTTTGGGGTTCGCTCTGTGTACGCTGGCCATGTGCCCGTACATGGCCTCAACCCGTGTCGCTCTGCCCGTGTACCAGTACACGGGGTATCCCATGTATTTGGCCATGTCTGACTGGGGAAGGGTTTACACGCCATGTCCTTGTCCATGTACCCAACCCGTGTCCGTGTACTCCCGGAGTACACGCTAGGTGGTCCGCCGACAAACACACACCGTGTAGCCCATACTACACGTCGTGTAGTCGGGATTTCTCTAGAAGTTTCTTCCTCCTCCTCGCACCTCGACAGTATCTCCAGATCTATGTTTTCACTTCTATTCATCCCAAAACATCAGATCTTGGTTCGTTCCATCATACGAACACCTAATCAGGTGTTTTAAGGCCTTTGATCGGGTTATAATCCTCCAATGATCCATCCGAAGGAAAAGCACCAAAAAACCCGTATCTCTCAATCCGCTCTGAATCATCCACCCAAGACATCATCGAAACTCCATACCATCATCCTGAGGTTGGATCTACAATCTCTGATCATTGAGCCATCAAAAGAATGTGCAGCGATCAATTTCTTCCAATAATGTCGAGCGCGGGAAGAAACGAGAAGTCTCCATGAAGAATGGGGAAATTGAATCACAAAATCGAACTAGAGGGACAAACCTCGATCATTTATCATGACGATCCAGGTTCTTCACCGTTTGATCAAAACCAAAATAATCAACAGATTATAATTACGAACATTGGATCTCCCGATAAAAACCCCAAATCACACCTGCTCGCATAACGATCGATCCACGGGAAAATCGGTTCGTAGATTAGTCTGCATTAGTCGTGGGTTCTCAAGAATGGGAAAAGAAATCGAAATCAAACATCCTACCTTGATCCATGGAGTTCGTTGGTGAAGATTCGGTTGCTGCGTCATCGTCGGCGGAGAAACTCATCAAGAACGTCATCGCTGCGTTGGGAGGGTTTCTCTAGAGCATCCCAGTGCTTCCAGGGGAAATTCAAGGTTATGAGATCTGTAAACCTGATCCCATATGAAATATTTATTTAAAAATATAAAAATTTATTCGCTGCAACAAGATTTTATAAAATATTTTATTACAGTTACGTCCAAAAACTAGATTTCACCACCGACCTGCGCCAGCCGATGTTAGGCCTCGCCTGAGGTAAACTCACTGTTCTGAACGCAATGGTGCCCTCAAATTTTTGATCCGAGCACCAATTCAGGAGTTATTGCACTTTTTCAGGAAAACCACATGCGCACATTATTTAATTAGTTAATTAAATTCAAACATTTGATCCAGGCTCCCCGGGCCTTAGAACTGAACGCCGTATCAAATCCTGGTCTCAAAATAATTCCCATATAATATTAAAATAATACATGGAAAAAAATCTGGGACATTACAACCTCCTCACCTTAGGGATTTACGTCCTTGAAAATCCAAAACAAAGGCTACTCAAAAAGATGTCGGTACTGCACACAGATCTGACCCTACTGCTCCCACATGCTCTCCTAGAGATTCCTGTGCTGCCACTGGACACACACCAAGGGAATAACTCACCCACGAAGGATCTTCTCCTGTCGATCCTCGATCTCCACTGAGTACTCAGCAAAGGTCACTCCATCATTGATGTCCAGATCTCCCCAGTCGATAATATGTGATGGATCATGAACGTACCTCCGCCGTTGTGACACATAGAAGACGTTGTGTACCCAATCCATCTGAGGAGGTAGAGCCAATTGGTACACCACCTCGTCAACTCTACTAAGAATCTGAAAAGGGCTGAAAAATCTCAGAGACATCTTTCCACCTCGGCCAAATATCTGCAATCCCTGTTGAGGTGAGACCCGATGGAACACATGGTCTCCCTCCTCAAACTCCAAGGGCCTCCCTCTCTTATCGGCATAAGAATTCTGCCAACTCTGTGCGGTCTTCATCCGCTCCTGGATGATCTTCACCTTCTCCATAGAAGCTCACACCATCTCTGTGCCCATGTGCCGACTCTCCTGGGTCAGTCCAACAAAGTGGTGACCTGGAAGGTCGCCCGTACAAAGCCTCGAATGGTTCCATACAAATAGTGGAATGATAACTGTTATTATAAGAAAATTCCACTAGTGGTAGGTGATCCTCCGAGCTACGACTGAAGTCAAGTATGCAAGCTCGTAGCATATCCTCTAGAACTTGGATGGTCCACTCTATCTGGCCATTAGTCTGAGGGTGAAACGTTGTGCTCAAGCATAACTGATTCCCAAAATCTTCCTACAATCCCTTCCACAAACGGGATGTGAAATGAGCATCACAATCTGAGACGATCGTTGATGGAACTCCATGAAGTCGAACTATCTCTTGCACGTAGAGGTGTCCCAAGATCTCTACTGAACTCTACTCTCGTATGGCTAGGAAGTGGGCCGACTTGGTGAGTCAGTCAATGATCACCCAGATGTCATCATGTCCCCTGGACATACGTGGTAAACCCATCACGAAGTCCATAGATATCCCATCCCACTTCCACTCTGGCACCGCAAGGGGCTGAGTCAAACCTGCTAGAACCTGGTGCTCAGCCTTTACTTTCTAACAAGTAAGGCACCGAGAAACAAACTCTGTTATACTCTTCTTCATTCCTGGCCACCAGAACTGATGTCGCAGGTCCTGGTAAATCTTTGTCACACCTGGATGCACCGCCAAAGGAGATGTATGGAACTCCCCCAGAACCTCCTCCTGCAACGTCACTGGAACTACTGTGCATCCTCTGAAAAGAAAAACGTGCTCCCCACCTATTGAATATCTATCAGCAGCATCACATGTGGATATATGAGCACGTAGGGTATCAAAGCTATCTTCCTTGAGCTGTGCTTCCCTGACTCACTGTAAGAGTGGAGGGGTAACAACCATCGACTAAAGGTAAGCTCACTCATCTCTATCCACGAAGGATAACTGTAAAGAGGCCAACTGCCTCATCACCTCATCCAGCAACTGTGAACTAGACTTCCTACTGAGAGCATATGCCACAACATTCCCCTTCCAAGGAATATAAATGATCTCAAAGTCATAATCCAAGAGGAACTCAAGCCCCGACCTCTGTCTCAAATTCAAATCCTTCTGGGAAAAGATATATCTGAGACCCTGGTGATCAAACTAGAAGAAAAAATGCTCTCCCATCAGGTAGTGCCTCCAAATATTCAATGCGAAGACTACAGCTGCCAACTCAAGATCATGGGTCACGTAGTTCTTCTCGTGTGGCCTCAACTGACGTGAGCCATAGGAAATCACCGCTTTCCTCTGCATGAGGACAAAACCAAGCCCGGTTCCTGATGCATTGCAGAACACTACGTACTCGACAACCTCTTTTGGTACTCTCAAGATAGGGGCGATCGTAAGACTCTATCTCAACTGGTAAAAACCCTGCTGGCATCTCTCGGTCCACAAGAAAGGAACCCCCTTTCGGGTCATATCTGTCATGGGTGCTGAAATCCTGGAGAAATCAAGAATGAATCTTCGATAGTAGCCTGCCAACCCAAGGAAACTCCGCACCTCCACCACGCTCTGATGTGGCTCCCATGCTAACACTGCCTCTACATTGGCTAGGTCCACCACTAAACCATCTTCCAAGATAATGTGTCCCAGAAAGTGGACCTCATGTATCCAGAATTGACACTTCGAGAGTTTCCCGTACAACTGGTGCTCTCAGAGTGTGTCCAGAACCATCCTTAAGGTGCCTCATGTGTTCCTCCTCGGACACAGAGTACCCAAGAATATCATCAATAAATACTACCACGAACTGGTCTAGATAGGGCTGAAAGATCCGGTTCATGAGTCCCATAAACACTTCTAGGGAGTTCGTCACGCCGAAGGGCATCACCAAGTACTCATAGTGACTATAGCGACATCTGAAATCCATATTCGATATATCCTCATCTCATACTCGAAACTGGTGATAACCTGATCATAGATCATCCTTCGAGAACTATTGTTCCCCTATTAACTGGTTGAAGAGGTCATATATCCTCGGTAGTGGATACCGGTTCTTCACAGTCACCTGATTCAAGCGTCGGTAATCCACACACAACCTCAAGCTCCCATCTTCCTTCTTGGAAAACAACACTGGGGCTGCCCAGGGTGAAACAATGGGTCTCACGAATCCCTTCCTCTACAAGTCTTCCAGCTGCACTCTCAGCTCATGAAGCTCCACAGGAGCCATCTGATATGTTGATGCTGATATCAGTGTCATCCCGGGTTGCAAGTCAATGCAGAAATTTATCTCCAAATGGGGAGGTAGTCGAGGGACATCCTCCAGAAAGACGTCCTCATACTCATCCACTACTACTAGAAACTGGAAACTCATAACATCTTCTACACCAAGGGCTAGGCTAGCCAACTGATGTGAAATCGGCTGTACCTTCCTACACAGGAGTCCATACTACACTGCCTGGGTCTCCTTTTCACCGACAAAGGAGAACCTCGTTCCATCACCGTGGACACACTGCACCCTTCGCCTAAAATAGTCAATCTGGGCATGAACTGTGGATAGCCAATCCATACCAAGAATGAAATCGTAAGGCCTCGATGCTACCACCAAGTGGTTCCAACCAAAAGTCTCACCTCCAAGTGTCAGATCACACTTTCAACAAAGGTGTGTGATCTCTTAATCTTCTCCATTCATTGTTTCTAAGAATAAGGGTTGAGTCAACGACTCAACTAGAATCTCAAGGTCTCGAACAAGATAAGTAGCCAAAAGTAATTACTAGCACCTGTGTCTATCAGTACATCAAATAAAGTAGAAAACACACAGATTGTACCTCTAATCATTCCGGGAGTACCTGGTTCATAAGCCTCTGCTGCCTGCAGCTGTCCCTGCCTATGTCCACCATCTCCCTAAGCCTAGGGTGGACCTCCTGGGGGTGGTGGTAAAGGTTCAAAATTCCGACCACCTCCAGCTTCTCTCCCAGATCCTCTTCCACATCTATCTCCCCGCGGATCTTTCTGCTCCACATGTTGCCTCTGCCTCGGTGGTCCATTGATTGCTCCCATGTTATTAGTACGTTGGGTTGTACAATCTCGAGCGAGATGTCCCCTTCCATCACATGAGTAGCATCGCCTCTCTCGAGGATGGCTGGATGTGCCCTTCGAACAATGTACAACAGATCCTCTATCCTAGGATCTCCTCTGAAAACATCTCCCACTCCTGGGTCCCTGACATCAGATCCTTGCTGCCGAGGTCCCTGCTCCAGCTCGCTCACTACTGACAACTGCTGGCTGTCTCTGCTCTGCCAAGAAGCTCTCAACCACTAAGGCCCACTAGAGCACCCCAACATAAGTAGGAATTCTTATAGGGATAATGCTAGCTCATATTTCTTTGTGAAGGCCCCACTCAAAATTCCAAACTCTGAAGTACTGATCCCTAACCATATCTATCGAGTATCATGAGAGGTCGATAAACCTTGATGAATAGTCAGACACCGTCATCGTCCCCTACTGATGATGAAGAATCTCCTGTATACGTACTGCTTTGAGGGTAACCGGTGAAAACATCTCTCTGAAGAGATGATCAAACTCTAACCATGCAAGAGTCACCTCGTCGTGAGTCTGAATAATAAAACTCCACCATCCCCTTGTCGAGCCCTGTAGAAGGCTCACTTCTAGGATCACCATTTGGTCTGCTGGTGTCCTGACCAAACGGAAGACTCTGGTCACTACCTCAAGCCAGTCCTCTACTGCCTGGGGGTCAGGCTCACCTCGAAACCTGAGGGGTCTCTGTCTCTGAAACTCATTGAGTGTGCTCAGCATGCGCTCCTCCTCTACTGATATAGCAGACACTAAACACCACTCTACAGGTGGTGGGATAACTGTCACACCTCCTAGAGGTAAAACCAGGGGATCTGGTCCCTGTATCGAAGCTTCATCACTGAGGGGGTCATCCTCATGATTGATATGTTGGACCCTAGAGGGTGCGCGTCGTGAAGGCATCCTATAAAGAAACAAGATGTATCATAGTCAGTGAGTATATATGGAGATCTGACTCAAGAAGTACATGGAAACCACAACCCATTACTATATGATTCATGTTCCATTATTTTCCCCTGCAACTAGTGTTCTCATGTTCCGTGTTGAAAAGCAAGTTATCAGAGTCCTGGTGTATGGATACATCAGCCGCCCGTACCAATACTGGGGTCCCTATCTTGAAAGCTGAACTTGAAACACTTAACACTATTTCCCCAAACCAACTCACAGACTCTCGGTCCTAAGGTAGAACCAATCTCCTCTGATACCACTCTGTCACGACTCGTCCCAGTGGGGCCCATGCCGCAACTCCCCAAGCCCACCTCTAATAGGACAGGTGCTGGTGAGTAGCACCGAGTAGGCATGTCACTAATATGGGAGGCATTGCCTATAAACCTGTACACACACACACACACACATCTCCAAGCCCGCAAAGCTGAAAAGTAAAAACTACTGAAAATGGAAATGCATGCATACACTAAAATCCCAACCAACAGAGTACGACAGGAAAGTAAAGTATATTAAAGTAAAAACCTGGTCCAAAAGTAAAATCCCACCAAGCAAAAGTCTGCAAAAAAGTCCAACCTGTAAAGAAAGGTTCTGGGACTACAATCCGTAGCCGTAGGAACACACCTTGGCCTGCCTGATCTCACTGAGTACCATCCGATCCTAGTCCACCTAGAATCATGTCAAAGGATCAGTTATATGCATAAGACACGACACGTGTGGGCAAATCCCGTGTAGGGGTGAGTATAACAATACCCAGTAGGAAACCCGGAAAACCACAAAGGAATACAACAAAGGAAATACCACAATGGAAATGATACAGTCAGCTCTACACAGTATATGTTTACAGAACATATAACAAGAATATCTATATATTCACATACACGATTGACTATCGCGAAACCGCCACTAGAATCCAGCTCGAAGATTCTACTAAGAACATAACATGGAGAACACACTCCTAGGTCTGAAGAGAGAGATACAAAGTACTCGTTTCGGGAGAACTCACTCCACAAGTACTTAAGAATACGATGCTCAGATGAGGATCAGAACCAATAGCTATGGGGTGATTCCAACAACTCAGTCTGAACTAATCCTCTTAGCAAAGGATCAGTGCCAAGGTAAGGTAGGTTGTCTCGATACCAAGAACTCTACCTAGGGTACCAGGAAGGAATAGAGGATCTGACTCTAAGTATCACAGAGGGGATTCCAACAACTCTATTCAGGAAGTCCTACTGGAGGGATCATACTCCTATATGTAGGAAATGATACCAGAACCTTTAGGGGAAAGACCAAGGGTACAAAACCTAAGAAATCCAGCCTCAGTCACGGAATAAAAATGGCTCAAGCCATGTAAAACAGGTTACACGACGTGTAGTAGGGTTACACGTTGTGTTCCTTGACTCCGGGTACTGCCCTTGTAAACGGACCATGTCATTAGGCTTGTCATATACAATGTAACTACACAGCATGTAGAAGTATTATACGCCATGTCTGAATGTTCAAGGTTTGCTCCGTGTACACTGGCCATGTGTCCGTACACAGCCTCAACCCGTGTCGCTCTGCCCGTGTACTAGTACATGGGGTATCCCGTGTATCTGGATGGGTCTGACCGGGGAAGGGTATACAAGCCGTGTCATTGTCCGTGTACCCAACCCGTGTCCATGTACTCTCAGAGTACATTCCAGGTGGTCCACGAATGAACACACGCCGTGTAGCCCACACTACACGTTGTGTAGTTGGGATTTCTCCAGAAGTGTCTTCTTCCTCCTCGTGTCTCAGCTGAATCTTCAAATCTATGTTTTCTTATCTGTTCATCCCAAAACATTAGATCTAGGTTTGTTCCATCATACGAACACCTAATCGGGTGTTTTCAGGCCTTTGATCGAGTCATAAACCTCCAACAATCCATTCGAAGGAAAAATGCCCAAAAACCCTATCTCTAGATCCGCTCTGAATCATCTGCTGAAGCCATTATGGCAGATTCGTACCATCATCATGAGGTTGGATCTACAATATCAGATCATTGAGCCATCAAACAAATGCGCAAAGATCGATTTCCTCCAAGAACATCCAGCGCGGGAAGAAATGAGAAGTCTCCATGAAGAACGGTGAAAGTGAATCGCAAAATCAAACAAGAGGGAAGAACCTTGATAATTGTTCGTGACGATCCGGGTTTGTAACCGTTAGATCAAAACCAAAATAATCAACAGATTATAATTATGAACATTGGATCTCCTGATAAAAACTCCAAATCACACCGGCCCGCATAAAGATTGGTCCATGGGATAATCGGTTCATAGATTAGTCTTCATTTGTCCTGGGTTCTCAAGAACGGGAAAAGAAATTGAAATCAAATTTCCTACCATGATCTACAACATTTATTGGCGAAGATCCGGTTGTCGTGTCGTCGTCACCGGTGAAACTCGTCAAGAACGTCGTCGCCGCATTGGGAGGTTTTCTCTAGAGCTTCCCAGTGCCTCCAAGGGAAATTCAGGGTTATGAGATCTATAACCCTGATCCCCTGTGAAATATTTATTTAAAAAGATAAAAGATATTCTCTAGAACAAGATTTTATAAAATATTTTTATAAAATATTTTATTATGGTTACGTCGAAAAACTAGATTTTACCACCGACCTGCGCCAGCCGATGTTAGGCCCCGCCTAAGGTAAAATCGTTGTTCTGAATGCAACGGTGCCCTCAGATTTCTAATTTGAGTACCGATTCAGGAGTTATTCCTTTCTTTAGAAAAAAACAAATTCACATTATTTAATTAAATTCAAATATTTGTTCTGGGATCATTGGGCCTTGGAACTGTACACCGTCTCAAAGCCTGGTATCAAAATAATTTCCATATAATATTAAAATAATACATGGAAAAAAAATCTGGGACATTACATCCTGATTCAAAATAAGAAGTTAATTTTGTAAAATTAAACTTATATACTTTTCAAAAATTAGATTTAAAATGGGTTCACCATCAACAGGCGGCAAACCAACATTTTTTGAAAAATACTTATTTTACCTGAAAAATTTATTTTGTTCTCATACCCTGTTCTAGAATATGTGTAAGATGAATGATATTGTTATAAATCTGAAAACGTGGTTAATACTATTCATAACGGCTATTTCATAATAATTTTATAATAATATATTGTTGTTTAGTGAATCTCGGTATTGCGTACAACACATGTTATTGAGGAAGGTCACTCTTGCGTGCAACACAAGCCAAGAATAGTGTTTGCGTATACTAAAAGCTAACATGATATTGCATATAGTGCAAGATAATATTGGTGTATCATACAACACAAGACACCAATGAAATTAAAAAAGAATATTTCTCATAAAATATCAGGGTGTTACATTCTACCCCCCTTAAAATGAATTTCTCCCTCAAAATTCTTCAGGGTTATAAATCATTTACTACTTGAATATTTATTTCATAGAAACCAACATCGTAAAAAAGAATTATAAAACATAATTTTAAAAAGTAAAGTAAGAAACATAACAGTTACGGAAATTAACTCAACATTGGGTTTCTACATAAGAGAAAATAGGTGAAAACATGGATATGGAAGAGAAATCTAACCATCAAGTTCTGATGGAGAGTGGTAGAGAACCTGGATATGAAAAAGCCAATAATCACAACGCCATAAATGTTTGATGATCTAAGGTACCATCTGATTCATCGGATTTGAGGGTATTAGGACAACATTTTTGGTTTTCAAGACCCTTTCTATAAATTTGAAAATTTTGAATTAGAAGAAATACTTACTTGATTTTGGTACAATCTCACAGTTGGTTATTCCTTGAACAACTTCCACTTCATATATTAAATAAATGAAGTTGAATTTGTCATTCGTGAAGTGTTAGCAGATCATGTGATAGAATGACATGTCATTTCATCTGTCTCAAACAAAAGGTTAGTAAAAGTTTTTAAATATACATAAGTCCATATATGGTGATATTAATCGTATATGGATCCAAAAATGTACTTATACTTCATATATCATTCCACTTAATAAAATAAAACTAATTTCTACAAAACAGGGATTTTGTGTAGTCCAGTGGTAAGAGATAAAGGCTTGTCACACTTCTGTTGTGGGTTCGATTCCTGCAGCCTTTTCCGACACGATGGGTTGTCACCCATCCTACAGGTTGTCCTTTTTCTAAAACTATACTATTATAACATTCTAGAAAAATGTTTTAGCCTTAAACAATACTATCTGATGTCCAAATTAATCCATTCCAACCTTTAGGCTTATCGAAAATACATATGTCCAATCTCATAGTATAATGAAAAATATTACTAGAGAGGTTATCTACCAAGCATGTGAACACCATCATTTATCCCTCATATATCATAAGATATATCTTGTTGGTCACATTCCAAACATGTGAATATCTGAATCATGTATTCCCTTGAAACATGAATTACCATATAGCCTTAGTAAAAATATGAATGCTGTCAAAAGTTAATTATTTCCACCTACCAAAATCCCATAATTTCTATATACTCAAACCATGATGTCACTTTGTCCTTATATCAGTCATGAGTTCATTAATACAATCAAACAGATTATTTTATCCATATCCCTTCATTATTCACATGTTTCCTTCTTTCTAAAAATATTTCAATCACTTTTCATGGTTACCGGCACCATATTTTTATGGAAAACCACAGTGGACTAATACATAGATATTTTAATATACCATAAAAGTACCTCAACAACATTATTCTTGAATTCCAATACATAATCCCTTAAATCCATCCTCTATAATGATTGGCATGGAATAGATCATTCCTTGATTTAGAAGTAACCTCTTAGGTCTGCACATTGAGTTGGGTAATGCCCATGTTCTCCACAGATAAGACATTGAAATCCATAACAGTCTATCCCTCTATTCCCCTTTTCCCCACACAGATAACATCTTCCCATCCATTTGAGGTATTCCTCAAGGTTCTTCTTCCCTTCTTCTTGATATGTGGAAAGCTTAATCTTCCTTCCTCTATGTTCCTCACCATTCAAACATGCATAAAAGTCCATCTTCCTCTTATTTGATGACTTATGAATACAACTAAAGTTCACCTTGTTAATCATATATCGCAATATCTGATTTGGAATAATCATAATATATTTCTCTCCAAGCATTACACAATTTTGTAGATCATAGTGACCAATTTTTCCATTGGAATCAATGGTAACTGAATTCCTTCTCATTCCCTCCAGTGACTAAAACCAGAAACCATAGTGTAAGAAATAGTTAAAATAACGAGGAACCAGATAATCATAAAAAGTGACTTATAGGATGTCTAAATTATTACACATTATTTAATCCATGACACCTTAGGTTCACCCTATTTTATTCATGATTGTCAACTTAATTCTAAGACTATAACCTATAGTTATATTAAACCTTAGGGACATCCCTAGACATAACTTAGAAATATATATAGGGATCTCACTAAAGTTTTCGCATCCTAGTTTAAAAAGGTTATCTAAACCTTCGCTCTAATACCAACTTTAGAGTCTCAAATATTGACGTACATGGAAATTACATTTTGTTTCCAAAATACTTAATACATGACAAAAACAAATGCCCAAAGACTGTATTAGTTTAGTGTCTTTGAAAACTCGGAACAAAATCTTCTAATCATGGTGAAAGATCTTCAACATCTCCCATAAAGATCTTCCCATTTTATTTTCTTACTTAAAACCTTTATTTATATCATGGGGAAAAGAAAACATAAAAAGGGTGAGATCAAATGCTCATTAAGGGTAAACATAGAGAACACAAAACAATCCACAAACATCTGAACATAAAAACATGAACATAAAACATGAGTAATGACATAAATATTGGCAGTACATAAGGCATGGATCACAAAGGAACATTAATCATGATAAAAAATCATGGGAATAAAACAGTTAATTGTTGAAAACCATTAATCACATGATATGATTCCATAGTAGCCAAGACATTGCTGCCAAGACCATCATAGTGGACAAAGTCCATTACTGAACCGAGTTTACTTTCCGTTCCAGCCCTGTATTACTGAACCAGATTTACTTTCCGTTCCAGAAATGTTTATCTCATGAGATATAAATCTTTACCCAAAGCATTGGAGGGAGATATATGTCCCACCCATCTCATAATGAAATCATTCTTTCATGTGCCACAAAATAAACATAAATCATTCATCATAAACCAATGAATACAATGGGTTTCATAAACATCATCCTATCATAGCATAATCCACATAAAACGATGTATATAATTTCATCATAAAAAAAATCAAACCATGTAAATAATAGTAAAATTATACTTGAAAAATAATCATACTAAATAATTTCATCTTAGATGTAAAACAATTTTGATAAAACACTTGAAATGAATTCTTGAAAAAAATATCCTTTCTTCTTCAAAATCATTTTCCTTTCACAAAATGCCATGAAATTTTAAAAGAAAAGGATTTTTTTGAAAATAATCATGAAATCTTGTACAGGAATATTCATTAAAATAAGGCGTTATGAAACTGTAAAAATCTATTCATGCTGTATAGGTTAAACAAACATTATTCTCGTACTTTTGACGGAAAATTCAAAAAGTACCTCGTATGGTAAACAAAAGAAATATTACTTCCATACCATGTGATAAATTTAAAACGGGTAGAAATTATTTTAAACATAAATGGAAGAATTGTAAAAAATTTATGAAAACATTTTTAGAAAACATGGACATGGATGATAAACATAACCCCACTAAATACTTACGAATAAACAGTCTTGGATAAGAACAAGGTTGGAATAATTATCCCTTACCTTATGTAAAATTTCTTCCGTATGTGTACCAGAATCCTATATATTTGGTTTAAACATATTATTAACTTGTAACAGAACCATAATAATATTTATGATATCATATACGATTCACTTATGACTTTATATTACCTGTTCATTTGACAATTCCATGTTAAAGCAGTGTTTTGGGTAAAATCGTTTCATTTATCGTACACATTTTGACTTGTAATTATTCATATGATTAATTAGATCACGATTAATTACTTCCAGAATGTAAAACATGATTTATATATAATTATAATCAGAATATATATATAATAGATTGATAAATGGAATGAAATACACCGTTCATGGAGACGGTAGGCCGTACGTACGGATGAATGCTGTTTTCATTTCCTTATTAAATTGAATGGAAGTAAGTAAATAATATATACATAAATCTAGTATAATTATTATGTCATATATTTCATGATTATTTATTATATATACTTTATAATCATTCTGGAATGGTTAGAATGGAGAATGAATCTCATCGCGTTGTGGAGACGGTAATCCGTACGTTTGCACGAGTGATGATATCGTTCCCATAATTATTGAATGGAATTGGAGTGGATGATATAATATCTCATAATATTTATGATGTTATAATAATCATATATATTTATTTCTTCTATTATTATACCCATCCAATTTGGTTGGTTATGAAAAACAGATTACACCACGACGTGGAGACGGCAGGCCGTACGTACGCATGCGCGGTGATTTCATTTTTCGTAGGATGGATATAAGGTGAAATAGGGTTGTTTCATATTTATAATAAAATATCAGTATATTAGTGATACTGATGTTATTAATTTATGATGAAACAACTAAAGAAGAGGATGTAGAGGAATAAAGAAACTTGAAAGAATCGGTAGAAGAGATTACCTCTTCTTCGACGTACCTCCTTTGAACTTCCTCTTAAGGGACTAGAGTTGGTCTTTTGAGAAGACCAGAATCTCCAAAATGGTAATAGGGAAGTTTAGAAGAGTAATGGGATGGGTTTTGACGAGCTTGAAGGCTAAAAATGGTGTGAGGAGGAGAGGGATGAGGTTCCCTTTTATAAGAGAAGAGAGGGGCACTTTTGGAAACCTCCAAAATATTAATTTATAATAAACTCATAACCCACTTAAAAACATCCAAAATTACTCAACTTGAACAATGATACGATATATGGTTGTAATATCATCAACCAATAAAATTCATACGTGTCGGGAAATTATTCTAAACCTTATCAATTTAATTTATCTTTATTTAATCTATTTAATCTTATTTGTGGTAATAATTTTCTAAATTTTATATTGTTATAAATACTTACTTATGTGTTCTGAATTGTCCACAATTAGACATATTATGACACTGTAGACCATATAAATTTAACTTTATAATTTTTAAATATTTTTGTGATTTTTAAAAAATTTAATAATATGTTATTTTTTTAAAATATCATTAGTGTCAATTTTGACACTATTCATTTATTTGAAGTTAAATAAAATCCAAAAAGACGATATGTTCAAACCAAAATATTTAATAGATTACTGAAATTTCATATTCAGCTATAAAATCTGTGGAGCACAATAATTATTTCATATAATATTTATTTTAATATTTTTAAAACCATTTATTTGATATTTCTATTTATAAAATAATTACTACAAAATTTTTACATGATTATTTAATATAATTATTTGTTGCATAAAAATTAAAAATAAAATACTATCATTAAGATAAATCTAATATATTTCATAATAATACTTTTAGTCTAATTTATCTTCTAAAACAACCAACTTTTAAAATTTTATCTTTATTAAAGTACGAAGGTGACAACTTTGACATCATTTAAAATAAAATAATATAAATGTCATAATCTGTTTTATAAGGCTTAAAATGTTCCAAAAGTATAACCTTGGATGATTAGGGTGAATAGAGGCTCTACCAATAAGGTTTGGTCAAGTTTATGGTTCTTTTTATGGGTATTATGATTTTAATAAAAACTATATTATTGATTTTTCACTAAATAAATAATTTCTGCATCATTAATGCACAAGCTATTAAAGTAATTATATATTTTATAAAAATCACAAATAAATTACCATGATGAAGAAAAAAATTTTATATTTCAAATGAGTATTTATAATTGAATTTATATTCTGTATAATTTTATATTAAAAATACTTTAATTATTAAAGTTTGAGTGAGACATATTTCACTTTATTTAAATAAAATAAATTAAAGGTCTTAATCACATCCAAGTGGGTTCCAAAAGATACCATTTAGACGCAAGTATATTTTATGATGAAATATAATAATCCAATTATATTAATATAAGTACTAGGGTAATTTTATAATTTTATTTTTACCCTTAATTACCTGATTTACCTTTAACTGTGGTAAATAAAATTTACTATAGTTACTATTCATAATTTCCAAAAACAAGTATCATATTAACATAATTTGGACCTAATTATTCTAAATATGGAATCAACTTTTTAAATTAAAGACACAGAAGTTGCAGAAATTAATTTAAAATTAACCCCGTTGTCGAAAAAAAACGGGTTTTTGTTTAAAACATTGAAAAAGGTTGAATTGATTTTACCTATGAATTCAATGTAAAATTAATGATAATGACATACATTATATTAAATGGTAAAAATATATTCTATTTATACTTTAAAACCATTTACTATTATAATTTAACCATATAAATTATCTCGATGAAAAATGTTGTTTTAAGTAAAATTTAACGTGTTTTTACTATTCATCAAAATAAGAATGTTATGAGAAAAATATCAAAACTTTAATCAATGTAAATTTTTATATCTTTATTAAAAATAAGAAGTTTATTTTGTAAAGATAAACTTATATACTTGTCAAAAATTAGATTTAAAATGGGTGTTCCTTCAAAAGGTGGAAAAACTGCATTTTAAAAAAAATACTTATTTTAGCCGATTTTTTTTTATTCTCATACCGTGTTATAGAATATGTGTCAGATGGATTATATTTTTATAAAATTAAAAATGTGGTTAATACTATTCATAATGGCTATTTCTTAATAATTTTATAACAATATATCGTTGTTTAGTGAAACTCATTATTGTGTACAACACACGCTATTGAGGAAGGTTGCTCTTGCATGCAACACAAGCCTAGAATAGTGTTTGCATATACTGCAAGATAATACTGTGTTGCATATAACACAAGATAATCTTGGTGTCGCATACAACACAAGAAATCAATTAAATTAAAAAAATATCTCATAAAATCTCAGGGTGTTACATTCTACCCCCCTTAAAATGAATTTCACCCTTGAAATTCATCGGGGTTATAAATTGTTTACTACTTGAATGTTTATTTCATAGAAACCCACATCATAAAAAAGAATTCTAAAACTTAATTTTAAAAAGTAAAGTAATAAAACTAACAATTACCCAAATTAACTCATTACTGGGTTTCTACATAAGAGAACATAGTTGAAAACATGGATATAGAAGAGAAATCTAACCATCAAGTTCTAATAGAGATTGGTAGAGAACATGGATATGATAAAATCCAACAATCACAAATCCATAAATTTGTGATGATCTAAGGTACCATCTAATTCATCAGATATGAGAGTACTAGGACAACATTTTTGGTTTTCAAGATCCTTTCCATAAATTTGAAAATTTTCAATTAGAAGAAATACTTACTTGATTTTGGGACAATCTCACCGTTGGTCATTCTTGGAACAATTTCTACTTAATATCTTAAATAAATGAAGTTGGATTTTTCATTCATGAAGTGTTATTAGATCATGTGATAGAATGATGGATCATTCCATCTATCTCAAACAAAAGTTTATTAAAAGTTATTAAATATACATAAGTCCATATATGGTGATATTAATCATATATGCCTCCAAAAATGGACTTATACTTCATATATCATACCACTTAATAAAATAAAACAAATTTCTACAAACCAGTGACTTCCTGTAGGCCAGAGGTAGGTGATAAAGGCATGTCGGACTTCGAATGTGGGTTCGATTCTCGCAGCCTTGTCCGACGCGACGGGTTGTCGCCCCTCCTACAGGTTGTCCTTTTTCTAAAACTATACAATTATAACATTCTATAAAAATGTTTTAGACTTAAAGAATACTATATTATTCCCATATTAATCCATCCTAAACTTTAGGCTTATCGAAAATACATCTGTCCAATCTCATAGTATAATGAAAAAGATTACTAGAGAGGTCATCTACCAAGCATGTGAATACTATCATTTATCCCCCATATATCAAAAGATATATCTTGTTGGTCACATTCCAAACATGTGAATACCTTAATCATGTATTCTCTTGTAACATGAATTTCCATAAAACCTTAGTGAAAACATGAATTCTTTCAAAAGTTAATTATCTCCACATACCAAAATCCCAAAATTTCTATATACTCAATCCATGATGTCACTTTGTCCTTATATCATTCATGAGCTCATTAATACTATAAAACATATTTTTTTATCCCTTAATTATGCGCATATCATCTTCTTTCCAAAAATATTTCAATCACTTTTCATGGTTACCAGTACCATATTCTTATGCAAAACCACAGTGGACTAATACATAGATATTTTAATATACCTTAAAAGTACCTCAACAACATTATTCATGAATTAAAATACATAATCCCTTCAATAGATCCTCTTCAATGATTGGAATGTAATAGGTCTTTCCTAAATTTAGAAGTAACCTTTTAGGTCAGGGCATTGAGTAGGGTAATGCCCATGTTCTCCACAAATAAGACATTGAACTCTATAACAGTCTGTCACTCTATGCCCCTTTCCTCCACAAAAATAACATCTTCCCCTCCATTTGAGGTATTACTTAAGGTTATTTTTACCTTCTTCTTGATATTTATAAAGCTTAATCTTCCTTCCTCTATTTTCCTCTCCATTCGAACATGCATAAAAGTCTATCTTCCACTTACTTTATGACTTAAGAATACAACTAAAGTTATTATTGTCAATCATATATCGTGATGTCTGATTCGGCATAATCATAATATCTTTCTCTCCAAAAATTACACAATTTTGTAGATTATAGTCACCAATTTTTCCATTGTAATCAATGCTAACTGAATTATTTCTCATTCCATCCATTGACTAAAACCAAAAACCATAGTGTAAGAAACAGTTAAAATAACGAGGAACCAAATAATCGTAAAAAGTCACATATGGGATATCTAACTTATCACACATTCTTTAATCCATGACACCTTAGGTTCAACCTAGGTAATTCATGATCATCAACATAATTCTAGGACTATAACCTATAATTATACTAATCTTTAGGGATATCCCTAGACATACCTTAGAAATACCTCTAGGGATGTCACTAAAGTTTTCATATCCCAGTTTCCAAAGGTTAACTAATCCTTCTCTCTGATACCAACTGTGGAGACCCAAAGCTTGACATACATGTAAATTACATTAATTTTTCATAATACTTAATACATGACAAAAATATACTCCCAAAGACTGTATTAGTTTAGTGTCTTTGGAAACTCGGACCAAAATCTTCTAATCATGGTGGAAGATCTTCAACATCTCCTATAAAGATCTTCCCCTTTTGTTTTCTTACCTAAAACCTTTCTTTATATCTTGGGGAAAGGAAAAAATAAAAAGGGTGAGCTTAAATGCTCAGTAAGGGTAAACATGGAGAACATAAAACAATCCATAAACATCTGAACATAAAAACATGAACATAAAACATGAGTAATGACATAAATAGTGGCAGTACATAAGGCATAGATCACAAAGAACATTAATCATGATAAAATATCAGGGGAATAAAACATGTAATTGTGGAAAACCATTAATCACATGATATAATTTCCATAGTAGCCAAGGCATTACTGCAAAGACCATTATAGTGGACAAATTCCATTACTGAACCGGGTTTACTTGCCGTTCCAGCCCTATATTAATGAACCAGATTTACTTGCTGTTCCAAACATGTTTATCTCATGAGATATAAATCTTTACCCAAAGAATTGGAGGGATATATAGGTCCCACCCATTTCATAATGAAATCATTCTTTCATGTGCCAGAAAATAAACATAAATCATTCATTATAACCCAATGAATAAAATGGGTTTCATAAACATAATCCCATCATAACATTGTCCATATAAAACAATGGATAAAATTTCATCATAAACAAAATCAAACAATGTAAATAATAGGAACATTATACTTGAAACATAATCATACTAAATAATGTCATCTTAGATGGAAAATAGTTTTGATAAAACACTTGAAATGAATTGTTGAGGAAAAAATCCTTTCTTCTTCAAAATCATTTTCTTTTCACAAAATTCCATACAATTTTAAAAGAAAAAAGGATTTTATTGAAAATAATCATAAATTTTGTATAGGAATCTTCATGAAAATAAGGCTTTATGAGGCCACAAATATCCATTCATGCCATATATGTTAAAAAATATTCTTTTTGTACTTTGGCCGGAAAAGTCATTAAGTAACTCGTATGGTAAAAAAATAAGATTCCTTCCATACCATGTGGTAAAAGTCAAAAAAGGGTATAAATTACTTAATACATACATGGAATAATAGTAAAATTTTTATTAAAACATTTTTAGAAAGCATGGACATGGATAATAAACATAACCCCAGTAAATACTTACGAATAAACAATCTCAGATAAGAAAGAGATTGAAATAATTAACCCTTAACTTATGTCCAATTTCTTCCATATGTATCTGAGACTCTTATATAGTGGGTTTAAAAATTCTATTAACTTGTAATAGACCATAATAATATTTATGATATCATATATGATTCAATTTCGACTTTATATTACCCATTTATATGTCAATTCCATGTTAAAATAGATTTTTGGGTAAAATCATTTCATTTATCATATGTGTTTTGACTTGTAGTTATTCATATGATTACTTATTTCATTATTACTTACTTAAAAAATGTAAAACTTTATTTATAAATAATTTATATTCAGAATATATATATATAATAGATAGATAAATGGAATGAAATACACCGTTCATGGAGACGGTAGGCCGTATGTACGCATGAACGCTATTTAATTTCCTTATTAAATTGAATGGAAGTAAATAACATATAGATAAATATAGTATCATTATTATGTCATATATTTCATGATTATTTATTATATATACTTTATAATCATTTTGGAATGGTTAACATGGAGAATGAAGCTCATCGCGTTATGGAGACGATAATCTGTACGTACGCGCGAGCGATGATATCGCTCCCATAATTATTGAATGGATTAGAGTGGATGATATAATATCTCATAATTATTATGTTGTTATAATAATCATATATAGTTATTTCCTCCATTATTATACCCATCCTAGTAGGTTGGTTATGAAAAACATATTACACCACGATGTGGAGACAGTAGGTCGTACGTACGCACGCATGATGATTTTATTTTTTGTAGGATGGATATAAGGTGAAATAGGGTTGTTTCATATTTATAATAAAATATAAGTATATTAGTGATACTTATGTTATTACTTTATTATGAAAAAACAAAAGAAGAGGAAGTATAGGAATAAATAAACGTGAAAGAATCAGTAGAAGAGATTACCTCTTCTTCGATGCACCTCCTTTGAACTTCCTCATATGGGACTAGAGTTAGTCCTTTAAGAAGACCAGAATCTCCAAAATGTTACTACAGAAGTTTATAAGAGTAATGGGAAGGTTTTTGCCGAGATGGAAGGCTCAAAATGGTGTGAGAAGAAGAGGGATGATGTTCCCTTTTATAAGAGAAGAGAGGTGCACTTTTGGAAACCTCCAAAATATTAATTTATAATAAACTCAAACCCCAAATAAAGACTTCCAAAATTTCTCAACTTCAAATATGAGATGAGATATGGTTGTAATATCATCAACCGATACAATTTATACTTTTCGATAAATTATTTTAAACCTTATCAATTTGATTTATCCTTATTTAATCTATTTTAATTTTATTTGTGGTAATAATTTTCTAAATTTTAAATTGTTATAAATACTTACTTATGTTTGGTGAATTTTCCATAATTGGATGATTTATGACATTATAAACCATATAAATTTAAGTTAATAAATTTTTAAATATTTTTTCTGATTTTTAAACAATTTAATAAAATGTTATTTTTATAAAATATCAATAGTATCAATTTTGACACTATTCATTTATTTGAATTTAAATAAAATCCACACAGAAGATATGTTCAAAAAAAATATTTAATAGATTAATATAATGTCATATTCATCTATAAATTTTTTGGATCACACTAATTAGTTCATATAATATTTATTTTAATATTTTTAAAACCATTTATTTGATATTTCTCTTTATAAAATAATTTTTAAAACATTTTTGTATGATTATTTAATATACTGATTCGTTGTATAAAAATTAAAAATAAAATACTATGATTAAGATAAATCTAATAGATTTCATAAAAATACTTTTAGTATAATCTCTCTTCTAAAACAGCCATCCTTTTAAAATTTTTTATTTATTAAAGTATGAAGGTTACAACTTTGACATCATTTAAAATAATATAATATAAATGTCATAATATGTTTTATAAGGCTCCAAATGGTCCAAAAGTAGACCCTTGGATGATTAAGGTATATATATACTTTACCAATAAGGTTTGGTCAAGTTTATGGTTCTTTTGATGGGTATTATTATTTTAATAAAAACAATATTACTGATTTTTTACTAAATAAATATTTCCTGCATCATTAATGTATAAGCTATTAAGGTAATTATATATTTCTTAAAAATCCCAAATAAATTACCATGATGAATAAAAAAAATTTATCTTTCAATTAATTATTTATAATTGAATTTATATTCTGTATAACCTTATATTAAAAATACTTCAATTATTAAAGTTTGAGTGAGACATATTTCACTTTCTTTAAATAAAATAAATTAAAGGTCTTAATCACATGAAAGTGGGTTCCAAAAGATAAAATTTCGACCCAAGTATATTTTTGGAAGAAATATAATCATCCAATTATATTAATACAAGTGTTAGGATAATTTTATATTATTATTTTTACCCTTAATTACCTGATTTACCTTTAACCTTGGTAAATAAAATTTACCGTAGTTACTATTCATAATGCCCAAAAATAAAAAGTATACTATTAACATAATTTGGACATAATTATTCCAAATATGGAAGCCATTTTTTTAAATTCAAGACACAAAAGTTGCAGAAATTAATTTAAAATTAATCCTGTTGTCGAAAAAAATGGATTTTTGTTTAAAACATTGCAAAACAATAAATTGATTTTACCTATGAATTCAATGTAAAATTAATGATAATGACATACATTATATTAATTCATAAAAATTTATTTTATTTATTATTTAAAACCATTTACTATTATAATTTTACCATATAAATTATCTCGATGAAAAAAGTTGTTTTTAAGTAAAAATTTGCGTGTTTTTAATATTCATCAAAATAAGAACGTTGTCAGAAAAGTATCAAAACATTTTCCAATGTAAATTTTTATATCCTGATTCAAAAAAAGAAGTTTATTTTCTAAAATTAAACTTATAAACTTGTCAAAAATTTTATTTAAAATGGGTGTGCCATCAAAAGGTGGCAAAACTGCATTTTTTGAAAAATACTTATTTTTCCTAAAAATTATATTTTGTTCTCATACCATGTTTTAGAATATGTGTAAGATGAATTATATTATTATAAAATTCAAAATTTGGTTAATATTATTCATAACGGCTAGTTCATAATAATTTTATAACAATATATAATTGTTTAGTGAAACTCGGTATTGCGTACAATACACACTATTGAGGAAGGTCACTCTTGCATGCAACACAAGCCAATAATAGTGTTTGAGTATACTACAAGCTAATAAAGTGTTTCTTATAGTGAAATATAATCTTGGTGTTTCGTAAAACACAATACATCAATGAAATTAAAAAAGAATATTTCTCATAAAATCTCAAGGTGTTACAAATAATATATCTAAAATTATACTCATAAGATGGGTGTTACTTATCATGAATTTTTTCATTGATAATATATATAGGAGAGGTATGGAGAGTTCATTAGTAGATCAAATTAGTATAATTATCAAGGATATAAGAAAAAACCCATTGGATCTCATTCTTTTTAGATATATATTTCTAAATGATCCCTTACATCAAGTGAAAGGTAATGTTTCATGGTATATAGATATTGTAAATTATTTTTAAATATATAATATTATAAAATGGTTTAAAAAAAATCATATTCCTAGATTATGGAGTGATTATAGGTAAATTTAATTATATGATATATATATTTGTGACATTGATAGTGACCATTTGACTAGGAGATGAATACTTAACATGAGGTTGACTTGGACCTTAACGTTTTCATAAACTAGCTTTTGGATATTCTTTTAGTTATCAATTTAAATCCAGAAATTTCTTTGAATTGGGATTATATTATACTACTATATATAGAGATTCATTTGAGTAATGTATGACATGTTCATGTTATTTTTAAATGGAATTTTTTTATAAGATGATATAAATTCCCACAGAACCTCGATTATGTTTTGATTTAATTGATTTTTTGTGGTAAATACTTAATGGGAATATTACTTAATTAAATAGGCTATATTTACATTTTATGATCATGGAATATGTTTCAAAATAGATATAATCCATTTTTGGTCCCAAAAAAAGGTTTATAAATTGAGAGGGGTGAATAAAGGTATGTTAATTTATAAATTATCCCTCACCAATGATCTTTTTTTAGTTATTGGGAACATATATCTTACTCATAGTTTTTATGAAGTAATAAAATTAATAAATGAGAGATACATTATATTTTACTTGGTTAAAATAAATTGGATAATACAATGATCATGTATGGAAATGTTCCTCTTCACATGTAGCATCAAATCTCACTTCTTTTTGGTTACAAGTTTCAGAGCAGCTTTAATGACCCTCCTAGTTTATAACCATGAGTAATGGAAATATCACTACTCTCGTTGAATAATAGAATGAATTGATCTTTTAGTATATATAATATAATTCCAAGAAATGTCGATGAAAATTATGCTAATTATGTTGTACCAAAATACTACAATTTCAACTAATTGAAAAATTCATAGAAATATTTTAGAGAAAGGCCTCATGGATCACCTCCATATTATTATTTTTTTAGTCATGAAACTAGAAAATGATTTTTCTCACTACTCTATATATTTTTCATCACTTTTTTGGAAATTAATTATTCTAACTTTATCTATCTTATCTTTTTCATTTTTAGATGTAATCTATACCCCTCTACTTAAGAGATATTCCACTTATTTTTAGAAATATTTTTCTAATAAGTTTTTTCAAACATATACAATGTATTTTTTACTAATTAATTATTTTAAAATTGAAAATGTTAACTCTATTCAATCTATTATAAGAAAACTTTCCGTCCAGAAAGGGAAAATTATTCTTCTATAATGCCTCTGTCATCCAAAAATAGATCTATAAACATCTATCAAATCAGATATTAAAAATATATCCATAATTCTATTATTTCAAATTATATGTTTCCAATTTTTTCTTCCATGGGTTCTTCTGCATGGACACATTCCTATTTACAAAAATATCCAAAATCTCCCTTGAAATTATCAAAACACTATGTATTAAACTTACAATGTATTTAGGATTGACGACCGCTTCTCAAAGATTGCCTCAATAAGGAAAATCATATCTGTCACAACTACTAATGGTTGAGATTATCTATTATATAGGTCTCCAAAACTATTATTTAATAAGTTAATAACAATAAATTTATATTAATAAAATACTAATAAAACCACATGGAAATTTTTAATAGTCTTGCATTAAGGATTATGTGGCAACATGATACTCTATATAGAAGAAAAATGAATCACATGAAATTTTTTGAACAACTATATAATTCATTGTGAACCTCATGATTAATCTTAAAAATAATTTCCAACCTTAAGGGATACTTGGAACAACCTTTTTATGGTCTTAATAAACCTTAAAAAGTTATTCACCAACCTTATAAGGATGTGTATCAACCTTAAGAGGTAGTACCAAAACCATACGAGATAGTTCCCAAATATTATGAGGTAGCTCCATAACCAAAAGAGGATACACAAAACCCTTATAGTAACATGAACCAATCTTTCAAGGTAGCACCCAGATTCTCTCTCAACCTTACGCAAGGTTGTATCAACCTTTTGAAGGTAAATACTTCCTTCATGCCTTTATAATATTACTCCAAACCTCCTATAGACTATAAAATATGAACTTTACCAATTAAAAAATACTTCATTTAATACTCCATTCATTTATTATCAACAAACATAACTCAAAAAACCCCTCCAAATGGATATTTGTAATAAATCCCAATTTGGGTTTGTTAAAAACATAATGATAGATTTAACACATTAATTTTTTTTAAACCAACCATATCTAATAATTAAAACAATCTAACTATCTTTCCTTCAATAATTGTATGAATAACTCACATAACATCAAATCTAAACCTGCTTGAGTAAAGATTGACATGAGAATAAAGATTTAAATGAAAATATCCTTATGAAAATACTTCATTGACCCTCAAGAAACATCACCATCATTTCAATTTTCTTATCTCTAGGATTTAATCATTCATGCAATGTCCTCTTTCCAAAATAACATTTCTTCCTCTTACTCATAAACACCTTCTCACTATTCTTAAAAAATAAAAAAGATAAATTCTATAAATGTTTAGAAAATAGATATAGATATTCAAGTAAATATCATAAGAAATAGTTACCAGCATTTGAAAGAAAAGTAATTCCAATGGGGCAGTGAAGTTCCTATATCAAACTGATTTAGTTGGATGGATTTGTTTGGATAGTAAGAGAGAATATATGGCTTTCAAAATCTATCTTAGGTAGTGTATTTATCATTATATCAACCATATGAGACTATATTGACACATAATATATCATCATAACATCTTTATCTAATTTATCCATTATGAAATGATATTTAATTTTGATTCTCTTGGTTATTGAATAATGAATTGTATTTTTTCTAAGATTTGTGGCACTCAATTTTTAAAAATTCATATTAATTGGAGAGGAAACTTTAAACCCAATGTCTTCTATCTATTGAGTCAATAAGGTTATCTTATGAATTATATATTCCTTATGATTTTATGTTTTGAAAATCACAAACACATTTTCTTATGTTTTGTTCTTTTTCTTAATATCTGGAATTACCATTCCGTTATACTTACAGATGTTTCATTATGATTTGTCATTCCGTTATGCTTACATATGTATCATTATGATTTTCCATTCTATTAGATTTACATATTTTTCATTCCATTTTTATGATACTGAATCCGGTGTATATTTGATACCGTCTTTATGATACTGAATCCGATGTATAAGTGATATCGTCTTCGTGATACCGAATCCGGTGCAAAAGTGATTCTTTTTTGTGATTCTGAATCCGGTGAAAAAGTGATTCTATTTTTTATTTCAATTCTAGTGTATATGTGATTTCGATTTTATGATTCCGATTCCGAAACAAGTGTTATACCTATTTCTCATTCAGATTTACTTTTTCTTATGAATCCATTTTCTTGATAATGTTATTATTAAGAGTACATTTTCTTGATAGTTTAAGAGTTATTTAAATGTATAATTCAAATGATATCGGATTATATGTTTTATTATACTTAACATTTATCCTTAACTTAACATCATTTCTCATACTTGAAATGATGTCACACAACCTATTACAAACTAACCATTGTATGTTTTACATGTGTCCATTTCCCTCCAAAATTTAAGGAAAATATGACCATTGGAGTGGAACCGACCATTGGGAAGCATTTCCTATAAGTACAAGTTCATTTGAATGAGTGAAGTACTTCATGGTGAATGTAGTGAGTGGATGAACTTGATTCATGTGAAAAATCTGTGAAGTTATTTCTAGAGAGAGATGTTCTTTAAACTCTCAGTGCTTCATACGGATGTCATGAACAACTTGTTTTGGTGTGAACAACTTGTTCAGACTTGCTTTGTGCAAACTCCGATCACGATGATCATGGGATTCCGGATTTGGAAGATAGAGGTTCCAATTTCCTTCTAAATCGTGGGCTTCCAGGGATTACACGACAGATATCAATCTTCAGGTTGAGGGATTACCTGGGTTTGGGTAAGACATACTTTCTTGAAAGTATAAATCAAGGAACCTTTATCCAAGGTTATTGGATACCCTTTTATTCAGGTTAAAAGAATCATGTTGTTACTTGTTTTCTATTTCATGTTGTTTTATTTCTACTATAATATTAACTTTGTTAATGATAGAAAGTATAACTTTCTTATACTTTCTAATTCCATTACTCTGATTTATAAATTCTATATGCTTTAAGGTAAAATCTTTCTTTTATGAAAATAGAAAAGGTTTCTTTAAGAGGTTTTTTGAATGTTTGTTTAACCTTGTTAAACTTAACTTTAAAGGTTCCAAAGGAGTTTTTAAAGTATACAATTCACCCCACCTTTTTTATATTGAGCATCTACATTCATCATTTTGATCATACAATTGGTATCAGAGGAGGTATCTGAAATACTTGTATCTCCATATAAGTTTTCTTGGTCAAGTTTTTTTACTTTTACTTTTAATAGGTTTTGGATTAAAATTCCTTTTAGTATGAAATGAATTCATATTGGATATCTAGATAATATCAATCCTACTAGACCACCAATCTTCGATGGAAATGACTATGAGTACTGGAGAGACAAAATGAATACCTTTGTGATAAAAACAGGTGTAGACAACTACATTATGTTAACTAGAGATTATAATATTCCCGATAAGGAAATTAGAACATTTACTAATCTGAGAAAGGTGGAATACCAACTGGACTTTAAGGTACATAATACTTTTATTTATTCCATGAATAGAAATATATATATCCAAATCATTTGTTACTTATAAATCATCCTAGTGATAATATCATTGGAAATGTTTATCAACTAGTAAGAACTAGAAGTTCTTTAAAGAATAAAGTTGAACATGTTACTTTTATTTCTCAATTTGAACCTAATACTCCTGAAGAAGCCTTATGTGACGAAGATTGGATAAAGGGTATGTAAGATGAAATCAATAAATTCCTAATGAATCAGGTTTGGAACTTGGTTGAAAAACCTAAGGAAACTTTTGTTATTGGAGTAAAATGGGGTTTTAGAAACAAATGTGATGAAAATAGAGTTATTGTTAGAAATAAAGAAAGATTAGTTTCCAAAGGCTATACCAAAAAAAAGGCATAGACAATGAAGAAACCTATGCTCCTATAGAAAGACTTGAATCTATTCATATTCTTCTATCCTTTTCAGCGTTATTTAATTTCAAACTTTATAAAATGGATGTAAAGTGTTCTTTTCTTAACGGTTATGTACAAGAGGATGTCTATGTAGATCAACCCCCAGGATTTAAAGATACAAAACATCCTAATCATGTTTATAAGCTTACCAAAGATTTATATGGACTTAAAAAAGCCCTTAGTAAATGGTATGATAGACTTTCAGGATTTTTTCTTCAAAATGACTATGTTAAGGGAACTGATGATCCAACCATTTTTATTAAGAAAAATACTAAAGATATATTGATTATACAAATTTATGTTGATGACATCATCTTTAGATCAACTCAGTAATCCTTAACTGATTTCTTTGCGAATATTATGAAATATGAGTTTGATATGAGTATGATGGGTGAGTTAACCTTTTTTCTTGGTTTTCAAATTTCTCAAAAACCAGTGGGAACTTACATATCTCAACATAAGTATATCAAATATCATATTAATAAGTATATTTATGATAATGCTAATAGTATAATTACTCCCATTGGTACCTCAAATAAACTTGACCTTGGTGAAGCTAGGAAACCAGTAGATCAAACATTATTTAGAGGTATGATAGGAAGCATAATATACTTGACATATAATCGACCAAACTTGATGTTTTTAGTATAATTATGTGAAATATATCAATCCAATCATAAAGAATCTCATTTAAAGGCATTGAGAATAATGTTTCGCTACTTAAAGGGAACCATAGATTAAGGACTCTTTTATACCTCTAGAAATGATTTTGTTTTTAAATTTTTTTAGATTCTGACTTTGGTGGTTGTAAAATGGATAGAAAAAGTACATTCATAACTTGTAATTTTTAGGAGATTCCTTAGTTTCTTGTTCATGAAAGAAACTACATTCTGTAGCACTTTCCATTGCTGAAGATGAATATGTAGCAGATGGAATTTTTTGTGCTCAAGTGTTGTGGATGCAACACACACTCAGAGACTATGGAATGAGTTTTACTAAGACTCAAATAATGTGTGATAACAAAATTTCCATTTACCTAAGTAAAAACCCTTCACATCACTCTCGTGCAAAACACATAGATATTATACATTACTTTCTTAAGGATCACACACTTAAAGGAGATATTTTTCTTCAATTAATCGGAATGCAAGAATAACTTACTAATATTTTTACAAATCCATTATCTTCTGATAGATTTGAATACGTTAAACAGAAGCTAGGAATGATCTCTATAAGGTAATAATTCATATATACTTCTTGTTTAAATCATCTCATAACATTAAATTACTCTTTATTTCAGGGGGAGTACATATGCTTGCTTGTTTTTATTCGTTTCTTAAGGGTATTTTTTAAAATTTTATCTTTCTCTAAGTTTTTTTCAAAAAAATTTGGTATTGAAAATTTCAGTATTAAAAATTTTAGTATTGAAAATTTTGGTATTGAAAATTTCGGTATTCGAAATATCAGTATTGGAAATATTGGTATTGATATCCCGGAATCTAAAACATTCAATAAAATTCTTATAATACATACAAACTCCTCAGAGTATTCCAAAAGGTAAATTTTCTTACTCTTTATTTTCTTATCTTAAGTTTCAATTGTTGGTATTTCAAAATTTTTAATTCCGGTTTACATTACTACAAAAGATAAGAATTCATATTTCATATATCCATCCTCAACCATCAGATCAAATCAATTTTTTTCTGTTTTATTATCTTATGGAAGTTGAAAGGTCATAGTATCATCTATATAATTGGTGCCTCATTTATAAGTGGTGCACAATCCTTACTAATCTATGTTCCAAATCTCTTTTTCCATCAAAGTTTTCATTCCGATTCCTTTGTCTCTATCTCCCTGAATGACTCTTGAATCCTCTGCAGACCAGATGCCGACTAGCAAGGAAATAAAGGGTTGTTCAATCTTTAGAGAAAGTTTGGTTTTCCCTAACTTCTATTCCAAATAAAAATCCCTTATTTCTAAGATAATACGAACAAATGGATGGGAAACTGTTTGTGTGGCTAAAGAGAAAAGTGAGGATCCGGTTTATCCTGACTTGGTTATTCAGTTCTATGAATCTGTTACTTTCTTCCAAAAGGACGGTAAGGATCTGTTTAAGTTCAAATGTTATGATAAGACATATACAGTCCCCTATAAGAAAACAACAAATGTTCTTAACATTCCATTTTAAGGGTAAGTTATTATATGCTCTCTAAAACCCCCTGAGAAAGAAGGTTCTTTTGAGAAGGTCAAAGCTCTAGATTATCTTGGTCCCAAGAATGTTAAGAATCTGAAGATTACGAATCTCTCAACAAACCACAAGATGGTAGCCCTCTGAATGCAATGATTTCATTTACCAACAAAAGGAGATAAAAACTCTCTAAAGATATGTGATATCTTTCTATTATAATACCTTATCAACTTAAGTAAGATCAATTTTTTGATGTACAACTTTCTCAACATCCAGAAAATAAAAGGTGGATCCATCAGAAATCAGATACTTATGTATCCAACAACTATCTCCAGGAAAATTTTCATGTGCCTTCAAGAGTTAAATGTCCCATGCTGATCAGTCTCAAAGCCTTTCAAGATTTGGTTACTCAATGATGACACCCTAAGGAGGATAAAGGTAGTGTTTTTACAGGAATACAAGAGTTTTGAAGAAATGGTTATCCAAAACAAGGGAGATGTTCCAGAATCTTCAAAATCAGCACCCAAGAAAAGGAAACAGGAAGAACCTAGCATACCTATACCAGTTCTTGATGTCCCGGTATCATCACCTCCTCTTGCAAAGACTATTCTGATACGACTGTAGAAAAATAGAGTTAAATGGAAGCTACCGAAAGGAATGAGATCCTTCCTTTGGATTTAATACTGTAGTGGATAAGGCCTTGAAAATCAAGCAAGCTGAAAATATCGAGAAAGAAAAGAAGGAGAAGAAGTTAAAGAATAAATCCATGGAAGTGAAATTTTGTCAGTATCTTCTAAAAGCTGTAGAAAATAAGTCTCAACAAGTAAAGGAATCTGAAGTTGCTCATAAGAAACTGGTTGCCACTCCGAAAATCCAGAAAGCCAAGAAAGTTATATCTTTATCATAACTTGTTTAAGAAATAGAATAAGACTATGATGATGTTTTAAGGGAAGTAAACAACTACATTGGAACTCCTTTGAGTTTAGAATCTAAATCTTTTTCAGTAGAACAAGTTTAAGAACAAGTTGAAGAAGAATTTGAGGAAGAGGTATAACTTTAGGAATAAGTAGAAGTTAAAGAAGAAGAACAAGTAGAAACTGAATTGGAAGAAGAAGAGAAAGAAGAGGTTGATCATCAATGTGGTAAAAAAAGAGTTTCAAGAGAAAGAAGATGAAAAGGGAGATCTAAAAGTCTTCCATGTTTTGATATGAACAATCTCCAGTTTGAAATCCTGTCAAAGGAAAAAGTGTCTTGGTTTCCTCATCTAAAAAAGAAACACCTCAGAAGTCTTTCAAGAGAATAGAAAAATCAGTTTCTTTAACGTCAAGAGGAGCTCAGAAAGGAAAGGATGTTTCAGGTTCTAAATCCTCTTCATCTGTTGAACATGACTTTGTCAAGATATCTTTAAAAGATTTGGTCAACACCATTCCAGTTCTTGTAAATATAGATTCCCAGAGCCAAATGATGCAAGAAACCCTGAATCAAAAGATGGAATAAACAAATATGCTTATGGACATGGTGGTCAAGCAAGAAGAAGACTTTAGTAATCTTTTGATTGATTACAAAGCTCAGAAGGTTAGTTCTAATAAAGTATTTAACCGCACCAAGACTATAAATGAAGAGCTAAGATAGTTTGGTGACTTTATGGATTCAACAAATGGATCTTTCTATACTTATGAAACCGAGTTCAAAAAGTTCAAGGCATCAATCTCTGAGAAATCTAGTCAATTCAATTCTGTTTCCTGATCTGTTAGAAGTGACAAGGAAGTAAGATCCAAATTAGAGAGAAAGGTGGCTGCCCAAGAAGAAAGGATCTTGTCATTAGAAAAGAAGAATCATGATCAAGAGATATTGTTGAAGAAGTTTGAATAAGATCATAAGGAAGTGAAGAAACTCAAAGACTTGATAAAGAAGTTGTTGTGTGAGAAAAATAAGGTTGGATTATTTTTCCTTACATTTCAATGTTTTGTTGTAATTTAAACCTTATTTCCAAACTTTCCTTAAGAATCTTCTTGCATATCTTTCTTTTGTTTTCGAATGTATGCTTTCATAACCATACAGGTTCATCTTATACTTCTCTATTCCTTTTCTTTTTTTTGAAAATCACAAAAGGGGAGAATTTATTCAAAGGAATAATTTAATGAAGATATCAAAAGAGGAGATTATATTAAGGGAGTGTATGGTAAGAAAGGTTAATGTCTAAGTAAGGGGTAGTTTTTTGTTAAGAAGAGATGTTAATTTAATGGAGAGATTTCTTCTTATGAAAGAAAACTAGATAATAAAGATCAAGAATACGATCCTTGGGAAACATAACCTAAGAGGGAGTTAGTCGTATTCATTAGAAATTTCATTCAAAGGGGGAGATAAGTTTTTTTTCATACTTGTTTATCTAAGTCAATATATTATTCCTTATCAAAGTTGTTTGTGCTTTCCAAAAAGGGGGAGATTGTTGAGTCAATAAGGTTATCTTATGACTTATACATTCCTTATGGTTTATGTTTTGAAAATCAAAAACACTTTTTCTTACATTCTGTTTTTTCTTAATATTCGGAATTACCATTTTGTTATACATACAGATGTTTCATTAAGATTTTTCATTCTGTTATACTTACAGATGTATCATTATGATTTTCAATTCTATTAGATTTATAGATTTTTCATACTGTCTTTATGATACCGAATACGGTGTATATGTGATACTGTCTTTATGATAAACAATCCTATGTATAAGTGATATTGTCTTTGTGATACCGAATCCCGTGCATAGGTGATTCTGTTTTGTGATTCCTAATTCGGTGCAAAAATGATTCTATTTTATGATTCTGATTTCGGTGTATAAGTGATTTTGATTTTATGATTCTCCTTCGGGAACAAGTGTGATACCTATTTCTCAATCCGATTTACTTTTCCTTATGAATCCATTTTCTTGATAATATTATTCTTAAGAGTACATTTTATTGATAATGTTAGAGTTGTTTAAATGTAACATTCCAATGATATCAAATTCTAAATTTTCTTATACTTAACATTTGTCCTTAACTTAACATCGCTTCTCATACTTGAAATGATGCCGAAAAATATATTACAAACTAACCATTGAATGTTTTACACATGTCCATGTACCTACTAAATTTAAGAAAAATATGATTGTTGGAGTGGATCCAACCGTTGGGAAGCATTGCCTATAAATACAAGTTCATTTTAATGAGCAAAGTACTTCGTGGTGAATGTAGAGAGTGGATGAACTTGATGCATGTGAAAAAGCTATGAAGTGATTTCTAGAGAGAGAGGCTCTTTCAACACTCAGTTCTTCATGCAGATGTCATGAACAGATTTTTTGGGTGTGAATAACTTGTTCAGACTTTCTTTTTGTAGAATCTTATCGTGTGGATCGTGGGATTCCGGGTTTGGAAGATAGAAGTTCTGATTTCCTTCTAAATCGAGGTCTTGTGATGATAGAATGACAGATACCAATCTTTGGATTTAGGGATTACCTGGGTTTGGGTAAGACATACTTTTTTTTAAGTATAAATCAAGGAACATTAATCCAAGGTTGTTGGATACCCTTCTCTTTGGGTTAAAATAATCTTGTTGTTACTTGTTTTCTATTTCAAGTTGTTTTATTTCCCCTGTAATCTTAACTTTGTTAAAGATAGAAAGTATAACATTCTTATACTTTCTAATTTTGATACTCTGATTTACATATTCTGTATGCTTTGAGGTAGAATATTTCTTTTAGTAAAACAAAAAAGGTTTCTTTAAGAGGTTTTGTGAATGTTTGTTTGACCCTGTTAAACTTAATTTTAAAGGTTCCAAAATAATTTTTAAAGTATAAAATTCACCCCCATCTTGTATATTGAGCATCTACATTCATCATTTCGATCCTATACTAAGTATTATATCAGTTATACCTTCTAGGTTCAATCTTGAGGGTTTATTATATATTAATCCTAAAACATGATTAAATAGAATAAATGGAGATTCTTTTTAATCCAAGAGATACAAGAACTACTGATATTGAATATACAACCATTGGTTGACTTCTGGGTATCCACTGAACCTTCCCAACCTGCATATCCATATAGACGAAGAGTTATTATTGTGAATCTATGTAATTAAATAGACCAAAATAAAATTTTTGGTTGATATAATAGAGTAGTATTCTCATATATTTCATATGAATTTATTTGTGATGGATTTCATTGTAGGAATCCTGACATGTGCTAAAATATTTCTAGTCAGGTGGCTATCAAGTACAACAAACTCTCACTAAGTTTTATATAATGTGTATCATTAAAATCATTACAATCTTAATCTTTTAGTAATTTCATGTGGGTAATAATTAATTTTTTATCCTCCTTAAATAAACCATTTGTGACCCTTTTAACAACTCTTTTACATATTTTTTTAGAAACAAAAGTACCATCATGTATTTGGATCACTAGCAGGACAAGGAAAAATAATATTTCACCAATCAAAGACATTTCAAATTCGCACATCATTAATTATGAAAAATTATTTCATTATGAATCATCATTGTCTCAAAAAATAATTTCAACCATATAAATATTTTCCACCATATACTATATATTTATATTTATTTATGTAGAGGTTGCGAGCAACCCATTCTCTTTGAAAACTATGCTTCTTCAACTATTGTTCTAGCCAAGAGTACTAAACCCTTAGTGCCTTCTTTTGGACATAGAATTAATTCTTTAACCAAAATAATTTTATTATCATAATACACTAAAAATCAATTTGGTTTCTTAAATTAAAATTATTCTATAATTGATCCATTCCAGAATGTGAATTTGACATCCATTTGATATACTTTGAATAGTATTTTCAATGCCACATCCAAAAGAAGTATCATGGTTTGAAGTCATTCCATGGGTGATTATTTTTCGTACATAACATTGTATTAAATTTTAGAATATCCACTAATCCCTGTTGTTTATTTTTTTGGGCCTCCTATTGAGTTTATTTCATAAAAATCACTCAGTTCTGATAACATTTCTATTTTTTATCCTTGGAACAACTTCCCAATTTTGGTTACTTACAATTTTTTCAGGATCTTCATAAATAAATTTAACCCAAATTTTATATCTAGAACCCCCTTAGATAATTTTTTCCTTACCTGAGATATAACATATTTTTTTTCCTTTATCCTCATATTCCGAATCAAGTTTTTCTGATCACTAAATAATTTCATTGTCACCAATTTATTTCCTTCTAGTTTTCCAGATTCTAGGTACTTTACTACTAAATTTTTATCATCATCGAATATTTCATATAATTCTTCTATATACCCTATATCTCTCCCTAATACACCCAAATTCTCATCAATTTCTTCTTCTATTTCAACACTTTTTTACTATAACAAATTCCCATAAATTTTTAAATTCTACTCATTTTAAAAAATAGTTACATCTTGAGTCTCAAAAATATTTCCAAGCCCTTTTATAGTATTTAGATAAATTTATTTTGGAGTAATTTCCTAGGAAAGATAACTTTATCCCCATGATTCTAAAAAACATAATTCCTTTCTTTATCGAGAATAAAACATTTACATCCAAAAACATGAAACTAGTTTAGTGTTGGAATTTCCATTACCATACCTCATAGGAGTTATTATCTGAATTAATACATAATAAATCTCTATTAGAGATACATATTGGTGTACTAATAACCTCATTATTGTATTTTTTTGTAATTTTTTTGATGAGAACTATCTAAGCAATATTATTGATAATATGATTCATTTTTTCAATAAATACTTTTTGTTTAAAAATCCTTATATCTAAAACATGATGTTGTATCTCAAGATTTTCAAGGAACTATTACAATTTATTATTGGTAAGAACTATAACATTATCATTTCCAAACTTTTGATTTTATATCCCATGAATTTACTCTTATAATCCTCCATAATGAATGATGCATCACTACACATCATATATTTAATTAATTTACATCAACCATGCCATATTACTATAGTCATCAATGAATGAGACATAATATATTCATTCATCCACGGATTTGTCTGCCATTAGTGCACACATATCCACATGCACTAGACTAAGAAATATTATTTGACTATTATCTTTTAGCTTAAAAGTATTTCAAACAATATTCCCTTTTTGACAAGTATCGCACATGTGAGTGAGATATCACGAAAGTGTGGGAAGTCTAGAGGTCCTTCATTTTACAATCATTATTCCAATAAATTTTGGCTCCTATGGAAAATTCCCTTATGAAATAATCAATTTTATTCACCCTTGGATAGTAAGAAAGTATCATATTCTCCATTGATGAGAAAGACGATCCTTTTTAAGTAACTTAATTAGAAAACTATAGTACTATATTTTCCATTTATGATTCAAGTATTTTAGTTGAATATCATTGCATATCCTGAGTCATATTATTAACATACAGAGAGTGTATTTTGACTATGTCATTCCACCAAAAATACATCTATATGCATCAATTATTCCACCTATATTGGCCTTTATATAGTTGAAAATCATTATCCCTTATTAATTTAAAAATATCTTTCATGACCCGTCCTCGGGGCCCGTGCCGTGACTACCCCAAGCCCGCCTTCCATAGGCCAGGGGCTGGCGACTAGCAGCAAAGGCATAAATCCCAATAAAAAGGGAAGGCATTTCCTTTGTAAAAGTAAAGAAACACAACAGAGTACGCAACAAAATAAAGCACTAAGTAATACTGAATAAAAAAGTAAGTACTGAAAGGTAAGTGGCTAGAAATACAAGCCCAACAGTAAGTACAATACAACAGAAAAGCTAGTACAACTGAAGTAAAGTAAAATAGAAACCACCAAGTCGTCCTCTGGGAATCCCACCAGAAGGGTGGGTACAAATGGCCTCCTCAGCACCTCAGCTCCGTCCGTCTGCTTCGTGTACGTCTCGTAAAGTGGTCCACCTCCGGGTACCATCTATCTTTGCAAGACTCTACCTTGATCAGTGTTGTCCGTCGTCTGCATCCAACACAATGTGGTGCGGGCATATCCCATGCAGGGGTGAGTATACGATACTTAGTAGGGACCCCGAGACCCCCGAAGGTCTCCCAGAATCCCCAATGGATAAAACACAAAATTAAGATACAATCATGAAGTATCAACCAACTCTACTTAGGTATATGCCCATACATATACCTAAGTTATCAATCTCAGTTCGGCTCCAACTCTCGAGCCCAAGAAGAACCCAATCCACACAAGATAGCAAGTCAATCACATCGATGATAATGATTGAAAGTCAAGACTCAGCTCACACAAGGTATACACAACTTAAAGAGAGTAAGAGATGATTAGTTGTAGCCACTGAATCATCTTTCACCATCAAACGACAGATACCCACAGAAACCTAAAAGAGAAGTATGTTGTTGCTGTCAAACCCATAGAGGATTCAGTCCAGTCTCGTTGCTATCGATCCCACGGAGGATTCAGTACAATCTCGTTGCTGTCGAACCCACTAAGAATTTAGTGAAGTCTCTTTGATGTCGAACCCACGGAGGATTCAGTCCAGTCTCATTGCTGTCGAACCCACGAAGGATTCAGTTCAGTCACATTGCTATCGAACCCATAGAGGATTCAGTCCACTCTCGTTGCTGTCGAACCCACGTAGGATTCAGCCTAATCTAGTTGTTGTCGAACCCACAGAGGATTCAGTCTAGTGTCGTTGCTGTCGAACCCATGGAGGATTCCAGTACAGTAGTCGTCGCTGTCACATCCAGATCCAGGGTTCCCGCACACAACACGCTCGATTCTAGAAGGGTCCGCTGCTCGATTCAAAGGTCGATACATCAACTATCATGAAGTACTGATTTGATTTATCCAGAAGTTCCATCTTTTCAAAAGAAACCCAACGAGACTGATGGCGCGTCAATCAGACGCCCGGTCTAATAGATACAGGCTTTTCCGTTCCAGGGGCTCGGTTGGAATTATGCTCGATCCATACCCATCCGTTTTCCAAATCCATCCAAAAAATCACTAAGAGTGTCTCAAAAGGACCGCTTCGTCGCAAGGGTCCCAATGCCATAGATGGTTCATCGATCGGACGCACGGTCTTAAATTTAGTCACGTTTAAGTGAAACGGGCCTGGCCCATCAATCCCAGTGGGCTATGGGTCGGCCCGGCCTGGCGTGGTGCGGCCCGGCCCGCGCCTCAGCCCGGCTAGCCGGGTGATGCGGGGGGGCGTGGCCCCCCCCTTTCCCAAACCGGCGGTGCCGAGCAGCGCCACCCTTCCTATCCGGTGCGAGTGGCCCGCATAGGCGGGGCGCCGTTCTTCCGTGCGGCTCCTGCGGGTGCCGCAGCCTCCTTCAAACAGGCCGGCAGGCAGCCAGCCAGTTCGCCACTGAAGCGGCCCGCATAGCATTGGCCGCAGTTTTCTGCAGTGTGGCGCCCCTTGTGGCACCACGGTCTCCTTGTCTGGCCGGCTATGGCTAGCCGGTTCTCCTTTGGCCGAGCGGACCGCGGATTGCGGGCCGCAGTTCTTCTTCAACGCAGCGCCCACGTGGTGCCGCAGTTCCTTCAGCCCGGACGGCTTTAGCCGGCCGGTTCGTCTTCGGCCAAGCAGCCCGCAGATGCAGGCCGCGGATCTTCTCTACATGTGGGGGACATGACCGCCACTTCCTCTGGTTGCCATCACCTCCAATTGCGGCCACCAAAAAGTTCAAGAACCATCGGAGGGTCATCAGGCCGTGTTCGTTCGGCTCGCGCCCTCCACGTTAGGCGATATCAATTGGCCGAAGAAAATACAAGCATTTACCAAGGACATAATATAATTTCATTCACTTAAAATTATATCATACCCCCTACCATGATTCCGATGCTCGCTTATTCGAGTTGCGGGAAGAGGATCTGAAGTCGACGTCAATTCATTGACATCAGGGTGCATCTGAGGAGGAAGAATAGTCGATGTTTCCTCACAGACGGCGTCTCATCCCTTGATGGGGAGGAAGAAGAATAAGAATTATGGAGTTCCTCTTGAGTGTTGCCTCACGTTCTTGCCTCCGTCGTCGAGAGGATATCGTTCCTCATGTTCTTCGTTGGTAAGGGATGAAGCTCTCCTCCAATTCTCCAAAGGCTCCACCAGCAAATATTTGCCAACCAAAATAAAAGAAAGGCTACCCCAATATAATAATGTTTCCAAGCATTTCAAATTAATTCAAAATGAAATATTGACACCACAAATTAATTAATAAAGGCATTAATTAATCTTGTGTTGGCGACATTAATGGGAGGGAGGTGGAATGTGAAGGGTTTAACTACATCAATGGGGGGTTTATGGGAGTTTAAGGGAGTTGTGGGGAGGTGAAAGGGTTTGGGTTCGTGTGGGCCCCACCACACATTACCCTCTCATGAGAGGTTATGTGGGGGCGAGCCCCACTACCAACCTCTCTTTGGAGATTATAACCACCCACCAAATACAAATATCTAATTCATATTTTTATTTATTTAAACGACAAACCCCAAAAATTAACTCCCACTCTCGACCAAACGAAACTACGGTAAAGGTCTCCATAAGTGAATACCGGCGCTACGAGTTCATCAGTATACCCAGATTTAAATTCTGAGCACCAGTTCAAAAGATATAAAATCCCAAATGTACGTTTGTTAAACGTACCTGAAAAAAAGTTCTGAAAATTATTAACAGCCACCCTAGACCAACTACAGTCGAGGTTAGGCTCTGCCTAGGTGAAACATGACCCAATGAAACCAATGGTACACTCGGATTTCCAATCCAAATTACTGTTTAAATGTTATGATTTTTAAAATAAAATAATTTTTACTAAATAATTTTATTTGCTGCCAAAAACTAACTTTCTCTGGTGGCCCTCACCGACCCAAATTAGTATCTTCCTAAAGAAAGCTTACCCTCACAAGTTCAGCGGTGGTCTTGGATTTTTAATATGAGTTACCGTCTATGAGTTATAAGAATTTGAAAAATAAAATAACTTTATTTAATTATTTTATTTACGGTTATGCCATTTTCGGATTTTCTCACAGGAGGCTCACGTCGACTAAACTTAAGTCTCGCCTAGGGTAAACCCACCATCATGAGCACAATGGTGGCCTCAGATTTCTGATCTGAGTAACTATTTAATATTTATTCCACTTTTTCAGGAAAACTTCATACGCGCGTTAATTTAAGCTTAACAAACCTTCAATGGATCATTCCGGGCACTCCGGGCCTCAGAATCACTCGCCGTTAGAAACTAAGGACTCGTAATATTCCAAATAATTTATGAAAAAAATTTCATTAAAATTTATGAGTCTTTACATTACTCCCACCTCAGGGCTTTACGACCCTATAAAGTTACAACATACACTAGGGAAACAAAAGTGGGTACTGAGCACGCATCTGAGCCTCCCACTCCCATGTACTCTCCTGGAGGTGCTTGTACTGCCAGAGAACATGCACCAGAGGAATCGACCGTCCATGTAGGACCCGATCCTGTCGATCCTCGATCTCCACCGGGACCTCTGTGAATGTCACCCCATCATCGATTTCCAACTCCTCGTCATCGATGATGTGGGACGGGTTGTGCACGTATCTCCTCAGGTGAGATACATGGAAGACGTCATGCACCCGGTGCAACTAAGGTAGAAGGGCCAGGCGGTAAGCCACCTCTCCTACTCTGCTGAGAACCAGGAATGTCCCAATAAAGCGCAAAGATAACATGACGCCTCAGCCAAATCTTTGTACACCCCATCAAGGTGATACCCGTAAGAAGACGTGGTCTCCATCCTCGAACTCCAACGGTCCCCGTATCCTATCGGCATATGACTTCTATCTGCTTTGTGCAGTATTCATCCGCTCCTCGATGATCTGCACCTTCTACGTCATATCCTAAAGATGGGCGCACTAGTCAACCTCTGACTCATCTCCTGAAAGCTCTGTTGGCATCTATCTGACCAAACGAAAGGTTTCCCCTTCTTCGTCAAAGATGATAGTGGTGCTGCAACTCTGGAGAAGTCTGGGACAAAGGTAAGTCCAGCCGACTCCTGAGTGATCGACTGCACCCTCTTATGCATGATTCCATTCTGTGCTGCCTAGGTTTTACTCTTCACCGACCAAGGAAAAACTCATCCCAATGTTGTAGACAAACCACAACCTTTTTTCCCAATACATTCAATCTGTGTATGAAAAGTGGTTTCCCAGTCCATACCCAAATTAACGTCGTAAGACCTTGACGCTGCCACCAATAGGTTCCAAACGAAACTCTCACCTCAAGGGTCAGATCACACCGTCACCATAAGTGTGATTATCGAGTCTCCTCCCAAAGGTATCTCCAAACGTGAGGGTCAAGTCAACGGCATAACCAGAAACTCTAGGTCTGGGACAAGATTCGTGGTAGGAAGTAATGATTGGTACCTATGTCTATTGATACAGAAACTAGTAGTAGACATGTACCTCAAATCATTCTTAGAGCCCTTGGGTCACACTCCTTGACCGCATACAGCTACTCTCTTCCCCTGAGCTCCAGCTCCATGAGCCTAGCAGGGACTACAAAGGCGGGTAGATGTAACATGTCGAAATGTTCACCACATCATACTGATCTCCTAGCTTTAATTCCATGTCTACTGCCTTGAAGATTCATCTGTCCTTGACACTTCCTCTTCAAGAAACATTTTACACACTCAAGTCTCTAAGACTGACTTCAGTTTCATGCTTTCCAACTTTTAACATTCACTGGCTGTATCCACTTAGACAATGAACATTCAACCACAAAGGTTCTCTCTAGAACCCTAACACAAGTAGGAATGCATAGAGAAAAAAGTGTTGGCTCAGATATCCTTAAACACACCTCGCTCAGAGGTATGAGCTCTAAACCACTAGTCAAATCATATTTATCAAGTACCAGGAAAGATCAGTATACCTCTATGAATACTCAGCTACCAACACGTCGTCCTGCCGAAGCTGTATAAGCTCTAGAAAACACTCAGCCACCTCCTCAAGCTAATCCTTAGCTTCCTGTGGGTCGGGCTCGCCTCAAAACTTAAGGGATATCTGGTGTTGAAACACATGTAAGGCACTAAGACTACAAGTGTCTTCTACTGGTACTGCCGGTAGTATCTGCCGACCAACTGACAGTGATATAGTTGGCACACTGCTCGAAAATATCATCTCAGAAAATGGTCCATGTACCAAAACTTCATCATTATGCGGACCATCCACATGGCCACTCACTGAAAAAGACTAGTAGCTAAGATCAAAATCTACTCTACTAGTGTCTCAACTAGGTGGAAAAATCCAGTAATCACCTCAATCCTGTCCTCTGCTGCCTGGGAATCTATCTCACCTCGAACCTCAGAGGCCACTACTGCTGGAACTCGTGAAACATGCTCTGTCAGCATGCATCGTCTGCTATTAAGGATGGTGGCATTTTCTGCCCAGCGAGTGGTTGTGCTACTGGTACATGACCCAAAGGTGCCGACATAGTAAGAGGGCCCTGCATCAGAGCCTTGTCACTCGGTGGGCCGTCATCATGTACTCTCTCTCAGGAACCCTAGATGGCTGTCTTTGTAGCGGCATCCGGATAAAGAACAGGTGCACCACATTCAGTAAGTTATACCTAGTGATCTGACTCAAAGAGACCACAAAAGAAACACTTGAGACACACATGTAATCAGTGTTTCCGTGCACTAAGTCGGAAGTCAGAGGTCAGGGTCCTGGTGTATGGATACGTCGGCCGCCACACCAACACTGGACTCCCTGGACTGAAAACCATACTCAATACTCTTAACAATATTACTTCATAGAAAAGAATGATCAGAGTCCTGAGTTCTGCAGTGGAACCTCCCTCTGATACCAATTTTTCACAACCCATCCTAGGGGCCCGTACCGTTACTACCCCAAGCCTGCCTTCCATAGGCCAGAGGACGGTAACTAGCACCAAAGGGGAAAATCACGATAAAAAGGGAAGGAATTGCCTCTATAAAAGTAAAGAAACAAAACAGAGAATGCAATAGAAGAAAGCACTAAGTAATACTGAATACAAAAGTAAGTGCTGAAAGGAAAGGGACCGGAAATGCAAGCCCAACAGTAAGTACAGTACAACAGAAAAGCTAGTATGACTGTAGTAAATTAAAACAGCAACCACTGAGTCATCCTCCGGGAATCCCACCTAAAGTGTGGGTATAGATGGTCTCCTCAACACCTTGGGTCCATCCTTCTGCTCCATGTACATCTCGCCAAGTGGCCCACCTCCGAGTACCATCCAACTCTACAAGACTCTACCTCGATCAGTGTTGTCTGTCATCTGCATCCAACACAATGTAGTGTGGGCATAACCTGTGTAGGGGTGAGTATAAGATACTCAGTAGGGACCCTGATACCCCCGAAGGTCTCCCAGAATTCATGAAGGATAAAACACAAAAGTAAGATACAATCATGAAGTATCAACCAACTCTACTTAGGTATATGCCTATACATATACCTAAGTTATCAATCTCAATTCGGCTCGAACTCTCAAGCCCAAGCACAAACCAGTCTACACAGGATTGAAAGCCAATCACATCGATGATAATGATTGAAATTCAAGACTCATCTCACACAAGGTATACACAACTTAAAGAGTGTAAGAGATGATTAGTTGTAGCCACTGAATCATCTTTCACTGTCGAACAGTAGATACCTGCAGAAACCATAAAGTGAAGTATGTTGTTGCTATCGAACCCATGGAGGATTCAGTCTAATATCATTCCTGTCGAACCCACAGAGGATTCAGATCAGTCTCATTATTGTCGAAACCACAGAGGATTCAGTCCAGTCTTGTTGCTGTCGAACCCACAAAGGATTCAGTCCAGTCTCATTGTTGTCGAAACCATGGAGGATTCAGTACAGTCTCGTTATTGTCGAACCCACAGAGGATTCAGTCGAGTCTCGTTGTTGTCGAACCCACGGAGGATTCATTCCAGTCTCATTGCTGTCGAACCCACGGAGGATTTGGTCCAATATTGTTTCTGTCAAACCCACGGGGGATTCCAGTACAGTAGTCGTCGCTGCCGCAACCAGCTCTAGGGTTCCTGCACATAGCACGCTCAATTCTAGGAGGGTCTGCTCCTCGAGTCAAAGGTCGATACATCAACTATCACGAAGTCCTGAGTTGATGTATCCAAAAGTTTCTTCTTGTCAAAATAAACCCAACGCGACTGACGACGCGTCAATCTGATGCCCAGTCTAAGAGTTATTGGCTTTTCTGTTTCAGGGGCCCGGTTGGAATTATGCTTGATCAATAAATGAACGTTTTCCAAAGTCATCCAAAAACTCAATAAGAGTATCGCAAAAGTACTGCTTCTTTGCAAGGGTCCCAGTGCCACAGACGGCGCGTCGATCAGAGGCGCGGTCTTAAAGTTATTCATGTTTAAGTGAAACGGGCCCGACCCGTAAATCCTAGTGGTCTGGCGGGTTGGCCCGACCTGGTTCGGTGGGTCCAACCCAGCAGGGGGGTTGGCCCGGACCGGTGGGGTGTGGCCCGGCCCGCGGCGGGCCAAGCGATGCGGGGGGGGGGGGGGGCTTTCCCAGACGGGCGGCACCGAGTAGTGCTGTCCTTCTTATGTGGCGCGAGCGGCCCGCACGGGCGAGCCACTATTCTCCTGTACGACACCTGTGGGTTCCGCGGCCTCCTTCAACCCAGCCGGCAGGCGGCCAACCGGTTCGCCGCTGAAGCGGACCGCAGAGCGCGGGCCGCAGTCATCCGCAACGCGGCGCCCTTTGTGGCACCCCGATCTCCTTGTTCGGCCGGCTACGGCCGACTGGTTCTCCTTTGGCCGAGAGGCCTACAGATTGTGGGCCACAGTTCTTCGGCAGCATGGCACCCACGTGGCGCCGCGGTTCCTTCAGCCCGGCCGAATTTAGCCGGCCGGTTCTTCTTCTACCGAGTGACCTGTGGATGCGGGCCTTGGTTCTTCTCTACGTGGTCGGCAAACGACTGCCGCTTCCTCCGGTCGCCATCGCCTCGGATTGCCACCATCAAAAAGTTCAAGAACCATCGGAGGGTCGTCGGGCCATGTTTGTTCGGCCCGATCCCTCTGCGTTAGGCGATATCAATTGGTTGAAGAATATACAATCATTCACCAAGGATGAAATATAACTTCATTCACTTGAAATTATATCAAACCCCTACCTTGATTCCAAGGCTCGCTTGTCCGAGTTGTTGGAAGAGGATCCGAAGTCGACGTCGATTCGTTGACGTCGGGGTGCATCCAAGGAGGAAGCGTAATCGATGTTTCCTCACAGACGACATATCCTCCCTTGATTCAGTGTAAGAAGAAGAAGAATGATGGTATTCCTCATGAGCATCGCCTCACGTTCTTGCCTCGATCATCGAGAGGATATCATTCTTCGTGTTCTTCATTGATGAGGGATGAAGCTCTCCTCTAATTCTTCAAAGGCTCCACCACCAAATATTTTCCAACCAAAATAAAAGAAAGGCTACCCCAATATAATAATGTTTCCAAGCATTTAAAATTAATTCAAAATGAAATGTTGACACCACAAATTAATTAATAAAGGCATTAATTAATCTTGTGTTGGAAACATTAATGGGAGGGAGGTGGAATATGAAGGGTTTAACCACATCAATGGGGGGTTCATGGGAGTTTAAGGGAGTTATGGGGAGGTGAAAAGGTTTGGGTTCGTGTGGGAACCACGACACATTATCCTCTCATGAGAGGTTATGTGGGGGTGGGCCCCACTACCAGCCTCCCTTTGGAGATTATAACCACCCACCAAATAAAAATATCTAATTCATATTTTTATTTATTTAAACAAGAAACCCCAAAAATTAACTTCCACTATCGACCAGACTCAACTATGGTAAAGGTCTCCTTAAGCGAATACCAGCGCTGCGAGTTCATCGGTGTCCTCAGATTTCAATTCTGAGCACCGGTTTAGAAGATATAAAATCTGAAATGTACGTTTACTGAACGTACCTGAAAAAAAGTTCATAAAATTATTAACAGCCACCCTAGACCCACTGTGGTTGAGGTTAGTCTCTGCCTAGGTGAAACACGGCCCAACGAACCCAACAGTACCCTAGGATTTTCAATCTGAGTTACCGTTTAAAGGTTATAAATTTTACAATAAAATAATTGTCACTTAATTATTTTATTTGTTTCCAAAAACTAACTTTCTCTGGTGGCCCTCTCCGACCCAAGTTAGTATCTTCTAAAAGAAAGCTTAACCTCACGAGTTCAGCTGTGGTCTCAGATTTTTAATCTGAGTTACCGTTTGTGAGTTATAAGCATTTGAAAAATATAATAACTTTATTTAATTATTTTATTTAAGTTTATTCCATTTTCAGGTTTTCTCACAGGAGGCTCGCACTGACTAAACTTAAGTCACACCTAGGGTAAACCTGCCATCCTGTGCACAATGGTGGCCTCAGATTTCTGATCTGAGTAACCGTTTAAGAGTTATTCAAATTTTTTCGGAAAAATGCATATGCGTGTTAATTTAAGCTTAACAAAACTTCGACGGATCATTTCGGGCACTCCGGGCCTCGGAATCGCGCGCCGTCAGTAACTACGGACTTGTAAAATTCCAAAGAATTTAAGAAAAAAAATTCCTTGAAATTTTCGAGTCTTTAGAATATCACCACTATGTCCCTATCAAATTTTATCCTTGTGATGAGGTATTTATTTCAAAACATTTAATAAGTGAATGAACTCTCTTAAATCCATGTTCTAGCACTATAAATTTATCTTCAATCAACTTCTAAAACATTATACTTTTCATATTTTCCCTTCTTGATCCATGTTTTTTGTTTCTCTTTCTTTAGCGATAAATCAGTTTGATCCACCAATAGATCCATAGATTCTTTCTCAAATTACAATGATTCATATCGCTTTTTTGTTTTCATCATACTTGGTGTATCTTCTAACAAATTTAATCTCCCCATTGGGGTTTCTTTGGTATATACCTTCATACTCATGATGATCAATACATATATTTTTGACCACAACCTCCACAACAAAAATAAGTAGCAAATGAAAACATATTGTTAATAGTAAATTTCAATCATCTATTTTTATTTATCAAGACACTTAAAGTGAATCATTCCTATTAAACACATATATTATGTGTTTCAAATTTTTCACAATAATAAAAAAACATTTTTTGTATTTTTGGAGTTTCTAGCTACAATAAATTTTAGTTTTCAAGTCATCTAGGAATCAATCAAAACAACCTTCATCCAATAACTGGGTACTTAAGGTTTTTCTTCAATCATCACTAATTTATTATTGTTCTCAAGCTACATTTCCAATTTTTAATTGTACATGAACCATTACACTTGTTTATTTGTATTCACTTTATCTATAGATACCCCATGCACCTTATTGTCTTCTTTCCTAACTCAAACACTCAATCCTTTTGATTCTAATCCATGATTTAGAAGTATATCTTGATCGTCACATTTCTATAAAAAATTGATGAATTCAAATTCTAGTTACTCATTTACTTTGATATAATATATCAAAATATTTTTCATTCCATCAATAATTTAGGAATTCTCTTAAATCTTAAACTATAGTTCATCATATTTTCCCAAATATCCTGAATTTCCATATTTTAGTTTTTTATCTCAACTTTTAATTATCACTTTTCCTATTCTTTTTACTATATATAAAACATGTATTCATGAACAAATATATTAGATTTCTCTATTTTTTTCCTTCAAATTTCAATTTCATTAAGGGTTTATTTTAATTCATCTTTAATTTCAACTCAACCCTAAATCCCAACATCATCATTACAATTATCTTCATATTATGGATTGTATAAAACAACCACCCTACTTTGTTATTTTATTTCCTTACATTCCTCAACCTCATCTATGTCATTTTCATATAATCTATCATCTTTTTTAGATAACATTTTTTTCTTATTCAATAATTTATGTTATAGTTTCCTTTTTATATTCATGTTTTTTAATGTTTTCTTCATCAATTATTCTATCTTATAATTATCTTAAAATTTATTTGGAAACATATCAACAAGATTCCATAATTTCCCACATTAAAAAAATAAGTAGAAAATTCTATTTAAATTTACCTCTTCCTCTTTTAAGATAAAAGGAATAAAAGGAAATCAATTCATAAATTTCATCCTTCTAGAGATAATCTATTAGTGAAAATTTCTTCATATCCTAAATTGATATATCTTAAGAGTTTTATTTTATAATATAATATTTAAAGATGTTTCTCATTCCATATTACACAAGAGTGTTATAATGGTTTTCTACCACCACCTCCTTTGGATCATTATCTTTAATCACAGAAACATATAATTCAACCGTGAAAATAATATTACTCAAAATATTTAAAAATGGTTTAAATCGTAAACAATATCTCTAAGTTTGTGCATATCTTCCACTATAATATTCAACCAATCTAAAAAAACATAAAATAATTTATTCAGGATCATCCCCAAATATTTGTATTTATTCCATAATACCAACATCTATTATTCTAAGAATTTTTAATCAAATTAACAGATATTGAGGAGATTATCCCATATATCATGAGATAGATTTCATTAAATAACCTTAGTATATATAATTTTAACTAATGATGTAATTAAACCATTAAATTACTTGGAATCTAATTTCAACTCCTTGTGATTTATTTCTGGAAATCCTTAACTCTTCATGCTAGCTGGGATTCTAGGAATATATTCTAAGTACACATCCAGTGCTAATGATTGGAAACAATGTTTGATTTAATTGTTATATAAATAAAAATTTCTATCTTAAAAATAGGGATTCTTTTATGGTTGAAAACTACTCCCACATCATCATAGATATAGCACTGTATGAAAAACTTCATATTTGGTACAAATCTTGGCCCCAAACATAGTTTATACCATGAGAGGGGGGGGGGGTAAATATGGGTATGCTAATTTTTAAAATATTCTACCTATATGAGTCATAGACATTATAAAGTTATTAAATAAAAAAATATGATACATGAGATATTATAATTGGATAACCAAATGGGATAATATAATAAGCATGAATAGAAATGTGCATATACATCTCAAGCAATAAATATCACTACTTTTTGGTTAAAAGTTTTTTATTGGTCACACTAACTCTCTCGATTTATATCAAAAAACAATATAAACCTCACTTCTCTCTATATATAATGGATTTCACTTCTCCTACTGTAACTATATTCTCTTTTCACAAATAGTATATGAAAATTACACTAATGATGGTGTTGTAATGCACTTCAATTTATTATACTTGAAAAACTTCATAGAAATAATCTATTGAGAGGCCTCCGGGACCAACTCCTTATTCTTATTCTTCTTTATAGGGTGAAACTAGAAAAAAACTATTGTTTTCACCTTTATATATTTTTTACTTCTTGTGGGTAATAAAGTCTTATATCTTTCTTCTTCTTCCTTATTTGTTTGATAAAATATTCCCACTTATAATTAAGATACATTCTTCATATTTTTTGAAATATTTTTATCCACATTTGTCTCAAACATAGTCACCAATATTTTTATGGATAAATATTTTTAAAATAGTAAAGGTAAACTCTATTCCTTCCATTCTAGGAAAAAATTAATTCCAAACATTGTAAATAATCCATATATGTTGAATCCATAAACCAAAAATAGATCCATAATCTTTGACCAAATTGTGTATTAAAAAACACCTATAATTTCATTATTTCCCCCTCTATGTATCCACTTTATAATTACACAATGTGGTGTGTGTGTGGACACATTCATATCCATGGAATGAGCGTAAATATTCCTCAAAATAATCCAAACATTATGGATTGAACCTCCCATGAATTTTGTCTTGAATATCTACACTCATTGATAACCTCAAGAAATAAAATATCATGACTATTGGATGACCTTATAAATTATCATGTGTATATAGAACCACTTTTATGGAGTTCTTTACCATAAATTATGATTAATAAAATACCAGTAAAAATACATGGAATGTCATGATAAGATTTTTTGAGGGATTACATGGCAGTGTGATACTCTAAATGGAACCTTGGATGAATCCCACACACTCTTATAAATTACCATAGAAATACAAGTGATCCTCATGGATAAAATTAAAAATATTGTACAAACCTTACTAGTATCTCACACCAACATTACGATGGTCCCCATCAACCAAGTCATTCCCAAACCTTATGAGGGAATACAGAGACATTAAGATGTAGATCACCAACCTTATGTGGTAGCACCCAAAATTTGTAAGGGCACACACCAACCTTATGGGAACATACACCAAACTTATTTGGAAGATACCATAGTTTTAATCAAACTTAAAACTGGCTACATCAACCATACACATATAAAGAAATATTTTTTAAAACAATCAAATTTCTCTAATCTTTTTCGATCCATTAAAATATAAACTCCACTCACTAACATTGATTGCAATGAAGATTCCATCCACCTAATTATTGAAAAATGAAACTCAAAAAACTTCTCCAAGTGACTTTTTTTAATATCTATTACCGATAGAATTGATGATACTCATTTTGTGGTACTTTTTTGATGACTATTATATTTTTTAGGTTTATACTACCCAATTTGATCATTAGTGACCAAGGGTCACACTAATATAATATTACCTTAGAAAATTTGTTGATAAATTATAGGATTGTTTGTAAAGTTTCTACTTATTATCACTCTAGATCTAATAGTTTCAATGGAGTTTTCAATATGAAGACTGAAATTATTTTTGAATAAATGATACCACCAAATAAGAAAGAAAATATTAAAAAGTTATATGATGATATAAGGAATTACTATACAACTTTTAAAACTCCAATTAATATTTCTCCAAATAGGCTTGTGTTTGTAAAATCATGTCCCCTTTTGATTGAGTTAGAACATCTTGAATTCAAAACAATTGATAAAACATATTAGTTTGACTATTATAAATATTTGGATTATTTTTAGATAAAATAGATTTAGGAGATTAGAATAAATTATTATGAAAATTTTAGATATATTAGGAGAATACAAAATAAAATAATGGCCAATTGATTTATCATAGGGAGTTTATAGAGAGATAAAAGGTATTATTTCACATTTTATACTCAAGTTTATGTTGGGTAAACTTCATTTTAGTTATATTAGACCATATATATTTACTAAAATTGTCACTTTTATATTTATAATGGTTATATATGATTCCAACCAATATACATTTCCATTGAATGGACAGTGAGAAAATAATTTTCAGGAGAACATATGAGATCTCTTAGACGATGAGCTGCACCATTAAAATTGAATCTATAATTAGTTTAATAGTTTTTTATTTCCCAAAATCTTATTTTATATACTAATTTCTTATTAAATTATTCATATGTGGAAATTCATAATTTATGTGTAGGGGAGTTGGCCATAGTTTATGATGTACATACGTAATATTCATTAAATTTTATTCTATGTTTCATTTTAATTTGATTTATTTTTTTTAATTATAGATAAATTATTCCATAATTACATTAAACCCATTTTTAATTATATGGAATTAACCAATTTTGAAATAATAAATTTTGATGATTATTTATATAGTCCCTTTATTATAAGTTTAATATTCTAAAATTTTCACAGATTATGTGATTTTTTGTATCCATTCTACAAGGGATTGTCTAAAATTACTTTCTCATTCACAAAATATATTATAAAACCCTTTAAATGTTTTTTAATAACCTATTTATTTACAGAATATTAGGACACAAGGACTTCTATAATGTATCTTTTTTTATTTTCAAAACTATAAGGTTCATGTCTCAATATGATAATTGTCGTCATTGTTTAGAAAAGCCTATATATCTCATAGAGTCACCAAATTTTTTTCATCTTTTTTAGGACCAAAGAATCCATGAAGAAACATGTTATATGAGTTTAATTATAATAACATCCATTCATACAATCCCACATCTTAGGTGTGTGCATGATAATTCTTAAATATAAGTATGGGGTAAGGTTTTATTCCTAAGGATTTGGTGGAATAATAATATTGAGTATGAAAGTTGTAAGGTAGATATTTTTTTGGTAGATTGGATATTTTCATCCATTTCCATTTTAATTTATTCATAGTAATTTTTTCATGATATATATTATCCTCAATTAAAAATATAAGAAAAACCATATATATAATATTATAAATAATAATAATAATAATACAATTATTTGGGGGTGAAATCAAAAGAAAGGCATGAGTGCACCAACTGGACCTAATTAGGTCGGGCCACTACCACCACCACCCACCACCCAATGGGTAAGCTAAAAATCATTGTAATAATATATGATATTACTAACCATCCTCAATATTGATAATCATAGGTAATTCATTTTCTAAAAAATTAAATAAATCCATCTTACATGTATACCAATACTCATTAATTAATTTAGAATAATAAATATATCCTTAATAATGTATACTAAGTATAAAATAATATAAATGAAACTTATGAAATATCCCATCATATGAACACATAAATCATGAAAAAATAAATCCTCAATTCAATAATATTTTTTATAATTCTTTTTATCATCATTATTTATATAACAACCATATACAGTTCACAAATCATCATATAAAAATCTATAACACATAAATCAACCCATGAAATATATCCAAATAAAAATTTAATTTTTTTATAAATAAATATTTAATAAACATATTTCTAAAATAATTTCCACCCAAGAAATAATTTAGTTAAAATCACGTTTCTTGAAAATTGATAATACCACATGAAAAATATAAAATAAATTATTACTAGAATATCCCTTGAACTTCATTTCAATAAATGAATTGTTTCTTCCCCAAAATAACTAATGTTCCCAAATCATAACATAGTTCTAAAAAATATATAATTTCTTAAAACATGGGAGGTAGATGAAGCCATTTATCAAGACTGATGACCAAAAAAATTTCAATAAATAATATGTGAAGAAATATTTTGAATAATTGATTCAATCATGATCCTTCAAAATGGACCGAATATTATGATTAATTTACCTTTACACCTAATCAATTTATGAAACCAAAATAAAAAAAGGTTTTATATGAAACTTGATTTAATGAACCCTGATATGTATAAAGATGTGAAAATAGATTTTAGATTAGATAGACCAAGTAAAGAGAGATGTGGATAAAATATGGAGTATGGGAGAGTGAAATCCTATTTCAATTTAATTATTAGTAATAATAAAATTTTAGTTTTTAAAATATTCTACCTCATAATTTACAAAATTAACCAATCTAACAGAATTTTGAGAAGCTCATTAAATATTTAATGGTACATTGGAATTCCTATTGATCACTACTAGTAATTAAATGTGGTGAGACTAATATAGGTTATAATTAGTCCCATAAGATATATGGTGACTTCCCGTTAAATTTTTAATAGGTTATGCTATAACTTACCAGATATATTTGTCTCTTTACTAATCCCCCAACTAAAATTATACATAAATTCTTGTTAAATCAACTTTTCCCATTTTAATAATTCTCAAAAAATTCAAAACAATAGATTAAATTACTTTCTAAAATTACTAATAAATTATAATTTCTTTCCTTATTTAATTTTTAATTGAATTTTTTTCTAAAATTAAATAAAAATATTTTAACAAACTCATCCTTAAATAATAATAATTTTATTAATAATAAATAAAATGATTAAAAAATATATGTTCCCTAAAAATATCAAGAATTTATAAAATTAATTTAATTAAAAATCATTTAATTAAATTCAATAATTTTTGGTAATTATAAACTCAAAACCATAATTATTTTCTTTATTAAAAATATGTTTTCATACTCTTATACAAAAAATAAAGGTACTCTTCTCCATCAAGGATATTTAAAACAATCAAATAATAAAATTCATCATCCTAATTCCTTTTGTTCTCTATAAGTTTCAAAACACCAAGCCAACTTATATAAGAGAAATCCACTAAATATCATACCTTACGAACTATATTTTTTTCCCATTAAATTATGTCATTTACCTCAAGGTATTAAAGTGAATGAAGAATAATTATCCATTAAATTTTCATATAAATGACTAAGGATGAAATACTACCCATAATATTCTAAATAGTGATATTTTCTCACTCAAAACAATGTTAAAGAACATATAAAAAGGGAATACAGACGGTGATAATTAGTTTCCCATTGGGACCAATGGGAATGATACTTAACAAAACATATGAATCTCACTATTTCCTCAAGTGATTTATGATGATTAAAAATTCACCAATGAGCCAAATATTTCCAAAAAAAACAATTAATTTTCATCACCAATAAGAATTTGGGAAAGGATTGATAAAATGTATAACCCCATAAGGATTACAATATGAACTCAAAGAAGATCAGTAATTCATCAAAAAATAAATTGAGATCAGATAAAGCTTCTTAAATTTAACCAAATTTCACCCTATGACCATTATAATAAACTTATGAAAGAAAAATGATTTTTATAAATAAAAAAATAAATTTTTTATTTTCATAAAAAATAAATAAAAAGGAATTTTAACATCCATATTAATAAAATTTCACCCAAATATCATATAATTACCTTGATAAATGGTATAAAAATAAAAATATAATATAGAATATTTATTTCAAATGGTATTTAGTATAATAAACCTCAATGGTTAAAATAATAAAATTTATGCATTATTTTATAATCTTACACCTTATATTCCCCCATTAGGATAAAAAAATAAATTTCATATTTTCAATAACTGATGGGGTTTGAACAAGGAAATTGATAAAAATTAAATTTTCTTCTCCATTATTGGACTTTTTATACACCCATAATAATAAAAAATAACATTTCTAAAAAAAATTAAAATGGAAATGAATAAATAAACCATTAATTCAATGTTTAATTAATTAGTCCCCTCATTGATTACTCAAGCTACAAAATGATACTTAGTACCATAATATTACCCACCTAGCCTAATTAACATCATTTAATGAGTACTAATGAATAAATGAGATATTCTCATAAGTAATCCAACATGGTGGTGAATTACTCAATAAATATTACTGTAATGAGTACTAATCATTAGTTAGAAATTATAAAGTCCTAATTCCCTAGTTCATTTATAAAATTGAATGTTACTAATTTCTCATTTCATTATCAATCAATGGTATCCAATACCAATACATTAAGTTGTTTGATCACAAAGTCCACAACTCTCCTACATTAACTTAAAATTAACACTTAACAATTTAAATTACATCATAATTTTAAAATCACAATCCAATATATCTATTTTATTCATTTCATTTAGAATAAAAAAATTCTAAAGATTGATATTTATTGTTACTTTCATATTTTAAGAGCATAACTCACATTAACATAGAATTAGTTTATTTGATCCTGTTATTTTTTACCCATTATATTTAATATAATTATACATATGAATGAAATTTCAAAAACAGATAATCATATTTAAATATTATTTAGTAGATAAAATCTAATTTACTTCATTTTTTCCAGTTAATATTTAACCCACATAAAATAACATTATAAAATTCTCATTTAAGAGTAATATTTTACACAAAATTTATTTTTTACACAACCATTAAACCTCCTCTTAAAATAAACCATTCAGCATGAATTTCACTCAAACACACTAAAACACTACACAAAATAGATATCAAATCCAAAAAAATTCATGAGTTTCAATTTCATATTTTGGTATACTAAGAAAACACAATTTTCCTTTTATATTTTAATGTTTTATAATGAATTGAAATATCCTACTAGTCTTCACATTTAAAACATTATCACATAATTTCTAATTTACAAAATTATGAAGCATTTAAGTGTATTTAATTTATCTTCTGTTTGATTCCTACACTTTATCTTCTTAAAATTCATAACATAAGTTGTTTATTTTATAAAATTATATTTATTTATTCATTATTAGAATATAAATTCATATTAACTCATCTTTATAAATTTTGAAAACATTAATTTTTTAATAACTCATAGATCTATCAATAAATATATAATAAACCTAATTCATAGATTAAATATGGTTATGATTTTGTATCATTTTTCCTAAAAACATGCATGGAATTTTAATTTTTACAAATAAAATACAACTAATTCATTTAATATCATTTTATTGTAAAAAAATTAAATCAACCAAATAATATTTCCTTAACACAATAAGCTTAATACTTAGGGTGTTGGGTTTCCTAGTACCCCCCACTTTCTATTTATAATATTAATACTAATAGATATTTTTATAATGGCCTTGATTAAGAAGTGGGGTTTATTCAATACCACCATGGATCAATGCTTTTGGGTTATATAGTAAATATTGGTCATGGTTCTCCATTGGTATCAAAGGTGAAGTAACTATCTTGTGGGATAAATATATATAAAAATAGAGGCATTTATCTTCCATGTTGTTGGTCAGAGTGAGTAATTAAAGAAATGGGTGAATTGATTTCCCAAGTAAAATTTCTATTAAAAAAACATTAAACAAAATCCCCCCAAGTCAATTAAAAGTTCTCACATAATTAAAAAAGTAAAAGTATATAAGTTTGATCATTGATAAAATTTATCAAAGAAGAATTAGGGATCAGTTAAAATATTATTTGAAATTAATTTAAATTTTTAGAAAAAATTACTTAATAACACACTTTCTAAAAACACAAGTTAATATTAAATATCTAAGTAGAATTTCATTTAGTGAATAAAAAAAATTAATTTTTAGATTTGAAATACAAAAAAAAAACCAATGAAACACTCTGTGAAATAAAAGAAGGGGTTCAGTCTCAAGTCGAGAATTAATCACCTCCACTTGGAAATCATGAGTTTCCAAGAATAATATTATAATAATAAAAATTTCCAAAAACCAGATCAGGTATAAAAAAATATAGTACATAGGCTGTCCAGACACAAAGATTCTTCCACAGTTACATGTGGGTATAAAATAAATGCACAGGTCACACATGACCTCTTTCATAGTTATTGTGTGTATAAAAATATAGACAAATGAGAGAGTTTCCCAAAAAAATCATGTTTATTCGAATTAGATAGTCTATATAGATAAAACAAATAAAAACTACACACTTTTAAAAAGTAATGAATAAATTAGAGAGAGAAAATAAGAAGAGATGGAAAGATGTGGTGTTTCTTTGTCTGAAATGTTTCAGATGCTCGAGGCTCCTCATCTTTGAATTGGTGAGGAAATCAAACAAGTTTCTCTAAAAGTGAAGGAAAATAATGTGTCATGGAGAGCTGTATTTTTATATAGATGCTCTGAAAAACTTCTACATAGATCTCATTATTCAGTGTATGAATGGTTCTTGATATTTTTTTAATTCCACACTTTCACACATGAATGTATGTATATATCTCTATTTATGCATTCACCAAACATACATACACAAGGGAGATATTCAGAATAAATAGTTCCCCATTTCCAAATATCCGTTGAAGAATAATAATAAAAATAACTTGTATCAAGGTACTGAGTGATAAAACAAGAAACATCAGACATTATATTCAACGCATTAGTGGAGTGGTTTAAGAAATAATGATTAATAAATCCATGTGATGCTAACTGGAATAACTCATATAAACTAGTCATTGAAAGAATTAAATTTGAATTAAAAATAGGAATAGTAGCATGCTGGAGGTAGATCATCTCTGATGATAGTATAAACCAAGGGTATTATGGTTTAGCAGTAGAGTTGTAAATTGTATATTAACTCCAGTGATAACACAAACCAGTGATGGAAGATTTGGCAGTATCACCTGTCTTAGTAGGAAATCTGGCAGTATCACTTGTCTGGTGGTAGAATATCTGGATGTAGCACATGTTTGGAAGTAGCAGATCTTGCGGTAGCTTAGTTGGTTGTAGCAAAGTCTTGACGGTAGCATATGTCTAGTTGTAGCAATGTTCTGATGGTAGCAAAGTTCTGAAATAACGATGGATCAATTTGAACTGATGATGGATCTTCATAACTAATAGTAGATCTATAATTATTTAATTTTATTGAAAAAATGATATACTATCATAAAATATTAATCTCATTACAAACATAATAATCATGATTCGTGAGCATTAAAATAAAGAAGTTCCAATAATATCTCCCTTTTTATGATAAAAAATCTTGGTATTTTTAAACCAAGAATAAAACAAATAGAAAAGTAAGTAGATGAATTAGAAAAATAATATTATGATTAACATTTAAATATTTTAAAATTACTAATGCGAGATGAAATGTTTAATGTTTCAAACAAAAGTACTCATATTTGACTAAAATTACAAAACTTATAAAAAAATCCATTCAAACCAATTTTAAAATTAAATGCCATCCAATTTTTTTTATAAATTAAATGTAATCCAATTTTTTTCCAGGTTTTTGGTTTATAAAAAAGATAATAAAATCAAAGTAAAAAGATATAAATAATTCAATAAAATATCGATAACATTTAATAAATTAGAAAAAACAAGGCGATTATATCTTAAAAAGTAATAAAAGGGAATATATAATCCCTTTTAAAGGCTAATCGTATTCTGAATCACTTCCAACTTTATGGGATGTTGGATCAGTAGGGTATTTTTATTTTTAAGTGACACGAGGCCCATATGTTCACTATAGGAAAACAGGTGCTTCACGGTGGTTTTAAAAACCGTCGGGAAATAACTTTCGGGCCGGTATTTCGCGACGGTTTTAAAAACCACCGCGAAAAAAACGCCGTGAAATTTGTAAATTTTTATTTTTATTTTTATTATTTTTTATTATTTTATCAAGCATTAGCGGCTGTTTGGGTAAAACTGCCGCGAAATGAAAAGAAAAAAATAAAAAACATGGGAACCCTGAAATCACTAAAACGACCATAACTTTTGATCCAGGTGTCCGTTAGAGCACCACGACCAGTCAAATCGATGCTCGTGAAGAGATATAGAGGCACGCGTAATCAAAAATGTGAGACGGTCTAAGATGCAGAAGATATGAGAGTTATAAGAAATTTGAAAAAAGTTCTCTAACTTCAAACGACCATAACTTTCGCTCCGGGTGTCTGTTTGGGCTCTACCACATATCAAATCAAAGCCAGCGAAGAGATCTATGCACCAATTTAAGAAAAGAAATATTCTGGTATGTTTTTCGACCCCAAAAACCCCTCTGATGGCCTTAGAAACCCTGTTTCCGTCATCTGTGTCCTGTCAAACTTGTCTTCAAACGGACCTAACTTTCGATCCACGTGTCAGTTCAGACTCCTCCACCTGCCAGATCGTAGTTTGTTCCATGAGCTTCAGTTTGAATGGTTTCGGCGCCCACATGGATTCATGGATCATAAGTTATGGCCTTTTTAGTGGGTATCGAGTTTGTTATGTTTTTCGATGGCTCGTTTCTAGCACTCGTTCCCCGTCAGTTTTTTAAATAGTCGCAACATCCGATCCGATGGTTTATTTTGTCTATTTCACCTATCAACTCGAAGATTGTTTCAGGATCTTTGATTTGACTGGTCGTGGATATGGAACGAACTGTCGGATCATAAGTTATCTCCATTAATGTGAGTCCAATGTTTTTGTCACTTTTGACCGTTTTAACGGGTTTTAACGGTTGCTCCATTTATTACTGTTTATTTGGATTTCCATGACTTGTTATCTTTATAAATGGTTTTTTGTGGGTTATTATGATGATTATGTTGCATTCTTAAGGGGTTTTCCAGAGTTTTCATGAGTTTTCATGCGTTCTCATGCTTTCTAATGCTTCCTTCTTCATGCTTCTCCATCTATTTTCATGCGTTTTCATTATTTTTCATCCCTCATCACGCCTTTTTGTACCTTTAATGTGTTTCATTTATTATTTATTATTTATTATTTATTATTTATAATATACTTTAATTTATTTATTATTTATTATTTATTATTCATTATTTATAATATACTTTAATTTATTTATTATCTATTATTTGTTACTGGTTATTTGTTATTTATTATTTATATTTATTTATTATTTATTATTTATTATTTATTATTTATTATTTATTATTTATTATTTACTATTTATTATTTATTATTTATTATATATTATATATTATTTATTATTATTAATCATAATATTTGTTACTGGTTATATATTATATATTATATATTATATATTATTATTATTAATAATATTTTATTTATTATATATTATATATTATATATTATATATTATATATTATATATTATATATTATTATTTATTTATTATTATATATTATTTATTGTTTATTGTTTATTGTTTATTATTTATTATTTATTATTTATTATTTATTATTTATTATTTATTATTTGATATTTATTGTTTATTATTAATAATAATAATATTTTATTTATTATATACTATATATTATATATTATATATTGTATATTACAAATTATATATTATATATTATATATTATATATTATATATTATATATTATGCATTATGTATTATTATTTATTTATTATTTATTTAGTCTTGTTTATTGTTTATTATTTATTATTTATTATTTAGTATTTATTATTTATTATTTATTTATTTATTTATTTATTATTTATTTATTATTTATTATTATTAATTATTAATTATTAAATATTTATTATTATTTATTATTGTTTATTGTTTATTGTTTATTGTTTATTGTTTATTGTTTTTTATTTAATATTTAATATTTAATATTTATTATATTATATTATTATTTTATTATTATTTTAATTTCGTAATTTTATTATATTATTATATTATTTTCGTAATTTTATAATATATGTAAATATTATTATAATTTATTTGTAATTCTTTATTTATTATAATAAATAGTAAATAATAAATAAATAAATAAATAACTCAATAAATAACTAATAAATCAATAATGATTAATTATTGATTATTGATTATTAATTATTGATTATTGTTTGTTGTTGAATTATTATTTAGTTTATATCTATTAGTTATGTATTATTTGTTTTTTCAATTAGTATTTATAAGTATGTTAAATTCTGTTTATTAACCACATGACGAGTTTGCTGGAGTGGTAATGTCTTTGGAAAATATGCAAGAGATTAGGGGTTCAAATCTCACCAAACGAAATAAAGAAAATAAATGAAATAAATACAAAATAATAAATAAATAAAATAAAATAAATAAATACGAAATAATAAATAAAATAAATAATAAAATAAATAAATAAATAATAAAATAAATAAATAAATAAATAATAAATAAATAATAAATAAATAAATAATAGATAAATAATAAATAGATAAATAATAAATAAATAATAAATAAATAATAAATAAATAAATAAATAAATAATAAATAAATAAATAAATAAATAAAATAAAATAAATAAAATAAATAAATAATAAATAATAAATAATAAATAATAAATAATAAGTAATAAATAATAAATAATAAATAATAAATAATAAAAAAATTAAAAAAATTAAAAAAATTAAAAAAATTAAAAAAATGAAAAAAAAATTTAAAAAAAAATCAAAAAAAACCCGCCACGAATCGTTCTACGATGGTTTTGAAAACCGTCACGAATAGTTTCCCGAAACACAATTTAGCGGCGTTTTTTCAAAACCGCCGCCAATCGATTTAGCGGAGGTTTAAACCGCCACGAAACGAAAAAATAAACCGCCACTAAATGGTCATTTTTCCGTAGTGGTTATTGATGATGGCGTAGATGTAGTCTGAGGAAGCTCACATATCAACATTGGCCTGAGATGGTGAAATGTTTCAGCCGATGACATGATGAATGGCTAAAATTGAGGCTATGGAGGAAAAAAAGATGGTTCAAAGGTAAAGGTTGATAATGGAATGGCCTCTTGATCCACTATAGTGGTTCCATATATATATATTAAAAGGTTTTATCATTTTCAAAAAAATCCATAATGATGTTCCCACCTCTCTCCATAGTTGTGAAGAAGTCTTTATTTTCTTTCATAAATATCTTTAGGAGAGGGTCTGAGACTCTAAGATGGTCTATTTTTCCCTCAAAGGCTAATTTATCATGCATAAACATAAAATGATAATTCAATTCATGATTTGTATATATTTTGGATATGTAGTACTTGATTGCTTTAGTGATAGTTTCTCTATCACTTCTAGCTTTGTTCAAACACTCCCTAACTAGTTTATATGTAACATAACCATAAGTCCTAATTTTATAAAGGTCCTCCTGATGTGATGTATGGATATCACCCAGGATAGCCTGAAACTATTTTTTGTCTATGGATATGATAATCTCACTATAAATAACAGATAAAGGGGGTGGACCAGAGGATGTAGAGGAAACAACAGGTGGAAGGGTCTCCAAACTTTCTAAAATAAATGGCTAACTATTACCAAAATAAACACTCATGTCCTCCATAATAGACTTTATAGCTGCTATCTAACTATATCATCTTCTATTTTCAATATCAACCTATTAATTCTTCAAAATAATATTGGGTTGAATAAGGATAATGACTTTCTCAAAGATATACCTCATATTAGCTTCACTGAGCTGAGTAACTCTAAGATCCCGGGATCTAACAACTTCACTAAAATTAGAAATAATTATCACTATGAAGGGCTATAAATAAGCTTGATACACATAATCTAATGGTACCTAAGTTGTGAGATTAGGATATGTAACCTTTTCTAGAATAGATTGATCAACTTATTCTTGCTCTGAATCAACTAAAGGAACGTCAGAGGTGATAGATTACAACTTCCCTTATTCAGAAATCCTTTTAATCTATGATCCATTAGGATCAGTTAAAATATCTGAGATAGAAATCCCACCATGATCTGGTGGACTACTATAATCATCATCACAATCTACCCTCACATATGAATCCAGATAAGTAATCCCAAGAAACCTTAAATGAGGAGATGGGTCCCCCTTGTATGTGCTCCTTCCTCATTCATGGCAGAAAGTTCAACTCCATGAGTAGATATCTAGTGGGAATAACCTAGGGATTCCTTCCACTAAAAATATTCTTTAGGATCACCTTTACTGGTTTTAACATCATTAGGTAGAAGAAAAATACATGGTCTCTCCATACTTATAATCCTAGTTGGAATGGAAACTGTAGGATATGGATGTGACTGATCCCTAGAAGGATCATCTTCATCACCATGACCTTCTAGGTCATGAGTTCCCTCACTATTTCCTTTCTCATCGTCACCTTTATGACAATATGACACTTCCACTAATTCTATAGAGGTTTTATAAGAACTCTGATTTTTTTTTTCTCGAGAGACTTCAGTCTCTTATTCATCTCCTTCACTCAAGAGGCTCTCACTACCAGGGAGTAAAAAATATGGACTTTTAGACCCATAAGATACAATTAGGATTTTATTAATATCCATATCACTTCCTTCTTCACAAGACACATATGATTTCTCTTTAACCTCAACTGCTTCATCTTCATAAGAATAAGTTACATTCTCATATATATCTAAACTAGGGTCAACAACATTTTTAGGTCTAGTAGGGTGTTCTATAAGATTTAAATCCTCACAAAGTTTTTCATTATTCTCCACCCATGTCTTTATCCATGTATTCTAGTTGACATTCATTATTTTATAGATAATTTTACTTAAATAAACCACCACATTCTACCTATGTTTCCCCTTTCTCATCAACTAAGCCCTTGGATTCTAGCATAACTAATATTAGATTAGGGTAAATAAGATAGATTGACCTAGATGATGCCTTACAAATCTACATTATATATACCATGATATATCTATATAGATTATTTTTATCCACTATTTTGATAAGGAATAAATTAAATACGTCTCGGTACTTCATTGTGATAAAATCCCCTTTTTAGGGACATAGAATATGTTGGATAAATTTGAACATAAGTCTACACTTGTCATAAAGTTTTGTAGCAGCAATCCTTCTCACTATACAATTCCTAGTTAACTCCCATAGTGAATTATCTTACACAAGAAACTCACTATCTCTTATTATATATCCTTAATAGTAATAATAAACACCTTAGTGAGGTATATTTAAGCACTAAGACAATTTTTTTGAAGAAATCTAACCTATTTTGGATCTATCATTATACGAATTATATATTTATTCTCATAAAAGTTGTAATTTAAATATTGGTAAGACTATTTAACCAACCTCTGATAAAATGTTCAATCATTCCTTGAGAACCAATCTATACTTCCCTATTCCCGAATCACCTCGAGTACCTTTGACATCACCCATTCAGAATATACTTCTTTCTCCACAACAACCACACAATTCTAAAGATAAGGGTTTTTTGGTGTGATTACAACCTGAATTGATTATACACGAGTCTTCTTCATAGGTCATGATCCTTTTTGAGATGAAACTACAGGGTTCTTGACTCTCACCATTGCACTAAATTAAAACATTAAGGTAGAGAATAAGTAAGGTTGAAGGTCAGATGAGAAGGGAAATATAATTGGTTCAAAGGATATGCATGAAAGAGAGAGAATTTTAAAATTGAATTTAAGTCAGATTTTATCATTTAGGGATTTTAGATTTTAAAATATAGTAAAATATAAACAAATAAATCAAATAAACAATTTATCCTAGAAACCAAGATTGGTAGAAAAATAGAAATAGAGGCTCGATCAGTATATTCCTAATGGTGAATCTCTACAATATTGGATCACCCAACAATGGATCTCTAATGGTGGATTAACAACAACAGATCTCCCTATAATAGATCATAAATAGTGGATAGAAAATGATGGATCACCCAATGATTGATCGCAAATGGAGGATCACCAACGGTGGATCACCAATGGTGGATCTTCCAACATATTACAGTATAAAATAATTTCTTTATTAGACATGTTTTCATCACTATTTTCATTTTTATATAAATTATAAATATGAATTAGAGAAGCAGGAAAAACATTAGATACCTCAATTTCATTTTTCATAAAACGCATGCTGTCTCTATTATGATTATCTTCTTGGGTTGAGAATGAATCACTTGAAATGTATTCCTAAGCACTCCAAGTTTATTTAATGGATTTATTATAACTATTATCCTTATCATCATATTTATTATTTAATTTTATATTGGTATACTAATCTTTTTCATGAAATGTTATTTTATATTCATAAATAACTATTAATTTGTAACTTCATCATTTTTTATTCCTTTATCCAATTACCACTATTATCATAATTTCCTTTATTGCTGGGATTTATAAATAACTTCTTCCTCTTATAATTTTTTTAAATATTCTAGCCAAATGGTCTATTTCTTCATCATTGTTAGCATGTGACTCTTCATCACTTGAGTTTTCTGTTATGATCTTCTCCTATTGTTTTGAAGAAATATATTTGAAGGCTATAAATATCCTCTTTGGTTCATCCTAATCTTCCCTATTTAGTATAATTTCTTCCTCATACATCAAGATCATTACAATCATCTCCTTAATAGTTAATATACTCACATCACATGACTCTCAGATTTAAATTAAAGTTCCTATCCATCTATCTCGTAATGACATCCATGGGCACATCACTTGATCTTTGCCATAAACAGGTTTCCCCAATGAGTGAATTGTTCTCAAAATTTCATTAAACCAGATGTACATATCATAAATTAGTTCATCATGTTTCATCTTAAATGTTTCATATTTAATTATATACTTATTTAAGTGAAATTATTTGACATTAGATTTTCCCTTATAAAAAACAACTAAAGTATCCAAAATTTCAAAGGCTATAGTACATGAAGATATTTTACTAAATTCCTCATATAAAAATTAACAAAATAAATAATTCATAGATTTTCAATTACATTAATATGAAATTTTAGTAGCATTAATCCAAGTAACTCAAGTAGTTTGCGTTTTCTCATATTGATCTTCAATTACAGTCCATATATCCGAATCGACATCCTCCAAGTTAATTTTTGTTTTAATGTTCCAATGAGAATATTTATTGAGATTAAAATAAGAGGGCCTATTTATAATAGATCTCTATTGTATATTATTATATATAAGGAACTATATCTAGAAATAAATTAAATTTAAGATCTTTAAAAGTCTAATAAATCATATTTTAAAATATATTTGAAAAACTCTAATACCAACAGTTGGTTAGATTCAAAAACTCAAGAGGGTTGTGAATTGAGTTCCTAATAAAAAATTCTATTAAAAATAACTAAATCCAAAATCCCCCAAGTTGATTAAAAATAGTTAGTTAAAAAAAATTAATTATGTTTTATCTTTCATATAATTTCTCAAAGAAGGATTTGGGATTAGTTAAAACAATATTTGAAAATTATTTAACTTTTGAAAATAAATTACTTAATCAGAAACATTACATAAATCCATTTCATGATTAACTATTAAATTAGAGTTTTATTTAAAAATTTAAATAAAAAATTATGTTTTATATTTGAAATGAAAAAACAAAACCAATGAATCGTAAAAAGAAATAAAATAAGAGGTTTAGTCTCAAGAGGAGACTTAATCATGTGCACTTCAAAATCACATGCTTCCAAGAAGATTATTATAACAATATTCGTATACACAATCTGGATCAGGTATTACAAATAATAGCATGAGATATCCAACATCAAATCCTCTTCCATAGTTATATGTGGGAATACAAACAATATGTAGTTCACACATGACCTCTTCTATAGTTTTTATGGGTATAAAAATAAGGAAATGTGAGAGAGTGTAACAATCACACTCTATTTTTATCACAGGAGGAAGTATATATAGATAAAACATTGTAAAACTATGAACTAATAAAAAGTAAATCATAAATCATATAGAGAAAATAAGAATTTATAGAAATATGTGGTGTTTCATGGTCTAAAATGCTTCAGATGCTTAAGGGTCCTTGTATTTGACTTGGTTAGGAGATTGAACAAGTTTCTCTAAAAGTGTAGGAAAAAAAGTGTCGTGTAGTTTTTTTCTATCTCTAGATGATTTCAAAATCTTTTACATGAATCTATTTATTCATTTTATGAAAATTTATTGATCTTATATACATTTCACACTTTCAAACTCACATGTATGTATGTATCAATGTTCATGTATTCACCACATGTACGTTCATGAGGGAGATCTTCAGAATTAATAGCTCTCTAAGTCCAAATATCCCTAGAATAATAAACAAATATTAGATCCTCTTAATGATCACCAAAATATGAAACCTCTTACTCTATCTTCAATTAATCCATGTAGTGGTTTAATGAATAATTATTAATAAACCCATGTGAGATTGACTAAATTAACTCCCATAAACAAGAAATTGGAAGCATTAAATTTGAATGAAAAATAGAAGTGGTAGCATACTGGTGGTCGAGAATATCTGATGGTATCATAGAAAAATGGTAGCATGGTCTAGCAGTATAGTTTTCAATGGTAGATTAACTCCAATGGTATCACAATCCGATGATAGCACACCTAGCGGTAGCAAATGTGTCACAGTAGCACATGTCTGGCAATTGCACATCTAGTGGTAGCACATCTGGTAGTAGCAGATGTACTGTGGTAGAAGATCTGACAGTAGAAATGTTCTAATGGTAGCATAAGTTAGGTGGTAGTAAAGTTATTATGGTAGTAATTTTCTAAACTAATGGTGGATCATTTTAAACTGATGATGGATATTTCGAAATTAAAATAGATCTATAATTAACCAATTTCATTTTCAAAATGATATACTATTATAAAATAGTAATATCATTAGAAACACAAAAAGTTATGATTTGTGAGCATTAAAATATGTAGGTTCCAACAATTATATTAACTTATATGCCAATTTTATTATTGGTTATCTAAGGGTTCTAAAATTATCACATAGGTCAGAGTTTTTTATAACTTGATCATGTGGTAGGAAGGCAGAGGGGGTACTAACATCATCAATACTTAGAGGGAAAGAAATACTTTTTCAAAATATCTTTCTTTACATGGTCACTTTATTATTTTTGTGAATGTTTTCACTTCTTTTGGTATCCTCCCATAAAAATAATTTCCCATTATCCATGTGTTGGGTATCTATTTTTTCATCCTCCTTAATTTTATATTACTTATTGATTAATATTGTTTTTTTGGGAATGGTTAACCTCTATGTGTATAAAATGTTACATTGATAATAAAAATAACAAAATAATAATTTATAAGATGTTAAAATATTAATATCATCAAAACCATACTCAATAAATTTTATATTTTCACATTTAAATAAAGTACCATGTTAACACATGATATAAAAATTTCTTTCTAGAATAAAATACTTTGTTCATAAAACTCCATTGTTTATATTTGATTATAAGAAATTTGAGTTCTCTCTCAAGGTCTCATTCCCTCTCACAAGATGGTTGGTATCCACAATCTTCTCACTCAACTTTTTCTAGCATTGATATGTGAGTTATGGATATGTAATATATTTCTATCTGTGTTAAGAATCATAAATTAGATGAACTTGGTCTTTGAAAGGCTCATATTTCCATAAAAGGGTGTATGGTCCTCATCCTGACTGCTATGCTAGCTCCTACCCTTCCTTTGATCTAATTGATTCAGCTGGAGACCAAGGATTTATATACTATATAGGGTAATATGTATTTTTACATATCAATAGATCTGTTGACTATATCATTGAAGACAAAAAATAGACACTCATCAACAAATTTAGAGTGAACTATCCTAAAATTCCAACCTTTCAATGCTACATTAACTCATGGTATCTATCTTATTCGTTTCCCTTTTCTATGATTAATCATAGAATTTTTTTCCTCCCTTCTCTAGAGAAGTATCTATTTCATCTTGGGAAATGTAATATAGAACCTATTTCATATGGTTATTCTATAGATATCTTTTGTTGATGAATCTTTATACAGGATGTGGCCCCAAGAATTATACTATATATGTTCATCTTCCATGTTTATCCCAATATGTTTAAAACCCTTCTATTATATAGGAAACTGGGGATTATTTTTTTGAAAACATAATATTATGTAAACTATTATTTATGTTGATATGGATTTACTCTATCCATTTTAATAGCGTATTATTCTATAGGAGGGTTCTAACATTTCATTTTAGAAGAGGATATTTTTTATAAATAATTTGTATTACTATCTTTAGTTCCTACTTTAGGATCACAGAACTTCCTACTATTGAATATGAGACCTCATGAAGGTTGAGGGTTGACATATGGGAGAATATATGTTGGTGAATGGCCCTTTGATGACCATGATCAAAGTTCTTGCCAACAGTTTACAAATTATCTTCCTTATACAAGCTCAGATCTCAAATATAAGTAGTTAGTATCCCTAATTCTAGAGGCCACTAAGGATTCCTCTACCAAATCATGGGAATATGATAAGTCTAACCCATCTACTCAGTCTCCAAGTGTTTTCTTCAAATAATCTTCTTCTATTTATTTATCCAACTTGGGTATGCCTATCTTTAAGTATTATGCTACCTTGGAGGCCCCTATATTTATATATATCCCCCATGAGGTTAATATTGATATATAACACATTTAACTCCTTCAATAGAATTAATTTTAGAACATGACACTTGGAGTTAGGATCGTTCTAGTGAATATGGAATCACTTAGGTAGAAAGTTATATAAGTACCTCTTCATATGCTACTCTCCCAAAATATGCCACCACTAAGGCTGGTATTTGAAAGTAAAAATATTTTGGCTCATCTAAAAGTAGGTATTTTAGAATATGGCTTCAATAGTCATAATCCAACTCTTAATGGAGGATGTATAGAGTTATCTAGTGATATGTTTCCTTTCCTGTAGGTTCTTCTAGCCCTAGCTTCTGTAATGTTTTCAACATCATGTGTGTATAGGATATCATTAATCTATTATCCAAACAATTTTATGGTATTGGATTTTGTTAGTAGAGTTTATCCAGAGTTATACCCCTCAAGAGGCCATTATGAGGCAATAATTTGACCTCCACCATCTCAAGAGGTAAAGATACCAAATCTAGATCTTAATCTCATTGTGATAACACTTCTCCATCCCTCTATGACCTATAGTGTAAAGACTTCAAAGATTCAATTTCAACTTCTTTAGGTTTTACGTGATTATTTAGAACTATATGGGTCTCAAATCATTGGGAAAATGTGACTTAATTTCCAATTAATTTGGATAGAATCATGTTTTCCTAATTTTTTCCTCAAATATAAACTCTTGTCAGGCTCTTTTACCTAGTTTTTAGAAAAGGTTCATATGAATAATTTAATGCATGAAATTTCAACTAAAAATCATATAAATATCCTTAGAAAAAAAAATCCTTAAGTGATATTGATTAGTTATTCACATAATCACATCACACTAGAATTTAGTTGTTCCTATTACTATGTACATCGGTCCATTATTTATTCAAAATGAAATTTCCTTGAAAGAGGGGACCTCAAGAAATTGATCTCAACATTTCACCCATTTCCGAATGGTTATTTCATTAGATGTGAGTTCAACACAATACTCAACCAATCTAAGAATAAATGTAGTAGTAGTTACTCAAGGAAATTGATGAATAATTTTCAATTTATTTGTACACTAACCTCATATATTTCAGTAATACATGTGATAACCTCACTTAGCATAATAAAAAATGTTGAAATCAAAATATATATATTTTTTATATAGTTATTTATCCCAAATATAATGGAACATCAACTTCCCCAACACATTTGGTACTCATATGGCTTGGAATCTATCCAATAACCCTTTCTTGTGAATCAAATTGAAAAACTCAGTGGATATATATTAACGTTAATTATTCTCAAACAATTAGACATAGGATAATGATTAATTACATATTTTGAACATTGATTAAATGCATGGAAACCTAGGTAAAACACTCACAAGGATGTTAGCACAATAATATCCTTTGATAGAATTTCCATTTTGGTTTTATTAGGCTTTATAAGTTATCTCACATCAATCATGCTTCATATTCTAAGATTACCTATCTTGATTAACCACATTCCTAAAAGAAAAATGGATTTTACCTATATAAATATCACTGATATCAATGTTTTTTTAAACATAATCACATAGAAACTCACTAGTTCACTCAGGTCATCCCTGAAATAGGACACCCTTCATGGTTCCTCTCCCAATTCCTCTTGAGGATCATCAATTAAGGGAGTTACAAATAAACCCACACTTAAAATGACATGGGTGAACCATATATTATGGCCCTAATATGTCATTCATATTTTTCAAATCAATATAATCAATATATACTCACACTCAAGATATTCACAACCATTTAGCCCAACTTTTATATCACACCATATAATAAATTTAATATAATATAAGAAAATAATTGGGATTATTGATAAATTTTTAGGGAGTTTCCCCCACTTTCTATACTCTCTCATTCCATTAGATCTTGTTAAATCATCATAGTACCCATGATCCCATATCCCATACCAAGACTCCAATAATTAATTATAAAACAATTATAATTAATTTCTATAATTTTTGCATAATTTTAATTAGAAATGGAATACTCCCTGAGTAATACTAATTTACCAAAACCTCATGAAATGGAGTATTAAAAACTCATAGATGACTCCCAGTTATTCCATGTTAAAATACACTTACTTATCTATAATCTACATAAAAAATACCTCTCATAAATGCTTTATCTTTCCACGATTTTGAAAAATATAATACAATTCATTAGATATAGCATCCCAAAATCTGAAGTGAGGGATGAAGAAGGTAATTGAAAGAATAAGAGAGGTATCCTAACCTTCATATAAAAACTAATATTTCCAAAAACCACTTTTTATCATTGATAAAGGAGGAAAGGGAAGAAAGGAGAATGGGGGAACATATCTCCCAATTGAGGAAATTTAGAATTAGTAACACTTGAAAGGGGAATTTAAATTTCAATATTAAATACCAATTTTCCCCTATTTAAAAAACTCTAGACTATTTCCAGTAAGCACTTGGTTCCCCTCCACCATCCACTTAGATTAAAAAACAGTGGGAGACCCCAACTCGATTCTCTATCAAGTGATTGATGATAGTGTATCAAGTACCCAATGGCTGTTGGAGCCACCTTCCCAAATTATGTGTCCCTAACAGACACATGAATTTCCCATTCTAGTATTTTTTTTTGAATATTTACCATATCAAAACCATGTATTTAAATTATAGAGATTCTCGAAAGACCATTTATCTTGATATCATTACAAAAAATAATTTTTTTCTCTAGATTCTAATCCACATTAATCAATCATATATTTGTTCTATTAAGATATGATGGAATGGGTCATTATAAGATCCTTAGTTATTTTATAATTACTATACCCCAGGAGATACCTATTAGGATTGAGATATGGTTGAATGATCTTAGGTTACCTGAAAAAATATAGGTGAGTCATAATATTCTAGTGAGACTTCAGGGGAATTCCTACAATGGTGTAATAAGATCATCAAATACTCAGGGTAAGGTGTGACACATATTAAAGTGATTTAATACTGACTAGTTATTTCACTATTGACCCTGAGGGCTACATGGAAGTGTCATGGGTTTGACCAAGTAGTGTTTTTTAACGAATAAGGGAGAGTATGAGATAATATATTTACTATTCTAATCTTTGTTTAGGGTAAGGATCATAGGATAATAGTAGAATAGGTTCCCTATGTAGTACGTTCGAATCTTGAAAATAAAAGACTGTGAAAATGGGTACGTATTCTATAAGGCAGATATGGTGTAGCGATGAACCTCAAACCTAGAGGTTATTTCATAGATGAATTTATGTATCATGATTATTATTGACTAGAGTGTAAAATATTTTTATTGTAAGGTCATTCATAGAGAATATGATATTCCAAAATGATGAAAGGTTCTCAACCTATAAATTATTTTTTATAGGTTGTCTAAACATGATGTATTGGATGAGAAAGATCAATGATGTTGGCGGAGGATCCTTATTAGAAATTTATATACTTTTATTGATTATGAAAAATATATTTGAAATCTAAATCCAATGATGGTAAGAATATTATTTTGGATTAAAATTGATGATAAGGATTTTTTGATATTTTATTATAGTGTTCAACCATTATTAAGGCTTGTTATTTTTGGGATAGGGCATGTGGTTCCCTATAGGTAGTTTGGATGATATTTTCAAGGAGGGCTAGTGTAATAAGATGGGGAATTGTATGAGAGATAGGATTTATTATTTTATCAATTAGTGGAACATTATTTTTTCCATTTATTTTATCATTTGAATTTTTTATGATGTAATTTGTTTCTTTGGGTCTTATTTGAAATCAATTTTTTTTATTTTTTGATGTTTTACATTGTTGGCTGTTCCCTGTTTTATTTTTAATTATAGTATTTTTTTTTTGTTTTTATTATTATTTCAATTTATATTTATGTTTTTGGCCATTGATGTACAATGAGATTAAATATGGGTTAAAAAAGAATTAGTTTAGTGATATTATTTAAGGATGTGAGGTGATAAATCATGATTATTGTGTCAGATGATAAGATAAAGAATATATAGTACACATCATTAGTATTTGATGGAATATATGTATTTGGTCATAGGAAAGTTTATCCTTACACTTAAATAGGTAGAATTAGTGCATATTCTCGACACATATGTTTCTTATTTTTAATAATGTCATGTTGGTATAATGGTATTAAATGAACATTCATGTGATGTGTTTCTAGTATATTTAGTAATATTACCTGACACACTTTTTAATGCATCCACTTGATCATCAACACTTTATGAGTTCAGGTAAGCGGGGTATTATTGTTGTATTGTTGGACTCACCCCCACCCATGTACATGAAATGAGTTTTTATACACATGGGTAAATATTTATGTGTTGATTCAGGTTCTAGTATAAACATAGGTATAGACTTATATATTTGTATCAGTAATATAAAATAGTTGGAAAACTCATTAGGAGGCTATATAGTGAGTTTTGACACATGCCATTGTGATTTTTTACTTATTTATTCTATATATAAATATAACATGGATATAAAATGGTATTAAATTATTATGTATTATGACGTATAATTTTATAATGTTGAGTAATATGTGTGATTAATATCATATAATATATTTTTATTTTATATACTAGACTATGAGGTGCCACTTTTGGATCTTTTTTTATCTATCCATATTTTTTAGGTTTGTCCAATGTATGGACTTGTCATGCTAAATATTCATTATAAATAGGAATATACCATGAGGATTATCCTTGATTCGTAGTCACACCATTGTTCTTCTAGTCCATAAGTACGTGTTGGTAAACTCTATAAAAAATGGTCATGTGCTTTAGTTATTGTGTAATTTTAGATCAGGTATCATTGCAGGTAACATATATGAGATGTTATGAAAGGATTATAAAAAATCACTTTTTTCAAAACCCATTATATTTATTTTATATTAAGGATAATATGAAACAAATATTTAATTTAAATCAATATTATCCTAATATTTTTGAAGATAAGAAAAAACCCTTTTTAAAATTAATTAAACTTCTCAAATAAAATTTAAATGTTCAAAAATATAGAGAAAAACTATATTCAATTAAATTTATAATTTAAAAAATGTTAATATAACTTCACCTCATTTAACTTTAAACCAACATTATATTGATAAAAATTAATTCTACCTTTAAAAAATTCATTACTCCGACACATAATGTTACACCTCTTGAGTTTACTATGTATTTCCCTTAAAATAAGTATTGTGTGAAATACATGGTTTCATACACAACACCAATCTAAAATGAACCTCGATACATTTTATTGAAGTAAAATATTAAAATACAATATAAACATCCATAAATTATTATAATTCAATATGAAACATCATTAAGAAAAATATAAGTGGAATAAAGCCACAAGTTTATAAAATACTATAAAAATAAATTATATATGCTCAAGGTTTTTAATAAACATAAATACCCTGATTATATATATTGAAATAATATATAAAGTTAAAAATATAGTAGACATGTTTAGCGAGAAGTTAACGAATAGTCTTAATGACATTAATAATTTATGTATGGTTATATATAGGAATATAATATAATCATTATATATATAGACTTTGAAGATATAGCCATTGGATATATGGTAGTTGGAAATATAGTCCTTTCATATACGATAGTTTAGTATGCATATATACAATTGCTATATAAAATTTGTATAATTGTTAATTATAAATTTAATATATTATAATTCACAAATAATAAATAATGGAACAAAAATATAATATTTAATTAAAATATTGTATCATATATTTTTATGTATAAATTATTATTTTTACTATTTTTATTATTAAAGAAGGATTAGATAAGTTTATAAAATTTAAAGATTAATTTTAATATTAATGACTAATAAAAATACATTATTAGAGGATAAATAATTAATTTTATTGGGATATAGTTAAAATCATATAGTGTTAAAAAAGATATATTTTTCATAGAATGATTTTTTAGTGTTGAATATTTTTATATTAATAAATTAAATCAATGAGTTTAAAATGTTGTATATATTGTAATGTTTCAGTCTATAAATAACTCCATTAACACTGATTTAATTATTAATTTATATAAAATAATATTTAGAACACCTGATGTATAAAATTAATTTTTCTACAAATAAAATATAGATATATTATGTTTTCATTTAGAAGTTAAATTTACCATGTTTATAAATTTAAAACGATTAAATAGAGTCCAAAATTTTAACCATCTCATCCAAATTATGCATGTAGGTCAATTTCATTTTTGGTTATAAAAATAAGTTACCGAGGCAAGAATTGAGTAACCACAATTAAGGTAAAACAAGGCATATGGGTTCAACAAAGTGATAAATACTGAAAATACATATATCATTATATCTAAATTCTATTTTAAATAGTATTAAGTATATTACTCTATTATTATAAACTTTTTATTCACTTTCCATGAATAAATGACAATGTTACACCTTAGGGAATGAGTATTTGTAAACATACCACTCAAAACTCACCTATAAAAGGAAACCTCCTCTGCCTTATCCAAACCACTCTTGTATTTATAAAATCTATTTAATACCTAACCATGTTTTATATTTTAAATACTTTTTAGACGTTTGGTATCCTCTGGTTCGAAGAAGGAAGTCTAAACCCTTCATTTTTAATGAAATTGTACCAAGAAGGAGAGAATTCATCAAAGTATGTACCTAATTTTTAACCATCAATTTCAATTACCTTCCCATATTCACCATTTATAAATATAATTCTCCACTATAATGATGTTATATTATAATCATTATTCTTCTTAGGAAATGATATTAATATTATATAACTCTATACTCTTACGCTTCATTAGCATAACATGTTCTTGTTTGGGTTGGTTCATTAACCTACATGAACAATGTTATATTATCTTTAGTTTTTCCTACATGAATGAGTAACATAAAATTAATACTATTAATATATTATATTAAATAATAATTCATGTTATAGATATGGTTCTATATTATTGATACAAAATGAAGGATTAATATAAATTAACTTTTTGTTATCGATAAATTAAATGAAACATGCTCATCGAGGATTCCATTATCCCAAATTAGAAACATACCTTCTATAAATAAATTATGGGAATAAATAAATAATTGGAACATAATTATTCCACTATATTTAATAATATAATTATGATTAACCTAACATAAATTAATGAAAACTAACATAGCCATAGTGAAACTTATACAAAACAATATAAAATTACCTACATCTAATAATGAAAATAAATAATAACTAACCAATATGTGTGTAATAAATTAATATAATAAAAGAATGAAAGTTAATATATATTAATATTGTATTATATACATTTATTAGAATTCTTATACTTATTATATAGGATGTTAAATCACTTTCATGGACATCGAGAGTAAGGGAAAGGATTTCTTTATTAATCTCACTTTAAAATCGAGATTGTTTATAAATAATTTTATATTGGAGGAAATTTAAATTATTTCATTCTTAAAACCATGTATTTCTAATACATTGGTTATTAATGGAGTTTACATGTATTTTTACCATTTCACCTCTCTTTGTTTCACAATTCCACCAAAGTCATGGTCATAAATGGTTCTTGCCTTATCTCTGTTTTTTCCAGTAATATTTCTCCTCCAAGTCCATATAAATTATATTGTTTTATGTATATCCATATATATTCTTATAAGATTTATTAAGGCATTTTTTTATTAAAATTCACTTTCTTTAGAAGTATTTGAAGGAAAACTTATAAATGTTTTCTATACGAGTCATTTTTTATTGATTTGAATTTCATAGCAAAAGGGACAAACAAATATTTCTTCTTAACTATTTATAAATGAATTCATAATTCAACCATAATATAAAATTTTATTTATAAATATTTACCCCTATGATTTCATGTTTTTACAAAACTATTTATATTCAAATTTTTTATTGTATTTTTTATTATAAAATAAATGTTATCAAAACTAAAAGATATTTCTTCTTCTTTTTTCATGGAAATTTCATTTGATATTATAAAACACATTTTTATCTTTATAATAATATTTTATTGTTTCTATTTATTCACTTGGGATATGATATAATTATACCATCCACATTTTTATTTTATATGGCTTATGATAATGTATTATGGATGTTTTGATATGTCACGAACCAAGTTGGGATACCATCCAACCTGAAACCCAACCCAATTCATGGCATGGTCTAAAGGGAATTTATGAACTCTATGGGATGGAACTAAATGCGTGGGTATCAAAAAAATTATTTTGGAATGATTTCAACCATTTTTAGAAGCATAAAAAACCAACAGAAGTAAACATCATAATAACTGTTAATCATAACCGAACGAGGTACAACCATTTTCAGATCCAATGCTTACAACTTTAGCAAAATCAAAAGTACTAGAACAGTATGGGAGTAACAAAAATTTCCCAAAAACCTCCATGAAAAATTATTGTAATGACCCTAAATCCACCACCATCAACACCTACAAGAGATGGAACACTAGAAACCAGATCTTCCAGCACCCCGATACATCTTTCCCTTACCTGGGTTGTACATAACAAAGTCTACATACAATCAAAGGATTATGCAGTGTTTGGTCCAAATAACTACAGGATACCACCCAAAATAAAATATTCCATTCCATAACATTAGAATACAAATTAACACGAACATTTCCATTATAATATTTGAAACATTTTTAAGAAAACCTTTTAAATAAAACTTGATGAAGAAACCCCTTTTCAATGGAAATATTTTTTTCAAACAAGATTCCTTGAAACAAATATACACAAGGTATAATCTATATTGATAGCTAGAACCATATAATATAAGTATCATGTCATAAGAGATAACCTTAGAAAAATCCCTATAGTTAACTAGTACAAGTGGACCCTATGAACATCCTACTCTAGTGATAAAACCCCCCCAAATTAACTACCAATAATGTTCTCATGCACGGGCCACAAGAGTGGATCTCATAAAATGTTCTAGTGTTCCAAAAACGTCCTCATGAATAAGAAACTATATAGTATATCATCCAATGTTCTAGTGGTCTCCATTCAAATCACATATTTAGTTAGTGTTGCAATCGTCAATCCAGCTAGATGAATCTGAGCCTTGGCCACTAACGAATCAACAAGTATACTAGTTCTAGTTTACCCTGCAAGATACCCTAGATTCCATTTGTGATCAAATTATGTTTCAAATATCCCATAAATAAAAACTTCTAAATACACATTTCAAGAATCACAAACAGACAAGGAAATCACCAATTTCACATTTTATGAAATCCATTTGAAAACACCACAAGAAGGACACACATGGGATCCTACCATTTTCAATAGAAAAAACCCCTTTCAAAATCGTATTCATGTAAAAAACATTTTTATTACATGATTTAAAATTAAAAGTCACATTTTAGGTAAACAATAAATATTACAACATAAAAAACCCATTTCATTTGAAAATCCCAATTTCATTACATTGGAACCTTTAAATCACTATGAAAACTCATTTCACACCATTCCCACAAAACAAATATATTAAAGAAATACTACAATGAAGAACACAAAAATTATGACCAATTTTCTATAGAATATCCTTTTTTCATAACATAATTAACTCAAAACCTTTCCCAAACATTCTTTTCACCACACAAAAAATTCGTAGAAAACATTTAAGCAACCAAGAAAGAATATAAAAATCATCTAATAATGTAAAATCATGGAACGAACTACCTCACACTTGGAAAATTACAGAAATCACTAAAAAACCAGAATAGCACCACAAAAAGTCCCTAATAATGAAATATTGAGAAATAATCATCAATATTTTCCATAATAACACAAGATCAACCCCTCTTTAGCTGAAACATCCTGTTGGAAAATAAGAACTCAAGAAGGAGGGATGAGAAACCCTAGAAAGAGGGATAAATAAAAGGATAAAGGCACTTACATAGAGATTATTGAAGAAACCGCCCCAAATACACCCTAAAATTATATATCCAATGGGGAAAGGGGAGGAGGGAGAGGTTCTTAGGCTGGATAATCCTGAATGGGAGGAAAAATGGGAGGAATTAGGGTGAAATCCAAAGAGGGAATACATGTAAATTCCAAATTTTTAATGACCTGGAAAAGTCACATGGTTAGCTTGTATGGTTTTCCAAACCATGATGTAACCATGCACCTATCTCTTCCTAAAATGAAAAAGACACATGGTTTGAAAAATTATGCACTAACCATATGGACTCCATTGTCAAAAAATGAAAATTAGCCACATGATTTCCTGGAATACAGTGCTTGGTTTCCCCCAACCATGCACCAATCATGTGTCACCTGATAGAAAGAAAAAAATCTTCATTTTATCCAATAGAACTAGGAGAACCCAAGGGGTAAAAGAAAGTACAAAGATAGAAAATATATTACCTCATAAGAGAAGTATGGATGTGTAAATTCTCCCCACTATGGAAACGTTTTACCCCCAGAAAGTCAACCCGAAGCTTGATCAGAAAACAAAAAATAGATACTACTCATCAATCCATGAATTCGACTCCCATGTCTTATGCACATCATTACAATGCATCCAAAGTACTTAAAAAATGTAATAGACTTCATAGAAATCAATTTTTCCTAAAAATCCGCAATCTGTACTGGTCGTTGAAGCATAGATAAATCAAGCTCCATTTCGAACTCTTACCAATTAAACACATGATAAAAACCTGGGTTTTAAATTTTCATCTAGGAGTCAAGGAACACGTCATGAATTAATGTCAAATGAGAAGGAAAAGATAACATGTATTCCACCTTACTAAGATGATTAGAATTCTCAAAAGGTCTATCATACCATGGCCTTAGCTTCTGTTTCTTACCCAAATAATAATGACCCAAGTGAGGTTCCATTTTCAGGAACACCAGGTCTCCCATAGAAAACTCCAAAGCTCAGTGCCCTAGATCCTCATATGAATTTTGAGGATTTCGAGATATCAAAAACTGCTATTTAATCATTTTGACTTTATCATATGTTTCTTGCACATGTCTCGGTCCTAACAACGAGGCCCCCAACCCTTGCCCAATACAAAGGAGACCGATAAAAATGACCATATAGTTCCCCAAAAAGAAATATTTGAATTGATGATTGGTTAATATTGTTATATGCAAACTCAATCAATCATAAATTGATATCCCACAGACATCTAGAATCCAAAACACATGCCCAAAGAATGTCTTTAAAAACCTGATTTTCTCACTTCATATTACCATCCATTTGAGGATGATATGACATGCTCAAATTGACTATAACCCCATTAACTTATAAATTAATTCCCAAAACAACAAGGTAAAATGGTGGTCCCTGTCAGAAATAATTGATGACAGCACACCATAAAGCTTCACAACCTCCTGAACATATAAACAGCCCAACTCATCCACATTGACTAGATATATGATTAGAATAAAATGGGATTATTTGGTCACATGATCGATCACCAACAAAATGGAATTCCTTCCCCAAGGTTTATGAGGTAACATAACAATAAAATCCATGGTGATATCATCCCACTTCTATGTAGGAATAGGTAGCGGCTGAAGTAGCCCCAAGGTTATTTGATGCTTTTCTTTATCCTTATTAAATGTATAGCACTGCAATACAAATTCAGTTATATATTACCTTATACCTGGCTACCAGAGCTACCAACACATGTCAGATTACATCTTCATAGAACTATGTTGAACAAACCACTAAGACTATTGTATATTCTACATCACTACCTTCCTCAATGACAACAGCACCACAAAGCGACCCTTGAAGTATAAAACTACCTTGGGGGACAATGACTAATCACAAGTAGTCTCCCTATCATTTGAAAAAATACATATACTATTGAAAAAACTCATCACTCAGTTTTTCTTAATGAATCAACTCCAAAAGAGAAGGTTTCAATTTCACACTAGCCAAGAACAAACCTCCACTATGTTCCTTGGTTTCAAGAAGCATTTGAGTGAAAAGACCCTTCAATTTTCCACTCACTACTAAACTCTTTCAATGATTGCACTGAAACATTCCGTCTTAAGGAATCTGCAACAAAATTACACTTTATATGGTGTATATACTATATCCAATTCAATCCCCTGGAGTTACTCGACCCAACGATGACACCTTAAGATCATATTTTTCTGGGAGAAAATTAAGTCCAAGCTCTTATAATCTGAATAAACCACATTTTTCTCCCCAAAAATATAATAGAACCACTTATTCAAAGCATGAATCACCATTAATAACTCTAAGTCTTTTTTGGTTAATAATTTTCATGTGGTCTGAGTTGGTGAGAACCATAAGCCACCACATGGTCATCCAACATCAGCACACACCCAAAACCATTACTTGTGGAATCTAAATAGACCAAATAACCCTTTATAGATTCTAATAAAATCAAAACTATTTATATGGTCAACAATATCATAAGATTCTCAAAGTATTCTTTTCACTCTAGGATCCATTAAAACTTCACCCATTTTTTGGTGAGCGCTTTCATGGATTAAGCAAGCTAAGATAAATCTTGAAGGAACTGCCTATAATATCCTACCACGATTGAAAATATTTTTATTAGAAAAATATTCTTCGAATGTTCCCAGGACATTACTACATTGAATTTATCGGGTTCTACTGAAACCCCTCGTTCAAAGATAACATGACCTTGAAAAGTTACCTCCCTGATCCAAAAGGTGCACTTGGAAAATGTCAGATAAAGATGATGATACCAAAGGGTTACTAGAACAATCCTCAAGTGACACTCATGCTCGTCTTCTATCCCGGAATAAACCAAGTTGTCATAAAAAAAACCACACCAAATGAGTAGAGATATGATGAAACACACTATTCATAAGTTCTATAAAGTCCAATGAAGCATTTGTTAACCCAAAGGCATGACCAAATACTCAAAATGGTAATACCTGCTTCAGAAGGTTGTTTTCAGAACATCCACCTCTATAACATTGACTTTATGATACCTGAAAAGAAAATAAATATTGGAGAACCACAATTACCCAGTAAGATGATTAAAAAGATAATAAATATTGGTAAAAGGGTACTATTTCTTGATTGTTACCTTATTAAGATTCTGGTAATCAATTCACAACTAGAGATATCCATCGGACTTCTTTGTGAACAGAACCGTGGCAACCCAATATAAGACGCTCAGGAAAATGAATCCTTTGGATTCCAAATCATCTAGTTGTACCTTTAATTCCCTCAAAATGGTGGGTTCTATATGGTATGAGGTAAGAGATATCATCTGTGTTTGTGGTGTCAAATAAATGGTGAAATCCACATTCCACTCGGGAGAGAAACCTGAGAAATCATATGGGAATACCTCTAGGTACTTATTCACTACCGAAGGTAATCCTACTCAAGAGCACCATCAACATCCTCCAATTTGAGAGATGATATCTAATAGATAATATTTTTTAATTTCTTAAGTGAAGGTCCAACAATCCCAAACCAAGGATCCCATTCACCATAAAAACCATAGTACTTTAATCAGGTTCTATAAAACTTAATCATCATCGATAGAAATTGATGTGTGCCTAAAAATGAACCATAAAATCCATACCAAGGATCACATTAAACAGATCCATCTCTAAAACTAGAAAATATCATTCCAACTTGACCCTTAGCATAATGAGTGCAGATGAAAGACAACGAAAACCCTTCTCTATCTTATTATGAAGTACTGTTACCAACTCCATCACATACAATATAAGATAAGTTGGAAAATATAACGCATAAAAAAGGTATGAAGAAGTAAAAGAAACTTAATAAAAATTATAAAAAAAACCTAAAGACAGTGAAATAAGAATGATACATCAAACTATCATAGGACCTACATCCGATTCCACTAGAACCTGATCGACCACATAGAGTTTCCTCATGTGAAACTAACCCAAATAACAGCCACTACCCTACAGCTCTACCCTAAACTGACTCTTACCATATGAGAATATATCCCTACCTCCATGACCTCTAAATAGAGAACCTGTTTTCCTAGATGGTTATAACAGGGATTTCTCCCTTTGGAAGCTACACAACATGCACCACCCTAATATAGGCACACCATTATGAAAATCACTATAAGTGCCCCATAACTTTGCACCGTTGACAAGGTTAGGGTGGAAATAAACATGAAGGTCGTGTATTCCCTTCCTTTCCTCACTAATGGAACATGACTATCCAATTTTCAGAATCTATAGATGAATATAGTTAGGAAGAATGACCTAAACTACTACCTCAATTATTTTCATAGTTATCTTGCTTCCTCTTGTTCTCAGAAGAACTTCCACTTCCCACTAGTGATACTGCTCCTCAGAATCTAGAATTTATTCCATGATCAATATATACCATTATGGTATGATCAACCACCGCAAAAAAAGTTTTCATATTGAATAATAAAACTTGAGATTTGATTTTTGGACTCAACCGCACATCAAACTTCTTATTCTTAATATACTTATTTTAAATGATATCAGGTGTATACAGGACTAGATATGTAAAGTGGTTAGAATTATCCATCACAAACTTGTCTCCCTGTATAAGCTCAATAAACTCCCAGGATCCATCGAAGGCCACTGTTTTAGGACAATAATGCTAGTTTAAAAAAACCATGAAGACTTTCTAACCCATATGCTCAGGATTTCCAACTTGCTCTATTGGGTCCCACAACTTTTGACTAGGATATTCCAACAAGAAAAAAGTGAAGTTCACTCTAATTTCCCTATAAGTTTTCTAAAATTCGAACATACTGTATATATTCTCATGACACTCCTCTACTTCCTAAGGCTATGTGCTACCTCAAAAAGAAGGAGGATTATTTTTGTGGAACTTCAGAGCCTTTTCCTTTCTACGACCTGGTTCATCTTCTCTAACTTGAGTTGGACTAGAGCTCGATCCTTTTCCCAAATAATGGATATCCCAAACCAAGGCTTCCAATAATCCCTAATCAATTGGTTTGGGAGAACTATCTTTGGCCTCTTCATGTGGTTGCAGAATAATTCTTCTGGGAGTCATATTTCTACAACAAGAAATAACCACAAAAAAAACGATCAATACAAAAATTATGAAAATTTCAGAAAAAATGACAAATACCAACACTATCATAAATATAAACATAACAAATTCTATCATAATAACAAGGCATAATAAAAAAACTCCACCCCCCACCCAGTGTCCATATACATTTTGTAGCCTATATATCTCAGAAGAAGGAGAAGTAAAATCAAATCCCAACATCCCATGGTGACTCGAGTCATATCACAAGATATGCTAGCTAGGAACCCTACTTGAAACTAGAACCTCAAGCCCTGAAAATCCTAGCTTTGGTCTGTCAAGATTCTTTCCCAAATAACATGACCTAAAAAGAGTGTGACCGGCTCGAAAACCATTTTTTCACGAACCAAGCAGGGATGCCAGCCAACCCGACACTTGATCCGATTTATGTCATGAACCAAAGGGTTTTCCCAATCCCTACGGGATATAAAATAGTTCCTAAGTATCAAAAAAATTATTTAGGAATGATATCATCCAATTTTAGATTCATAAAAAATCAATAGAAATAAATATCACAATAACTAATATGTATAACCAAATGACGTACAACCATTTGCAAATCCAAAGTTTACAACTTTAAAAAAAATTAAATGTACTACAAAAGAATTGTAATAACAAAACTATCCCAAATAAGCCCATGTAAAAGTAGGGGCATCAACCTCAAGCCACCACAATCAACACCTGCAAGAGATGGTACACTAGCAACTGGGTCCACCATCACCACGATACAACTTGCCTTTACGAGGGTCATATATAACAAATTCTACATACACCCAAAGGTGTATGTAGGGTGTGGTCAAAATCCCAATAGGATACCACCAAAAAGAAAAGATCCTATGCCATAATATTAGAATAAAAATTAACATAAAAATTTTCATAAGAACATTTGAAACATTTTAAAGAACACTTTCTCAAGAAACATCTTTTCAATGAAAATCCATTTCTACAAATAGGATTTCTTGAAATAAAAATATACAAAAGGTCTACCGTATACTAACTACTAAAACCATATGACATAAGCATAATGTCATAATAGAAAACCATGGTAAAATTTCTATAGGTAACTAGTACATGTGGAGCCTATGAACCTCATACTGTAGTGAATAAAAACTTCAAACTCAACTTCCAACAACGTTCTCATGCATAAGCCACTAGAGAAGATCTCATCCAATGTTCTAGTGGTCCAACAATATACTCATGCACGATCCAATATAGAGGATATCATACAAAGTTCTAGAGGTCTATGATCATATCACACTTTTAGTTTTTGTTGCAATTATCAATATAGTTAGATGAATCTGGGCCTCAGCTACTTTCAAATCAACTATATTACTATTTATACTTCACCAACCAAGATAGTTGGGATTCCCTTTATGCTCAAATTATGTTTCAAATATCACATAAATAAACACATTCACATACACATGCTAAGAATCATAAACACACAAGGAAAGAACCAGTTTCACATTTTATGAAATCCATTTTGAAACACCACAAGAAGGACACACATGGATTCAACCATTTTCCATGGGAAAATCCCCTTTCAAAATCATATTCACATCAAAACCATTTTTATAACATGCTTCACAATTCAAAGAAGCATTTATGGTGCCTAAAAATAAGGAAACGTGAAATAAAACCCATTTCATTTGAAAAACTCCCTTTCATCACATTTTCACCTTTAAATCACTTTGAAACCAGATTTCTCACCTTTCACACAAGGTATAAAATGTATTTAAGAAACACCACAATGAAGTACACAAATAATATGACCAATTACCCATGGAAAATAAATTTTCATCACATGTGTAACTCAAAACCTTTCCCAAAACAGTTTTTAACCACAAAAATAATGCACAAAACACATTTAAGAAACCAAGAAAGAATATCAAAATCATATAATAATGTAAAAGCATTGAACCACCTACCTCACACTTGAAAACTTTTGTAAAATTGGTGTGAAACCACAACTATACCACCATAAGAACCTAAAAAGGTAATATTGAACAATAATCATCAATATTTTTCCAAACACAAAATTGACCCCTCTTTATGTCAAACATCCCACTAGAAAATAAGAACTGAAGAAGGATGGAGGTGAACCCCCAGAAATAGGGAGAAATCAAAGGAGAAAGGCACTTACCTAAATATTATAGAGGAAACCACACCAAACCCACCAAACAAATAGAGATATAAGGGAAAAAGAAGATGATGGGGAGGCACCTAGGCTGGAGAATCCTGAATGGGAGGGGAAATTTGAGGAATTATGGTTAAATTTGAAGAGGAAAAATGGTAAATTCGAATTTTTTATGACCTATACAAGTCTCATTATTAGCCTGCATATTTATCCAAACAATGCGGTAACCGTGCACCCCTATCTACTTAAGAGGAACAAGCCCTATTATTTAAAAACTATTGTAAAATTGTGTGGTCACCACTGTCCAAACTTAAAATTGGCAGCATGATTACCTACGAAATGGTGCATGGTTTCCCTTAATCGTGCACTAACCTTGAACCACCTTCTGTAAAGCCCAAAATCTCTATTTTTCTCCAAAAACCCAAGTGGAACCCATGGTGAGAAATTAAGGCCAAAGATAAACAAGGGATTAACTTAGAAGAAAATTAAGGATGTGACATGATACCAAATTTTTCTCAAAATGGAAAACTCAAAAGGAGGGGTAAATTTAGTTTAAAAAAAAATCTAATTAAAAACATTTTAAAATCAAATCCATATATTCATAAAAATATTCTAGTTGAATAATATATAATAAATATATAATTTTATTCTTTCTTAATATTTTTTAATTGATTAATAACAACCTCGAAAAATTATTCTAAAATAAATTTAACTTTTGAAACATATATAATCACATAAAACAAATTATATAAATAACTAATTAAAGTTAACTATCATAGTATTTATTTTTGAAGGTTTTTTAAGGAATAATTTTTTTTCCATAAAAATAAAGGAAAAACATTAACACATAGTAGAAATAAATATAATTGGTTTTATCTCAAGATATGACCTAATCATCTCCACTTGACTATCACCCATTGAAATACATGTTTATTAAATAATAAACAGATCTAAAACATGGATCATGTTTTAGGGTTACTATACCACAGAAGGAGTAAAGACTATACATATCCTATTCCACAATTATTCATTGGATAAGAGGGTTTAAAAAATAAGAGATATAATCTAGTACTCTATAATATACTAAATGAACATGTTTTAAGGAATATACAGACTAATGTAAACATATCTTGAAAGTAAGATAAAAATAGAGAGACAAATGAAAGGAAGGGACAAAACTTTAAGAAGCTTAATTTGATCAACTTCATTAGAAGGTAGAGGTAGGTTAGAATCAATAGATCCAAAATATACAGAAGGAGAGAGATCCTTGACATCCTCGAATGTTTCACCAGCTTCAACACTAAAATCAGACACTTCTATTTCTTCTTTATTAATTTACAAGGAAATTCATTTTAATTAAATGAATTATCAACTAACTAATATGGTTCTAAATGAGAAAAAACTTTCTATATTGGTCAAACAAGATAATAAAAAAGATTTAACTTATTCAAAATATTCTCATTATCATCCCTATACCCTTTTCCATGGGTTCCAATTAACCGTAATATTATTACATATTTTCTTATTCAGGTAAAGACTAATCAAAGAAAATAACTCTTTACTCCTCTAAAGAACTATCCATTTGAAATCCAATAGGTCTGAGATATATTTATGGATAGGAAAAGAATTAAATACGGAGAATGGAATGTATAGTTTTTCTCTATGCCTTATGATATATTTCAATAATCTTATTTAAACATTATCATTCATAAAATATAGAAAAATCAAATATCATTTCCTTAAAATGATAAATTACCCATTCCTAAGACTAATAAAAAGATGGATAAAATTGACCAATAATTTTTACTACCTATTTAACTCCACAATAGTCTTTTATCTATACATACGACTCCAAGTTAATTTCTTAGGGGAATTGAAAAACTCAAAAATTATAATTATTAATAGGATATGAATTTTTATAAACCTCGTATTATCCAATATGAATAACATTAAATTTTTTATCCCATATATTTGATAATAATAATAGACTTTATCCATTTACAACCATTTTAATGATATATCTTGAATCATAAAAGAATTACATATTTGCATAAAATTAATTTACCAAAAAGGGGTAAATGGTTTATCATTATCCATAAATGACATAAAAAGTATTTTCATAATTTTACATTTAATTTAAATGTTTATATACCCACTAAAATGTTATTTTATTGTAAATTGTCACATTTTTAAGTTTTAGTAGAATTTTGAGCTTAATTGTAAAAATTGCCTAATTTTGGGATTTAACTATTTTATTTTTATTCAATTTTTCAGAAATAAAGTCTCAAAAAGTAACATAAATTGTAAAATAAATTTATTTTTGGATCTCAAACATCTTGGGATACATTTAATACTTTTGTACCACAAGCACAATCCATCAATTTGAGGCCCAAAATCTGCTCACAATAGAGGCTTAGAAAACACTTCATAGATCTGGAATGTTTCAAATATGCGATTATATCTCACATATTTCTTGAGTAATTAATCTGAAATTCGACATGGATATAGATAAGGAACTTATCAACAACATTAATTAAGGGGTAAATGCATGAATCATCCATTTTTAGGGTCATTATTGCATGGGAATCTAGATGCATGGAATATGGAGAGGATATCTAGGCAGATTAAATTCTCAGAGTGAAACAATCATTACTCTCGACACACATGGACCAATATGAGGAACTTTTTAGGGGAGACATGAAATACAATGGGGAAAAACCTTTAAGAATGGGTTCATACGTGAATCTTACATTTATTGTGTCTAACATGTGGTAAATTTCAAAGGTAAAAGGATTTCTATAATGGGAGGAGAGTTCCTCCCTCCCAAATAGTTTCATTCTATCTCATTCCATCTAAGGCACCAAGGAGGAGATATCCACAAAGGGAGACTGGACACAAATATCCCCCTTTTCTTATTATTCATTTTTTAGTTTTCTTTATTTTAGTTTTATTTTGAATTGTACTCTAAAATTTAGTTTTATGAAATTAATCCATATGTTTGTGTTTCTCCATCCATCACACAATTCTTCTTCTCAATTTTATTATTTTAATTATAATCATTATTATTAATATTATTGATATTCCTATTAATAGAAACATTTTTATCATTATTATAATTATCACATTCTTATTTTAAAATTATTTTATTATTTTCTTATATCTTTTTTCAAAAAATAATTATCTTAATAATAACAATAATAATAAATAATAAGTATATTGTTATTATTGTTGTTATTATTATTATTATTATTATTTTAACATTCATTATAAATTATATATTTTCATTTTTTTCTTTTTTAACCCTTTTTATCTATTCTTTTCTATCCACTCCACCATTGGGATCTCTTACTCTCCGAATTGAGAGGCTCACCTCAAGGCTTGGAACCAGGGTAGGTTATGGTGTTTTTGAATTTTTATTAAGGTTAATTTTATATTTGTGATATATTTGAGAAATATGCATGGGTGAGGAAAATTCCCCCAATATTCTTACTACCCCCAATGACATGTAACTCAAACTATTTCTATTATGGAAAAGAATAGTAATTCAAACATAGGATTTCATGTTTGGATTATCATATTAAAATCAAACACATAAATGAGAAAAATGATCGAAACCAAAACTGAACCCAAGACCAAGTGGTTTCCTTTTAACTCATTTTTAGCATTACATTATACTTTAGATTTTTAGATTTCATAATTAATATAAAACACAAAAAAAATTTATCATTGTTTTCATTGAATTAATAAAACAACAAAAAATAAGTAGTTTAGGGGAACTAGATTAAGTTAGTGAACAACTGATAAATCTCCTTAAGAGATAATACCATAGTCAACCACTATATTGCACTAGGGAAAATATAATTTTTTTGACCATTCCCCATGACAGTAATGAATCCAAATTGGCGTCGTTGTTGGGGAGATAATCGATTATTTAATTTATTGTTTTTATTTTAACATTTTAGATAGTTTTCACTATTCTCCAAATTAAAAAAACCTTAAAAAAATTCTACTTACATGATGTTTTCTGGAAATTATTGCATCAATAAATAGAACAAATAGCCACAGGTGCAAGAATAAAAAGTATATTATACATAAGAGGCCCTCAAAAGAATGGATGATGAACTTATGATAATGGTAAAATATAATTAAAGTGGCATAGAAATATGTGTCTCACATGGGGATTTAATGGCCACGGTCGATGAGCTATGTACTGACATATAAAGATTCAAGGCCAAGAATAAATTTCCTCTGGTCTTTCCTAATTTCACTAAATACATTGAAGTAGTTGAGGCTAAAGTAGAGATGGATGATCTAGACTACCTACCTCCATCTAGTGATAATCAAATCTAAGAGGAACTTTAAATCAACCAATATATTCAATATGAACCTACTCAAGGAGATGATAAATTATTTAACTAAAAATCATTTAATTTTATTGAAACTACTTGGAGTACAAATACCAACTGTTTGAAAGTTTCAAAATTGGATGAATATTATTATTCCCTAAAGGATGAAGAGGAAAAATAAATTTCACCCTTGGAGGAACACCTAGAGCTCCTTGAAAACATTGAAAATTTTATAAAAGAAGTACAAGAAGTGACCCCGGTAGTTCTCCCCGAACAAAAAGAGACACAAGATACCTACATTAAAAGGATAGATTTTAAAATTACTACATAAAATTTATATTTTGAATCTTCCATTGATTATCCATTTCATGCAGCACATTTGGCGCAACCACTAGATTGTGAAGAATATGTTGCCTAAGTATCAATGAAGGAGGAGAAAGTATCATACATCATCCTTACCCAACTATAAAATATGTACTACATTTTTAAGGGGTAGATATAGTGCTATAAAAACATGGAATTATACTCAATAAGAACAAAGAAATGAAAGCTAAGAAAATAAACATGTGGTTGTTCAAATAAAATAAGATTCATCTGCCATCTGAATTTGGATAATAGCTGGTTCTATCATCTGGAAGCAGCAAAAATTTAGGGACCACTTTGTAGATCATACCATGATTTATCTTTACATGATTTCTAGGAATTTAGAAATAAATTTCAGTCTTAGGAAGTTCTACAACATGCCACCCACTCCCTCCTATCTTTATGAGATTTAGTGACTAGATATTTGTGCTTAATTGATTGGTTCTCTTTTACAAGTTCATGATAGTAGAAGGAAGCCTCGACCAGTGAAGGAGATGGACTAAGATTCATGAGAAAGGGAGTTCAATTTTTAATTATTATGTTATAAACCCCCTACATTTCTGTCCAAAAAAACATTTAATGAGATTTAAAGAGAAAATTACATACTCGCAATTGAATTATTTTACACTTTACTGATCTATAAGACATACATTTCTTAGGAATCCTATTATTCCATGTTTTATATTTCAATGATGATATGATTAAATGACTAAAATATAGAATTAAAATTTTAAAGTAAATAATGGATATTAAAATAAGGACTCATGATTTTAAGAAATTAATTGAGTAATGTAAATGAAATTTACCAACCCTATTTCATGATTTGAATTTCTGAAATTCATGTTAATTGATTTGTTATTATTAATCATGATTTGATTGATTATACAAAATCATATTCCCCATTCCTGAGAAGATATCTAGACCAAATACTTCTTATTTTATCTTGAGAATATTTATTATGTGATCTTGGGACATGCCACCTAATAAAACTTCAATTTAAACTTTTCAAAGTAATGACTATACAAAAAACATTTAAGATGATTGAGGAATATTTTGATAGACCACTTCTCCTTAAAATACCTCCTTTACATAAATCATTCTTTATCCCATAGATACCATGAATGACCTTGTTATGGATTATACATATCTCAGGACATTTTTATCTATTCCTACCTTTCTCCTAGTAAATGCCTGATATTTTAAAGTTGAAGTGTGGGGGTAAAAGAAATCATGGTAAATGGGATGATTTACAATGTAAGGAAGAAGTGTGGGGGTTCTTATTTTGGTATTTTTAAAAGTTTATAGAATCATTCATTGTAATCAAATTTTTTTACCCTCTTGAATAAAAAAATTAAAATAACAAAAAGAACCAAAAAATGAGAAAATTAGATTGTGAATGTGGTAAACCAAAAATAAACATCACTAGACCTATGATTTATATCATACGTGGTTATGTGGTGGTTGTGAGATTTATTCTAAATCCTAACTTTCAAAAAAGAAAAAAATTAAAAAGGTTCTTTGAAAAAAAGAATAAAAGAACAAAATAATATTTAAGAGAGGAAAAATCATTCATCATGCTTAAACTGATCATGATCTTTACTTTGAGTCATGAGGAATGTTGGAAGTTATTAAAATTTGAAGGAGAGAATTTCATTAAACTTTTTTTACTTTAAATAGCATGATTTATGCTTTAAGAGTTAAACCTCCTCCTTGATCATTGTTTTTCAGCATAAAATCCTACCAACCTTAAGCCTCATAGTTATTAGAAACTTAATTTCATGTCCTCATGATTTTATTTTCATTTTTTATTTACAAAGTGTAGAAAGTAGTTATTTTACAATATTATAGATATGGATCATGTTCTCCTGATATGAACATAAATCTACTTGAATTTTATCATGAGTGATGAGATAAAAGAATCAAAAGTGAGGTAAATCATGAATTATATTGTTTGATAATAATGAATTGAGGAGATTGAATGAATTAAATGAGAAGTTCCATCAATTTTCAAAGGAGAAAAGTAAAATACATGAATTGATTGTTTCTTTAAGAAATGGGAAATTGAATTGATACTTTATGTGGAATTTGTAATATTGATTAGATATCAGAAATTATTCGATTATACTGCATTAACATTTGAATATTCATAACATGGTGCCCTCTCATATTCAATGTTGAGATTTTATATTTTAGGTAAAGCATTGTTTAAGTGTTAGGGAATTTACAGAACAAATATTTTTCATAATTTTACCTTTAATTTCAATGTCTTTAGACCCAAAACAATGTTATTTTATTGTAAATTTTCACATTTTTATTTTTTTGTGGTATTTTTTGCTGAATTATAAAGATGGATTAATTTTGGGATTTAAGAGTTTAATTTTTTATGTATTTCAGACATATCATTTTATAAACTAAATTAAATTGTAAAATTCCCTTTTCAAGGATCCCAAACATCTTTGTAAACATTTCATCCTTCAATAATACATCCTCAATCCATAAATTGGAGGCCCAAAACCAGATCACAACACATGCCTATAAAACTATTCATAGATCTGAAATGATTTAAATATGAGATTATATATGAAGTGTTTCTATCCCAATGAAGCTAAAATTCGACATGGAACAGGAAAAGGAATTTATTTACAGTGTTAATTTATGAGTAAATGCACGAATCTTCAGTTCAGAAGGCCATTAATGCATGGAAAACTAGATAAATGGATTATGGAAAGGCTATATGGGAAGATTAAATTCTCAGAGTAAAACACTAATAAATCTCGCTAAAGATAACGAAATATGGTGAAATTTTGCGGGGAGATGTGAAAGAAAATGAGGAACAATGTTCAGGAAGAGGTCCATGCAATAATATTCTATTTATTAGGTCTAACATGCGATGTATTTTGAAAAGAAAATCTATTTTATAAAAGGAGGAGAGATCCATCTTCCCAAGTCATTCCATTGCTTCCCATTCCATCTGATGCACCATAGAGGAGATCTCCACTAGGGGAGGCCAACTGCAAATTCCCCCTTTTATTCTTATTCATTTTTTATATTTTATTTATTTTATTTTTATTTTCGATTGCAAGTTAATTTTTACTTTTACTTATTCAATCCATGCATTTGTGTTTTTTTATCCATCCCACAATTATTCTTATCAATTTTATTATTTTAATTATAAGTATTATTATTTTTATTATTGATATTAATATTAATAATAATAATTATTATATTATTATTATCATTATTATAATTATCACATTCTTATTTGAAAATTATTTTATTCTTTTCCACTCCCCTTTTTCAAAAACCAATTTTATTAATTATAATAATAATTATTATTATTAATAATAATAACATTATTATTATGATTATTATTTTAACATTCATTTTAAATTAAATATTTTCTTCTTTTCTTCTTTTACCCCTATTATTTTCTATACACTCCACCATTGTGATCTCTTACTCTCAGAAATGAGAGGATATCCTCGAGGCTTAGACAAGGGGGTGGTCAAGGGGTTCTTGAAATTTCATTAATGTTCATTTTAAGTTAGTGGTATATTTGAGTAACATGCATGAGTGAGGAAAATTCCACCAATATGGTGACTTCCTCTAATGACTTACAACTCAAACTATTTCTATTCTAGAAAATAATAGTAATTCAAATATGGGATTTCATGTTTGAATTATCAAACTAAAATAAAACACATAAAGGATAATTCTTCTTGAACCAAAAAATGAACCCAAGACCAAGTGATTTCTTATTAACTCATTCTATTTAGAATTTAATGATAGTTTATATTTTTATATTGAATAAGTAATAAAAAAATATGTTCATTTTTTAATTAAATTCATAAGAAAACAAAAAAGAAGAAGTTTATGTGAATTAGATTAAGTGAGTGAAGAAATGAGAAATTTAATTAAGAGAGAAGACCCAAGTTAGCCACTTTCCTTCACTAGGAAAGATATAATTGCTTTTGACCATGCCCTATGACAGGCATTCATGAATAATCTAATCATTTCACCTTTTCTTATAAATCAACCTCTAAACTAAAGAATTTCTCCATTATATCCATAGACATCCACTTATTTTTTAAAAAAAATAGCTTGATCTAGTATATGGGGGTTGTGAGGTTTTTCCAAAGTACTCAAGAAAGTTTGAAAATATTTATATCTCTTGGATGGTAGAGAACCAATAGGAGATGTGACTTTTTATACTCTTTTAAGTCAACCCATCCTTACACTATGCTTCAAAATTATGGAGGCTTGGGATCGATTTCAAGAGAGAAAGGGGATTTAAAAAGATATATTTGAGAGGGACATCATCAAGGGATTTGAAAAATATAAAAGGGTTTTTTGGAAGATAAGAACGATATTTGCGATGATTTTGGATTCTGATTTAAATTTTATTTAATCATTTAATGAATAAAATAATAATAATATGAAAATAAATACTCCAAAAATATTTAAAAATATTTCAAATTCAAATTTTCATGGTAGATTAACTAACCATAAAAATATATATTCGAGAACATAAATAAGTCACGGTTAGTATAATTACTATTTGACTTTCCATGCAGTAACTTATAGGGCTCACAGTAGATGAATGACCATATGAACAATTTTTCATTGGTACTTTAACTGACCATATAATGTATTTTGACTGATAATTGTTATCAAAGTTGATAAAATATAAGATAAAACATTAATTAAGAAAAGTCTTTATAAATTCATATATTAAGAATTATAATACAATTAGTAAATAAGTAATATTTATAAATAAGAAAAAAAATAAATACAAGGTTTATAAAGTGAAATGAAAATCCTAGGAATATCTAATCATTCCCAACTCTTGTCTAAAATAATTTAATCATTTTATATTAAGTGGATTTGTAAAAATATCAGAAAATTATTGTTTCAGGCTAATGAACTTAAGAGTAATATCTCATTTTATGAAAATGGTCTCCCAAAAAGTGATATATTTTATAAATATGTTTTTTATTGGAAGAAGACAGTGGATTTTAATGATATTAATTGCACTTTCATGATTTTAATTTATAGGATTTTATTAAAATTGATAACCAAAGTCTAGTAAAGTGTGTTTCATCCATAGAATTTGTGTACAATAATATCCTATAGATTTGTACTCACCTTTATAAGTAAATAGTGAAACAATTATACTTATTATTGCACCACGATACTAGATACATTCCAAATATATGACCTATTTCAGAAAAAAAAATTTATCTAACTTACAATCACCAAAATTAGAATCATAATAACTAACTACTTCAAATTCATGTCTAATAGATTATAAAAGTCCAATAGTAGTTGTATTTTTGAGGTATTTGAAAATTCTTTTAACAACATTAAAAAAATATTCCTTTTTAAATCTAGTGCATTAGGGATATTTATGTTGTGGGAGGTGTGGTTTGTTATCCACTAGTGTTCCAAGTGAATGCCCTCCATCAATGGATTTAGGTTATTAAATTTCTTCTCCATAATTTTTTGAAGGTTTTGTAGTTTCTTATTAGTGGTCAATCTATTTATTGATGTTTTTGGTGTTTGAGTTTTGGTTGTGGTTCATTTTTTGTTCAAACTAGGATATTGTGGAAGCTATCATGTTTCTCTCAAGTGTACCATGTCGATTGATTTTCGAGAAGATGATCTTGATTGGGTTTTGGTGGTTTTTTTCACTAGTTCATTGGTGGACGACGGTGATGCTGCGATGGTTTCAGTGTCTTTGACAGGATCCAAAATTCTCCAGAGGCATGGTGGTTGAACGACAACTTCGACAGTGGTGATAGATGAGGATGATGATAGGGTCACATGATGTTGGTGGCAGGCAACTTGACTTAGACTGATGTGGATGAATCTGGTTCCTAATATTCCCTGGTGTTATTAATGTTTTAAATTTTGAAATATGATTTTGGGTTCCCTTTTTTTTGTTCCTGCTCGTCCATAAATAAGGTTTATAAAATCAAATAAAAATTGATTTCTCAGCCCTCTATATGTAGTTTGGTTAACTAACTTTCTAGTTTTATTTAAATCTAATTGATAGATTTTAATAATAGGAGCATCAACACCTATGGTTTTATCAATACAAAAAAGTTCTAAAAGGTCATTTTTGTGTTTAATTGGTTTTTAAAAAATTACATCTATTATAGAATATATTTAAAACCAAGAAACATTTTTAACTCATCCATTAAATTCATTTAAAATTCTATTTACATAATTTTATAAAATTAAATTCACAGCAGTGTTTGGGTGGTCATAAGATAACATCATCAACATATATATTAACTACTAAAATATAATTTCAAATTATTTTTATAAATAGAGTAGGGACAATAATACATTTTGTAAAAACATTTGAAATAAGATAAGTGTTGAGCCTATCATACCAAGATCAGGTATCCTACCTTAAACCATACAAATATTTAGATAGATTAAAGATATGATTCAGAAAATTAGGATTTTTAATTTTAGGTTTTTTCTCTACAAAAAAATCCTCAATATTATAAGAATTTATAAATGAACTCTTAAAATCTATTTTTTTTTAAATTAAGATGTTTTGTGTATGAAATTAGTATTTTATTGGATTCATGTCTTTATACTGGTGCAAAAGTTTCTTTATAGTCAATATATCTTTCTTGAAAATATCATTGTACAACTAATCTCGTTTTTTTATAATTATCTCAGATTCTCCAAACTTGTTTCTATATACCCACTAGGTTTCAATGGTTAGGTAATATTCAGGTTTATCCACTAATTTCTAGAATTTTTTTCTTCAAAATGATTTAATTATTATGGAATAGACATTACTTAATGTTAACCATTGATTGCATCATTTATTTTCATAGGATCAGGTTATGAAAAAATAACTTGATGTTTAAACAGGTTTCTTAGCAAGGATTTAGGCTGAGTACATTTATCTAGGTATCCTAAAATGACATCTAGATGATATGTTTTGAGGGTCCTACGAGTTATAGGGATTGTTGTACTTAGTTATTACAAGTCCTCTTCTAGCACATGAAGGACTGTATGGTCTTTTATTAGTGAATTAACTGGTAAATTAACAGAAAGATAAGAAGTTTTAGAGATATTATTGATATTAAAATTTGACATATCATCCTCAAGATTTTTTATAGCATGATTGAGTTCATGTGGATCTGTCTAATCAAAGTTTTCCTAAACAATTTCTTCCATAATTTTTATTTCTTATTAAATACATTATATTTTTTACTAGTAGTTGAAAAAACAAAAAAAAACCTCCATATTTTGTTTGTGAAAATATTTCAGGATTCTCCTTAATATTTACAATATATACTCTTCATCAAAAAAATACACAGCAATTTACTTTGGGTTTTCTACCATTCTATAAAACATATGGTATATTTTTCATGATATTTATGATAAGAACTATATTAATTACATAACAAGTTTTATTAACAACTTAATCCAAAAAATATATTGTTAAGTCATATTGAATGAGCATACTTCATGAAATTTCTTAGAGAGTCCTATTTATCATTTCAAAAATCACATTTTTTTGAGTTGTTTAAGGTTTAGATAAATTATGAGTATATCCATGTTGTTATCAGAGATATTCAAAATCTTAATTTTAAAACATTCATCCATTATCACATTTTAAGGTTTTGGTAGTTCATTCACTAAGGTTCTTCATGTATTTTCCATATTTTACTAAACAAGAAGGATATTTACTTTTGTGAGAATGATAAAATATCCATTTATATCTTGAATAATAATCAATAATAACATAGTAATAGTGTTTTCCTATTAAACAAGAAACTCTATATAGTCCAAATAAATTCATATGGACCAATTCTAGTGGTTCGGACGTGGATACCTATTTCTTTAGTTTAAATATAATTTTGTGTTGTTTTACCTTTTTATAAGGATTGCACAATTTTTATTTAATATATTATAGCATGGGTGGGTCCCGGAATATAAAATCTTATTTTGTTTTTTAAGGTAGTAAATATTGTCATTCCCCAGACTGTTATTCCATAACCAATATTTTATATGAAAACACTTAAATAAGAAAAAATTTTAGTAAATAAGGAATCTAAATTAACAAAATAAACATTATAATTTCATAAAGTATTAAATACTAAATAATTCTTGGAATCATAAATATTATAATCATTGTTTTCCAATTTAACATTAAAAACATCCTCACAAAAAGATAAATACTAAGAAGGATATATTTTAAACCATTAGAAACTAATACTTTCAAAATAATTATTGATTCACATTTACTAATTTCTATAAGTCCAATAATCATTCATTTTTTATTTTCACAAAAATTAACATGTCCACCATTAAATTTTATAATCTTATTTAATATTTAAGAGTATCTAGTCACATGTATAGAAAATCCACTATCCAAATACCACATATTTTTATTGTATCTTTTCAATAATTTTTCTTAAGTACAATCAAACTAGAAATGTATTTGGTACCTAGATTATATTGGGTATAGAGAAGTTATAAAATAATGTCTATAAAAAAATTGTTTTAAAAAATTTATTACAAAAAATATTTAAATAGTAAATCATTTTTTGACATGAGCCAACCAGAGTCGATCCAACACATCACCCAATTTGGCTCTCCACATGGCCCAGAGCACATTCTCAATCACTATGGGTTGGGTAAAAGTACCAATAATAACCAATTATCACTTGGTAATGATTTAACCATGTATAAACTGGAATGGAATATCCATAAAATGTATTTACACACCAATTAAATTAGATTCAACAGCACAAGTCTAACATATACCATACACAATGAAAAAAATAACATAGAATACATGCCATAAATTAATATATATGTATCAATGATATGTCAAAACAAAACCCCAAACTCAAAATAATGGAAAAAACACCCAAAAATCCCAATAACATCCCAAAATATTCAAAATATCAAAATGAATCCACTTGAGTCAATCCCTATGAGACCACATCACCTTTACAAAACATAGGACAACAATGATCAACAAGAGCCACCTTGAAACATAGTTCTCTTTCCTTAAACTATGTCCTGCAAAACAAAATCTTCAAGGTCCCTAAAGGTCCCATGTTGGATGTGAGGCATGAATCCCAATAGTATAACACCATGAATCTATTTAATAATTTTACCCATGGAAACCAACAAACTTGTTTGAAAATGATTTCCAAAAAACCACATTGAATGCATAAAATTTTCAAGTAATGCTTCAAAATCTCTTTGGGTTTCCTTTAAAAAAATGTGTCTTCTGAAACATTTTTGAACATGGCTCAAATAGATAAACATAGACATAATGAAAAACTTTATCAATATAACAAACAAGAATAACTAAGGGTGAGATAACAATAATATCAATAACCATCAAAATATAAATTAATAAAAAATTTAAATAACCACTCCCTACAAAAAAATGGAACTAACCAAATGTATAAAGCATATAAACCAATATTTCATAAGTAATGTGCACTTTGGGGCTCTAACCATCAAGAATATCATGAGTGATTAAACAAGTATTCTATATAGCTTAGCAATGCAAGATTGCATAATATTTCCTGGTCCTAACATAGAATCTCTGATGGCCTTATTAACCAAAGGCTCTCACAATCCCTTAGAAACCAAATTGGAGGCTCACATGGTCCTGCCTCTGATGGATCACATGGCCACTTGGAAAAACCAATATGGAGGATCACATAGTCTCCCCTTAAAAATGCTCATATGGTCCCTTAAAAAACCCCTTGCTCACACCCAAGTTTACCCATGTGTTACTCCATGCAAACACATCCAAAAACAAGTGCCCATATCAACAAATCTATATAACAAGTCATTTCACAAAAAATAATGACCATTTTATCAAAACACCCTTTATAATTAACATTATTTCTAAGATCACTTTAAAAATCCATTTAAAACTGAAAAAAGTCTTTGATAGATTTTATCAAACACTTAGTGGGCATACAAGACACACCCATTTGGAAAACAGCTTTCTAAACACACAAGTTTACAATCCAATCCATGGAAAAACCCAAACATGGAAAAAATGAAACATTGAATAAAATCAAGAAAAAATAATATAAATGAAAATAAAGAACACAAAAACAAATGGTGATTCATAATTTAGTAGAAATCCATAGATAATATCATTAAATAGAGATACCTACCTTGTAAATGGTCCAGAGGTTGTTACCTTAGACGAAGACCACTTGAAAGAGGTAGATCAATGCCTCACATGCCTAATACACAAGAAAACATACAAAAACCCCACATTATGCACTCTATATTTTTCCAAATACACCCATATTGTCCCACACATCCAAAAAAATTAAATATTAAGGCTTATGAATGGAAAAATAAGAAGAATAATTAAAGAAATCAACATACCAAAAGCCAAGAAACCAACATTTACAAGATAAAATCACCACAAAAGAGGGGAAGAGATCTAAAATCAAAGGGGAGAGGCTTTATTCATGGTGGGAGGAAAATTGTCACCCAATCCTTAATAAAATAAACTATAGAAAAAGGGGAAAAAATTCAATTTTTAAGTGACCTAGAAAAAATGTGTGGTTTAGCCGCATGGTTTGGAAAACCATGTGCCAATCGTGAATGTGTGAATTTACACTAAAAATATGTCACATAGTTAACCCTTGGGTGTTTCATAGTTTAAAAAACTGTGATAAAACTATGTAAAACCCTAATTTTAAAAAATTAAACCCCCTGATATGGAAATCCACACTATTAAAAAAACCATGAGCTAACCATGGGCCTTGTCCTATCGCCCCAAACACTATCATTTTTGACCCCTAACACACAAAAACTCCATGAACTTACTCAAAGGTAAATAAATATCAAAATAAAACACACTATTAAACCATGAAGTGTCATAAACTCCCCACCATGCAACTTTATTCTCCCCAAAGACCCTTTGGATTCTCTAGAAGGAAACAATTGAGTCCACAACTCCCTAACCCAACCTTAATATTTCTATGTCTCATAGCTATTACCACTACAATTCTAGATCACATAGACTAATGGGATAACCTTCTTCTAGATCACCTTATTATGATGATCCACAATATGAATAGGTTGATCCACATAGTGGTATTAGGTTCAAGCTCTAACTCTTTCCACTCCAACACATGAGTTGGGTCTCGATAGAATCTCTTCAGCAATGAGACATGAAAGATTTCATTGATCAAGGATAGCCATAGTAGAAACTCCAACTGTTAGGATACCTTCCCAAGACTATCTACAACATGAAACGACCTGATATAATGTGGTTCTAATTTCCCCTGCTTCCGAAAATGTTAGTGTCCTAACCAAATGGATACCTAAAGAAAAACCATATCACCAAACTGAAACTTCAGTAGATGATGAAGATGACTAACATACGACTTTTGGGGACTCTGAGTTGTTGCCAATTTTTTCAAAATCATCCACACTGTCTTAGTTGTCTCTTGGATGAGGATCATTAAAACCAAGGAAATATCTCTTACATAATCCAAGCACAACACAGATTAACATCTGTGATCATAAAACACATCAAATGGGGCCATCCTGATTGAGTATTTATGACTATTATTATATAAAAACTCTTCCAACGACATGTGACTTTCTCTTAAACTACTAATACCAAACACACATTCCCACAAAATATCCTCAAGAGTCTGGATGGTATGCTTTGACTAACCATCCTTCTATATATGATACACAATGCTCAACCATAGTTGGGATCTAAAATCCTCTTTGAGTCCCTTATAAAAAATATATGTAAGATGGGTATCCTGATATAACACTCTTATTGAGGGTACTCCATGAATATGAATAACCTCTTAAACATAAAAGTTTATGAGGTCCTATACCTTCATCAAATCTCTAATGGGTGGGATATGATCTGATTTCATTAAATGATTGACAATAAACCATATGGAATCCTTCCTAGATTGATTATAGTGTTAAAAAATCAGGATATATATATATATATATCATTGAAATTACACACTGGCATATTAAGTGGATATAACATCCAGTATGGTCTCTGATGCTTGGTTCTGATCTTCCGCTCGATCAAGCATCTAGAAACAAAGTCCTCTACTTCCCTTCTCATCCCAGAACACCAATACCTACTTCTCAAGGTATGAAACATTTTTATTACCATAGGGTGAACTACCCAATTAGAATGATGCACCTCATACATCAATTCCAACCTCATTCTCAAAGAAACAACCATTAACTTCTGTAAGGGAAGAGAACTATCAGGAGACTGAGACTAATCACCCGAGATCACCGCACCATTTAAGGAACTACTAATCTGATAGTACTTGGGGTTGGATACCGGCTAAGTCCTCACTTGATTGATGATATTGTGTGTAACCAGAACACTGAACAAGAATACCTACCCTCTATTCTCCTATATTTCTATCTTCATAACATAAATCAAACATATAAATACATGTTCATCCACTTATTCTAAATTTTCTTGAACTGCCAGCTTCCTTCTCAGCATTTCGACAGTCTCGTTTACCCTCATAAGAGTATATGCAATATCAAAATAAAAATTATGAAGAAACTCCAACTATCATATCTTCCTAAAGTTTAGGACCCTATGGGTGGAAATATGATTTATTTTCTTATGATCTAAATAAACTTTAAAATGATTCCAAAATAGGTAATTTTACAACATCTTTAATTCATGCATAACATTTACCAATTCCAGGACATAAGTGGGTTAATTTCACTCATGTGGGAGTATCATCCATGATCTATAGGCCATGATATAGTTTTCATACATAAACACACACCTGAATCCCACAAAAGAAACATCATAATACACATTATATGCTCTCCCATGATTCAAAAGAATCAAAATAGGTGTGGAAATAAAATGGGTCTAGAGCTCATTAAAATCACTATGAAACTTCCCATCCCACTCAAACATCACCAATTTCATAGTCAACACTTTCAAGGATGAATATATCCAAGAAACGTCCTCAAAAAACATCTATAAAATCAGGATATGTCTAAGAAAATATAGATATATAATACATTCTTATGCTTCTACCAAGACATAACTGGTTGAACTTTTTCTAAATACACTAAAACACATGGATCATAAATATCATGGCCTAATAATTTCACTTACTGAATGAAAAATTTTCACTTGGATAACTATTAAGGTAGATGGTTATCTCTCAAAATGAACAAAATAACCTTTATATAGTCAACATACTTCTCCACTGTCTTTTAATACACTAGGATTTTTTATAAAAACACAACCATGAAGGTTTCAAAAAATTGGTGGTAAATCTGTTTCATTAGCACTATGGAAATATATGGATCACTGGTAATACCAAATGAAATAACCAAATACTTGAAACTTCCATATCAACTTAAAAAATAGGTCTTTAGAACATCCTCTTCCAAGAACCTCAATAAGTGGATCCCCAATCTCATACATATATTCAAAAACCAATGATCCCATATAATCTAGTCAAATATATCATTGATTCCGGGAAATGGTTATTTATTTTTTATTATTCTCACCTAGTTAAGCTTACGAAAGTCTATGTAATGTGAGAGTCTACCATCTACTTTATTTAAAAATGTCATTAGAAAATCCCAAAATGACATACTAGGATGGATAAAACCCTTTCCCTCAAGAACCAATAGCTAAAATTTGTTCCCCAATATCTCGACCAGAGCCATCTTATAAGATATCAGGGAAATCAGACTCACCCCAAAAAGCAGTTCGATAGAAATATAAACCAGTAAATTGGGAATAAATAAATAAAAATCATTTAAAAAACATATAATTACATATCCATTACAACTATAAGTTCTCACATTGAACTCTACTCAACAGCCTCATAAAACAACCTATTCTATTATCATGAGATCAACCCCAACTCTGAATCTATGGGTCCCATCCTCCCATAACGTGATTCCCACTCACTGTGAAAGATATGAGTTCTGCTTTAAGGAGTGAGGAACTATAACTTATGATGATAGAATCCAACTAAATCATTGAATTTTATCAAAACATCCATTCAGATGTTAATTTAAAAAATGTTTAGGTAAAAAACAAGGAATTCCTAAACAACATCCACACCATCAACCACAACATGTCACTCAGGCAACATAAAACCGTGATCCTTTTTCCAACCCAAAGGTGTTGGTAAATTCATAACATAAGGAATAATATCAACTAAAAATCCCAAAACATCAATCATATTAAGTGAAATTAAATAATGGCATGCTCTAGTGTCAAATAAAACTATTTCTATGGAAGAATCCATAAACACTATACCAATAATGGTCTACCAACCAAAATATGAGTCCTTCAAAATGAAATATGATACATGGAGATTCTTTGGATCAATCCATCTCCGAATCTTCTTCCCTGGATTATATTTTCCTTTTACACAAGTGTGAGATCCTGCACCCTTGTAATCCTCTGACTACACATGAGATCCCTTTAGAATAGTGGATCCCACATTTATCCCTCACAAAGTCAATAGACTTAAATTTTGGATATGTATGGACTTCCCACACACGTTTCACATCCTTAGAGACTCTGGGTACTTTATCGTTTTGTGTCCTTCCTCCCCACATGGATAATAAACAATTGTTCTATTCCCTTTAGGATCGACTAATGTTAAACCTGTAGAATGTTGTACACCCTTTCCAATACCCATATGAGAGTCATCTCACTATTTCATCATTTTGATAAGTAACTCTGGCTTCTACCCACTGAAGAAACACTATTAAGACCCATATTTCTATTCAAATCTATCTATACCATAGTTTCTATTTTTACCACATCTGAATAAGTTTCTATACATAGAAGTGTGAGCATATATATGATTTATGGCCTCATGTCTATATTGAAATGAGAATCCTTGAAGTAATCATTCATTAAGAGATCTAGAGATATGTGAACTAACTTGGTAAATCTGGTGGTATACTGCATCACAAAATGATCTCCCTAGTTCAAATTTAGAAACTTAGTGTCCTTTACTAATCTTAAGGTCTCAGAGTATAATTTCAAATTAAACTCCACCTTGAATATGGTCCATGAGATATACTTGTTTCTTACCAAAATAACCATTGACTCCCACAACTGTATACACATTTCTTCATTCAAATTAATGTAAAATCAATCTTTGGAGGTCTTAGAGGCCTTTATGAACTCATATATCATCTTAATATGACCTTATGCTCATTGGATCCCTTAACTCCATAGAAAAATGGTGGATTCTTTGTTGAAAATTCTTGAACTTAGTCCATGGTATGTGTCTACTCATGAAAACCCCCTTGACACAAGGTATATATCATGTGAATCACAAACTCCACCATTTATGGATCAATATGAGGTTCACCTGCATGTTACTCTCTGCTACACCCACTCAATATCTAGAGGGGGTCCTTCTAGGAGGCATTTTCTTCAACATGAAAATAAAAATCTCGAAGAAGAAAAATATAATATAAATATATAACAAAAATCCAAAGAAACCATCAACATGGGAATCACAAAAAATATCAATGAAAATAGATCCAATATATCATAAAAACTTCCCATAATTTTGCAAAAAACATAATTATAATCCTAGACCACCCATGGAGACTTTAGGTTCAACATAAAGAAGAGGAGGCTAATAAATCCTCCATTCCTACCTCCCGAGTCATGATGATCTTACATCTAAACTACCACCGACTCCTAAATAATAAACCTCATCTGATAACATTTTGTAATGAACCAACCTATTTTGACCAAACAATTCACCAATGATTCTCTCTACATATCCCAAATTAGATTATCGATCTCCAAACACTAAAAAAAAGCATTGATAAAACCCAATTATTACTTAGGAATGATTTCACCAATAGTAAGATGGAACAAATTATCTATAAAATGGTATTTACATATTTTTTCAGTCATAGTCATCAATTAAAGATAGGAATATACCCTAAACAATAGTATACATCATGTAAAAAACATTCCATAACTAAACTTATATGTTTACATGGTATCTAAAAACAAAACCCCAAAACTCAAAATAATGGGTAAAATGCCAAACAAGGCTCAAGAAAATACCAACGGATTCAAAATCTAAAAATTAATCCACCTGAGTCAATCCCTATGAGACCACGTATCCTTTAAAAAACACTAGATTGAGGTAATCAGGAATATCCACCCTGCAACATGGTGTCCTTCCATTTGCCTATATCTTGAAAAATGAAATCTATAAATTCCCCAAAGGGCCCTTGTACGGTATGAGGCACTAAGAGAAATAGAATAACACCATTACTCTATCTAATGCCTTTACCTATGAACACTAATAATTTTTTTTAAAAACATAAAAACTCAACCACATTGAATGCTTACCATTTTTATGTAATCATTTAAAATCTATTGTTTTTTTTTATTTCAAATAAAACTATTTTTCCAAAAGAGTTTCCAATGTGGATTAAATAACTAAATAGATCCACAAGAAACAATATGATAAATATAAAAAATATATATAACCCATGGTGATCATAATAACAATATTAAAACCCATCTAAATATAAATGAAAGAAAATTGACATAACAACTCACCAAATAAAAATATCACTAATAAAATAAATAAAGCATATAAATTAACATGAAAAGAGTAATATGAACTTAGGGACAATAATAATTAGGCCTATCTTGAATGAGTAATCAAGTATGTTATATGGATAAGAAATAGAAGATTTCACAGTCTTCCTTGGGCCCAACATGGAATATCTCATGGTATTCCTACCCAAAGGATCTCATGGTACATTAGAAACCAAGTTATAGGCATTCAAGATCCTCCCCTAATTGGATAACATGGCCACTCAAAAAATCCAATATGGAATCTCACATAGTCTTCCCTCTGAAGGCTCACACGGTCCCTCGAAAAAACCCCTTAGTGAGACCCTAGTTAACCCATGTACTACTCTATTACAAAAAATTCAAAAACAATTGTATTTATCTATCAAGATACATTACAAGTAATTTAACAATAAAACATACTCATTTGGTCAATGAACCATTTATAAGGTAAAATAATTTCTAAAAACACTTTATAAATTCATCTAAAATCACCAAACCTATTTGATCTATTTTATCAAACACTTTGTGGGAATACAAGATACACCCATTTGGAAAACCCACTTTTAAATAGCCATATTGCCAAGAAAATCCATGAAACACATCAAACATGTAATAAACATCAAGAGTAAATCATTTAAAAGGAAATTAAGAAAAATAAACCAAAGGTGTTCATAATATAATGGAAATCAAAGTAAAACACAATTAAATAGAGACACCTACCTCTCACATGGTCCAGATCTTATCTCCCTTGACGAAGACCACCGAGAAGAATAAGAACAAGGCATGACACACCATATCCATAAGTATAACAACCAAAATCAATATTACACACCGTATATTTTCCCAAAACTACACCTGGGGTTCCACACATCCACAAGAATATAATAAAGAGGATTCAAGAGGGTGAAATAAGAAGAATCCTTGAATAAATCAACTTACTTGAATCCTAAACATGAATATTTAAAAAGGGAAATTACCACCAAATAAGGGGTAGATATCCACTGCAAAAGGAGAGTGTTTTTTCATGTGGGAGTGGTAAATTAATCCCCAAAACCATAATAAATTTATGGGTTAAAAGGGTAAAAACACACTTTTTATGTGACTTGGACAGACTGTATGGTCTAACCACATGATATGGAAAACCATTAGAAAAACATGTAGGTGCCACTATCCACCAAAAATAGTCCATATGATTACCCCTGGGGTGTCACATGGATTGAAAAACCATGGTAAAACCATGAAAAATTACACTATTAGAAACTATAGAAACCTCTTTCAATAGGATGCATGGTTAGACAAACCGTATGCTTATTGTGTGACCTATTATGTCCCCCAAACTCTCATGATTTCCTCTCCCGACACCAGGGAACTCCAACAATGCACTCAAAAGTAAATAAATGTAAAAACTAGACATATTAGTGTCCTAGTGGGTGTCACATTTTTAGTTCTAAATGTTTTATAATTATTTTCACAACTAAAATCTCTATAGAAAGTCTCGTTTTTACACAAGGAATAAAAAAAATTTATACAGTTACCCAAGTTTTATAGATCCATAACCAATTCCAAATTTTTATTTTTGATTTAATTGTTTTCCTAGTATAATATTAAATTATTTTTTATTGTCAAAAATTTGTTCCACTTTCTTTTTATACTGTTCATTTAAATGTTTTAGATCAGTATTTTCGTTTAGTGGATTAGAATTCTATTCCTTTTATATAATAATATTAGATTAATCTATAACAAATAAAACATTGAACTTTTTCAAAATTTTATTTTTATATTTTAACTCATTTATGGTAACTTCCACCATAATAAAATATTCTTTTATTTCATTATTTTAAATTTCAGTGACATTATATATATGTAAAAAAAGAAATTGATGACACCGTAGAAGAATTATTCATACATCATAAATTTGATTTTTAATTTTGATCTTATCAGTTAGAATACTAGTCACTAGAGATATCTTTATAGGAAATCCAAGTGTCCTTTATTGATTTTATGGTTTTTTATCTTTTTAATCATACCTCTTCTTATTCATATGCTTAAAATAGTCATCTTTTATTTTCCCTTTATTCTTACATTCATAGTAGGTAATCTCATCATTAGAGTCGTCATTTTCCAAATCATTCCTCTAATATCCAATTTTGTCATAATTTTTATTAAAAGTTTGAATATGTAATATTTATTCTTTTTATAAGACCTCTTAAATATTTTAGCTAGATTATACATTTCCTCATCACTATCTATATCAGCTTCACTACCAATTGAATTATAAAAATTAAAAACTTACTTTATTTTGATTGTGTTCATTTAAAGGAAAAATATTTTCTTTTTTTGGTTCACCATTTTCAATGTTTAATTTTAGATATTCATCATATATCATCATCTTTTCAATTATCAGTTTTACTAGTAGTTTTCTAATATCACATGAATCTCAAATAGAAACTACAATACCACTCCAATGATCTAGTAGGAATCTCAAGATCCTTCATACTTGATCTTTTTCATCAATATTTTTACTAAATGTAATCCTAATATTTATTATATTATTTAACCTAAGATAACTATCAATGATATATTCATAAATATTTATTTTGAAAGTATCATAATTAATAGTAAATGTATTAAGTCTCATTTTCATAACATTATATGTTCCATCCTGAGAGAAATAAATGGTATCCCAAATTTGAACAATACTATCAAAAGAATATATCCTATTCAATTAATCCTATCCTATAGGTAAAAAATAAATAATACATGTATTTTGAATTTAAATCACAACAATATTTATTTTGAGTATCCCATTTTTTCAAATAGTTTAAGTATTTTCATATTTATTTTAAATAGATCCCCAAATATGAAAACTATAGAAGAATTTATATTTTTATTTCCCACTAATCATAATTTTTTCTACTCAAATAATAAAGTATATTTGTAGCATAATCTTCATAATTATCATGAATACTAAAAAATTAGATAACAAATGGAAATTAAAAATATCTTCTTAAAAACTTGATAAAGGAAAAAGTATGTTTAAATAAAGAAAAATAAGTCCTTTGATAACAAATATTAGTCAACATGGCCAACTTTAGAGGGGGTTGAATTGAGTTTTCAGAATAGCATAAATTTTAAAAAAAATTAAAAATAAATATAAAAATTAACTAAAATATTATAAATATATAATTTGATGTTTTTGAAATATTTCTCAAAGGTTCAGTCACAACATAGTGAAAAAAATTAAAAGCTAATTAACTTTTGAATCAAGTCAAATTGCATAAAACATAGTGCATAAATCACTGATTAAATTTAACTATTAAATAATTGATTTGTGAAGGACTTTTAAAAGGAATAATATGAATTCTGAAAAAAATGAAATAAGAACATAATTAACACACAGTAGAATTAAAAACAATAGGTTCAGTATCAAGCTATGACATAATCCTCTACACTTAAAAGTCACCCGCTTCCAATAATGTTTAAAAAAAATTAACCCCCAACCTGGATTTGGTTTTAAAGTTACAACTTTGAAAAAGTATTCCATGATACACATAACCACTTCTATAATTATACATGGGATAAAAGGTGTAGAAATAAAAATATTGAGCATCTAGTACTCTCCTATAAAATTCAAGAGGATGTAAAAAAGGAATATATATAGTAATGTAAACATATATTGAATATAAGATAAAAATAGAGAGAGAAAATAGTGAGAGAGGGAGAGAGAGAGAGTCTATAGTTTCTTAACATGGCTAGTATCAATTGATCAATTTTCATTAAACTGGTCTTTAAAAAAGCTTTGAATGGATATTTCACAGAGAGATCAAAACTAAAATAGAGTTTTTTGGAAGCACATCGTGATGCGATCTTTTTTATTAGTACTTAAATGTAATTCTCCATTTTCTTTTTTATTTATTTTCCATTAGTGGATCTTCTTCTTAAAGAGATAACCTTATTTAATAATATGTTAGAGAATATTTAAAAATTAATCTGCATACTTATAGGTCTGATATGAAAACCTTAAATACTATGACTATTTAACAATTTTTTCAAATATATAGAAATTGGATTTTTAAATAATGATCATTTCTTATATTAGACACGGTCAACATATTTTATATAGGCACGGTCCCTCTCACTTATGGCCAACTCACCTTTTGATTACTTGATCTTGCTGTCAATTGATTTTTGGTCACTTGAACCTATTTTCACATGATATTATAGTTAGTTGAGCTTGCGGTCACACGAGATTGTGTTAACTTGAAATATTCCCTCTATTTATACTTGTGTCTACTTCATTTCCTCATGTAGTAGGTTCAATTATTAAAAAACTAATCATTTGACTTTTTTATTGTAACATGAAGTCATCATGCAGTAGGTTTAATCCTTCATGTGGTGATTAAAATCTTAATGAGACTAATATTCAATGTTAATATATATATATAATATTCATGTGTTTTATTATTCATATATCACATTTTTGTACATTTTACATTTGGAACATTAATTCACATTATGATTGTAATTCCCTCTTAAAATGCACTATTACATGGTACATTTTTTAACACCTAATAAAATAAAAAATGGTAGTGATTTTTTTTTTCAAATTTTATTTTCTGGTTTCCCATGCTATAAGGAACAATTCATGTTTTTAGAGCACTAGAAGATTCACATTATAAGACCACCAAAGTTTCCCTTTAACCAACAATATTCTGGGCAAAGTAAACTAGAAAGCAACCCAATAAAGAGACTGTAGCAGCCTATATACAAGCCCAATGATTATAAAAATTTAATTGAAGATATATGAAATCATGTAGAACATTTAATAAAACATTTAAATGAGAATATTCATATGTTTTAATGGAGGTACAGGTAGAATAATTTGGATATAAAATTCTATGCCAGATTCTGAGGCCCAGAAAAATAGTCCACCATTTCAATAATATCTCGCAAAAAAATTCCATTTGGGATGAAATTTTACAAGATGTTAGGAGAAATTTGTAACTCCATTTTTATCATCTATGGAACAATCTAATTTGGCCATCAATAAGTTCATTTAGATGCATCTGTTTAGTGGATGCAAGCTACCTTCCACCTTGGGTCAAGAGTGGAAAAGTCTAACTTTCACATGCTTTCCACCACCTTAATCATACAAAAGTGGGATGAATTTTGCTATTGGAGGCTCAACCCAAGGATCCCAAAATTATTATTTAAGGCAGTGGTGTTGGAGGATTTAAGGATCATTTAATCTTTATTTCATTGTAATGTTATGCTGCGATTTGGATATCTCAAGTTTGTCTTTCACATGTAATTTATTCAATTCACTTTAGTTTCTTAATAATAGTTCTTATAATCCTCTTATTCTGTAGTTCTTCATATCACTTTGATACCGTTTGTTCATGATGTGAATTTATTCACACCAAACCTTGTGAAATTATCACACAATGGTGGAGGGATCATTATTTCATTGTTTTCTTACTTCTTTATTTCCTCCCTCATGAGTCTACATTCCACTTCCATTGAAACCATAGAATCAATGGAGGGATAACCCACTTATGGGTTGATCCAAGGGATTATCAAAAGTATGTATTGGATTTTATTTATCACCCCATTAATTTCTAATCACCTCTTTTAATTGAGATTTTTATTTGATGATTTTGAAACTTTTTTGTCCTTGTTAAATTTTAAGGCCACATACTTCAAGTGTTAATATTAACATTTACCTTGGAGTGCTCCTAAATTTGATCCTCCAAGTGTATAGGTGCTCTTTATTATGGTTTTTTTGGTATTAAACTAGTAATTGATGGATTTGTTTGATCTAATTGAATAAACCTATCTCGAATATTAGACGTTTCAAATGTTAAAAAAATAATTTCATCTAATCCACCCCAAGTGATAAGCTAGGATCAACTCATTAGTTTAATTTTAATTCACTTAAGTCTATTATATTTAATTTAAAACCATCCAAAATAAACCCATGTTGGCCACTTTATAGCCAAAAACAATCCATAGTATGTACATGTCTGTAGGTTGCTTCTTAGGTCTCTATGAATTTGAAAACCCAAGCTAAACTTAAAGAGACCCCCTAAAACTAATGTTTTGGGTAAATTTGGGCGATACCAAATTTTGGTTCCATTTTTGGGGACCTAAGTAAGTTATCTTAGACACTATATTCCTTTTCTCACCCTAATTCTCTAATCTCATCCCCAATTTCATTCATATGGAAAACCCTTTTGAATAAATTCAAACATTGGGATCCTCTCCCTACTTTGATCACTCCACACCAACTTTGATGTACAATAACCATCCTAGTTTCTACTAGTGGGATAATCAATAAACTATTCAGCCAAAAAAATTTAACCCCAATTCTCCACAAAACATTCCAACCTATTATGAGTTCCAATCCCAAAAAGGCCAATCGGAACATCCTCTAGTGGAATTCCAACAACTTTATTATCCTCTTGGAATAGACCATAAATCTCATCCCCTATCCCATCTTGATCCACATCCATTAATTAAGAAATTTTGTAAAAAATGGATAGAATTACTTATGAAGTTTCATCGTTGAGAGTATAACTACAAAGCATGGAAACAGTTATGGAACCCATTCCCAGTCAGGTTGTACATTCCTCATCATTCATAAAGGAATATTGTTACAAAACAAATCTCATGAAAATTCTAAAAAAATTTAATTTTAACCAAGGATACCAGAATAACATGAAGTAATAGTTTATGGGTGTTTAAATAAAGAGGAAATTTATTTTTTTGTATTCACAAGAGAGAAATTTGACATCATGGATTGAGTGTCCTGTATATTGCTCCATTGATGATTATTCAGAACTAAAAATCACTGCACCATTGGGAGAAATAATGAACTTTGAGTCCATACCCATTACTAAAACTAATATTTCCAATTTGGTGGATGAATATTTAATTCAAAAGTAACCATTTTTGTTGAGAAATTTAGAAAATAAAACTGATTTGGATTCAAAATCTCAACCTGTGTCTAAATGTCCTATCCAACCTGAGCTCAAAATTATTGTCCTTCCTTCCCTAATCAAGTATCACTTTATAGGTTATAATAATTAACTATAAATTTTAATTAGTTTTTTCTATTGAAACCAAAAAAATTGGAATGATCATTGGCGTCTTTGGTAAGATTATAGAGGAAACTAGATCAACCATTTCTGATAATCCTGGGATTTTTCCCACTCATGGTAGAACATAGGTTTGTACATGACACAAATTATAAGAAAATAATCAATCTCAATAATGTAAAAGGGGAGAAATATGGGGTCTTTAAAATGTATAAATTTGGTATTGGTTAAGTTATGGGGGTTCAAGTCGAGCTAACGACATTAAACAAATGCACTGCATGAGAGGAAACCCATGGTTTTCATGTTTCCTATCTTTGTTAATAATAAATATTTTTCAAATATTATTCATGAATAATTTTGATATTTAAAAAATAAAAAAAATATTTTTGACATATTCTTCTATTATGATTAAGGATGTGTATGAAAGGGGAGCGCCATACTCATCTGGGTTATGTGGTGTTATCCTTGCATAATACCTTACCCAGAAATTTAAAAAGAAGACAATGTATCATCTGTTTATTTTTATTTTTTATGTGTTTGTAGGTTAAAAAAAATACAAAAAATAATATTTAAAAAAATTAAAAGGACATGTCGTAGGTCGTGGGGAAAACCCCGTCACAACTGGAAAATCCGCGGGGACTCAAACCCAGGACCAAAGGGAGACAGGGGCACACACTTACCACTCACCTATGGCTTATAGTGATTCATTATTCTCTAATTTTTGTATCTATACTTATATTTTACTTTTTTTATTATATGAATTGATATATATAAATATATATATTGTTTTTTTTGTTTTTTTTTTGTTTTTTCCTTTTCCCACTAGGGAGCTCTGTAAGTGACATGGATAACAATATACTAAATTGGAGCAGCAAGAACTTAAAATTCAACCACTAGGTGACTTCATTCCATGATCCTCATATTTTAAATTCCTTTTAGAACTCATCTTATCTACCTCTACCCCCATTCCAAATTTTATTTTCTCTAAACAATAGAGATGGTGTTATTCTATGTTGGGGGGTTAAAAGAAATAACAAAAATACTTTTGTGTGTATAAAAAAATGTGTGGAAGGAAAAATTTCCTTAACCTTGAACATGATAATACACATTGAAAACTTTGAAACTAAATATGAAATAATTTATCATGCATTGATTCTGATTTTAATCCATGTATAATTTCACGAGAATAGATTTTGGAATGTGTGGTTATCTAATGTGAAATTTCATCATTTATATATTCACCCAAATAAAAAATTCACAATGAAAATCCATTGGATAGTGTGGTATAATTTTGAGTTCATGGGGTCCCCTAAATAAATAACATAGGTTTGGTGATCATTTTAGTTTTAATATGAGTATTAAATAAAAAAATAATTATAAAAAAACAATAAATTTGCGCGTAGAGCAATGGAATTACCTAATGCATTACTTTTGACACATGGGGATCGTGAATCCATAGTTTTCTGGAACGAAGTTAGTAATTTTATCTCTATTTTTTCATAATTTGAATTTGTTTTTGACTGAGTTAACTTGAGATGATGCCTGAGTATGTGGGATTCACTTTTTTCCCTAAGGTCTTTGAGCCTGGGAGTCATCCGCGAAGTCTCGCTACATGAGTTGACTCTATTGAGTGCAATTTCAATTACCATGGGAAAATTGAAAAAAAAATACAATAGAAAAATTAAATTTCATACTCAACTTAATACTTAAATACAATTCCCCTAGTTCTTCCATCATTTCCCCCTTGAATAAAAATGAACACCCATGTCTATTGTGATACACAACACATCGTCATGCTTAATTGACATTGGATGAAATATGGAAATGAATTAGAAAAAAATAATGGTCTTGGGATTGAGATATGCTTATGAAACTATCTTGTATTAAAATATTTTTATGGGTTTAATGACTTTTTGGTATAAGGGTTTTTTTGGTGATCATTGTGTATTTAAATGTTTTTGAAAATGGGAATTCAAATTTCACATTTTTGAGATATATTTTTCTCGGGACTAGCAAAACTCAAGTTGGGTGTGTGATTAGCCAATTAATAAGGATAATATTCATTATTAATATATATATATATAATATTCATGAGCTTTATGATTCATATACACCATTTTAGTATATTTTATATTTTGAACATTAATTCACATAATAATTGTAACTCCCTCTTAAAATGCACTATTACATGGTTCATTTTTGAATACCCCCTAAAATAAAAAATGGTATTGATTTTATTTTCATATTTTATTTTAAGGTATCCCATTCAATAAGGAACAATTCACATTTTTAGAGCACTAGAATATTCACATTAGAAGACCACCAAAGTTTCCCTTGAACAAACAACATTCTGGGAAAACTAAACTCTACAACAACACAATAAAGAGATTGTAGTGGCCAAGATACAAGACTAATGATTCAAAATATTTAACCGAAGATAGAGAAAATCATGGAGAAAATTTCATACAACCATGACAAGAGATAATTTTAATGTTTTAATGGAGTTATAGGAAACCCAATTTGGCAGTAAAATTCTCATCTAGATTCTGAGGCCCAGAAAAACAATGCACCCTTTTGATAATATCTCGCAATGAAAAATTACATATAAGATGATATTTTACAGGTGTTTAGGAGACATTGGATTATAAATTTTTAGATTTTATGGACTACACTAATTCATTTATCTAGAAATACATTTAAAGATGTCTGTTTGGTGGATGCAAGCTTCCTTCCACCTCGGGTCAAGAGTGAAAAAGTCTAAGTTCCACATGCTTTCCACCACCGTAAGCCTACCATACTCAAGTGGGATGACTTTAACTATTAGATGATCAACCCAATGCTCACAAAATTCCTATTTAATGCAGTGGTGTTGAAGGATTTAAGGATCTTTTTAGCTTTCATTCATTATAATGTTATGCTGTGATTTTATTGTCTCAATTTTGTCTTTCACATGTAAGTTGTTCAATTACATTTAGTTTATTATTAAAAGTTCTTATTATCCTCTTATTATTTTGTTCTTAATATCAAATATATACCTTTGGTTCACGATATGAATTTATTCACACCAAACCTTGTGAAATTTTCACACAACAGTGGAGTGATCGTCATTTCATTGTATTTTTACTTCTCTATTTCTTCCCTCATGAGTCTACTTTCCACTTCTATTGAAACCATAGAATCAATGGAGGTATAACCCACATATGGGTTGATCCAAGGGAGTAGAAATATGTATTGTATGATATTTATCACCCCATTAATTTCTAATCACTTATTTTAATTGAGATTTTAATTTAATGATTTTGAAACTTTTTCATCCCTGTTGAATTTTAAGCCCACATACTTTAAGTGTTAATACAAACCTTTACCTTGTAGTTCTCCTAATGTTGATCCTCCAAGTGTATAGGTGATTATTATTATGGTTATTTGGTATTAAACTAGTAAGTGATGAATTTTTTTGATCTTCTTGAACAAACCTATCTCGAATATAAGAAGTTGAACCCGTTAAAAAAATAATTTCATCCAATCCACCCCAAGTGATAACCTCAGATCAACATATTATTTTAATTTTAATTCACTTAAGTCTCTTAGAGTTCATTTTAAAATATCTAAAATCAACCCAATTTTTCAACTTAATAGAAAAAAGAATCCATATGATGTACATGTCTATAGGTTACTTCTTAGGTCCCTGAGGATTCGACAACCCAAGCTAAACTACAAGTAAATGATTAACCCTAAAATCTTAGGTAAATTTACATGAGGCCAAATTTTGGTGCCATTTCTGGGGACCTAAGTAAGTTATACTAGAAGCTAGATTCCTTTTCTCACCCCAATTCTCTAATATCATCCCCAGTTTCATTCCTATGGAAAACCCTTTTGAACAAATCCAAATATGGGGAACCTTTCCTTACTTTAATCACTCCACACCAAGTGTGATGTAAAATGACCATCCTTGTTTCTACTTGTGGGATAATCACCAACATATTGAGCCACAATTTTCTAACTCCTATTATCCAAAAAACATTCCAACATATTATGAGTTCTAATCCCAACAAGGCCAATCAGAACATCCTCATATAAAATTCTAACAGCTTAATTATTCTCTTGGAATAGACCATCTGTCTCAACTCCTTACCTATCTTGATTCACATCCATTAATTAATAAATTGTGTCAAAAATGGATATAATTACATATGAAGTTTCATCCATTAGAGTATAACTACAAAGCATTGAAACGATTATTGAACCCATTCCCAGTCAAGTTTTCCATTCCTCACCATTCATAGAGGAATATTGTTACACACAAACATCTTATGAAAATTATAATGAAATTTCCTTTGAACCTAGGATACTAGAAGAACATGATGTAATAGTTTATGGGTCTTTAAATGAAAAGGAAACCGAATTTTTGTATTCAAAAGAGTGAAATTTAACATCATGGATCGAGTTTCCTAAATACTGCTCGATTAATGATTTTTCAAAACTAAAAATATTTGCTCCATTGAGAGAAATAATGAACTTCAAGCCCATACCCATTACTGAAACTCCAATTTTCAATTTCTTGGTTGAATATTCCATTCAAACAGAACCATTTTTGTTTGTAAATTTCGAAAATGAAACTGATTTTGATTCAAAATCTCGACCTGTGTCTGAATGTGGTATCCAACCTAAGCTCAAAATTATTTTCCTTCCTCCCCCACTTAAGTATCACTTCCTAGGGTATAATAATTTACCTTAAATTGTAATTAATTATTCTCTTGAATCCAAAAAATTGGAATGATCATTGATGTATTATACAAGAATATAGAGGAAACTGGACAACAATTTCTCATAATCTTGGAATTTTCCCACTCATGGTAGAATATAGGTCTGTACATGATAAAAATTATAAACAAATAATCAATCTCAATAAATTAGAAGTGGGGAAATATGGGGTCTTTAAAATGTTTGAAGTTGGTATTGGGTAAGTTATGGGGGTTCAAGTCAAGCTAGCGACATTAAACAAAAGTACGGAATGGGAGGCAACTCATGGTTTTCATGTTTCCAATTTTTTAGAATCATATTTATTTTGCCAATATGATTAATGAATCATTTTTAATTTTAAATAAAAATAAAAAAATAGACTGTTGACCTATTCTTCTATTATGAGTATGGATGGGTATAAAAGGGAAGCACCATATTCATCTGTGTCATGTGGTATGATCCTTGAGTAATACCTTACTGAAAAATTTCAAAAGAAGACAATGTATCATCAGTTTATTTTTTTTTGTAGGTAAAAATAAAAATACAAAAAAAATAATAATTAAAAAAATTAAAAGGAAACACCATAGGTTATGGGGAAAACCCCATCGCAACCAGCGAAGCTATAGGGACTCGAACCCAGGACCGAAGGGATACATGGGCATGCACTTACCACTGACCTACAACTTATAGTGCTACCTTATACTATAATTTCACTATATATACATATATTTTACTTTTTTATTATATGAATATATATATATATATTTATTTATTTTGTTTTGTTTTGTTTGTTTTTACCATTTCCACTAGGGAGCTCTATAAGTGATGAGGATATCAATGAACTAAATTGGAGCAGTAGAAAACTTCATCTTCAAACACCAGGTGACTTCATTACATGATCCTCATATTTCAAATTCATTTTAGAACTCATATCATCTACCTCTACCCCCATTCTAAATTTTATTTTCATTAAACACTGGGGATAATGTCATTCTAAGTTGGGGGGTGAAAAAAAGAAAACAATTACTCTTGTGTGTATATAAAATGCGTGGAAGGAAAATTTTCTTTAACCTTGAACATGATAATACACATTGAAAAATTTGAAACTTAATATCAAATAATTTAGTATGCACTGATTTTGATTTTAATCCATGTATAATTTCACGAGGATTGATTTTGGAAAGTGTGGCTGTATAATGTGATCTTTCATCGTTTATATTTTCATCCAAATAAGAAATTCCCAATGCACATTCTTTTGATAGTGGGGTATTAATTTGAGTTCATGGGGTCCCCCAAATAAGTAGCATAGGTTTAGTGAAAATTTTAGTTTTAATGTGAGTATTAAATAAAAAATAATAATAATAAAATAATAAATTTAGCGTAGAGTAATGAAATGACCTAATGCGTGGCTTTCAGCACTTAGGGATCATGACTCCATAGTTGTCTGGCCTGGAGTTAGTAATTTTATCTCTATTTCTGGTAATTTTTCTTTGTTTTTGACTGAGTTAACTTGATATTAGGCATGAGTATACTGGATTCACTTGGTGCCCTAAGGTCTTTGAGCTTTGTAGTCATCGACAAAGTCTCACTACATAGGTTGACTCTATTGAGTGTAATTTCAATTACAATTGAAAAATTGAAAAAAAATACAATAAAAAAATTGAATTGGATACTCATCTTAATATTGAAATTTGATTCAACCTAGCGCTTCCATAATGCCACCCTTGAATAAAAATGAACCCCATGTCTATTGTGATACACAACACATCTTTATGCTTAATTGATATTGGATGAAATATGGCAATGAATTTGAATAAAGGAATGGGATTGGGATTCAAATATGCTTATGAAACTATATTTTATTAAAATATTTTTATTGGTTTCATGATTTTCTTGTATATGGGGTTTTTTGGTTGTCATTGTGTATTAAAATGTTTTTGGAAATGGGAATTCAAATTTCACATTTTTTAGATATATTTTGCTCGGGACTAGAAAAAATCAAGTTGGAGGGTGTGATTAGCCACTAAATGAGGATAATATTCATTGTTAATATATATATATATAATATGCATGTGTTTTATTATTCATATACACCGTTTTAGTTCATTTTATATTTTGAACATTAATTCACATTATGATTGTAATTCCCTCTTAAAATGAACTATTAAATGGTACATTTTTTAACACCACCTAAAATAAATAATGGTATTGATTTTAGTTTCATATTTATTTTTAGTTATCCCATGCTATAAAGAACAATTTATGTTTTTGGAGCACTAGAAGATTTAAATTATAAGACCACTAAATTTGGCCTTGAACTGACAACATTCTAGGCCAAGTAAAATGGACCACATCCCTATAAGGAGACTGTAGCAGCCCAGATACAAGACCAATGATTCTAAAAAATTAACTAAATATAGAAGAAATCATGGAGAACTTTTAATTCCACTATGAAAAGATCTAATTTGGATATTTTAATGGAGTTATAGGCTACCCAATTTAGAGATAAAATTCTACACCAGATTTTGAGGCCTAGAAATACAGTCCACCATTTAGATAATATATCGCAAACCAAACTTCTATTTGGGCTTAAACTTTGTAGTCGGTTAGGAAACATTAGTATCTCCGTTTTCATATTCTATGGACCACTCTAATTCATCAGTATAGAGGTTCATATCGACACATTTTTTGGTGGATGCAAGATGCCTTACACCACGGGTCAAGAGTGGAAAATTCTAAGTTCCACATGCTTCCCACCACCCCAAGCCTACCATACTCAAGTGGGATGACTTTAAAAATTAGAGGCTGGTCCCAAGGCTCCCATAATTACTATTTAAGAAAGTGGTGTTGGATTATTTAAGTATATTTTGATCTTTCTTTCATTGTAATGTTATGCTGCGATTTTGTTGTCACAAATTTTTCTTTCACATGTAAGTTGTTCAATTCATTTTAGTTTCTTAATAAAAGTCTTTATTATCCTCTTATTCTATTGTAATTTATATCACATTAATACTTTTTGTTCATGATGTGAATTTATTCACACTAAACCGTATGAAATTATCACACAATGGTGGAGGGATCGTTATTTCATTGTTTTTTTACTTCTCTATTTCCTCCCTTATAAGTCTACTTTCTAATTCCACTGAAACCATAGAATAAATGGAGGTATAAACCACTTATTTGTTGATCCCATGGATTAATAAGGTATGGATTGGATGTTATTTATCACCCCATTAATTTCTAATCACCTCTTTTAATTGATATTTTTATTAGATGATTTTGAAACTTCTTCATCCTCGTTGGATTTTAAGGCGACGTACTTCAAGTGTTAATACGAAACTTTACCTTGAAGTGCTCATAAATTTGATCCTCCAAGTGTATTGGTGATTAGTGTTGTGTTTTTTTAGTATTAAACCAGTATGTAATGAAGTTGTTTGATCTTCTTGAAAAAACCTATCTCGAATATAAGAAGTTGAAACTGTTAAAAAAATAATTTCATCCTTTCCACCCCAAGTGATAACCAAGGGTCAACTCATTATTGTAATTTGAATTTACTTAAGTATCTTAGGTTTTATTTAAAAACATCTAAAATCAACCCAAGTTTTCCACTTCATATCCAAAAACAATCCATAGGATGTACGTGTCTGTAGGTTACTTTTTAGGTCTCTAAGGATTCGACAACCCAAGATAAACTACAAGAGACTCCTTAAACCTAAAATTTTGGGTAAATTTGGGCGAGACCAAATTTTGGAACTATTTTCGGGGACCTACGTAAGTTATCTTTGAAAATATCTTTTTTTTCTCACCCCAATTCTCTAATCTCATCCCCAGTTTCATTCCTATGGAAAACCCTTTTGAACAAATCCAAACACGGGGAACCTCTCCTTACTTTGATCACTCCATAGCAACTATGATGTACAATGACCATCCTAGTTTCTACTAGTGGGATAATAAACAACCTATTGAGCCACAATTTTATAACTCCTATTCTCCACAAAATATTCCAACCTATTATGAGTTCCAATCCCTAAAAGTCCAATCAGAACATCCCCCTATGGAATTCCAACAACATAATTATCCTCTTGGAATAGACCATTTGTCTCAACCCCTTTACCATCTGGATAAACATCCATTAATTGAGAAAGTGTTTCAACAAATGGATTGAATTACTTCTGAATTTTCATCCTTGAGAGTAGAACTACAAATCATTGAAATAGTTACGGAACCCATTCCTAATCAGGTTTTCCATTCCTCATCATTTATAGAGGAATCTTGTTACACAGAAACATCTCATGAAAATGCTAAAGAAATTTCCTTTGAACCTAGGATACCTCAAGAACATGAAGTAATAGTTTTTGGGTGTTTAAATTAAGTGTAAACTGACTTTTTGTATTCAAAAGAGGGAAATTTGACAACATGGATTGAGTGTTCTGAATATTTCTCCATTAATGATTTTTCAGAACTAAAAATCACTGCACCATTGGGAGAAATAATGAACTTTGAGTCCATACCCATTACTGAAACTAATATTTCCAATTTTGGGGCTGAATATTCCAATAAAAGAAACCATTTTTGTTGAGAAATTTAGAAAATGAAACTGATTTGTATTCAAAATCTTGACCTGTGTCTGAATGCCCTATCCAACCTGAACTCAAAATTATTGTCCTTCCTTCCCTTATCAAGTATCAATTCTTAGGGTATAATCATGAGCAATCAATTGGAATTAATTCTTCTCTTGAAACAAAAAAATTTGGAATGATCATTTATGTCTTAGCAAGACTATAGAAGAAATTGGATTAACCATTTCTGATATTCCTTTGATTTTTCAACTCATAGTAGAATATAGGTTTGTACATGACACAAATTCTAAATAAAAAATCAATATAAATAAATTAGAATTGGAGAAATACGGGGTCTTTAAAATGATTAATGTTTGAATTGGGTATGTTACGGGGGTTCAAGTCGATCTAACAATATTAAACAAAAGCATTCCACGGAAGGCAACCCGTGGTTTTCATGTTTCCAATTATTGTGAATAATTTTTATTTTTCAAATATGATTAAGGAATAATTTTTATATTTAAAAATAAATTAAAAAATATAATGCTGACCTGTTCTTCTATTATAAGTATGGATGGGTAATAAAGGGGAGCACCATATTCATTTGTGTGATGTGATGTGATCCTTAAGTAATACCTTACCCATAAATTTAAAAAGAAGACAATGTATCACCATTTTATTTTTATTTTTAAGTGTTTGTAGGTTAAAAAATATAATAATAATTTTAAAAAAATTAAAAGGACACATCATAGGTCATGGGGAAAACCCCGTCACAACCAGCGAAGCTGTGGGGACTCGAACCCGGGACCGATGGGAGACATGGGCATACACTTTCCACTGACCTACAACTTATAGTGCTTCCTTATTCTATTATTTTTGTATATATACTTATTTTTTAATTTTTTATTTTATGAATATATAAATATATATATATATTGTTTTTTGTTTTTTTCTTTTTCCACAAGGGAGATCTTAAAGTGACATGGATATCAATGTACTAAATTGGAGGAGAAAGAACTTCAACTAAAACCACTACGTGACTTCATTCCATGATCCTATTATTTCAAATTCCTTTTAGAATACATCTCATATACCTCTACCCCCATTCTAAATTTTATTTTCTTTAAAGACTATGGATAATGTTATTCTATGTTGGGGGGGGGGTGAAAATAATGAAACAAAATTACATTTTTATGTATAATAAAATGTGTGGAAGGAAACATTTCTTTAACCTTGAACATGATAATACACATTGAACACATTGAAACTAAATATCAAATAATTTATCATGAAATGATTCTGATTTTAATCCATGTATAATTTCATGAACATAGATAATGGAAAGTGTGGTGGTCTAATGTGATATTTCATCATTTATATTTATCCAAATAAAAATTTCACAACATACATCCTTTGGATAATGGGGTATTAGTTTTAGTTTATGGGGTCCTCCAAATAAATATCCAAGGTTTGGTGATCATTTTAGTTTTAATATGAGTATTCAATAAAAAATAATAATAACAAAACAATTCATTTTCACGTAGAACAATGAAATGACCTAATGTATGGCTTTGGGTACTTGGGGATCTTGAATCCATAGTTGTCTGGCCTAGAGTTAGTAATATTATCTCTATTGGTGGTAATTTGACTTTGTTTTTGACTGAGTTAACTTGAGATTATTCCCAAGTATATGGGCTTCACTTGGTGCCCTAAAGTCTTTGATCCTAGGGGTCATCAGCAAAGTCTCACTACATGGGTTGACTCTATTGAGTGCAATTTCAATTACCATAGAAAAATTGAAAAAAAATATAATAAAAAAATTTAATTGAATACTCCTATTAATATTGAAATGTGATTCCACCTAGCACTTCCATAATCTCACCCTTGAATAAAAATTAACCCTTGTGTCTATTGTGATACACAACACATCTTCATGCTTAATTAATATTGGATGAAATATGGAGATATATTTGAATAAAGTGTTGAGATTGGGATTGGGATCTGCTTAAGAAACTATCTTGTATTAAAATATTTTGACTAGTTTCATGATTGTTTGGTATAATGGTTTTTTGGTGATCATTGTGTATTAATATGTTTGTGGAAATGAGAATTCAAATTTCACATTTTTGAGATATATTTTTCTCAGGACTAGCAAAACTCAAGTTGCGGGTTGTGATTAACCACTGAATGAGGATAATATTCATTTCTAATATATATATATATAATATTAATGTGCTTTTTTATTCATATACACCATTTTAGTTCATTTTACACTTTGAACATTAATTCACATTATGATTGTAATTCCCTCTTAAAATGCACTATTACATGGTACATTTTCAAACACCTCATAAAATAATAAATGGTATCTAATTTTTTTCATATTTTATTTTCATGTATCCCATGCTTTAAGAAATAATTCATGTTTTTGGAGCACTATAAGATTCATATTAGAATACCGGCAAAGTTAGCTTTGAACCAACAACATTCTGGGCAAAGTAAACTGGACAAAAACCCAATAAAGAGACTGTATCAGACAGGATACTTGCTCAATGATTCTAAAAATTTAACTGAATATATAAGAAATCATGGAGAACATTTCATCCCAAAGTGACCATAGCTAATTCGGATTTTTAAATGGAGTTACAGGCGTCCCAATTTGAAGAACAAATTCTGGGCCAGATTCTGAGGCCCACAAAAACAGCCCACCATTTCAATACTATCTCGCAAACCAAACTTCAATTTGGGATGAAATTTATAGGATGGTAGGAGAAATCATGGTACCCATTTTTAGTTTCTATGTCCCACTCTAATTCGGCCATATATAAGGTCATTTCAACGCGTTTTTTCAGTGGATGCAAGATACCTTCCACCTAGGGTCTAGAGTGGAAAAGTTTATGTTCCACAAGCTTTACACCACCCAAATCTAACCATACTCAAGTGGGATGACTTTCAATATTGGAGGCTTGACCCAATTCTCTTAAAATTCATATTTAAGGAAGTGGTGTTGGAGGATTTAAGGATCTTTTGAGCTTTCTTTCATTTTATTATTATGCTGCGATTTTGTTGTCTCAAGTTTGTCTTTCACATGTAAGTTTTTCAATTCACCTTAGTTTCTTAAAAAAAGTTCTTCTTATCCTTTTATTCTATTGTTATTCATAGAAATTTGATACCGTTGGTTCAATGTGTGAATTTATTCACACCAAACCTAGTGAAATTATTACACAATGGTGGAGTGATCATTGTTTCATTGTTTTTTTACTTCTCCATTTCCTCCCTCATGAGTATACTTTTTTGCTTCCATTGAAACCATAGAATAAATGGAGGGATAACCCACTTATGGGTTGATCCAAGGGAGTATAAAGGGGTTGGATTGGATGTTATTTATCACCCCATTTATTTCTAATCACCTCTTTTAATTGAGATTTTTATTTGATGATTTTGAAACTTCTTCGTCCTTGTTGAATTTTAAGTCCACATACATCTAGTGATAACAAGAAACTTTACCTTGGAGTGCTCCTAAATTTGATCCTCCAAGTGTATAGGTGATTAGTATTATGGGTTGTTGGAATTAAACTAGTATGTTTTGAAGTTGTTTGATCTTATTGAATAAACACATCTCCAATATAAGAAGTTGAAACCATTTAAAAATGAATTTAATCCAATCCACCCCCAAATGATAACCTAGGATCCACTTGTTATTTTAATTTAAATTAAATTAGGTCTCTTAGATATCATTAAAAATTATCAAAAATCATCCCAAGTTGGACACTTCATAGAAAAAAACAATCCATAGGATGTACGTGTCTGTAGGTTACTTATTAGGTCTCTGAGGATTGGACAACCCAAGCGAAACTACAAGCGACCACTTAAACCTAAAATATTGGGTAAATTTGGGCAAGACCATGCGGTCACTCAAACACCCTGTGTAGTCAGTTCAGTAAACATGTGGTCATTTCAAGACATAGAAATATTTTTTGCCATCTGATATAAGATTATTTATTTTTTCATGTTGTAACTTCTATACAAACACATTATCTTTACAATTAGTTGAACATATTTATATGGAAGGTTGTTATCGTCACTTAAAGACTAAACCATTTCTGATAGATTTGATAAAAAAATATTTGACAATCACAAGATATACAATTTATTAATACCTAAGAAATGTGATTTGTGAGCAATAAAGTAAGGATTTATTTGATTAATCAAAAATCATAAAATCCATTTAATTATCACAATTTAAATAATATAAGATAGAAGTAGAAATTTTTTAAATTTCATATGGAACACATATGTATGTTATATCACTATGTGATGGGTGGGTCCATTATAGCCCTACAATTAATTGGGTAACGTATTAATCTCCTGATATAAATGGAAATAGGGACTGAACACAACCACCTATGGGACTCTATACACTTAGGTATGGGTTTTTCTGTTTTATTACTCCAATTCATTGATTAAATCATTATATCTCATGAGATAATAAATTAGGGATTGCAGAGTAAGCCTAGTCCATTAAGGTACTTTGTTCATTATGTGATGATGGTCCTGGTGATGAGTCTTAACAAAAGGGATTATTTTCTATTCATATATATATATATATGCCGCATTATTATGATAAAGTTATGTTATCAAGGCTCATGATTATTGAATCATGTCTTCACTTTCATACATATAATTTTTTAATTTATTTCAAAAGCCTTATTCTTTTATTCAGGATTTAGTATCTATGTTTTATTCAGTATTATTCTATTCTGATGTGACCATGTATCTTGACTATGTTCTCGTACCCACATTCTCATTTTATGCTCACTTATGATCATCGATTAATATCTACTACGTTTACACTTTCTGATCATATTTTCTCACCCATTCTTATGTTTCCATGAACCATTATATAAAGAATATTATTTTGTTTTATGTGTCTAAAAGGGTGTATTGTGAGAAGAATATATGTGGGATGTGTTAAAAATGTTTTAAAAGAAGTTGGTTGTTTCTAGTCCCCAAAGACACAATACTTATAGGTTATGGGTTGTGTTTTATTATGATATTTATTTAATAATCATTAGAAAATATGTGATATGTTTTTTTATAAAAATGCACCTTAGTTAGTATCAGAGTTGGGTCTTCTTATTTTTTGGGTTATATTTTTTAGAATAATTGGATAGAATGGAAAAAACCCTATGTTGAACCAAAATAAATATAGGAAGGACGTAAATTTTCATTGGTTGAAACAAAAGGTTCAAAATTTTGGATATCATAGGAATTGTTTTCTCAAAATATGATTTTTTACTTTAATTATTAATGTTTACATTAACTATTTTGGTTTTTAGTCAACTGCTTGGGCACTGAGGATTCTAGTAAACAAATAATGTGATAGACAGTGAAATTACTATCTTAATGAGAAACCAAATAGGATACAAGTAGGAATGAAAAATATAGAGGATATTCCCACCCAACTATCTCAAAATATGAATAATAACATGAATCTTTCTGAACTATGAAATAAGCTAATGAGGGAACAACTATCCATTGATTTTATTATGTGGAAACATCTACCCTCCTTTAGTAGATCTTATGATCAACTAATTTTTGAGCAATTTATCAACACTACAGAAATATTTTTTTTTCACTAGTAACTAAAACATGAAAAGGTTTATTGAGTTTTTTATTAGTTGAAAGGTGAGGTTGACCAATGGTGTGTACTCATTAAGAATATAAGGAAAGATGAAGAAATTGACTCCATATAATGGGAGGAGTTTAAGATGATATTTTTCAATAATTATTTCCCCAAAAATATTGACATCAAAATAGTGGGATAATTTCTAGAGCTAAAAAAGGGAAAATCCATTTGTGCTATTGAAGAAAATTTCACAATGCATATAAGGTACACATCTAGTTTAATCATTTACTATGTATTGAAAATACAGAGTTTTTTTAGTTTCCTAAAACCAAGTATCCAAAATGAGTTATCTATAAGAAATTTTATTACAAGGATGATTTTGTAAGAAAAACTTCAATGGTGGAAATAGAAATTAGAGACTCTCATGATTCACGTTTTTTGAGGATCAAGTAGAGAAAAAGGATTTTTTGAAAAACCTTAAATGAAAAAATACATTTAGGTACTAAAATTTAACTTCATACATTATAAAAATATGGGAAGATGCATGGAATAAATTAAAATAAAGGGATAGGTAAATGATTTAATGGCTAAAGAGAAGGACATTAAGCCCATGAATTTTAAAGAAATATGAAGATTCCAACTATTGAAATGAATGAAAGGAAAACTCACCATAATGTCAAAAATATAATCCAATACATGATTATAAATTAGTATAGAAATTATAGAAACTTGTTTTCATGACCTGACCCTACCCGGGCTCGAGCCGCAACTACCCCAAGCCCGCCTCCATAGGCCAGGGGCTGGCGACAATCGCCGAAGGCTAAACCACTAGGAGAGGCCTTTACCTGAGTACCTGTACACACACACACAACCCACTCAATGCAGAAGTGCATAGTAAAAGAAAAGACAAGTAGAATAAAGTGAAACTGCTATATATATAAACCAAAAAAGTGCATCGAACTCTAACAGTACAAAGCAAGTTCTGAAAGTAACTGAAAAAGAAAAGGGGAAAACACGCGCCCAACCAGAAAAGGTGCAACAACCCAGCAATAGGTAAACAAAATAAGAACAGCTGGAAGGGTCCCCCACCTGGAACCTGACTCCGACCACCGTACACGGTCCAAGCTCCCGATCTCCTAAGATTCGCTGAAGTCACGACCAACCTGTCCATCGTCTGCAAGGGAACACCAAGTGCGGGCAAATCCCAAGCAGGGGTGAGTATGAAAATACTTAGTAGGATGCCCCGATGGCTCGAGGGAGCAACAAAGTAGGTACTGAAGAGGTGAGAAGTAGATCTAATAGGGAATAGTAAAGGACTACAATAGAGAGTCCAGCTCAACCCAACAAGAGAAAGGAGGCGGACTCATCCCAACACAAGGAACTAGAAGCGGTGAGAAGATGAACTTCTCATCCAGTCTTTTCTATATATAGAAGGAGAGTAGACTCATCCAACCATGAGAAGCTAGACACGGAAAGCACGTGGCATACCCCGCGCATCTTCACCTATCTTGGAAGGAGAGTAACTAAAACCCAAGGAGTGGGTACTGGAAGATGGTATATACATATATATATTCTCAATTAAGAAGCCCGAACAAGATCATAAGGGGATATCCGTCCCGTAGCTCAGCCTAAGAAAGTGAGTCTCCATCAGTATCAGAAGTTACCATCATCGATTCCCAGCATCCCACACATCCGCCACAAACTACACTCCAAGGGGCTCAAATCACCGCACCTCGACACTATCCGCTTTGGGCAGCACTGACTCGCCCACACAATTTTAGGTCGCATCACAAGGATGCGTCTCGGTGGGGAAAGCAACCCTCATACTTGAGAGTTCTGGGGAAAGTCGAACCACACCTCGTAACTTCCCTACAGTCGAGAGTTCTTCTAAAAGTCAAGCTGTCACCTCACTAACCTGTACAACCAAGGGTCCCACTCCGATAGTCATAGAGAAAAGCCACAGACTAGCCTAGTAGAACGGACTGTGTCTGAAAAGCCAACGGGTGACCCACTGCCCAGCCCTGCTGGAGGGTAAAACATAATAAGATATTGGGTAACCCACTACCCAGCCCTACTGGAGGGTAAACCCTAATACATCATCAGGTGACCCACTACCCAGCCCTTCTGGAGGGTAGACCTGGAATAAGCTGAAAGGTAACCCACTACCCAGCCCTGCTGGAGGGTAGACCTGGAAGAAGTCTACGGGTGACCCACTGCCCAGCCCGTTTGGAGGGTAAACCCGGAACAAGTCGACAGGCGACCCACTGCCTAGCCCTGTTGGAGGGTAGACCCGAATCAAGATGACGAGAGACCCACTGCCCAGCCCTGCTGGAGGGTAGACCCTCAAGAGTCTTCAGGTGACCCACTTCCTAGTCTTTACTAGAGGGTAAACCCTGAGAAGACAGTGAGAAACCCACTGTCTAGCCCTGCTGGAGGGTAAACCTGGAACTGCTCTGGCCATCTCTACTGGATGGTACAAAATTGGACAACCGAGCACGGAGTGGGTACCACGCAACCACCCAACTCCAGAACAACTCACCTAACAAAGGTTCAGTGCCCATTCCATCACTGAGTTTCACTAGCACCACTATCAACCAAACCATCGAGAACAGAACCAGGGGAAAACTCAACCCTACTTCTCAACAAACAAGAACATGACTAGGGGAAAACTCAACCCTACTGGTCAACAAACGAGAACTGAGGAACCCTCTACGTCGCGAGGGGTCAAAAGTACGTAAAGCAGAACACGATACACACATGGGGTCCACACGATGTGTGGCCCCAAGTCAACCCCAACCAAGCACACAAAGGTTCTCAGGTACAACCATCCACATGTACCTCCCAATGTTCTCGCATACTCCCAGAGTATGGCACGTCCCAGCCCAAAGGCTAACGTGCACATGGAACCCAACGTCAACGTGAAGTGGTAAATGTAACAACCCTAACTTTCCACCTCAACGGCTGAGGCACGACCAACCACATATCTTTAAACATCAAATTCACTCTCCTAGGAGTGAACGCGATCACACGCCAAGGGTTCCCAACAAACACCACAGGAAGAACCACCACTGGTACACCTTTTATATTTCCACATTTAATAAGATCACATAAGAGGCTCTTCTCTCCTGAACAGATTACACCATTGTAATCCTCGTGGAAAAACACGCGAGATAGACTACTTACTCGCCCAAAACGGTCAACCGGTGAATAAGGTTCTATTCATTGTATCCAACCCATGTGGGGCCCACCCCAAGATCGTGACACTGAACAAACGGATCACACCAGTACGACCCCCTCGAAATAACACACAGGATTGACTACTCAGTCACCCAAAATGCACACCCGGTGAAAAAGGTACTATTCATTGTAGCCAGGTCGGGTGGGACCCACACCACGGTCCCGAAAAAGGGATGCCATTCAAACAAAAAGTTCCACCAAAATATTCATGGATAGTAGAAATAGAGCCTTTAGATATTACACCACCTAATTGGTGGTAGACTTTATATATGATATTATCATATATTTCAAGAGAAAGTAAGATCTTTAAGATCATTTGGGGATTCTTATAATGACTATAATAAAGGATAAATCCTATAAAATATTTATAAAGTATAAATTATTTTTTCAAAAATTATCATTCCTAGTCCATGTAAATAAAAGTTAGTATATATCTATAAATCCATAAAATATTGATGTTATTGAAGAATTTACCAAACCAACTACTATAATAGATGTCCTTAGTTCTTTGGATTTGTTTTGGATATTATCGATATGTTTTTAAGAAATTCCTCATGAATTTAAAATCCACTAACCAAGATGACTTAGAAGAGAGTTAGGTTCATTTTAATAGAATAATGTGAACACTATTTATATGGTTTAAATATATGATTGGTCACTATAAATGTAATAACATTATCCTATAGTGGAGAAGGATTTTTTATAAATAGTAATTCCTTGAAGAAGGTATTGGAATGTGTTCTCAAGAAAAATTATAGATTAATATTTTATGCACCACATCAATAAAAATCCCTTGATAAAAATCATCCTATTTATAATTTAGATCTTAATGTGGTAATATTTTCATTAAAGATGTTGAGGAATTATCAATATGGTGGAAATTATGAAATATATATAATGATCAAAATATTATAAAATATATATTTCCATTGAAAGAGTTGAACATGCACCATAAGAGATGTTTGGAATTTGATCAAAGACTATGACTGCTCAATAAATTACCACCCTCAGAAGGAATACAAGGTGGATGATACATTTAGTTGGATGGATCAGGACACCTTATCCATTTAAGGATTGAAAGATACACAATACTTATGGATTTGTAAAGGGTATAACATAAAATAATAATGGAATGTGATAAATACTATCTTACTCAACGGACTACTCAACTATTCATCAATGTGAAGATCAATAAGACCCAGAGGGAGGGTAGGGATCTAAAAAAGAAGGTAAATAATAATCTAGAGTTAAATTTTTTAAATTATGTAATTATAATATTTTTTAAATGAATTGTGTTCCATCAATAAAATAATTTAAGAAGAATCTAAGAGATTATTTAAATAGATCATCATTCTCTATCCATCTGGAAGTACAAAGATATATAGATATCTCAAGGATAATTTATGGTGTGAAAATATTAATAGAGAGATTATATAGTATTTATATCAATGATTGGTATATAATAAAGTTAATTATGAATTATATAATTATAAGGGCATGATGAAACCATTTACCATACCTATAAAGAAATGAGATAACACCACCATGGATTTCACTATGGGTCTCCATAAAATTTCAAAAGTCTATAATTATATTTGGGTCATAATTTAACACCTTATGAAGTTAATTAAATCCATTATTATTTAAAAAAATCTCACTTGATAAAAATTCCATTATATATAAAAAGGAAGTAGTATGGCTTTATAGATTACCACTTTACATTATATCAGATCGAGATTCCAGATTTACCTTGATGTTTTGAGAGATTCTTTAGTGGTAATTGGATATAGAGATGAGATTCATCACTAATTATCATACTCAGACTATTTACCAACCAAAAATTACCATTCTAATCTAGAGGAAATAATAAGATCATACTCAACGGATTAAAATGCAGGTTTTGATCAATACCTTCCCATGGTAGAGTTACCATATAAAATTAGTTTCTATTAGATAATTAAAAAGGAACTGTATGATTCTCTATATGAGAATTGGTTTAAAACACTAATATGTTAGGATAAAGTTGGTGATTGTAATATTTTGAGACCAAGTATTCTGAAATAAATTTCCTAAAATATTCAAACCATTTAGTAGTAAATTGAAACACACCAAGTTCCCAGAAGAGATACATGGTTAATTATCGATGATATTTAGAGTTTGAAGTTAAATAAAATGTATTAATTTGAATATCCCCATGAAATATGGAAATGAGATTAAAAATGAAGGGGAATTTGAGCACCAGATACGTTGTCCCTTTAAAAATATATGATCACGTGGGGATGGTAGTTTATCATATTTTACTCATACTGAATCCCTCTCACGTTCATGATGTGTTCTAAGTATCAAATTTAATGAATTATATACCTAAACCTCCACATGTATTGAACTCAAATCTTATACTATTATAACACGATCTCTCATATAATGAAAGATTAGTATAAATCATGTATATCAATGATAAATTATTAAAAAACAAGAACAATCCCCTTATTAAAATTCTTTAGATAAATTGTAGGTTTAAGGATGAAATGCAAGAGACCAAATATATAATTATGTGGAATTGTCATCATTTTTTTTCATAAGAGTATGGTTTTTTGGGTTAAATTTATTATAAGGAGGATATAATTTAACACCTTGTCATTTTACTACGTATTGTATTTTAAATAAATATTATATTGGATATATTATTTGACATGAAACAACAAAATAAAATGAACCATGATACATAGTATTAAAATAAAATATTAAAATACAATATAAATATTGATACTTTTTTATAACACAATATAAAACATCATAAGAAAAATTTATGAAGAATAAACCCCAAGTACATATAAATACTAAAATTATAAAAATTACTTCCCTGTGGTTTTCCAAAAAGATCATAACTTTGAATATAACTATTAAAATAAGGGAAAAATTATAAATACACTAAAAATATTGATATATATGTAAATTAATAGGATAAATTATTTCATTAATATATGGAAGGAAATATATATGAATCAAACATTCCAATTAATTACATGGCCATAAAAAATATGGTCATTCGGTATATGGTCTCTGAACATTTGTATGTTAGATATATGTTCATTAGGGATGAATGTATACAATAGGTGTATTAAATTAGAAAAAAAAATTATTTTTAAATTGAAAATAATATAATTCAAAAATAATAAACAATGAAACAAAAAATTAAATATTTAATTAAAATATTTTAATATATATTTTTATGTGTTACTTAATATTATTCTAATTATTATAATTCTTATTATTAAATAATGATTTAACTTATTAATAAAATCGATGTAAATTATTTAGAATCAATTATTTATAAAATTACTTGGTAAAAAATTAGTTAACAAATATTAATAGGATATGGATAGAATCAATTAATGTGAAAAATGGATATTTTTCAATGAGTTATTTTTCTTGGCATGGTGTATTTTTATCCTAATAAATTAAATTTATCAATTTTTAATGATGAATCTAATGTAATATTTCAATTTATAATAAAAATTATTAACACTCAATTAATTATTTTTCGATATCAAATAATATCACCAACACTTAATGTTTACAAATTCATTTATATAAATATATATTTTATCTTTTCACTTAAAAGTTAAATTTGTAATATTTATAAATTAAAAAATATTAAATTGCGCCAATTTTTTTTTCATGACACCAAAATTAGTTAAATAGTTCAATTTTTTGGGCATATAAAGAAATTATTGAGGGAAAAACCTAGTTACCACTATAATGGTAAAATGAGGTAAAAGGGATTAACTAAGTGGTAATGAATTAAAATATCTCTAAAATTATATCTAGATTTATTTTATGAGGATATTTATGACTCATATCCATTGTTTTATATATTTTATACACTTTTCATGATAAAATGACAACCTTACACCTAGGGGAATGATTAATTCCGAAAATGCCCCTCAAAACTAACTAATAAAAGAGAACCTCTTTTACCCCTAACGAACCAGTATTTTTCTTGGAAAATACCTTTAACCCATACCCATATATCCTCTTATAAATATTTATTTTAATTTTCTTATCTTTTAGTTCCATGATGGAATCCTAAATCATTCATTCCAAATGAAACCATATCAAGAAGGAGGTAATTCATCGAAGTACATAGTTCATCACCATATTTTTTATTTAACTTCACATATTACAAATTTATTTATATAATTATATACTATAATAATCTTATGTTTACATATTTTTTCTTATTTGGAAAATAATTTACTATTATATAACTTTATACTCCAACTCATTCATTAGTATAACAAGTCTATATTTTTGTTGGTTCAACCAACTATATAAATGATGATATACTATCATCACCATTTATAATTTAAATGAGTATCATGAAATTAATACAAGAATTATTTTATATTAAATAGTAATTTATGTAATGAATATGTTTCTTTAAGGGTCACACAAAAACTAATGATCAATTTAATGTAACTTTTTCTTATTGTAAAATTACACAAAACACGCTCATCATGGATTACATTCTTAAGAACCATACAAATTACTTAAAAATAAAGTTAATAGGGGTAATATATACATAATTTATAAATAATGATTCAAATATCTTTAACAATATAGGTTTTATGAAATTTGTATCAAATAACGTGGACCAACATCACCATTTTGGAACTTGTACGAAACAATCAAAACTGCAAACATATGATGACGGAAATAAATTATAACTCACTGAAATATGTGAAATGAATTATTATAAAAGAAGGATAGAAAAGTTAATGAATATGAATAAGGATATAAAATGACTTATAAATATGGTTATGTTTATTATTTATGAGGTTAAAGAAATTTTGTTCAAGTTACAAGTTAAGGTAAGGGTTTCTTTATTAATGTCGCTTTGAAATCGATATTGTTTTTTACTAAATTTACATTAGGATAAATTATTCATTAGTCCGTTTGTTTTCTTATCTTATATTTAATATAATATTTTTCCAGCATTTTTATCATTTAACCTCAATTTATTTCACAATTAAACATAAATAATTCTATCAAATAAGAATTACCTTATCTCTTTTTTTGATGAGGAATATTCCGCCTCTATATCCATATTCATTATATTGTTCTCTGGATATCCCAATATATTCTTATATGATTTACTAGGTATATATCTATTAAATATGAAATTATTTACAAGGTTTTTATGTGGATATTTTTAAATGTTTTTCTTATGAGTAATAATATGTTTATTTTGTATTTTTTAGAAAATTGTGAGAAGAATATTCCTTTTTTAACACCTTCCACACGAATTCATTTTCACATAATTATATAATTTCTTATTAACGAAGCTTCATTCCCATTTTTTCATTGTTTTTGTGACACCCATCATTTCACTATGGTTATTATTTTAATTTATATTATGATAATGAGGTTTGTTTTAAATTTACATGGTGTTTTGACCCAAAACATGGAAATTGTTTAGGTTTTCTTCTAATGCACGGTGAAGGTGCATGGTTTGAAGGAAACCCGTGCAACCAGATTTATGTGTAGTTAATTTTTAACTCACATGGTTGGTGTCACATGTGTTACACATGGTTAAGTCTAATTTATATCCAAGGAGAAACTATGTGTGCTTTCTCATGAGTTTGGGGTGTAGCGCATTACTTTTGAAGTGTTAGGTAAACTGTGTGACAAGTTTGTAGTTCATCTCTATAGTGTCAAAGTTTCATGTGCAATATTTTGAGAAGTTTTTTTTTTCTAGACTTGAAATACCTTAGAGAAACCATGTAGGGTGGGTTTTGGCTAGGTTGCGTCTTGCACACGGTTTGTGACAACTGGGTCCTGGTGATAGCACATAAACCCTGCCTTAACATGGTTGTCGGGTCTTGGCCTACCTTGTACCACCAGTTGCCCCGCAGACACGTGGGGCCCACCCCAGGGTCCACCCATGTGCACGAACGAGTCATTTGACTAATGAAATTCCTCCCAGGCCAACACATATCATTTGCAGTGTGCTTTTTCCTCACTCACACACACCATGAGAAACTTTCCAGAAGGTCACCCATCCTGATCACTACTCGAGACCAAGCACACTTAACTATGGAGTTCTAATCAGATAGGCTCCCGAAAAGAAAGGTGCACCTTATTGACATGAGTCATATCATTTATTCATATAACCATTTATCATTTTGGGGTGTTAAATTCACCCCCCTTAGAGCACAATGTATATGTCATGGGCCCTACATGTCAACCCAAGCAATGTACTACACTTAAGGTTGGGTTCCTCCTCTGATTCCAAATGTAACAACTGGGCCCCGGTGACACCACACCCCACAGACACGTGCTCCTGAAAAGGAAATTGCACCTTGGTGACATGATTCATATCATTTAGTCATATAACCCCTTATCATTCTAGGGTGTTACATTCACCCCCCCCCCCCCTTTAGAGAACAACGTCCAAGTTGTGGCCCCTACATCTCAACCCAGGAAGTGAACCACACTTAAGGATGGGTTGCTCCTATGATACCAAATGTAACAAATGGGCCCCGGTGAGAGCACAGACACCCCACCTTAACATGTCTTTCGGGTCCTGGCCTGCCAGGTACCAGCAGTTTCCCCGCAGACATGTGGTCCCCACCCATGGGTCCACCCACATGCCTGAACGAGTCATCTGAATAATGACAGTCCCCATAGGCCAACACATGTATTTTATAGTGTGCTTTGTCCCCAATCACACACACCCTAGAAAACTTCCCAGAAATCCACTCATCCTGATCACTACTTCAGGACAAGCACACTTAACTGTGGAGTTCTAATCAGACAGGTTCCCGAAAAAGAAGGTGCACCTTGTTGACATGAGTCCTATAATTTATCCATTTAACCCTTTATCATTTAGAGGCATTACAATCACCCCCCCCCCCTTTAAAGTACAACATCCTTGTTGTGGGCCCTACAATTGTACCTAGGTAGTGAAACCCACTTAGCTAAGTACCACCTATGATACCAAACATAACAACTGGGTCCCAGTGACAGCACAGACACCCCACCTTTAATATGGTCGTCGGGTCCTGGCCCTCTAGGTACCACTAGTTGCCCCCTAGACTAATGGTCGCCACCCTAGGGCCGACCCACGTGCCCAAACGGGTCATATGACTAATGACCGTCCCCACATGCCAAAACATGTCATTTCTAGTGTGCTTTATCCTCACCCACACACACCTTGGGAAACTTCACAGAAGGTCATCCATACTGATCACTACTCCTGGCCAAGCACACTTAACTGTGGAGTTCTAATCAGACAGGCTCCTGAAAATGAAGGTACAGCTTATTTACATGAGTTATATCATTTAGTCATATAACCCTTTATCATTCTGGGGTGTTACATGGTTGGTGTGTATTTTAAAAAATTGTACATCCTAATCATATGGTTCATCGAGTTTTAAAAATATTCTTTGTTTTTATTTTAACTGTATTTTATTAGAAACCCTTAAAAATTAAACATTGTTGACCCTCTCTCCCACAAACAACATACCCTCCATCCTCTAACCTTGGTCACGAGATGAACCCCCCCCCCCCCTTCAGCCTCCTCCTCATAAGACATTGCACCCTCCTTCTGGTCAGCCTTCTAACTTTTCTAATTCTAGATATTCCTTTTGTGAGCCTCCCTCGTATTCTTCTCCTTACCTATACTCCATTCTTCTTTATATTTTCATCAACTGATTTTATTCATCCTACAAACCCTAACCACAGATTTATTTCAAATCGGATTTAGGGATGATTCTAAAATTGGTGTGTTAAGTGTTTAGGTTTTTTAGGGATGCGTTCTTATGTGTTGGAGAATTTCAATTGGAAGGAAAAATGTTTCAACTCACCACAACATTGTTCTGTATTGGTTTCCTTTGGTATGAGGTAGGTGTATATTTACTATTGATTTCATTTTTATACCTTTAAATGCTTTATGTTTGAAGGAGATTTATTTTCCAAGGATGATTATATAAACATATTTGACCCATTAGGGGCATGTTTGGTATAAGAATTATTTTTAGACTGTGGAATTGAGTGTAAATCAATGCCAAATGTTTTTGGAAATTCTCGATTGGATTTTAAAGGGTTCTTTTGTTTTTTAAAGTGGTTGTGAGCACCAACTTGATTTTTAATAGTTTTATTTATTTAAATGGGATTTCAAACCTTATGATTTGTTATTTTGAAATTGCTAAAAAATTTGGACTACGTTTCTATATTTAAAAAAGGTTGGCTTGGTTATTTTCAAAGTGATGTGATAACATTTATTTGGATGTGATTAAAGATTTTGTTATTTCTAAACGAGTTTATTGATTTCAAAAGGGTTTATTATACCATGGGAATTGTATTTTTAATCTCTTTGTGGATTTGAGTGTTTTAAAAGGTGTATTTAAAAAGGTAATAGTGAGTTCTCAATTGAGATTAAAAAGTGATTTGGTGAAATGGATTGTCATTCTTAGTGTGTTTTATTTTAAAGAGATAGATTATTTGGAATTTTATGAAAATGATAATTTATAAATGATGTGATTCAATCTTATTCTATATTTCGATTCTTGTGATCCTTATTTTCATGTTCTCCCATGTGTGGATTCTTACTTTGATACATTTAATATGTTTTTAGCATTGTTATACATGTGTATTCATTGTTAGGGGTCGCCGATGGTTTATGTGTTGTTCTAAATGTTGTATACTCGAGTGACGAGAGGATTTATTATGCTCACCTCGATTTTGATTGGTCATAGGAACCTAGGTAGATAAGTGAGAGTCTAGAGTTATGCCTCACTAGGTATCTATACATTATTAGTGTAACCGCTATTTAGTGATATAGTTCTATGGGGTGTGCATTCCAATTTGGCTAGGAACATGCTAGCTGGAAAGTGGTTTTGAGATGTAATGTACCCAAGTAGGTTGGTCCATTGACTCAATTATAGGAAGGAATCACATTTAGAACTCAGGTACAACCCATGTCATAAGGATCCTTCTTAGGATCATTTAGGGTATTTACCTTTTTGTATCAATTGTATCCCTTGTTGATCTTTTATTTCATAGAATATATATACATGTCATTTTATTCTTCTTATTATGTGACTATAATTAGTGATTAATGATTGTGTTCTTTCTTCTTTATTTGTGTGGTTTTCTTTTCAAGTTGTTTCAAAAGGTATTTTGAAATATTTTTTTAATAAAAGAAGATGAAAGATTGAATTTAAATTTTTTCAAACTATTTTTAGAAATGATTTTAAAAGTTGTTTTCATGTGAGAAAACATGAGAATGGTTATTTTAAACTATATGTGTGTGTGAGTTTTGAAATTGGGTTTTGGGATATTGTTCTTGGTTTTATGAATGGGTTTTAAAAAAAATGCTTTGGAAAATAAATATTTTGTATGAGTGGTTTGGACTAGGGAAAATATTTTTTCCAAGAAACTATATTCATTTAAAAAAAATCATGGAATATAATATTTTTCACACTTATGGTGTATTGTTTCTTCTTTGAAAAAATTTGTATAATTGTTTTTTATATTTTTTCAAACTATATTTCTAGGATGTAACATGAAAGAGACTTCTCAATTATGGTGGGTTGTGGGGGCCTACTAAGTGCTTATGTGCTCACACCAATATTATTATCTCGGTTGTAGGTTATTGGTTCTTCATGGGACCACTCATTGAGTATCTATTTATTGATGTTAGTTTTTATTTTATATCATTTTTTCTAGTGGTTTCTACTCTCTGATTTTATAGGACCTACTTTTACTTTTGATAGAATGTTTAGAGAATGGCCTTTTATATGTTTTAATTTATCCTCTTAGGATTTTATTGATTTATATAGATGGATGATATAGGTATATTTTATTGGGTGATGAAATTCCATTGCTGGGGCATATTTTCCTTACAAAAATTGGATATCAGGGTGGTAAGGGAGTTTTGTAGTGCTTGTTGTTGTTTAATTATTTCAAATTTTGATATTAGGATGATTTTTACTTATTTTAAGCTAACATTAATGTGTTATGTATGGAAGAGTCATACCATATTTTTATTATATTTATACAATCACTTTTAATATGAATTTTAGCAGAAAAAATTCCCATGTTTTTTCATATGATTCCCATGAACTCATTGTTAGCTTGTGGGGATCAGGAATACCCTTCTAGCCATTGGGGTGTCGGGTCAAGTGTCCATTTGTGGGATGTGCTAAAATAGTTCATTAAATATAGTATAAGATCTTGGTTTATTTTTTTCCATAGTATCACAAGAGTGAACTTTTTTATATTAGGGTTTCATGATAAGATCAAGTTAGAGTATTTTATTAGAACTTGAGAGGAAGGTGCATGATGAATCTAATTAGATCTTTCCTACCCTGAGCCTTGAATTTCCATGGGAAGTGGGATTTGAATATTGAATTTTATATTTTATTGTATTTAACATTAATGATTGTTTCAACTTAATTAGACATACTAGGAATTTCATGGGGTTCATGTGTGATGTTTAGGTATGTTGATAAAAAAGGAATTCAAGATGTCAGGCTAGTTTATAGGGGTTGAAAAGCCATGCGATGACCATATTCTTGATTTTGGACACTTTGGAACTACTATACAATTAGAATATGTTTTTCAACCATGTTTCTAGGTTTGAAACAATTATACATCCCATTTTATATTTCTATTTTGACAAACTAACCCTTATAATTCCTATCCATAAGAGACACAAGATTGCATATATGGTTGGTCTTGTTAAATGTTATCCGATTTAGATGAGATTTTTTATTGAGGAGCATGATATGGTTTTTTTGTCTTTGTTCAGGTGATATGAAATTTGTTTTATGTGATTCCAAAATTAATTTCACAAGAAAAATGATTCTATTTTTAAAACAAGGCCTTAGTGCTTGTTTTCAAAATGTTCTTGGTTTTTCTAAAATGTTTTGAAATAGTTGATTTCATTTTTATATTTTGATTTTTTTTTACATGTGGTGAGATTTTCATAATCAATTACTGTGTGTATTAATGGTTTGGTTTCCATTTTTTAGGAAAACAAATATTTACAAATTGTATTTCACCCTTGTAAAATATGATTTAAAAGGTTGAGTGATGTGAAAACAATTTCAAAATAAAAAGTAATAATTTAATTTTAAAATATAAAAATGTTTTCTAGTTTTTTTAAAAGTTTTTTTTATTTTGAAATAAGTTTTGTAAGTTTATTAAAATTAATCGAGTCAAGTATGGGGTTGCAGTTTAATGTGTTAAAATAGTTTATATTTGGTTTTGAAAGAATAAAGTACCAATTTTGAAGGATTATTGGTTTTCAAAATAGTATTTTGGTAAATGTGTTTCTTGATTTTGTAATGATTTTTTTGTTTTATACATTGTGTGTTATAGGAAATCTTGATGTGGGTATATGTATCATGTTTTTTGACAACCCCATCTTAGAAAGGTCTAGTGTGAAAGTATAGTTTCTATCTTAGAATATATTTATACCTATTTTTAACACCAACTAACCTTCAAATGTAGTGGCATGTGTTGTCTACTTCTCATAGTGTTGTTCCTTGGATTCTCCTAAGTTAATTTTTATATTGTTCTATCCTTTGGATATTGGTTGTTCTAGTGGTTTAGACCTATGAGCTTTGGTTTAATAGTTATATTATAGAAAATATATTCTTTTTGATACACTCAAGTGAGAACTATTTTAGAATGTTTTATTGGTTCTCTCCAGAGGTGTTTGTGGTCTGATGGATGATAGAAAATTTTGGGGTTTGTTCCTTTTGAGTTTGGAGCAGTTTTTTCTTGAGTTAAACATTTCTAGTTTTTTATTAGGTTTCCTATTATGGGTGGTGTTCCTTTTTTAAATTTTTTTATGCCACATTTCCAATTCTTGTTCTTCTCGTGTGTGGTGTAGACTATCGGTTGTTTGTGCTCACTACTTAGGAAATGGGTAAGACATTGGGTTAATAATTTTATTCCTGTGGTTTTATCATTGTTTTTTGTTGGGATGTATATTCCCCCAGACTATGTTTTCCACCAAAATTACTATATGATAGTAATCCTGGGAGTTAGATCTAAGCACCCAAATATGTCATTTGTAACCCTTATTTTATAAAATTTTCATTTCTTAGTGTCGTATGCATTTTATTTTTGAGATTCTTGTTTATATTCCTTGGGTTTGGTGATTCGAAATATTTATCCTATGGTCTATCAGGATGTATGAGGTTTGTTCCTTCATGTGTAGATTTGGAACTAGTTTTTGGTGGTTTGGTTTTGGTCTGTGGAGTTGTATGGATTCCCTTTCAAGATTTCGGGAATGTGACAATGTAGTGACATTCTATTTTTTGTGTTTTGAGGTTTTTGTTTATTATACCATTAAATAGAAATTATAAATATTGTGGTGACCACTTTTTTCTCTATTCATTGAGTTACTTCCTTTTATTTGGGTTGTCGAACAGTTTTTTATAAATTTTAGTTCCTTGAGGTTTTTTGTTTTCTTGAGAGTTTATTTAGAATTCATTCCCTTTTGACACATACTTTTACCTTAGACTTTGTGGGGGTATAAATTAGTGTACTGGGGAATGTTTACCTACCACCATGTCACATTGGATTTTATTTGGATTTATTTTAGGTGTTTCAAGATTATTTTAAATTCACATGAATTTTCAAACCAAAATGTTATTTTTTTGATGTTTTCTTCCTGTTCATGGTTAAGATGCGTGTTTTGAATGAAACCAATGTGGCCACCCTTTTTTATAGTTAATTTTTAACTCACATTATTTTCGGTTGCATGATTTATTCATGGTTAAGTGTAAAACAAGCAAGTCCTAGGAGAAACCATGAATTTCTTCTGGTGAGTATTGGGTGTAGCATACAACTTTTGCATGGTTAGGTAAACTATACCACAATATTTTGGTTCTAATCTATAGTTTGAAAGTTTAATTTGGAATAGTTTGCAAAAAATGTTTCCAACCACGCTATTCTTATGATAAATCGTGTAAAGTGGGTATTATCTAGAAAGTTCCTTGCGTATGATAGGTGCATGGTCCGGTAAATTGTATATATTAACTTTTTTGTTTGTCCAGATTTTAAAAAATATGTTTTGGTTTTCATTTTAACTATTTTTAATTAACACCCTTAAAAATTTACACAACTCACCCTCTTTCCCTTTTGTTACAACCCCCCATTCCTCCCTCCTAAGTTGTGTGACACCCCCCACCCCTTCGGCCTACTCCTCCTTGTGAGTATTCATAACCTCCCTCAGATCAGCCTCCACCTTCTATTGATGCTTCCCCTTACTCTTATGATTATCCATGGTAATCCTCACCTTACCTCCTCTCCCTTCTTCCTTTCCTATCCCTCACCCAATTTTATTCCTCCCACAAACCCTAACTGCTTCTATGGTTTGGAGGCGGGTTATAGATAGTTCTAATATTCAAGTTCTATGTGTTTGCATTTTGAAGGGAAGTGATCTTATTTTTGGGATCCTCCACCTTCGAAAGTGACATGTTTCAGATTGTTGAATCTTGGTTCCAACATGATTGATATTGGTCGGAGATTGATGTTTCTTTTATATATATTTTTATTATGTTCATTTTTATGCATGATATTTGATAGTGATTTATTTTAAATGTTTGATAATATGTATATATATATATATATGAATCCTGAGGGGACAATTTCATATAAAATTATTATTAAACCATGAAATTCAAAGTGAATCGATGAAAAGTGTTTCTAAAAATTCCTTATTGGATTTTAAAGGGTGATTCTTGTTAATTGTGAGAAACAGTTTGATGTCTTAAAAGTGTTCTTAATTTTACAATTCTTTTAAAAGCATGTCATTGGGTTATTTTAACTTTTTTAAGAAATTTTAGTGTCTTTATTATTTTAGAAAGGATGCCTTGGTTATTTCTAAAGTAATGTGATAATGTTCATATTGATGTTTTTAAAGATTATGAGATTTCAAAATGAGTTGGTTGATTTTAAATAGTGATTTATACCATGGGGATCGTATTCTAAAACTCATGTGAATTTGAATGTTTTCAACGGTGTTTTTAAAAAGGGATTATTGAGTTTCCATTTGATTTTATAAAGTTATTTGGTGATTTGGATTGGTATTCCAAGCATGATTCCTTTTGAAGTGATGACCCATTTAGAATATTATGAAAATGATATTTCATAAATAATGTGATACCCTCTTGGGCCCCTTGTAATTTTTATGGACTATTGTGGCATGTTTTCACATGTGTGGTTTTTTAGTATGATACATTGGATATATTGATTCAAATATTTGTGTATGGTCCTACTATTATAATGGTACAAGGTGGTTTATGTATTGTTCTAAATGTTTTATCCTTGAGGGAAGGAATGATTTTTTATGCTCACCTCTATTTTCATTGCTCATGTGATCTCGGGTAGTTAAGTGAAGGTCTATGACTATGATTCACTAGGTAGTCACACACTTATAGTTTCCCCTTCAGTTAGTGATAGGTCTAGATGGGTTGTGGCATTCCGATAAGGTTATATTAAATCAAATTGGGTGGTGGTATTTGGGATGAAACGTATGCCGATAGGTTGGTCCATTGAGTGAAGTTTATAACAAACTCATGTTTGGACATAGGGTAAATCCCATTACCCCATGATCCTTATTAGGATCATTTTGGGGGTTTACCTTTCTAAATCAATTGCATCCTCTATTATTCTTTTATTATGTTCCACCTATTTACTTTTCATTTGTTTCTTCTTATTGTATGACTTTACATAGTGGTTCCAAATTTTTGATATCATACTTCTTTGGGTGGTTTTATTTTCTAATGATTTGAAAATAGATTTTGATATATTACCAAATAAGTGATATGAAAGCTTGAATTTAATGGTTTTCAAGCTATTTTTAGAAATGCCTTTGAAATTTTCTCGCTTAAGAAAAAAAGGATTTTTTTAAACTCATTGATTGTGTAAATTTTTTAATGGGTTATTTGGTATTTGTACATGGTTCTATAAGTATTTTTTTTCAAATATTGTTTTTTGGAAAACTAATATTTTGTCCAAGGGATTATACAGGGGAAATATGTTTTCTTAGTGACTACTTTAATTTAAGAAAATATTAGCAAATAATATCTAGCACACTTGTAATTTATTAATGGTTATTTGAAAAAATATATTTAATGTTAATTTTTATATTATATTTCAACATAGAATTATTTGGATGTTACATGAAACCAACTACTTTGTTTTGGTGGGTTGTGGTTGCCTACTAAATGGTTATGTGCTCATTCCTATATTATCATCTAATTTTCAAGTTCCTAGTTCTTCTTCAAACCCCTCATTAAGCATTGATTTATTGAAGTCAATTTATATTTTATTGAATTCCACTTATGGTGTCTATTCTGTGATTGTATTGGATTATAATTTTGATAGAATGTTTGATAAGTTTTCTTTTATACGGTTTACTTTTTCCACATAGGATTTTATTTCATTTTATGGATAGAGGAAAAAAAATATATTGGTGGGTGAAACAAAGTCATTATAGGGGTGTCTTTTCCATGTAGGAGAGGGAGATTGGGGTAGTGAGAGGGGTTTTTGGTGCACGTTTTTGTTTATTACTATCCAAGTTTTGATATTTGGTAATGATTTTTTTATTTTTATTTTTCATGGATGTCTGATGTATAGACATGTCATGATACATCTTTATTGCATTACAACTTTTTATTTTACTATAGTTATTTCAAAAAACCATTCCCAATTGAGTTCATATAATTCCCAATATCTAGTTACATGTCCATGGGGATCAAAGTTCCCTTCAGGCTAGTGGTGGGACAGTTCATGAATCTATTGGAGGGATGGCCCATACCGATTCATTACAGTTTTCTAATTTCAATTATATTCCCATTATTTTATAAAATATTTTATGAAAAGGTCATAAAAAGTAAATGATATTTATTTTTATTTTTTAATGATATTTTATAAGTTTCTTATAAAATTATTTTTCATCTATGTCAAATTAATTTAATTTTTCTTATTATTCACTATGGATATAATATAATGATACCATCCACCATCTTCCTATAGGTGAATTATGATAATGTATTATATATGTTTTCATAAATCCCAATTATTTACAATGTTTTAATTAATCTATGATAGAATTATGAATGTTTCCATGTTCATGTGGCACATATATATATGGTATATCACTATGTGATGGGTGGGTATTTTAGAGCCCTACTAAGTAATGGGTATAGTTTATATCTCATCAGATGATTGGGAATGGTGAGTGAACTGAAACCCCTAAGGGAATCTCTTCACTAAATAATGGGAGCGTTCATTATATCCCTCCAATGCATTAGGTAAAACCTTATATCTCATGAGCTCATGTATTAGTGATTGACCAACAAACCTAATCCATTAAGGGACTATATCCACTATGTAATGATGACCATGGTAGTGAGTTTGGTAATATGTTATTATTTTATATGCTTATATATATGCCACATTCATACCCCTATTTTATGTTTTCCTATATCATACTTGTTGAATCATTTTCCCACTTACATATATCTCATTTCTAATGTTATAACAAAATACTTATTTAATAATTTATTAACTATGTTTTATTGTGTATGATTCTATTATGTTATGACCATTTGTATCATGATTATGATCTCATACCCACACGTTTTCAATATGTCTATTGGTGATCATTTATTGATATCTTTTATGTTCACCCTTATTGGGAATCTAATCTCATCATTTCATATATTTTAATTTATTATATTTTAAAGAAGAGTGTTATGTATGGTATGTCTAAAAGGTTATCATGTGAGAATTCTATTAGTGGTATAGGATGAAAATGTTATAAAATTAGTTGGGTAAGTATCTAGTCTCCAAAGGCACTAAAGAAAAAAATTTTGGTTGTGTGTTTTAAAATTATGTGTTAGGAGTAATCATGAAAAAATATATTATATATGTGTTTGTTAAACTCAAGTCACATTGTATAAATTTGATCAATGAAATCCAGCCAACATGGAAACCACCATAAACCAGTTAATGTAAATTATATAGTTTTTTATAACTATTAAATTAGATTCAGACATAAATCATTTTATAGAAAATTATAGAATAATCATAATATTAAAACCAGTCATTAAGACACCCAAAAATTAATAATTATAAGAATGATAATCATTTATGATATTAAACTAGAAAACCATTCCATAATTTTTAAATTCATTTCTAAACCTTAGATTGTAAATTTCACTTAGCTTAATATATATATGAAAAATTCATCCATATCCATCCAACTATTGTCAGTTCCTGGTAAAACCTATCACATCAACCCCCCCATTACATGAAATAGCCCAAAGATACCCATCCTGGGTAGGTGATGATCCATGTGTGTCATTCTAAGCCCACCCCACATAGTTTGTCTACTATAGATTAAAACTAAGGCACCATAATAAAATATGGGATGCCTTAGACATTTACAACCTATAAAAGATATGAAATTAAATATATAGAATATAACTATTAAGAAAAATAAAAATAAACCAGTAACCAATTATATATGAATAATAATAATAAAAATAATAATAATAATAATTTAATTCTTATTATTTGAATAACATTATTAATCAAATGACAACTCAAAATGAATGAAACATTCATTAAGGACACAATGTTATTATCAAATAACAAATAGAATGATATATCTATAAATTTCTCAACAAATTCTCATAATAATTATTTGATAATAAATAAATTTCACAATTTAAATATTCAGGTAATTATTTATTAATTTGAAATATTCATATTCCACATGAATTATACTTTATTCTATGTCAAATTATATTACTATCAAGGAAGAATCCAAATCAAGGCACCCTACACAACTAGATTTTCTCTCACTCTTAGTGTGAACCTATCTTATGTTTTGTTATATTATTAAACAACAATGTGGTTATCCTCTTCCTCAATCCTCACACTCTCTCTCGGTGAATTTCATTCTTCCATGTATCTCATATTTATTTTACCCAAAGTCACTTTATTTATTTTGGTTTGTGACTGTTGTTTTTGATACTTAATCATGTTATATGAATACCCTTACTATCTGGTCCACCATATCAGAAGACAATTTTTGTTCTGTGTGGAACAATTTATAGTGGTTTTTGAAGTGTTGGTGATTAAAATAGGTGTTATTTTCTTAGTTTAGTGATTTATTATTTTATGGGGGTATATTCATTATTTAGATGCTTTGAGTTTCTCTCTGTTATTATGGATTATTGTTTAGGCTCTTTTTTGTCTCTAACTCTACTCATGCTATTATTTTTATTTTACTAGGCCACATTTCTCTATAATGTGGTGTATTTTATGGGATATTAAGAGATTTTTTATGATCATTAATCAATATTCTTGGAGTTAAAACTCATGTTAATTCCTCTTCTTCTTCTTCTAGGTTTTAGTTTTTCTTCAATGTTGATTTTTTTGAGTATTTCATGTTTTATGGAAATCATCCATAAATTGTGTTATCCCTTGGTCTTAATCTCCATTTAGAATTAAGAAGCTTCATATCAATTATGGGTTACGATTTGTGTAGATATGGTTATTAACATCCCTGGTTTTTATGATGGTTTTTTTCATAGTGTTTTTGGTATTTTATCCTTGATAGCAGTGACATCATTTAGTGATGGTGTTCCAGCTCTATGATTATATAGTTTTTATTTTTCTGGTTCAGTTCACTAAAGATGGGGTTTTTTTATTCCTTAGAGATGAGATATCATGGAAGTTTATATTACATATTCATTCATGACTTTAAATTACTCACATCTTATAATTATCAATTAAAAATGATTAATTTCCATTTAATGTTTATGTCTTGATAGTAAACATATATAAAGAGCATTGTTTAAAATCATTTAATTAAACTGTAGTTTAATTTTTTTTTTATATTTCTAAATAATAATAAACCTTATGTGGTTGTTATTTTTTAGTGTTCTTGATTCAAATTCCAACATGTCATTATACTGGAGATTTTCCTAATTCAGCCATTTGAAGGGTCATATGGACCACACAAAACGGCCCACCAAATCTGTTGATAAAACTGGACCAACCATGATGATTGAATTTTTAGGCTCAATAAAAATGCCCAAATTTTATGAACCTATATAATATGTTCTACGACATAAAAATTCATCATGGATAAAATTTTCAAGGTCAAAATAAATCAATTATGTTTCCAATTTATGAATTCATATCCATCCCACGATTTTGTACAAAATTAAAAAAAGCACACAATCCTTGACATTTATCATAAACTGGACATTAAAGTGAGCTAATATTTTGTAGGGTGAAAGCCTATATGTAGTCTCAAAACGTTTTTAAAGAAAACATTTGAATTTGAGGGCTGTTCCTATTAAAAAATCCATTCAAATTATGACCTATGAAAAAATATAGATTAAAATGGATAACAATAGATTGTTTAGTAAAACCACCATAACTTAAGTTAAAAAATTACAATGGAAACAAAATTTGGAGTGTGAAATTTCCACATCCATATATAAAACCATCAAGAACAATATTTCTCTATATTTATTTATCTAAATTTTCAAATGGTTGAGACAACTTGAGTGGTCATTTTTGGAATGAAAACAGTCCACCACCTAGGGAAATCAATACATCTCTCACTTATCCTTGAATGAAATTGGAATTTTAGATCTAAGGAGGATAGGTTTTCACTACCATATTATTTCCAAATTCCTTGGAGTATATTACACAATGAATTTTCTCATTGAGATACCATTACTACATTATTTCTTTTTCATGTACATCATGTGTTTTCAATTCACTCAAAGCCTTATTTTTCCATTTTCTAAAAAGAAGGTTTTAGGGTTACCGGTAACTGAATAAATAGGTAGTGGAACTCAAAAATCAAACATCGATTCGTGGTACCCGAGCATTCCTATCCAATTTTCAAATTTTCAAATCCCAATTATCGAGCGAAATCATTACCACACCTCGGTCCACGCAATGTCGCACGCCACTCGATCCCTCGTGACACACAACCACATCAAGTCGGGAACCCTAACATCATGCACCTCCATCATCACATCATAGCAAGTCACCAAAGAGACCATCCACCAGAAATCATCGTCACCGGCCAATCATCAACCCGTCGTAACTCACTCTGATCATCCTCATTAGATTGAGACACCACTATCGACAATATAAACAGACATCGACCCTCATCCGAGAATTTACATCTTTGCTGCGAAAGCCGCCACTCATGTGAGTCACCCGTCACGTACTTCCTCTCCATGACCAAAAAAACACTTTGACTGTCACGACCCATCCCCCGAGGACCGTATCATGACTACCCCAAGCTCGCCTTCCATAGTCCAGGGGCTGGAGACTAGCACCAAAGGTGTAAATCCCAAAACTGGGAAGGCATTGCCTTTATAAACTGAAACACACACAACAGAGTATGAAACTGGAAGTAAAACACCAAGTAGAACTATATACAAAAGAGAGTGCTGGAAGTAAAGGGGGAAGAAATTTCATTCCCAATAGTAAAGTACAAGGAAATGGAAAAGTAAAAATAAAACATAAAGAATAAACGCAAAGTAGCCACTGGGTCATCCTCTGGGGTTCCTACATGAAGGGTAGGTACAGATGGTCTCCTTAGCACTCCACGTACATCTGTTTGCTCTGTGTACCATCACGCCGAGTGGTCCACCTCTAGGTACCGTCCAGTCTTGCTACTCTCTGCCTCAATCAGCGATGTCCATCATCTACAACCAACATAATGAGGTGTGGGCATAGCCCGTGCAGTGGTGAGTATAACTATACTCAGTAGGGACCCCGAGACCCTCAAGGTCTCACAAAATCCATCAAGGATAAATCAGAAGGTATGAAATCAATTAATAACCATTACATAGGTATATTCCTATACATATATCTAATTTATCTAGTAACCCATCTCAATCATGAGAAAAACACTAACGTCATTGACTCAGCTCAAAACCAATATTTTATTCTAGGGGTGATAACATGTAACACTCCCAGTCAAACTGTCGAAACCTCGGCTGTTGGTGTAGTCCTCCTCTATAGAGTAATGTGGGTATGCCGCGCCACACAGAGGCACTTCCCACTAGCCTGGACTGCTGTGGTACTTCTCCTGTCAAGTATCGTGGGTATGCTGCATCACACAGAGGTGCTCCCCAATGTGTGTCTGCCGCGTCAAAAATAGGCGATCCCCTGCATAGCCTACTGAGGTACTGCTTCTGTCGAGTACCTTAGGTTTGCCGCATCACAGAGAGGCGCTCTCCATTGTGGTTCTGCCATGTGACACAGAGGCTCTTCCCTCTGGGCTAGTCGAAACACTCCGAGTCGAAAGGTCAGCAGTCGTCAGGTCTTAGCCAGCTACTAAGTCTTCGTACTCTACTTGCTCGTCTCCGGGAGGATCCGCTCCTCGATCTACTATTTGATACTCCAACTATCACGAAGTCCCATGAATAAGTATCCCAAATGTCCATCTCGTCATAGGGGTCTCAACGCAACAGATGACACGTCAATCAGATGCTCGTTCTGTGAGTTATTGGCATTTCTGCTCCTCGGGCCGGGTAATTATTTTTCCGATTGATATCATAATAATGTGGAGGTCTAGAGTTGCACGAACACTGCCTGACCCTCCCCCTTCATTTCTCCTCATTTTTTGATGACCAAGGTGTGGAGCAGCGATGGCCAGCGTCGGGCCAACAATGAAGGAAATCGGCGGCACAAGGTCGTCGGGTCGCTGGGAGGTGGTGCAGCGCTGTCGCGCCACGCGAAGGAGCAGGGGGCCACGACCAAGCCGGGCTGCATTGAATGTGGGGTGGAACCTTCGTGTCACGCTGAGTAGAAGGAGGAAACATCCAGGTTGGTCCATGGTGGAGGTGGCGCAGCGCCGTCACGCCGCGTGGAGCAGTAGGGATCCGCGACCAGGGTGGGCCACAGCGGAGGAGCTGGAGCGGCTGGCCGCTCGGCCAGCCGGGAAGAGCAGGACCAAGCGATTCCCACGTGATCAGGACTGGCACCACCTAGCTCCATTTTGGGTTCCCACCTGAACAGCTTAGCCGTTTGGGAGCCAGGGGATGCGGAGCTTCCCCCCTGGACGCGGCTGAGGCGGACCCCCACCCCCCCGTGGGCCGTCGGGCTGCCCTTGGGCTGGGCCGCCCCTTCGGGCCAGGACAACCCCTCGGGCTAGGTCGGACCTGTGGACTAGGTCAGACCCGCAGACCGAGTTGGTCTGGCTGGGTCGGACCGGACCCGGACCCGCTTTGGCCTATTTCACCTTTTCACCTGTATCTTGGGTTATGAGAGTCTGATCAACGAAACGTTTGTGGAGATAAAAATCTTAGATCGAGACAGTTCTTTTGGAATACCTCACTTGAGGTTTGGACACATTTGGTATATGGTTGGTTTGGTTTGAACTTAAAAACCAATCGGGCCCCTCAAACGGAAATGCCAATAACTCACAGACGGGGAGTCCGATTGACGTGTCATCTGTTGCATTGAGACCCCTATGATGAGGAGGACCTTTAAGATGATTATTCATGGGAATTTGTGATATTTGGAGTATATACTAGTAGATTGAGGAGCAGATCCACCTGGAGATGAGCGAGAAGAGTACGAAGACCTAGTAGCTGGCTAAGACCTGACGACAGCTGACCTTTCGACTCAGAGTGTTTCAACAAGACCAGTGGGAAGTGCCTATGTGTGACATGGCAGACCCACAATGGGGAGCACTTATATGTGACGTGGAAGACCCACGGTACTCGAAAGGAGGAGTACCTCAGCAAGTTACGAGGGGGAGAGCCTCTGTGTGATGCGTCAGACCCATAGTGGGGAGCGCCTCTGTGTGACGCAGCAGACCCATGATACTCGACAGGAGGAGTACCACTGCCATCCAGGATAGTGGGAAGCACCTTTTTGTGACAGAGCAGGCCCACAATACTTTACAGAGGAGGAGTACACTAACAGCTGAGTTTTTGACAGTTTGACTGGGAGTGTTACATTTTACCACCCCTGGAATAAAATCTTGGTTTTGAGCTGAGTCAATGATGTTAGTGTTTTCCTCATGATTGAGATGGGTTACTAGATAGAATAGGTATATGTATGGGCATATACCTAAGTAATGGTTATTTTTTTATTTCATACCTTGTGGTTTATCCTTGATGGATTTTGTGAGACCTTGAGGGGCTCGAGGTCCCTACTGAGTATCATTATACTGACCCCTATACGGGCTATGCCTGCACCTCGTTGTGTTGGTTTCAGATGATGGACAACACTGATTGAGGCAAAGAGTAGTAGGACTGGATGGTACCGAGAGGTGGACCACGCGGCATGACTGTACACGGAGCAGACAGACGAATGTGGAGTACTGAGGAGGCCATTTGTACCTACCCTTCAGGTATAAACCCCGAAAGATGACCCAATGGCTGCTTTGCTTTTCTTCTTTCAGTTGTATTTGTAATTTTTTGTTTCCTTGTACTTTACTGTTATGCTTGTATTTCTGGCCCCCTTTACTTCCAGTACTCTCTTTTTTATACAGTTCTACTTAGATTTTTACTTCTAGTTGCGTACTCTATTCTGTGTGTTTCAGTTTATAAAGGCAATGCCTTCCCAATTTAGGGATTTACGCCTTTGGTGTAGGTCACCAGCCCCTGGCCTGTGGAAGGTGAGATTGGGGTAGTCACGATATAGGCTCAAGTCACTTTTTCATTTCCACTTCTTTCATTCGGAGCTTGGAGATTTTGATGGAGTTGTTGGATCGATCCTTACGGCTAGAGACTCCTACGGGAGCAGATTCAACGATTACACATTGGTTCCAACAGTGTGAGCTTACTCTAGGAGGCGAGAGCTTCGGCTGGAATCTCCTCATAGTGGCGTCGAGGCCTTATGATGTCATCTTGGGTATGGACTGGTTATCTATAGTTCATTCTCAGATTGACTATATTAGGTGAAAAGTGCAGTGTTCCCGCACGGATGGGACCAGGTTCACCTCCACCGGCGATAAGGGAACATTTGCAGCACAAGACGGACTTTCTCGGAGGTGGGTGTAGCCGATCACTCACCAATTGGCTTGCCTACCCTTGGAGCAGTTGATGTGGAGAGTCCGATTTATCCAGTAGTGGTGGAACAGTACGCGGATGTTTTCTCTGACGATGTTCTAGGACTACCTCCTCGCAGAGAGGTGGAATTCTACATTGACCTGTACCCCAGGATGACACCAATATCTACTCCAGCATATCGGATGGCTCCCACTAAGGTTCGTGAGCTGTTGGTACTGTAGGAGGACTTTCAAGGGAATTGATTCATCCGGCCTAGTGTTTCTCCCTGGGCTGCCCCGATTCAGCTTGCCAAGAACGCGGATGGGAGTTTGAGGATTTTTGTCGACTATCGTCACCTGAATCAGGTGACCATGAAGAATAAGTACCCACTTCAGAGGATTTACGACCCCCTTGATCAGCTCAAGGGAGCACGATGGTTCCCAAAGATAGACCTCAAATCAGGCTATCACCATTTCAGAGTTCGAGACAAGGATGTGAAGAAGATGGCCTTCAGGTGTCGGTAAGGCCACTATGAGTTCTTGGTTATGCCCTTCAGCATAAAAAATGATCCAGCAGTGTTCATGTGTCTCGTGAACATAATCTTCTAGCCTTACCTCGATCACTTTTTCATGGTCTTCATCGATGACATTCTGATCTACTCGACTACTAAGGAGTAGAATGCCTACCATTTGCAGGTGGTACTGGACACACTCTGAGAGAACCATCATTATGGTATTTTCTTGATGTTGCAATTTTGGATTTGAGAGGTTCACTTCTTGGGACACATCATCTCGGAGGCCAGAGTTGCAGTAGATCCAATGAAGATTGAGTTGGTACTTGCTTGAGAGCCACCCATGAGTGTGATAGAGGTATGGAGTTTCCTGGGCTTGGCCGGATACTACTGGCGATTCATTCCAGACTTCTCCAGAGTTACAACACCACTTTCAGCCTTGATGAAGAAGGGGAAACCCTTCGTGTGGTTGGAGAGGTGTCAGCAGGGATTTCAGGAGTTGAGGAAGAGGCTTACTAGTGCCCCCATCTTGAGGCTTCTAGAGGAATGCATAGGGTACGTATTTTACTACGACACATCAGGGACTGGACTTGGGTGTGTCCTAATACAGGAGTAAGTAGTGATCTCATATAGTTCTCAACAGTTGAGACAGCTTGAACAGAACTACGCTACCCATGACCTGGAGTTAGCAGTAGTGGTATTCGCCATGAAGATGTGGAGGGACTATCTGATAGGCGAATGTCTTACCGTGTACTCTGATCACAAGAGTCTCAGGTATATCTTCTCTCAAAAGGACTTAAACCTGAGACAACGACGTTGGATTGAGTTCCTCCAGGACTATGACTTTGAGATAGTCTATACTCCTGGGAAGGGGAACGTTGTTGCAGATGATCTCATCATTAGATCTGGTATACAACTGCTAGGAGAGGCGACAAAGCAGTTGGATGCCTTGCAGATATCCTTTGTGGACCGATATGGAGCAGCTTTCCTATAGTCTCATAAATTCACTCCTCCACTTCTTCTATGAGTCAGGGAGGCACAACATGGGGATGTTGACTATGAGACGCGATGTGCTCAGATATCCATAGGGCAAGCACCTGATGTATTTTTCAGAAGGTGGGGAGCATGTCATCCTCTTTAGAGGATTTACCTTGATACCAGTTGCATGTTAGGAGGAAGTGTTGAGGGGGTTCCACACTTCCCCTCTATAGGTACATCCAGAAGCGGCGAAGATGTATCAGGACCTCAGACTACAGCAATGGTGGCCAGGTATGAAGAAGGCAGTAGCTGAGTTTGTCTCTCGATGCCTCACATGTCAGCAAGTGAAGGCGAAGCACCAGGTACCAGTAGGCTTGGTTAAGCCCTTAGAGGTCCCAGAGTGTAAGTGGGATGGGATATCCATGGACTTAGTGATGGTTCTTCCACGTACATCCAGGAGTCATGATTCGATATGGGTTGTCGTTGACCGACTCACCAAGTCGGCCCACTTCCTACTGATCAGAGAGAATGTATCATTAGAGTGTTTTGGACGCCTATATTTGCATGAGATTGTCCGTTTACATGGATTACCATCTTCTATTGTCTCAAAACATGATGCACGGTTTAAATCCTGGCTATGGAAGGAGTTGCAGAAGGCTTTTGGGGTGCAGCTACGTTTGAGAACCGCCTTCCATCCTCAGACAGATGGTCAGACTGAGTGGACCATTCAGACCCTCGAGGACATGAACTGAGATTGTGTCCTTGACTTTGGTTTTAGATGGGAGGATCACTTACCATTGGTAGAGTTTTCCTACTACAACAGCTATCACTCCACCATCGGTATGGCACCTTTTGATGTCTTTTATGGTTGACCTTGCAGATCACCACTGTACTGGACAGACCCAGGGGAGTCAGCACTAGTGGGACCAGAGATGGTACGAGATACCATAGAGAAGGGGCAGATCATCCAGGATTGGATGAAGGCTGCATAGAGTAGGCAGAAGTCATATGCTGACAAGAGGTAGAGACCTCTGGAGATCGAGGATGGTGACCACGTCTTCATATAGGTCTCACCTCGACGAGGTCTATGGAGATTTGGACGAGGCAGAAATTTATCTCTGTGATTCATTGGACCATTCCAAGTCCTCATCAGAGTAGGCGAGATGGATTACCGCTTAACTCTACCACCTCAGTTGCAATGGGTGCACGTTGACTTCCACGTATCTCAGCTAAGGAGATATGTGCACGACACTTCCCACATCATCGACCATAGAGAGATGAACATAGATGACAGGGAAACTTTCATGGAGGTTCCAATAGTGATTGAGGATCAAAAGGAGTGAGTCCTATGTGGACAGTCGATACCTCTGGTGCATGTTCACTGGCAGCACGGGAACCACCAGGAGAGCACATGGGAGCGGGAGGCTCAGATGCGTGCTATGTACCCCCATTTGTTCCCTTAGTTTGAGTTGTAGCTTATAGGGACGTAAAGACCTAAGGTGGGGAGAATGTAAATACTCAGAAATTTAGTGGGAAATTTTTTCTTAAATTCTTGTAATTTTTACGAGTCCGAAAAAATTTATGGTGCTTGATTCCGATGCCCGGTGTGCCCGGAATCAATTTATGATGTTTTTTTGGGTATGTTTAGTAAATGTATGGGCGAGATTTTATATCTTTTGAACTGGTGCACGGAATTGAAATATGAGGGCACCGTTGAACTTGCAGTACCGATATTCTCTTAATAATACTTTCACCTTGATGGTAGTTAGTCGAGAATGGATCTTAGTTTTGGGGTTTTAAATAATAATTTAAATAAAAATAAGGTGTGAAACTTATTTTTATTTTGGTGGTTAAAACATCCAAGTGGAGGTTAGGGGTGGGGGCCACCACACCATAACCTCCCATGAGAGGTTATGGTGGTGGGGCCCACTCTAGGTTTAAACAGCTCTTGTCAATTAGTGATTTGGGGACCGCCTAAGGATGAAACCCTTGGACTACACATTTATGGAGCCACCACCAATGAAACCTCTTGAACACCCTTAATTAATTTGTGCCTACACACAAGAATTAATTACGTGGATCCCCCCTTAATTAATTCCCCATTTGAATTCATGCCAACCATTAAAATAATAGGACAATCTATTATTTCTTTTTGGGGGTTGGCATCATACTTTTTGATGGGAGAATTAAGGAGAGGAGGTGCTCTTGGAGAACTTCATCTTCCAACGAAGAACGCCCCTCTCCACTAAAGAACAATGAGCACCTTCTTCGATCTTCAATCGGGACAAAGGTGGGAGCTCCGTCCTTGAAGAAATCCAATGAAACCATCCTCATCTTCTTCATTTCTGACGTCACCGGATCGACGTTTTCCATTCCTCGTCAACATAAATGAATAACGAACCCAAGGTAGGAGTTGTTTTGTGATTTGACTTGATTGTTTCTCCATTCAATGTCGTTAAATCTTGGGTAATTATTTTGTCGATTGATATCATCATAATGTGGAGGGATCGAGCTGCACGAACACGGCCTGATCATCCCCCATCATTTCTCCTCATTTGTTGATGACCGTGGTGCAGAGCAGCAGTGGCCGGTGTCGGGCCGGCCGCAAAGGAAACAGGCGGCGCAAGGCTTCCGGGTCACTAGGAGGAGGAGTGGTGTCGTCGCGCTGCGCGAAGGAGTGGGGGCCCATGGACAGGTCATGCAGCGGCGGAGGTGGCGCGGCGCTATCGCGCCCCGCGGAGGAGTTGGGAGCCGCGGCCAAGCCGGGCCACATGGGAGGGGGTGCTGCACCATCGCGCCACGCAGAGGATCAAGGAGTCGCGGCTAGGGCGGGCCGCGACGGAGGAGCTGGAGCGGCTGGCCGCTTGGCCAGCCAGGAGGAGCGGGACCGAGTGGGTCCTGCATGATCTAGACCGGCACCACCTGGCATAGGTTTGGGTCCCCACCCAAACGACTAAGCCGCTCAGGAGCCAAGGGACATGCGGATTCCCCCTGGGCGCGGTAGAGGCGGATCCCCCTTGGGCTGCCAGGCCGGACCCAGCGCGGGTCACCCTCGTGCTGGGCCACGCCCTGAGGTCGGATCACCACCATATGAAAATCCATCTTGGGTGATGTGTCTTGTCGACCATGGTTATTAAATTAAAAAATTGTATCATAGAAAATACTATGATTTAAGTGTGATGGAACTATCCGGGTTTGGTTTGGGGTTTATGTTAGACAAGAGTTAGGACTCATGGAATTTGGGTGGTAAGTGCTAAGGGGTTCCAGGCCAACTCACTTTCGTATCAAAATTCACGTTACCATGTGTGGCCATGGATTTTTACCGTGCCTAAAAATTTGTATTTAAGGTAACATAAATAAACTTGATTTGGGAATTATTTAAATGAAATGGTTATTTATAATGTATTTTCTCCCATCCATACAATCCATGTTTACATTAAATTCATGTTATTTAAAAGTTTAAATTTTAATTTTTTAGTCTATATTTTTACTCAAAAATTTTTTCTTATAAAAAAAGATGTTGTCTTTTATGTTTATTAGAAAATTCCTCATTTGACATCTCTTCCAAATCAAAGAGCAGAATCTATGAGACAAGTTCTACTACAGAATTCTATAGTGGACCATTTTTAGTGAAAGTATTTATCTACACTATCCAGACTCGAGGTCTGGTGGGTGTTAGAAAACAAGGGATAATTGTGGATCATGGCGAGAAATTTACCTAGTAGAATCCACTTGTCTTCAATAGTGAAAAGGGATCCCATGAGTATAAATAGAAAATTAATCAAAATGAGAGGACAATCAATTTTATGAAAACTCAATAGGTATATAAGGTGGGTGTTTTTTCGCTCACATGCTTAAATAAAATGGGATAAGATAAGGAGAATAAATATTAAAAGCTAAGTTACATGATGATCTTTCTTGGAATTCTTTAACTAATATCTTTAAAAAATAGTTTTATCTTGAAACATAGTGTGTGTAAAAGACTCGTGAATTTATGACCTCAATGAAAGGTGAGTGTTTGATTGTAGAGTATTCCATCCATTTCATCGAGTGGGTTTACCTAGAACCAGATCATGTTAGTAATTAACACCTCAATGATATGAGCTTTGAGATGGGCCTGACAGATGATATTATGTCAATGATGATTCTCTTATGCTAACCAAACCTTTTTGAGGTGGTCAGTAAAGCGGTTACAGATGAGTCTAATATATCATAGAAAATTTTCTTATGTGGATCTTCAGTCACTATAAGAGGTATCATGGGTGCATCTTATGGACAAAAAAGGAAGTGAAAGGGTTCATAAATTTCATTAGGACTAGTTTGTAATGTTAATTTAGGATAATATCAGGTATTTTACAATTTTTATTGAATATCTAGACATTAAAATTCCAACTATATAGATGTGGCAGGTCTTATCATTTTTTTGGACAATATATTCACCTTAAATGTTATTTTTTGGAGAATTTCACAAGGAATTAGAGTTGGATCCAATCCTAAAAAAGGATATTAGGTCTTTCCTAATACATCAAAGGGTGGTGGACCTCATTCTTATATTAGTGTGGATACTTAGGTATTTATAAAATTATAGAGATAAGACGAGGCAAAATGTCTTTATATAGTAGAAAATGCACTAGAAGAATATGAAGTAGGATCGAATAATATTAGAGGAATGGTGTCCATATCATCCTATATGACTCTAATATTGATCAATACAGGGGAATCACATTATTTTTATATCATCTAAGTTAATTGATTTGTCAGGATTATGTCCCAATATTTTTCCATTCATTTTGGATCCTTCCATTCCTTTGGGAAAGTAGAAGAAATAAGGGTTAAAATGTCTTTAGTGTTGGGTGATTATTGTCAACTTTGAAGTTTTGTGGGACTTATTAGATATTAATATTAACATATCCTACATGAATATTTGACTATAATAGATTATCTATGTTATAGATTAGGTTAATTTTTACTATTTTCAAGTTTAGTTTATATCTCATGATGAATTCTATCATGTATTTCAGGGTGAGTGACACTCTGGATTAGGGAGAGTATGTCATGTTGTTCCTTATGCTTTAATGATCACATGACATTTATTGGGGAGGTTCCTTCATGTAGTTGATTATGATCTAAGCAATCCACTTACTTTAGTGGTGAGTACATACCTGGAGATCATTCCTAATAATTTATTTAGGTTATCACCTCAGAGAGAGGTTTAGTGCAGTATTGACCATATTCCTGTAAAGATACACATTTCTATTCCATCATATCACATAGAACCTATTATGTTATAGGATAGTAATGTTAAACTTATATATCTTTAAGCCAAAGGATTTATTCCTCCTAGCATGTCACCAAAGTATTTCCATGTTCCATTTTCCATTAAGTCATATGGAAGCCTATGAATTTTCATTTACTACTAAATTTTTAATCAGTTTTCCATTAAGAAAAAATATACTCACTTCCTTGGATTGATGATTTCTATGATAAACTCATATGATCTTATTGGATTTCTAAAATTTACTTTCGGTAATGATACAATCAGTTGAGATATTGAGAAAAGGATATAACTAATATAGAGATTCAGATATAATATGGTCATTTTGAGTTCCAAGTTATGCAATTCAGTCTTACTAATGATAATGTGGTATTTGTGGAACTAAAAAACTGAATCACTCATAGGTTTCTAGAAAAATTATTCATTTTCTTTGTAGAGGATGTTTTGGTGTAATCTAATTCATAGGAGGAGAACATGTATTTTTTGGATATCATCATTATAATATTGAATGAAAATTTCTTGAAAAGATTGTTTTATAAATGTTACATTTGGATTCATGAAGTGATTTTTCTAACCCATGATATATCTTATTGGGGAATCAGTGTGGATCCTGAAATGATTTGGGTGGTAGTTTCAGGGTAGAAACCAATAAATGTATCTTAAATCTGAATATTTTTAAATTTAGATGGTTTTTATAGGATTATTTATGAATTGTTTATGCTATAAAGTCTAATGATATATTTGAATCAAAAGGATGTTAGTCTTGAATGGAATGAAAAATTTCAGATATCTTTTGAGGAATAGATGGTGATGTTGACTTCAACTCTAGTTTTGATTCTCCCAGAAGCGGGTTTGGGAAATATTGTTTTCCAAAATGCCCCAGGTAGAGGATTGGTTGTGTCTTGATGTAGGTAAAATAGGTGGATCCCTAGGAACTATTAAATTGTTACATCATGAGAAGAATTACCTTACCCATGACCTTGAATTGGGAGATAATATACATGCTCTCAAAACATAGATCCTCTACCTCCTTGGGGAGAAGTTTGTGGTATAATATGATCATAAGAGCCTGAAGTATATATTTACTCAGAGGGATATGAACTTGAGATAAATATACCAGGTTGATTATATTCATTATTTTTATTTTTATGTCGCTCATAATCTCATGAAAGGGAATGTGTCCATTGATTCATTAATCAATAAGTTACCAACTCAAGACTTGATGTAATCAGAAGAGGTGTGGTATCTATTGTCTCTATATACTAAGATGATATTAAGAGTGGAACAGGATGGTGGGTAGGTTTTCTTATCTTTGGAAAAGGCTTACTTTTCATTTATTGATCTAATTTATCTTGAATAGGTATCAGTGAATGATTTCAAATATTTTAGTAAAATTGTAAATGGTGGGGAGACCTCAACTGATTAGTCTCAATGTCTCATTGGCATTTTGTGTTTTTAGGCAGGTTAAATGTTCTGGTATCTTTGATGAAATATTTTTTTAGACAGTGGGAACTAATTTAGTTAGTGTGTATACCCAAGGACTATCGAGATGTATTATGATCTGAAATGTTTTTATTAGTATTTGAGGATTAGGTTGTTTATTGCAGACTCTGTGTCATGATGTATATCTTTCTATAAGATTAAGGTAGGGCACTAGGGATATATAGGTTTATTGTAGCCTTTACACATTCTCTTCTAGAATTTGTATTAAATATCCATGGACTTAATTTTCAATTTAAAAAGGACCAGTAGTGGGTAGGTTGAAATTTGGGTGATCATTGATTGAATTATAAAATTATCCCATTTTTTTCTGATTAAGGAAATGATGGAGGTAGATGAACATAAATGATTCTATTTTGGAGATCTCATGATACTCCAAAGAGTTTTTTATATAATTGTTTCTAACAAGGACCCATGGTTTACATCCTTGTTTTCGAATGTGTTGCAAGTGATTATGTGATCCTAGTTGAAATTAATCATTTCATGTCATCCTATGATGAATGAGAAGATTGATTGAGTGCTTCCAGTCCTTGAAGTTATGCTTTAGGCATGAATTCTTAATTTTGGTGGTTTATGGGAACAAATATGCGATAATTAATATTTTCCTATAGAATTAGTTACCATGATTCAATTAAAATGAATCGCTCAGAATTATTATATGGTGATCCATGTGGATCTCCTTTATGTTGGGGAAGAGTTGGAAGAGAGGTCCTCAGTTAGATCGGCCCATGTTTAGGATATGATAAAAATGAATAGTCAGTCTAGAAGAGCTTTACAACAACACTGAGTCATCAGAAATTTTTTATAAACCTTCATCATAGCCTATTATAGTTTGATACGGGTGATCATGTGTTTCTTGTGTTTCAAATCACCCAAGAGAACATATATTTGTTAATAAGTGTAAGATGATACCATGATTTATTGGACCATTTGAACATGGTTTTCAACTATAAATTTTCATGATCAATATCAAAATCTTCCTATTCAGTTTTCTTAATGTGGATGTGTAGATAGAATAGCCCTGAGATATGGGAGAAGGAATATTTGATGAGACATTAGTGGCCCTCATATTAATGAGTCCATAAAAATTTATCACTTTGTGGGAAAATAAAACCTTCAGGGTGGGGAGAATTTTGATTCCCCCTAATTCATTTGTATGATTTAATTTTACCATACACTAATGGAAATATTACCTATACCAAAGGTTTGGAACCATTGGTATAGGTCCCCAAACCATTTATATAGCCTATAATAATAGTTTGGGAAGTTGTTGGGTGATTTGGTGTAGGGAAATACCTATCCCAATGGTTTGGAGAAAACTATTGGGAAAGACCTATCCCACCAGTTTTCAAACCATTGGTATAGGTCTTTCTCAATGGTTTTCCAAACCATTGGGATAGGTCTTTCCCAATGGTTTGGGGAAACCCTTGTGATAGGTATATATATATATAAAAGTTCCAGCCGAGGTTTGAACCCACAACCTCCTTGTTATATATCAGTGATTTCACCACTAACCTATAGTTTCCTTTGTGAATATATTTAGATATATATATATATATATGTAATTTATATATTTATTTTTTTGATGATATTCGATAAATATACTCATAAAATATAAGGGTAACTATCCTAATGGTTCCAAAAAACATTGGTAAAGGCCCATCCCAACATTTTTAGAACCGTTGGGATAGGTACCCACTCTTTCCCAATGGTTTGGACAAACCATTGAGAAAGTTCCCTCAAATTGGGATTTTCCAAACGATTTTGGAAAACCGTTCGGAAAAGTGGTCTCAAAGTAGCCTTTTCCCAATAGTTTGGCCAAACCATTGGGAATGCCAAACCCTTTCCCCACGGTTTAGACAAACCATTGGTAAAAATGGCCTCAAGTGGAATTTTACCAATAGTGTGGCCAAACCGTTGGTAAAGCCACACCCTTTCCCAATGGTTTTGGAAAAACGTTTGGAAAATTGGCCTAAAAGTTGTCCTTTCCCAATGGTTTGGCCAAACCGTGGGAAAAAATGGCCTCAAAGTGTGTTTTTCTCAACGGTTTGGCCAAGACATCGGGAAATTCATACCCTTTCCCAATAGTTTTGGAAAACTCTTGGGAAAAGTGGCCTCAAAGTGGGATTTTTCCCAATGGTTTGGCCAAACGTTTGGGAAATGGGACCTATAACAATGATTTTTACAAATTATTGGTATTAATGAATTGGTATAGGTCAGATTTCTAGTAGTGATAGTTTTTCTCTTGAGAGGATCTAGGAATTTTTAGGAATCAACAATTTGAAATTTAGAGATATGCAGAAAAAAATGATAGGCACATGCTTTAGAAGCATAGTTAGTACTAATAATGTGGTTACTGTTTGACAAGGTATCAAATATATCCAATGGTGTTTTCATGGGTTGATCATGGTTTATCTAATTGTGTGGACCACTAAGTAAATAATGCAGGTCTTTGGGTGTTTTTATAGAGGTATCACTTGGATTGATCTTTGTTTTTCCAAAACCTGCGGCTCTCCTCAAGTAGTCGTGCACCTCTATTTTCTAAATTTTGTAGGGAACACACTATTGGCACATGTTTTATTAAAACAAGAAGAATAATAGTGTTACCTTTATTCTTGCTATATTACTTCAAAGAATTCTCTATTTTTTTTCTCATCCTCTTCCTAGATCCCCTCTTGACATGTCTTCGCCTAGTTTCATTTGAAAACAATTTGATTTTAAATATAAGATCTAGTGTGTATGATGAAGAAATGATGGTGTTTCTTCTGTATCAAGTCTTGTTACGACCTTATTTCTTCAATTAAATCTTTTTTTTGAAGTTGACAAGTTTCCATTCATTGGAAAGGTAGGTTCCTATATTCAAAGTTTCTAACTCATGAATTAATTAATGTTATTGTAAATTCCTTTTTTTATGAAATTGATTGATTTGGTATCAAGGTTTAATTGTTTCATGATATGAATGTTTTTAAAGGGGATATTCATTTAAAAAAGTTTTATACGCACTATGTTTTTATCAAATGCCTCAAAGGTGATTTTGACTCTAGATAAGATTTTATATACCATGATTGTGATTTTTGAAATGTTTGGAAATAAAGAATATTGGTAACCTTGTATTTTTCATATATATATATATATATATATAAGCATAGTGAGTGTAGTGCCACTAGGGGTTATTCTCGTGATATCAATAGATTATGGCTAGACTAAATATTGGTAAGATTCAAATTATTCCTAGATATTGTTATTTAATGTGACCAAATATATATTACAATAGGAATGAACCCACTTGTGCATGGTTTTATACATGATAGTATGGTTTCATGTTTTCTCACTCATATGTTTCTCTTATAGTGTATCAAGGGTTTGTTTTATTTATGAATTCTTGTTGTGCTTTCATATTTCTCATTTATGTGAATATGAAATGATTTTATGGAGAACAAAAAGATTTTTTTTAAAATTATTTCCCTTTAAAAATCTCTTTATAAACTTGTTTTAATTTTTTTCTAGAACAAACATTTTCATGGTTATATAGACTCTTTTGTGTTAGCATATTAGGCATTAGTCCTTAAACCAAACTTTTGACTCTAGGAATTTGTAAATCTAGTTTTTCACGACTCAAGTAAAGGGAAGGAAATCCTATAGTTCACTAGATCATATTGGTTATTGTATCATTCTCTGAGAAATAGATTTTTGGTAATGGATGATCACATGAAGATGTGGATTTAGATCCTATCATGTTTTAATTTTAGGTTTAACCTTTTTGTACTGACATTATATACATCATAGATGTGAAGTCTTATTATTTATTCTAGTCAATTGTTTTATCTCTTTTTGGTTATTCTTGAAACTTTTTGGTTATTTTGTTGATATCTTCCTTAAGGAGGTACACCTTTAGTGATGTTCCTTGTTGAACATGTTTGGTTTGTTATTGGTAGGTAGGGATTTCTAGCCTAATACTTGCTTGATGATCACACACACACATCAGAAACTTAGCATGAAATCCTTTATATAGAATTTTGGGATGCTACCTAGCACATGAAATTAATTGTACAATTATTAAATATACAATTAATGCCTTTGGTTATATCTTATATAACCCCTGACCATTAACTCTCTCATATTTTTCCATGATAGTTAAAATATTATGAATATTCACATGTTAAATTCATAATTTTTAAAGACCATAGGTGATCCATGGTAGTTCCAAATGAATCATCTACATAATTTATGGGAATAATATTGATCTATGTTTTACATTATGACATACCTATGAATCCATCAAAAAAATCTCGATGCCATAAAAAGTATATAACCAAAGGATTAAATATAATCACTTTTTTCATATGTATTTTGTACTGTATGACATACCATGTCATACACTATGATATTATATAGAATTAGGACATATTCCCTTTAAGCATAATCAAATATTAATCATGGAATTATCCTATAGGCATATGAATGAATAGTTTTTGATTATTTATAATAACAAATTAATGAAATTTTCCCATGAAATGAAAACATAACAAAATAATCATTATAGTCATGTAATTTCTTTATGTGAAATTCCTAATTTTATTATAATAAAATAAAAAAAATTGTATTTCATTAAAAAAATTTATGATATTGATTCCAAATGAGTTTTAGGAGGAATTCCATAATTTTGGGGTAATCAAAATCATGAAAAAATGAGGGGGATGGAATGATAAAATGTCATAACATAGGGAGTAGATTTCATCACATAAAAATTCAGTTATCAATCACACATGTGGTTCAATTACCATCACTCCAAGCTTCATCATCACCTTGAAAATTTGGTCATGGAACCTCTTCCTTCAACCAAATAAAAATATACAGCTTCTTTTAGAAAAATTTGAGAGGATTATCCTGATACAGTTCATGTTAGGAGATATTAATAATCCTCCCATTTTAATTTCTCTAAACCTATATATTCTATTTATTAAAAACATGCATAATCTCTCACAAATCCATCATTGAATTTTTTTTAGGAAACTCCTTTAATTACTCATACCATGGGATGTAAACTATCTTAACTCATTCGCACTAGAAGTCATTTAATTCACTATTTCATCACCACATGGTCATGCCAAATCCAAATCACCAAAAGAAATAATATTTTATTTTTATCAGTTATGTGTTGAAGTAACCAATGTTTTAAATAAAGACCTAAAATTACATAGTCTCTGGATCTAAACCTGATAAAATAAATTATACATCACCTAGTTAAAACACCCCATTCCAAAAACAACCATGGTGTTGACATTTTTATATTAACCCATGATCTTCAGATTGTGATGTTTTCACTTATTGAATAAATATTTTTTATTAATAAAATTGATTATTCTATGAAATCCATGTAGAATGGAAAATAACTAAAATTTAACCTGGGGTGAACATCATGTTCTATGACTAATAGAATAATTTGTAAAAAATTTGACCAAAATTGATCTCATTTATTATCGTGAAATTACCATTTTACCATTTTTGTGACTTGTGATGTCAAAATTACAAAAGGAGCTGTGTCTCAATAAATAAAAAAGTAGGGTCATTACACCCCAAATTTCTAAAACAAATAAATTAAAAAAACTATAAAATTGATATAATCCCATGAAAATCTCACGAGGTGGTGCAACAATGATGATTAATAATAAAATTTCAAATAGATGGATTAAAAAAACCTCTCGAATCTACCACAAAAAATCATCATTAATTGAAGTGGTTTCTCTATGAACTACTAAAACCACACCCAAATACCTTAATATGAAAAACATAAATCATGAAAAATATATAAAAAATAATAAAAGTAAGAATAAGAATGGATATCATCTTAATATGATAAAAAAAGACTTGTATCAACCTTTGATCAATGGTGAATCATGGGGAGGGGATGATAAAGAAAAGAGGTCATTCAAATGGTATACTCTAATCATTCTTGATAAAAAATAGGAATAATTAATTGATGGTTATTCATGTATCTTGGGAATATTCATGGAATGCATGATCAATTTGCGATTTATTCAAGACAAAATGGCCCAACATCCTTCTAAGGGGTCTATTTTGCGACTCTCTCAACATCACAAATGGAAGGATCTCAGAAAGGCCCCATCCACATGGATACTGGATTGTAATCTATGTAAAATGTCAACCTAGGTCCTTATTCTTCTTTGTGATTGTGTGAAGGCCTAAAGTTAACCTTCCCCAATGTCAAGGCTGGTCGTGGATTTCTTAGAGAACACAGAAATACTTAATGGTAATCTCGGCAAAAAAACATTCAGACTCATAGATATGTTCCCACTCATGAAGCTAATGAATCATTTCAAAGACCCATGGTCATCTCAAAACCAAAATTCCTATAAATACCACCTTCTGTCACGAATTTTAAAGCATGATGAACTTTCAACTTCTGAAAATTTCACTCTTTTCCTAAATCACCTAAGATTTATGAAAGAAAGAGTAAATTGATAACCTATGGTTTCCAATTATTTAAAACCCCCTTACTTGTGTAATTGAGAGCCTCCTCTTAATGTGTATATTCCTTTCATGAAGGTCTATTCCCTTCATGGAATAAAAAGACCCTATAAGGAACTTGAGGCTTTACAAAGCATTAAACCTTCATGAAGAACTCACTCTATGAATTTGGACAACACTATAGGGTAGAAGAACCATATTTTGAAAATAATACTCCTTTCAGAAGACCTTGTACTCTATAAGGCACCTGATCATTACAGAGGACCAATCTATGCGGCCCCTAGCTTCCCGAAACCTCTCTCGTGGGCCCCTCCATGGGGCCTCCCTTCTATTGAAACCTCTTTTCATAGGTTGAGTGCTCAATACCCCCTCACCAATCTGGGACTAGTTAAGCTACACCTCAAGTCACAATGTCACCAATTCTTCCTACTCTCGTGCCTTCCCACTTCACTCCAAGTGTGCCCTAGGCCCCCAATATGTATGTTACTTATAAGCATGGTTACCCTAATAAATTTTTCTTCTAATGATAGGGACCCTAAGGTTGACATTCATATCAACCACTTCTCCAAAGAAGTGCCAACATCATGCCCCCCATAGGAAGATGAATATTGGTCATGTAATCTGTAAGGGTGAGAAGTGATTCCACCCACATGTAAGTTACATGATGTAAAACTTCCTAGTTCCACATCTTATTCATTCAACATTCAACCGCACAAAAATTTCCACATCATGTGATGTAAAACTATATCCTTACCCTACGTGATGAAGACATGTTTCCCTATGTATGATCATCATGGGATGAAAACTTCCCCCCATCCACAGGACGTGACTCCCATATGGAGAAACTTCCATGTGTAAGCCCCACACCGTCTTCCCCATCCATGGTATATGACTTAGATACTGAGTAGCATATATATGTAATCCCCACACCATCCTTCATCATCATACGTTGTGACTCCCATTCTAGAAGGATTCCACATCAAATACCCACACCATACCTCATTAACAATCCTTTTGTGAGACAAGAATCCTTACTGCAATATGTTAAACTGCATGGATCAGCCCGGTCACATGACCTAAAACTGTGGAATCAAACTAAAAGGGTTTTGATCCCTATATTCTTAAACAAGGTACCTAAAATGCCTCCCTAAGGTTCAATAATAACATTAGTAAACTATAAAAGTGTTCCATCCTTAGTAATCACCTCCTGGATTTTCCTCTAAGGGGTATTCTGATCCATCAGTAACCCCAAGTGTTCCATACTACAGACGCACCTCCTGGATCTGCCTCCAGGGGGTGTTCTAATACTCTAGGACCACCTCCACATGGAATTATAATCCATTTGTAAACTATCTAAGTGTTCCCTCCTAGGGAAACACCTATTAGATATTTCTTGATAGGGAATTCTGATCCATTGGTAAACTACTAAGCTGTGACATATTCCCTAATAGGTACACACCTCCTTGATCCAACTCCATGGGGGTTTGAGTCAAAAAAATATCATCTCCATAAGATGTTAAAATCGTTCCATGGATCCACCTCCAAAAACTAATAGAATCCACTGGTAAACTATCCATTTGTGGTAGAATCCCTCATAGGGACACACCTACTTGAGCCGCCTCCATGGGGTGTTCTGATCAACCAAATCCCATATCCATAAGACGTTATACTCATGCCCCATATCTTCCTCCATGGGGAGTTTTGATCCACTGGTAAAATATAAAGGTATGAAATCTTTCCTCCTAGGGACACACCTTTGTGATCTTCCTCTATGGGGTGTTTTCATCAGCCAATCTCATCTCCATAAGTCATTAAACTCATAACATGTTTTCCCTTCCACGCGGTGTTTTGATCCATTGGTAAAATATCAATGCATGACATATTGCCTTCTAGGGACACACCTCATTGATCCACCTCCATGGGGTGTTTTGATCAACCAAATCATCTCCCCATAAGATGTTAAACTAGTACCCTATATTTTCCTCCATAAGGCATTCTTATCTACTAGTAAAAAATCTAGGTGTAACATCTTCCCTCCTGGGTACATACCTCTTTGATCCACCTCTATGGGGTGATTTGACAGACCAATATTGTCTCCACAAGATGTGATAATTGTGCCTCAGATATTCCACCATCAGGTGTAATGATCAATTAGTTAACTATCTAGGTGTGACATCTTCCCTCATAGGGACAAACCTCCATGATCCACCTCGATGAGGAATTAAAATCAAAAAAATACTATCTCCAGAAGATGTTGTACTCATTCCCCAAATACACCTCTATGGGGCCTTATAATCCATTAGTAAACTATCTAGGTGTGAAATACTCCCTCATAGGGACACACCTCATTTACCCACCACCATGGGGTGTTCTGATGAACCCATACCTTCACCACAAGTTTTTAAACTTGTTCCTTAGATCTTCTTCCATGAGGCATTCTGATCCATTAGTAAACTATCTAGCTATGACATCTTCCCTCCTAAGGACACACCTCCTTGATATTCATCCATGATGTATTCCAATCAAACAATCCCATCTTTAAAAGACATTAAAATCCATCCCTAATTAATCTCAAAAAGACATTCTAATTGATCTCCATAGGAAGAAGAACTTATAACCTAATCCAGAATACTTAACTAATTAAATTAACATGGTATGCCAATGGTTGAAATACTTGGAAAAAATTCAACCCTTGGTGTTAATTACCACGCGTTTTACATGAGATTCCTTGGGTTATTCCCTTAATATGACTCATTTGAGATGCCCTCCCTAAAGAAAGATTCACATGTGACCAATGTTCCCAATGTCAAGACATTCCCAGATAATCCCAATGTGACCACTCCCCTAAACCAAGGTTTCTTCCATTTTAAGATAATGTCAGTGTAATTAACTGGCATCCAAAAAGAGATGGAACCGATAATGAGTTCCATGAACATGACTTATATCTACAAGGGATACTCATACTAAGAAATGATATCTAAGGAGGAATATGTGGATGGAGGAAGAGATATCCTATCATATATTTTTTAAGGAGTATTAATAGCCATTGATAGTGATGAAAGACACCCTATTTTCGAAAGTGGGAATGAGGGCAACAGGAAGCCAGTTCATGCATCCTACACATGGGCAGGGACCCAGTTAATGTGTTAAAAATAGAAATGGTAAACCCGATGTGAAATAATTTTCTTCAACATGGGGACAAGTGGAGTATGGGATGTCAGAATATTATAATTTCAATGGATTAAAACCTTCATCACTTGGTACCACCATGAAAATGATGGGCCTAATAATAAAATCACTTTCACATTATTTTAGTTAGCATCTGGGAATCCTCGGTCTGCAAAATTGTCAGTTTGGATCCTTCTTTTCTTTAGTTTATTGGATAAATTTAGGGCATTGGGAATCAAATTTCCAATACCTATAATGAAGGATAAATCCATAGTATTTAAAATATTGAATCCATTGAGAATCACCTTCTCAATGATCATAGTCATCGGGACTGGACTAAAATTTACAAAGAGATTCCATAAAACTCTTCTTCTTATGGGACTTCTACCGTGACTTTAGCTATTGAGCACCAATGACCAATATCACCCTCAAATATCATATATAGGATGTTGATCGACACCCTTATACACTAGTATGAGTAGTATGGGGTCATTAACACAAGGGACATGGCCCTATATGACCTAGTTTCAACAATAACTCTATGAGACCGCCTCCTCTAAGGGCCATGTAGGGGGAAACCACCACTTGTTCCGATGGAGAATCAACTCAGAAGCCTTATATGGAGAAATATAATTCCTCCCCACACACTAAGGATGTATGGTATGATTGAGTAATGTTTTTAGTAACTATTTACTAGGATTTCCATCGAGGACTCCCACATTCCCTCACCAATGAATACAAGGATCGACCCTTCATCCTAAAGAGAAGGTGGACATCATCCATGCTCTGTAGGCCCCAGTCCAAATCACATGATTCCAATGTTGGGAGAAGTCCTAGAACTCCACCAAAAATGGGGTGTATTCTATGGATTATGTGGTGTTTTCCACTACTATCTCATCTAGCTAGACTCCTATAGTTGGCGAACATGGATCTATCTTCATCTAATTGGGATTGAGAACCTAGCTTCTACATAGGTAGGATGGGTTGACACTTTCAATTATTGAAACCTCCAAAAGCTATCATGGGCTAACACATGATGATGAATCTTAGTGCATAGGTCCTTATTTCGCTATCGTAAACCCAAGATGAGGACCTCCCCACTCTGTCAATAACTAGCACAGAATTGATCCCCATACCACTACCATCCAAAAAAGATGACCTCCCCACTTCAACACCAACCTAACCAGAGGTCCTCCCTTATATTTTGATAACCAGTATGAAGGTCCTCCCCATACTCCCACTTCTCAACATAGAGGTCTTCCTTATGTTTTTACCGACTAGGGTGGAGGTCCTCCTTCACTAGTCAAAGTGGATATACTCTCTCATCCAATGAAAATCATTATGGAGTTACTACCCATGTTACAACCTACCCACACAAGGTTTCACTCATGCTGAACATATACCCTACCATGAAGAATAATCCTATGGAAGAAGTTAGAATACACTTATAAGAAGGATAAATCTTGGGATGTGTTGTGTTGTTATTGACCTTGTTGCTCTCTCTAATTCTGATGGGATGGAAGACCTGATAATGGAATCTCTACCACAATTTCCATAGTCTGGGGGTAAGATCATGAAATTTGAAGTTCACTATCCAAGAAGCTGAGGTACACATGATCCCTATAATCATCTACAAGTATTTCAAGGTATAGGATGTTATTTCCCACTTCTAGAGGCCCACAATGCAATAGATTTTGTCACCACTTGTATCCATCTTCTCTACCTCCACATGAGAATTCAAATAATTTTTAGTGTTTGGATCTGTGCCATCAGATGGTGAGCAATAAATTAATCCAAAAATTAATGTTTATACCCTTGTGCATGCAGTAGTGGTGAATAACCCATCTAATATAGATATGAGGATGTAGTTTTACCCACCCCCAAGAGATGTCCCAACATGCAATGAACATTTGACATGCCAAGTGACACATCAACCGATCAAATAGCCGCATAATTGATCTACATTAGTTCTTCCATCCATCTCTCAACTGGTACCGATCAGAGCTTGTCCCAACCAAGATTATAACTCTTCCTCTAGGTAATAGGGTTTGTGGGAGTTTCTAGACACCAACCACCTGTCAGTGGTGTTCTGGCCACCTGCAACCCCAAACCTCAACATCCTAGAGACCCTTACCAAGGTATTGGCTGTTTTTTCACCGGATCATCTAGGTGAAACTTCACCACATTAGTTGGCCTACCAAGAAGCTAGGGGAACCTCAATTCCATCAACCAACAGTGTCGAAGGATTATAATCATGGAACTCTTAGTGGCTCAGTGCTCTTATTTGTCGGGATACCGAAAAACCATTCAAACGACTTATCTTAAGATATTTACAGTGCTCTATCAGGTTATATAAGAAGTGACTCTAAAAATATAGATTACAAGTTGGGGAAAATATTATACTCTCTACATAAACTATATCTTGCGACAACCTGTCTTATCTACTAACAATGAAAATTCCCCTCCAATTATTGTTATGGTAAACATAGTTATCTCCAACCTACTATAGGTTCACAAAAACATGGATAATGATGAAAGTATTGATAGGTAAACCCCACATTAAGTGGTAGTGCAGTTCCAGGAAGAAACTTAGACGGGTGTCCTCACACATCAGTAAATGTAGGCATGTTGCATCAGGGAACCCCCAATGAGTCATTTATGTATACACACTGAAATCTAGATAAAGGAAAGAAACATGTAGATCCCTCTTGTCCATTCAAGGACATGGAAAAAATACATTCAAAGCCCACAATAGCCACCATTATCTATCAGTTCAAAGATAATAAGAGGCTAATAACTGATCTCATTTCTAATCGGTTCCCAAATTATGGTGTTTCCCAATGGGACCCCATATCTTCTCTAGTGGAGAAACAATTAATCCTTAGCTAGATTACCCTAGTCATGCTAGGTGATATCACCTTTCCAATTAGAGATAATATTGGGGTGTATGGAAAGAGACCATTGAATGGGTCACCAAACCCACTCGAGCAGTGTAATTACCCTCCTTGAGATTCAAGTCATGTCACTCAATGAGTTGATGAGCCTTATCATTGATTTGATGATCCTGTCAATGCATTGGTGGTCAAAGACCCTCACTAAGGTAGTGACCAAAGGAAACATGACTAACTATTTTCATTTCCTGCCTTGAGGCCATAAAATGTAGTTGGTGGCAATTCAGCCTGATGGAAAGCCATACCTGACATGGGTGGAAAACATTCGAGCACCATGGATTTTGGGAATCCAAATTTATCCTTGTTCAATGGGATTTGGACAAAATGAATCACACAAACTACATAATCTACAAGTTTGGACCCATGTGGGGAACCCCAGAGCAACATGAGGCTCCCAATATTTGATGTTTTTAACAAATGCTAGAAACCCCTTAATTCGTATGGAACAACCAACTGCCCATAGGATCCATTGCTGGTTGGGAAGGCCTCCGCAAGTAGTTCCGTTACAAATTTAGCTCCAAAACACACAAGATGGGTTTTTATGAGATCTTAAAGTGCATGTAGATTCCAAACTAGTGTGTCATGAACTTGTTTTCCAAGTGGAAAGGGATCACCTAATTACTCGACATGTCATTGACTCAAGAGAAGTTGCTAAAAATGGTTGTGGAGAATTTCAAGGCTGAGATAGTCCATACCCTCATCTCCCAAAAAATATTTGGTGTATTCAAGGAGTTTTATGACAATGAAAAACATTTGGAATAACACCTATAGTATAACAGACAACTACACTCGTTGCTTCTTCTAGATCCCTTGAGAAGGCCTTTAAAAGTAGAGTATGTCTCTACCATATAGGTAGAGGCCCCCCTGGTTGATAATGTAGTCAGACTCATTTATAAAGGATCATAGCTGAGTGCATCCTTAATAAGAATAGTATCTCTCAAAACATTCCTATTAGGCACAGCCCCACCCGACACAGAACTGTCAGGCACTACCTCACCAAGCGCATCCACCTCAATAAGTGAATGTAGCTCTAACTCCTTGTTAATGAAAACCTCCTAGAGAGCCTATACCAGGAAAAAAAATCATACATATTTATTCATTGATTCAATGGTTTTAGGTTACTTCATCTATGTCATGGAAAAGGTAATCCAACAAATTCAATAGTGTAAGAAACCCCAAGAGGATGTACTCACTGGTCATCTTGACTATTTCATATACCACAGGATCCTAAGACAGACCAACACTGAATATTATGTTTTCATGTATTGGATCTTGGACTATGTGGATCAGGGTTTGGTCAAGTTAGAATATGTTTTTCTATAGGGGAATCATGTCCATGCTTACTCCAACAACAATAGTGGGGGTTCAAATTTACAAAAATACGCTTCTAGTTGCAGGACACAAAACCATGATGATTGGTTTGATTGAAGAGTAGAGTCTCATTCCTATGGTATTATTTGTGCCTTATTAGATAGGATAAAACGTCTTTTGGTAGTTTCACAGCCTCTTTCTACTGCTACTACATCTACATCTACATAGCTTCCCTCAAATACTCAAAAGAGTAGACAATAATGACACAAGAAAAAATAGATTCCCCCACTAGTGCTAAATAAATCTCTCACCCTTGGTGATTTAATGCCCCCTGAGTTGGGGAGTGTTCCCAAGGTCCACCTAGCACCAGAAGACTTCACCAATGATGAGAATGAGTAGGCTTTAGTAAGATCGGTCAGGTTGGTAGACTGATTCACGATGACTAGTAGTGATGAATATTATATAACCCCTAGAATCCTTTGGCTGACACTGTCAAAGGAAAAGTTGAGGGTGTAGAAGCCACCTGAATTCTTAGGTCGATGCCTAAAACCAGTAAATTCATGCTACTGAGACTGGATAGTAGGTGTTTTGTATTGCTCAACAAGTATTTTACCCCCATTATTCTCTATCAGTTATTCCTCCATAGCCAACCGTTCACCCGACTATGTAGCCTACTATGTTAATTGAAAAAGTATCCCAACTGAGACCACACCATGATCATCTACATCCAGCTAGAGCCAAACCTCAGCTAATAAGAAGTCAACCAACAATTTTTTAGATTTGATCAGCTAGTCAACAAGAGAATATTTCCAATAATAGTTACAACATAGAAATTCATCCAGAATCACAAGTTTTACCCTTGCCATGGAGTGACCCCTACAGGAAAAAACATGACCTTATCATGAAATCACAATGTGTTGAATCAACTCTCTTGTATACCTATGAGGATTTAGATCCTTGAGTACCAAAACTTATCAAATTATATGTGTGAATCCCTTGTAGAATCATTGAAATGTACCCTCTAATTTGAATCATAGGTATATGACACTGAGGCATACTGTGTAGATGAGGCTGATTTTGATGAATTTTAAGCCATCATTTCTGTATTTGGAGAATAAAAGGGTGATCTCATACATGGGAACATATAAACACTATAAATTTTAGGTTATTTCAATGGCGGGAAGATCCACTGCTACCTGGTGGACATAGGTGATGAGATTTAACTCATCCAAAATAGAATGCTCCACAAGCTAGGATTAACCGAACTAGATCTGACTCCCTCTAACTTGACAATTCAGGGTTATGATAAGTGAGAGAAAGAGACATGTGGTAATGTTTGGATGAAGACCCAATTTTATGTCCTCATAGAAAGTACTGAATTTATAATAGTCTTGTAAGATACCGCCTATAACACGCTTTTGCGTAGGCCTTATCTTCATCAACACATAGTAATCCCCTCCTTGTATCAACAATGACTCAAGTACTCCCTCAATGGTCGATTAGGGGTACTCCTAGGTGATGTATATCCCTTAGACTCTTGGGTGGATTAATACATGAACATTGACTACCACAAGTGGGAAGGGAAGTACATCCAGACCAATGAGGTTTTACCATATCAATGGTACCAAAGATCTATCTTCCATCCAAGCTAATCAGTGGGAATAATTGGAAGATGATTTCTTTCTCCCAATTCATTATTCATATCCCACAATGTGGGATCTAGGAGGTTGATTTTTGGTCTCTAATAAAAAGGATTTTGTATCCCTAAAAATAAGGATTGTCCAAAAAATGCCTAATACTCTTACATTGGAAAGGTTGAAGTGATAACATGCCCCACCACTCCTATGATATGTTTGGAGGTTATTCCTATGGACACAATTTCATGGAATCTACACATGTTCTATAGGGAAGGGTATAATTGATAAAATATAGATCGTTACCATTACTTTAACATCAAGCATGGACCTCACAGTCAAAGGGTAGATGAAATCAGCTCGACAGCTACTGTTTCCATGGTTTTAGTAGAGTTGGAACCCCTTGATGGTGATTCTGTATCATCCAAAGTAGGAACTAGTTCCAATATTGAGTTTGATAGCCCAGAATGGATAGATTCTACCTCTGGTTCACCTTCATTAAATGATGAAAATGATTAGGAAGACTCCCATCTGAATTTTAAGAGAGTGTATCAACTAACGTTGATGAGTTGATTCAATTGAAACTTAGTACTCAGCATGATCTGAGGCCGATGATAACTAGTGAAACCATGTCTCCAAAGAATCAGAATTTGTATGCAGACTTACTAAATAAGCACCATGATGTATTCTATTGTATATATGACGAGATTTGAGGCCATGATCATCTAGTCTCCATCCACCATTTCAGCCCCCCAATGAGTCATCATGGATTCAAGCATCTTCCAAGAAAGATTCAACCCTCTCATAGTGCTATAGTCAAGGATGGGGTTGATAATATTATTAAATACAACTATATTAGGGAGTTTCATTACCCTAAGCGATTAGCCAACAAAATTCTATCCAGGAAGAAGAATGGGTAGATCAGAGTTTGTATTGGCTTCAGGGTCCCCATCTGTCATTTCCCGAAAGATGATTTCCCCCTTCCAGTGATAGAGTTGATGGTCGATGCTACAGTAGGGTTACATTCTCTCTCCTTCATGGATATATATTCTAGGTAAAAATAGATCTAGGTGTCCACATATTTTAATGAGCCCAACAACTTTAGGGAACTTCAAGTGACCATCTTCTATCAGATGATTCCATTCGGCTTAAAGAACATAGTATTGACATATCTGCGAGCCATGCAACACATCTTCAAACTGGTTATTGGCACATTGGTTTAATTCCACATTGATGACTTGGTGGTCAATTATTTCTAGATTTAAGACCACTTCAAGTATCTTGATATGGTGTTTGGATTCCTCACTTCCCCGATTTGAATATGAACTTCTTGAAGTGTGCATTTGGGGATGCCTCTAGGAAATTTCTTGGATTTTTCATCAGATATAGAGGTTTGAAGATTAACCTAGAGAAAATAAAATCCATCAATCAGATGCCTCCCCCGAGCAACCTTCGAAATATTTTAGGCTTCCAATGCCACTTTTTTTACATATGATGATTTATCATAAATCTATCCATCAAGTGTAATCCCTTATTAAGGATCATGAAGAAAGGAATAATTTACTAGTGGGATGCGGAGTGTCATATCATTTTTGAAGATATTAAGCACTATCTAATACAACATTAAGTTTTGATGCCACCCATGTCAGGAAAAGAACTTTTCCTTAAAATTACCACGCTCTTATTCTCCCTTGATGACTATATCACCAAAAAAATAGTGAGTTAAGAGAAAGAATATATACTATATTATTCAAATTATCATTAACATGGAGACTAGATACTCCCCTATCAAGAACAGATGTCTTACACTAGTTTATAAATTATTGAAGTTGAGGAATTATTTGAATCATCATGAGATATAGATGGTTCGTAAGTAGACTCATTGAAGTATATCCTAAATTTATGCATGTTTATAGGAAAATTGGTATGTTGTGAAGTGATCCTTTAGAAGTTCGACATCCGTTTTATTTTGACGAAGTTTCTGAAAGGCTAGGTTATGGAATAATTTCTACCCACCAATTCAACCCCAAAATGGATTCCCCTAGAATTTGAATTTCTCAATGAGGCCATCCTTTTAGTGGATAAAAATATACATTGTTAGAGGATTCATTTTTATGGTGCTTCCTAGTGCCTGATTGGTAGAAGTATCAATAATATCATTTCCAATAGAGTATTCTTGGGAATTTTCTTCATCACCCCAACATAGGTTGTCATGCTATACTCATTCCTACTATTATAAGGTTGTACCTATAATGAAGATGAGTATATAGTTCTCATTATTCTTCTTGATATGTCCCACGATATTGATTTCCCTTACTTTCATTTGAAGGAATAATCCGATTTTTTCGTCATAAAATTCAATGGTGACTACATAATCAAAATAATTGAGCTCAAACCAATGCTAGAATGTACTCTTTAGCTAATGACCCAGTTCCATTCTCATTCAGAAGTGAGACATATCCTTTGGTCGAAGAATGGTTGAGTTGATCTCATGAAAGGCCTGGTTTTGTATCATGTATATCCTATCTAGTAGGATCTTCTCATCCTTGTGGGGAATTGGAGGGTCACTTCACCCTTCATTTTGGATGATGAAGACAAACAAGTGATAAATAAACTGGCTGCTGGTAGTTCTATTCTAGAACCACTAGGTTCCCCCATAGCTGTGAAAATTCCCAATAGGACAACTCTTTACATTGATTATATCCATCATGGAATTCCCCCTTTGGACCATGACAAGTGTTAGTGAATACATCTACAACCAAAATAATTTACCCTTCACAGAAAACATAACCTGGAATTATCTCTCTATTGATGTGGGTTTGATGGAATTATCCTCTATTTCAACTAAAGAGATGTGGCTCCTTAGGTTTTATAGAAATTCCATGTTGGTTCTTTTTGTGCAATTGAATCTGGATTGAATATCTCCCTCAAGATTTAGAGATTCGGCTAGTTATGTCCCACCATGGTACATAATTGCATCGACTTCTCCAAAAGGTGTCATACATGTCTGATTCATGATAACTTTTTACAATTGACCATAATCTCTCCTCTTCACCACAAATTATTCTTGTTCATTTTTAGTGTGGGGGTAGAATGTTGTGGGGTTGTACCCACCAACAACCACTTTCCAGTGTAAACTTATTTTAACCCAAAAAAATCTTCTCCAAGTGAGAATAAGTGATTCCCCTAAAGTATTTCTAGTCCCAATCTAGGATTTAATTCGAGACCTCCCATATCATTCACCAATTTAGAGTTCCCCATTGTATTCTAATGAAAAATGGAACCATCTTCTGGGATTATGATCTGAAGAAATTTCATGCCAAGTAAAATATCAGGTCCAACCATATATACCACTACCATGCATTAGAAAATTGGAATATCGAGTCATTCAGTAATACCCCCTTTAACATTATATAGAAGATGGTGGGAAAATAAGAAAATTTGGTCAAAAATCTTCACAACATACTTGGGGCCAATCAGACGATGACTCGTAATTCCACCCAGGTGACCCCAAATTCTATAGTGTAATGGAAAAGGGTCTTCTTGAAAATTAAGGTTCAATATCCATCACTTTGGGTAACTATCTAGGACCCAATGATTCCAGACATCATGGAAGAGGTCCATTAATTTAATTTAGAATCCCTCAAATATAACAATCTATAGGACTTGAATAATCTATAGTGGTTCTAAAGTAGGAGACCAAGAGAGTTTAACAAGATGGACCTCCTCTTATCCTTCCCCTAGGGTGACATGGTACGAGATCTAAGATAATTGACGATACCAATAATTAAGTCACCAAAGATGGACCCCCAATGGGAAGGACCCTACATCATTTATATTGCCAATTCGAATGGAGCTTACTCTTTGATCACCATGGAAGGAGTGCATATCACACCTCCCATCAACTTCAAGATTCTCAAATAGTGATTCATGTCAGGACCCCCTATGGTCCCTAAAATATGAATGCAAATTTTTTTTCATTGGTATGAGCTTTATTACCTTACACTCATATAATCTCTAAGGTCCATGTAACATAAGCTTAAAATATTCCTCAGGGTCCATGTAATACAACCTTAAACTATTTTAAAGTGGTTAAAACTCCATAAGTTTAAACTATGAGTCCATGTATAACAATAACAACTTTAAACTACATGATATTCCTCTTAGGAATGTGTTGTGTGGAATTGGGCCTCCTTGGCCCTCAATTAATGTTGGGTTTGTCACTATTCTACACTAAACATATCAATTTTTGGTTCTCACCTATGTTCTAAACTCAATGACCTTAAACTAAGAGCCTAAAATTTGATATTTAATATCGTAAACTAATATCCACCATATGGTCCATGAAAAATGAACATAAACTATCTATAATGGTCTAATAATTATGACCCTGAACTATTTTCATCCCCTACCATGAAAATTGTATGACTCTAAACTACAATATCTGAAGTCCTATGAATGTGACCTTAAACTATGATTTTACCCTATATAAAACTGGGTTACCTCTAAATAAAATATTATTTCCCCCCATATATAACTGGTATTCCATGTATGATAAGTATAATTTGGTAAAAAACCATACCCATTCCCTGAACATGGGATGACCCAAGACAACTATGGCATGCCTTAAGTCCCTTTCTAGATAGTATTTAACCCACAGGTATTTTTCTTCTACCATGTCAGGATTCAAAACTGCACGTTCCTTTATTCCCATCCTCATGGGATACATGGAGATTCCTAGACTTTCTATCTCTAGGTCCAACCACAAAATTATCAACCTTTCAGCCCCTTGAACTCAATCACAGTCCCAACATCAAGATCTCAAAAAGTTTGTAATTCATATCAAAGTGTGTGTGTGTGTGTGTTGTTTGAATCCATTTTCATGAAGTCTTACCTTTTTCTCACCACTTTAACACTGTTGATACCAACACCACCCCATTACAAGCATCATGACTTTGAATTGATTTACACCTTTCCCTGGTCTAATAATTATGACCTTAAACCATGTGTTGTTTTCTTCTTGGAACTTGTGTGCAAAGAGAGACTCCTTAGCCCCATTCACATTGGGTTTTAAATTTTCCATGGAATAAAAGTACCATCAAAACCAACACTTCCATAGTCCAAGCATTGTGACTTTAAACTAATTTTCCATTGTCTAAAATACATGATTTTAAACTATTTTCCACGGTCTAGACTATATAACCTTAAAACTATGTGCAACTAGATTCAGGATTGCATCATGGGGTTTTAGGCCCCTCTAGATCCCTTCACACCAATTTTTGAGTCATTTTCACCACATGACCATCCTTATAGTGACTCTATAATTTTGTAAGCATTGTGAACTTAAATTTTTGTAACTGTTCCAAGATCTGTGGCCTAAAACTGGGATCCATGGTCCAAAAAATATGACCCTAAAATATATAAATTCACTCTTCTTTCACATTGTTTTTTTATCCCTAGTGTTCTAGAAAACCAATTCCTCCACCTTTTACGAGAAATACACGTCTCTTGATTAACATTTTTATGTGATATGTAGTGATGCCTAGACCTTCTTTCTTCAGACCTAGCAATAAATTCACAAAAATACACTCTATTATTTGTGGTGTTATCACCCCAAAATGTGCCGTGGGCCTCCTTTCTAGTTATATTCCCAATTCATTTAACTTGACCCATCAATGGGCCTAGATTCCATTATATCCTAATATTATGAAGAAAAAATGGACAACTTAGTGCATAATCCCCCTGTAAATGGTCCCCAATGAATGACATTAAACTACGATCTTACTCTGTCTAAAATTGTTATGGCTCTTAATGAGAGATGGTTTTACCCCATAGAAAAATGGTATTACCCATGTGATGAGTATGGGATGAACATAAACATTCTTTTCACATGACGTTAAACTATAGAATTACCCTATTTAGATTTGGAATGCCTTATATCATCGAATGAAAAGACTAAATATCCTTATTCAAGATGATATTCACTACGAAAGTTATTATTTTACCATGATATGTTTGATAAGTACAAATGACTAGATTTCCATCTTTATAGGATATGTTGTGACACCTAGATGTCTTTTCATCATCCCATATCTTTCATCAAATCATTATGGGACCACCTACCCTCTAATGGAATGATGTTGACCTGGGATAAAGTTTGTCAAGCTTTGTGTGGAAGATGTCTTTTTTAGACCTCAATACACATTAGTTTTTTACCCTTCTGTGACACAGAAGACACCTTGGGAAACTCATGACCTATTTAAAATTCGATATCCATGACATTAAAATAACAACATCCTTAGTTTTAGTTTTATGCATTCAAACTGCCAATCACAACTTCCTCAATGAACAATGTTAAACTACAACTTTACCCAAATTTAAATTGGGATGCCTCATTCAATGAGTATGGGTTTTTTAGGAAATAACCCATAAACAATCGATATGACTCATATAATTATGAGATGAGTCACATCTTACCCTGTCTAAAACCAAGATACCTCCTAATGTGAGAAGATTTAATACCCTCACTGGATAGAGCATCACCCAACTGGCATCATCCTTCTACTGATCCATATCTTTGGAACTCTATGCTTTCCAAAGTTTGGATAACTACCATTATCCTAGCATGAATGTGATCCTTAATGGTAATGGGGTCTATCCATAATGTCTCACCCACCATCCTGGCCTCATACCTCAAAGGATATTTAAGCAAAAAACAATAGATCCAATGTGTTGAACTCAGTAAATGGTTTATCTTACATTTCCTTGCCTCATATATAACTAATTTTGGTATAAAAACAATGTTTCAATCATGTTCAACACATGTCTCCCATCTGTCGGTTATTCCTACTTCATTATCCATGTTTTTGGAGTCATGATATCCTTTGTAGGCTTTCTAGGAAAATTATTCCACTCACTATATTTTCTCTAACATTCAATGGGAACTCTATACCACTCCTTTTTTCTCACACTGAGCAAAGATCATATAAGATTAGGAGTCGATAGGGGAGTTTCTTCAAGGAATTTAAATACATTCCAACATCTTCAATGGTTGAAATTCTATTTCCTTAAACTAAGTGTCCAAGTCCAAGTATCATGACATTAAACAATGTGTGAGTCTTATCAGGAATGTGTTGTGTGGCATTAGGGACCCCATGACCATCCATTCAAGTGGTTCTTTTCAATATTCCATGCTACAAATATCCATTTGAAATTCCCTTGGTCTAATAATTATGACTTTAGTCTATCATTCATCTTTCCATGTTTTATAACCTTAAACTAATATCAATGGTTTAGGAATCATCATGATAAACTATGTGCAAGTTATCTCAAAAACATTTTGCGTGTTATTAGGGCCTCATAGTCCTCTCATTCAAATTGGGTTATCTTCCCTCGATGTTGCACATGTTTCATAAAGATACACCACCCCTTATGGTCTAAGTTGCATAACCCTAAAGTATTTGAAGCATTCCCCTTTTGTTTCACAAATTCCATGATTTACATTTTCCATGAAAAACACTTTATGGTGTGCATGGTCCAATATCTATTACTATATACTAGGATCCTATGTCCGAACATAATGAATTTAAATTTTCTGTCGCTCCTCTTAGGCATGTGTCATGTGGTGTTAGGTCCCTTGGCCATCCTCTCATGCCAGGTTATTGGTCCGTCACACCACACTTATTGTTTTTGGATGACCACCTTAATATCCCAAAATTATGACCTTAATCTACGTGGAAGATTTCTTTAAGATATTATATGTATATAAGACTCATGGTCCTCTCTTTCATATTAGGTTATCTCTCCTCCACAATGTACATTCACCCTTGGAGGAATAAAAATGGTCCAATCCCTCCGACCATAAACATGGAGTCATTAGTCCAAGAATTATAACCAAAAAATATTTTACCATGGTCCAAGATCTACAAACTTAAACTAGAAGCCATTGGTCCAAGCATCATGACCATAAACCTTGTGCAACACAGCCCATATTCTTCTCAACATAGGTTATTTTAAGCTCCCCTTTTTCTTATAATCCCGACTATGGGGTACCCCCATTATACTATCTTCTTACTCCTTTATCCACATTGGTTGGGTGGGTACCTTTTACATTATTTCACATTTCTTTTCAAATGATTTTAAATTATAACCCTACCCCATGTAATGGGAATGTGATGACCTCATGATCTAACATGAGGAAGAAATGAATGGAATATCAATGCAAAAGCCTTGTATAACTCATCCTCGCCATATGATGTTAAAATTCATGTCTCAAGTCCCTATCACATGATATTAATCTATGTGATACCTCATCCTCACCGTATGACATTAAACTATGTTTCCATCATCCCCATTACACTACATAAAACTGTGAAGTGGACCCTCTCTTGAGAAGACCTTCCCTATGATGTTGGTGACCTATTGCATTGTTTGTATCCTTCATCTATCACTCTACATAAAAAATGAAACTCCCCTATAAGATGAGTTTTACCATTTCTAAAATTGATATGGCCACACCAATGTGCTCTAATCCATGGTGGTATAATTCTGAGAGTGTTGGAATCCATTCGAACATTCCATCACTTCAACTCCACTCTTCACAGGCCCCTTGTTTGGATCCTCATCATTTTACACATCCAAACAGACCGCCAAATAGAATGGTCTCATGCTACAATGGATCACCTACTATCTTAGGAAAACACCCCGAAAGACTTTAGATAACATTTTGATATAGGTATCATGTTTAGAACATCATCAGTGGTCAATCCTCAATTTTCTAGTCCCCATTACTTGAAACATGATATGGATACTATGTTTCGAGCATAGTTATATGTTATCCTCCATCATCTTGTCACATACCCTATGTTCCATACATAGGGAATTTTTATTCATTCTCCAAATTCCTCCTTATTCAGGTAAAAATCAACACCTTTGGGATCACCACATTCATGCATGGGTGTACATTTGAAAAGGAAGTATACTGGTCAAATATACCTATTCTCCTGCCACAACCTCTCCTATCTTGAACACTCCTGATGGATAGCTAGAAAATTCAAACATAATTCTCTTGATTATTTTCTAGCACTCTCATATAAATTATCAATCACATGACCATCCCTGATTTCCCTCATTGAGAATAACTCAAGTGAGCTTATGGATTGGTCATTGATTATCTCATGAATATGATAGAAGAGATACAATAAAGAAAAAAGGAACATGTTCACACAAGAAAGGGTTTAAAAAAAGCAAAAATTCATAGGTTCATACCACATATTGAAGCTTATCCTTTGAAAAGTTCCCCTAATGGTTGACCCTAGAGATCAGGTGCACACCCTCAGTTGGCCTCTACTAAGTGGACTCTAGGGGAAACTTCCACGCTATCAAGTATTCTTTATCTTCATCATATCTAGGCATAATTTCTTCAGCTCTGATCCATTGCTAATTTTTTTTTGGACTGGCAGTTAGCCACTAAGTATGTCCCCTCCACAACCTTGGCCATATTCTCCACCAACTGGGCCTTCAGATAGTTCATGATATTATTCTAAATAGTAGAAACTATCATGCGATCTTACATTATCCCTTCTAGGTGGAGTGTATTGCCTTCAACTTTTCTAAGATCCAGGGTTCCCTCAACCATGTGATTCTTCTAGGAAACATCTAGTACTTTCCATTCAGTAGGTGCCCAGTTGACTTGAAATTCTTGAGATAGTGTATGAAGGTTACTGGAATCCACCCCACTAGTTCTTAAGCTTACTAGATAGTGGTGGATAGATCCCACTTAGTTTGGAAGTTTGACTATCAAGGTACAGATGACGAAGTTCCACTTATACATCCATGCCTTGCGATGCACTACATGGTTCTCTGCGACAACATCAGAGCCATAATCTTCGAAGCTTTTGGATGGTGTAGGGTCATAAGGAAGAAATACCACAAGAAAATATGTAGCTGAATCATCTATAGGCATATACTCAGGTGTGTGAAGGATGAAAGTAGGAAATATATCCTTATTTCCCCCCTCACGTGCATAAAGAAGCCACTACAACCTTGTGTAGAGCCTCTAAGATGAAATTGACCATTCCAGCCTCCTCAATAACCACTACTAGTGGAAAAATGTCAGCCTCATCCCACATAGATTCCAAAAGTGTAAATTTTAAAGAATTTTCATCCCACACCACCTCCCTAGTCAACTCACCTATAGGTAGAATTGTGACCTCCCCCATCACAAATTTATCTGTAATAGTTACCTTTCATGGGGCCTATTTGATTGGCTTTTCCACCATGTATCCTTCAACCAACCCTTTAATAAAACCATTCTCATAAATCTATTCCAATGGTGATTTTGTGGTTGGACAAACCACCATGTACTCCTTGCTCATTTCCATCAGGAGAGTAGCACGTGCCATCACCACCTCAACCTTTGGCGCCACCGACTAAGACGTTGATTTTGGAAGATGATTCCTAAACACCATTTAATCTTACATTTAAATATACATCAGTATTACATGGAAAAGGAAAAGCATAAGATATAAAGGTGTAAAGAAAGAATATACTTACATGAATAGTAAAAACTAGTGAGGAGTTCATGGAATTTAATAGGTAATTATACCTTTAATGGAATTCCCGAAGTTATTGTCACCTTACATATGTTCATGATCCCAAATTCCTGAAAAAGTGAAAGAAGTAATTGGGAAATGAGATTAAGGGTTGAGTGGTATTAACAAGGTTTGCAAGGTTAAGAGGATTTAAAAGATTGGTAATAAGATTTCCGTCTGAAAAAGAGGCCTGATATGCATCACTTCCCTCAGACTCTTTGATTCTTCACCCATGACTGCGCTAGTAGTTTCATGACCTATAGAGACAATTTGAGATGAATACATTCCTAGAATCAACTTTATCTAGTCATTTCGGGGAAGCAAGGTGAAGAAATAGTAGACTTAATCCTATAGTTGCACTATATGTTGCATCACCATAGCATAAGAAACATAGAAACCTAACCTAATGTGACATAGACAGGTGACAAATAAACCATTAGTGATGTGAAAATTACATATCCCCTGAGGGGTGGTGATCTCCATGTACAGTCCCCAACCCTCCCATAAAATGGGGAAAATATCACTGCTAGGAAAATTTGGGAGATGTACTTTCTTCCTTGGGAAATGGACCTAATCCCTTGGGATCACCCTAAAGGAATCAACTTCCTCTCATGCCCACTTTACAAAACATCATTGAACTTGATGCTTCTAGCGCTCTCCCTCCTACCTCCTCCTGTGTTTCCCTCATAACTACATATCTTCTTATTGAACTAGTCATACCTCCACAGAATACTCTAACCACCACTCTCCCTCAACCTCATGGTTGTGGGGCTTCAAATTTTTTGGTATGGGTTGTCTAACACCTCAAAATATCCCTAGTATATGTGCTCTCCCATGTCACCATGTATCCATAGATGAGCCCATATGCAGTAGTAGCATGTGGTATCTCATTGTGGACATTTCTATACTTGTGTGTAAAATAGTTCCAGATCGACCTCAAAAACTAAGGGATGACACTAATGAAGGTCCTTTATGTACACCTTTTGTGTCATCCACTGCAATAATCTAAACTAACTTATAAACCAATGTATTTTTTATGGATCGCAGATCAAATTTCATTTGACTCTTTTTACTAGTACCCCACCTCATAAGGACAGGAGGTACGATTACTACTTTATGGTCCCTGTACCATCATCCGTCATTATCCCCATTGGGGGGATGGGTGAGACATGAAGCGCTCTGCTAGACTGACCTTTTTTAACACATCAACGAGGCCTATATTGAGTGATATACTACTAGTAATGTTTGAGACTATAGGTTGAAAGTACATGTTGGGGGAAGATATGGGGTTTGGGTACTTATTTCTCTCCATGTGTACTACCACCCAGTTATATAATAAGTGGAGAGGCCCACAAATAGAAATTGGATTCTTCCCTTGGATAATGTAGTGAAGCAGTATATAGAGCTTCTATAATACTAATATAGCCAAATTCACTTAGTCCCCATCACCAGCAATGCCTCTATAATTAAGGCTCTCAGTCGCACCCCCATTTGTCCATCACTCATCAAGAGAATACAACCACAACTCAAAATGGAAATATACCCCTTTAGCATGTTCACAAGAGCTTTTGGATTTATGTTATAGCCCTATATTTTCCCCTATTTTTCTTCCAGGATCCGCTAGTAAGAGTGTTGCTTTCATCATTAAAATTCCCCAGGTCATGTTTGTGGCCTCCCTAATAGTTTCTTTAACAGATCATCTCCCTTGAGTGGCTCCTATTCTAGTTTGTGTTCATTCAGGAAATACCCAAGCCATTACTTGAATGAGATATCTATTACCCCCATATTCTCCTCACTAGTCTCTTTCACTAGATCCATCAACACCATTGATAGAGCTAGAATATGATCTTGGTCCTCCCACATGTTCTCCATGAGGAGGAACTCATCATATATAGACCATTGAATTGGGATCCTAATAATCTAGTGAAAGTCTCGTAGAATGATTCCATCCTCTACATGATGAATGTGGAAAGTGTTTTTCCCTAGTGAACAACTTTCTAACATCTCTATAATTTTATCATAGTGGTGAGAAACATAAAACTATGAGGCCCATGCTTCCTCATAGATCCCCAACTCACATCAGCTCATACATAAATTTGTAGCAAGATGCACAACCAGATAAGAATGAGAATATTAGTCTGTGAAGACTCCTCCCAAGTGATGGTCCCAATTTTTAGTCCATACTTTGAGTTTATAACTAAACCCTCCTTGATGATCATCTCATACAGTAGGGTGGGTGTGATGCATCATCCCCCAGCTTCTCCCTATCTATGTTTTTATGTGGTTCCAGAGACTGTATTCTAAGATTGGTGCATGGTGCTTCTAGATGTGACCTATGGTAGCTCTATAATACTAGTACCATCCTAGTGTAATTTTTCACCAGTTGTTTGTTTCATCTCTTATTCCATTAGAAAGAATACATCATCCCTCAATCTGAATCCAAAACATGGAGACCTCTTGCATAGAGGATACTCATTTTGAGCTTCTATTTGTAGCATAGTGAGGAGTGATCATCTGAGGTGCTCCAAAAGCTCTCCCCAATCATTATGTTCCTTACCATCTCTTCCCAATGAGCATCTTTTACATTGGTTCCTTGAGAGACCATTTGGTTCAATATATAAAATATTTTTGGTCTGGTTTATGAAGGTTGCTCACAAATGTCTCTCATGAATATCTTGTTTTCATAGGTAATTTAATGATGGATTGGTTCAAAGTACATTCTTAGTGAAAAACTATTTGTGGGGTTAATATCAAGGTGACAGTTACCTTTGTGAGTGATGGGGATCGAAATCACAAATCACTCACAAAGGGTGTAATCTTCACAAAAAGATAGCACAATCTTTTCTCATCGCAAACATATCATTGTCCCTCTAAGGGACCCCAAAAATACTTATAGGTGTAAAAACATGATGGATTCATGATTGATATCTACACCTAATCCTCATGAACCCGCATCAAAAACAGGCTTCATGATTATGCTTTTAAAAGGGGAGTTGATTTTATGTTTTTGAAGACACTCCCTCAAAATCTGACCCCTTTATATTGTTCTATCCAATTTTTAGGGAGGGGGGATTTTCAACATCAAAATATGCATTTCACTAGAATAGTTAAAGAATTCAAGACTGCTTCTAGTGGCATTCTTTCCAGAATAGTCTAAAATCCCTCAAAGGGGTTTGTTTCATGAATCTCCCACCTTCGTGAATGAAAGAATCTTGTGATTTCACCAACTGAGTAGAGGCCTAAGATAAGATATATATGAGTCAACATAGGGACAAATTTCTCCATAAAAAGTGTGGAAAATCTTTACAGTAATAATCAAGGAACATCAAGGCCGGTCATAGAGCACTTTATGAATATATGAATACTTAAGGGTAATATTTGTGAATTTTGTATTATAACTCACAGAGCCATTCCCACTCATGAATCTAAAAAATACTAGTAGAGAAATTTGATCATCATGAAACAGACATGCTTATAAATACCAACCTGTGTCTAATATTTGAGATGAATATGACCTTTCAACATCTGAAAATTTTTCTACTTTCACGATCCACTTCATCTTCTCAAATGAAAGATAAAATGGATTTCCCAAGCTATACCATCATCATGAAACCCCATGCCTTCTGTTCTTGAGGGCCTCTACCTAAATTTGATATTCCATTCATGAAGGTATATTCCCTTAGTAGAAGAATAAGGGCCTCTAAGGCACTTGATGATTTGAAAATCATTCATCCTTTGAAAATCACACCCCCTTTGAATCAGGACAACACTCCAAGGTATGGGAGCCCTATTTCATGAATAATAATCTTTCAAAAAGTCCCTAACCATTGAAAGGCACAATAACTTCATGAATCACCTCTTGGTAAAGCCCTATGATTTTCTCAACCTCTCTCCTAGGTCTCTCCATGTTTCCTCCCCTTTACTAACACATATTCATGAAGGTCAAGTCCCCCCCCCCAACTACCAATCTTGGATCAGTTTAACTACACATTAAGTCCCTACATGACCAGTACCACCCACACAAATCTCCACCCACTTCATTACATGTGTGGTCTAGGCCTCCAATATCCCTATTTCATATAATAATTGGTACCCCAACCTCCCTTTTTCTAAGCATGATGACCATAAAATCGACTTAATATTCAAAAAATTCTCCTTGGTAGTGAGAACACCATGCCCCACCTAGAGGTACATGAGAGGTGGTCATGTAGTTCCTATGGGTGAGAAGTGAGCTCACCAATATCCAAGATTTATGAGGTAAAACTACATAGTTCCACATCCCAATCATACAATGTTAAACTACATGAAAATATCCTCAACACATGACATAAAATTATAGCCATACCCTTTGTGACAAACATAGGATTCCCCATGTATGATTATCATGGGATTCAACATTGACCTCATCTATAGTAAATGGATCTTGTACCAATAAACTTCCATGTTTAAGACTCACACCATCCCCCCATCCATGAAATGCGAATCTGATACGAGGAAGCTTCCATGCATAGGCACCATGCCATTCGTCCACATCAGAGGATGTGAATCCCATTCCATGTATATTATACAAATAATCCTCACACCATTTCCTGTTGATGATCCTTTTGTGACACGAGTATCCTTACCGCATGATGTTAAACTAATTTCATCATTCATGTCACATGCACCTAAATTGTGGCACCAAAATATATGAGTTTTGATCCCTATTTTATTAAATAGGGTATATAAAAAACCTCTATAAGGTTCAATCCCAACATTGGAAAACTATCTAGGTGTTCCCTCATTGGGGATCACTTCCTGGACCCACCTCCATGGGGTGTTCTGATCCATTGGTAATACCAAGTGTTCCCCCTAGGGACGCACCTCCTAGATCTTCCCCAATGGGGAATTCTGATTCATTAGTAAACTATCTAGGTGTCCCCTACTAGGAACTCACTTTCTGAATTCGCCTCATAAGGGAAGTCTGATCCATTAACAAACAACTTAGGTGTGACATATCCCCCCCTAAAGAACACACCTATATGATCCACCTCCATGGGTTTTTCTGATCAACAAAATTTGGTCTCCATGATACATTAAGTGTTTTCCCCATATCCTCATCTATGGGGCATTCTGATTCATTGGTAAAATACTCATGTGGTACATATTCCCTCCAAGGGACACACCTCATTGGTCTACTTATAAGGGTTGCTCCAATCAAACAAATCCCATACCTAAAATACATTAAACTTGTTCCATATATCATCCACCACAAGGAATTCTTATCCACTCGTAAACTATCCAGGTCTGACTTCTTCCAACCCAGGGAAAAACATCTTTTGTCTTCCTCAACAGGGTTGTCTGATAAACCAAATCCTATATCCACAAAATGTTAAAATCATGCCCTAGATTCACCTCCATGGTGCATTCAAATCTACTAAAAAACTGTTCAGATGTGACATCTCCCTCATAGTGACACACTTACTTGATCTACCTCTATGGGTTTTTTATCAACCAATACCATATACAAAAGATGTTAAAATCATTATTTGTATTTACCACCATGTGGAGTTCTGATCTACTGGTAAACTATCCATGTGTGACATATTCCCTCTTAGGGATGAACATACTTGATCTCCCTCTATGGGGTGTTTTGATCAACCTATACAATCTACAAAAGATGTTAAACTCATGACATGGATTCACCTCCACCCGACATTCTCATCCACTGGTAAACTATCTAGGTGTGACATATTCCATCCTAGGTATACACCTCCTTGATCCACATACATGGTTTGTTTTGATCAATTAATCATGTTGACACAATATGTTAAACTTATTCCATCGATCCACTTCCACGATACATTTTGATCCATCGGTAAACTATCATGGTGTGACATATTACCTCCAAGAGAAACACCTCCTTGATCTTTCTCCATGAGGAATTTTGTTTAACCAATCCAATCTCCAAAATATCTTAAACTCATTCCCCGAATCTACCTCCATGGGGAATTGTAATCCTATGGTAAACTATCCAGGTGTGAAATCTGACCTCCTAGGGACACGCCTCCTTGATTCGACTCCATGGGGTGTTTTGATCAAAAAATATCATCTTCAAAAGAAGTTAAACTAATGACCCAAATCCACCACCATGGATCATTTATATCCATAAGTAAAATATCCAAGCGTGTCATCTCACCTCTGAGGGACACACCTCCTTGATCTAACTCTATGAGGAATTCTGATGAAAAAAAACTTCCTCCATAATTCTTTATACTTGTGCCCTAATCCATCTCAATAAGATGTTTTGATCCATCTCTAAATGATATAGAAGTTGTGACCTGAACCAGAATAAATCCCTCATTCAGTAAAAATGAGATTTCTTAGGTAAAAATCCTTGGGAGAGTTAATCCCCTTGGTGTTAATTACCTCAAGATCAATATTGGATGTCTTATGTTTCAGGACTAAGATACCACATATAATATTACATCACATTAGGAAGATTCACATGTGACCAATTTTGAAAATGTCAAGACATTCTCATAGATTCCCAATGTGACTAATCTCCTGACCAAAGGATGTTTCCCTATTAAGATAGAAGCAGTGTAATTAACCGACATCTACAAGGAGATGGCACTTAGAAAGAGTTCCATGAACTTGAATTAAAACTATGAGGGAGACCCATACTAGGAAATGAGATCGAGGATTAAAACATAGAATGAGGAACTGACATCCCATCATCCCATTTTGATCCAAGAGAAAAACTCACTGTTGAAAGTAATGAAAGTCGCCTACCTTCAGCAAGTGGGAATGCATGGAAACTAGAAGTCAGTGCGCACACCCAATGTGCAGTAGGGTCCCCACAAAAAGGGTTATAAACATAATATATGTATATATATATATATATGTATATATATATCAATGATCACGGTGTGTTAGAATTGGGAATTCGGTGTTTCCAAAAGTTTCTAATGGTTAAATCAAAATTTCTCTGAAAAATTATTATCTTTTAAATAATATTATATAAGTATGACATAGTTTTTTTATCACCATTATTATACCTTTAAGACCACAATATAATGATTTTTTTTGAAAATACAAATCATATACTTCAAAATGACATAAAAATAATATATATAGCTTAAAATATATTTACTAATTGACTTCAATATCAAAATAAAACTAAAAACAATGGAATAATATCTTTATGGTAGATACCTGAACCACCTAAAAAAACCATGACTTGTTTTAATTTCTATATTGACCATTGAATTAATCCTTATCTCTATCCATAAAATCAAAAAATAATTATTTAAATGTTGATGTGTTGATTAACTAAATAATTTTTGTGAAATTGATTATAAAAAAACAAAAAAAAATTATAATAAATACGTGTAATGTTTTTCACTTTAATTCCCAAACATAACATAATTCATTATTATTCACTTAAAATTAATCTCAAACACTCATAGTACTTTTATAACATGTTTATTGACACGTTGTGACTACTTTGGTCAATTATTAAATCAAGAAATAAATATAACAAACTATAGACCTTGTATCAATGTCAAACCAAACTAAAATAATGAAATCATTAATTATTGATTATAGATTATCAATACATGATGAAAAATAATCACAACCAAAATAGTATATATCAAGGCACATTGGACCTTAATGAAAATATGACACTAAAAATTTTATGGATCATTCTAAGTCTATTCATTAAAATTAGGGAAACCGAATACACAACCAATGGTCATATAATTGAAAATCCATTTCAAGCATTTTTCTAACATATTATTACATAAAGGGGTTTTTAATGATTACACCAAGAAATTTCAAGGATTTAAATCCCAAATTGCTTCCCCTAGGTTTGTTGATCACACTGAAAAGTATTTGACACACCCATTTAACAAATCAAATTCTAAAACCATATCTTTGTTTCAAAATACCTATTTCAAAATTAAAAATAAAAAACCCTAAATTAATTCCATAACTGTATTTAAAATTTTATTTCAAAACAAATCTCCTAGTTTTTTCACAAAAACAAAAAAAAAATAGAATATTGATCATCCCAAAAAACTTCAAGGGAACCCAACTTATAAAAATTTTAAGATGAAAAGTTATATCCCAAAATTGTTTATATAAAAAACCAAGGGTTTATAATATTTTAAAACATTTAAAAATAAAATAATTTAATTAGGGAAATTTTAGAATAACCTTATTAAAAAAATGAACATTTTACACAAAATAATAAAAATTACAACAACATTCCACTGCCATAATTTATTATTGTCAAAAAACCCAACTATTTGTTTATCCCTATGTATGAAACAATTTCATTATCCATCCTACACCCCTATTGATATTTTTAGATAATCATGTCAATCAAACCAACAATGTGTATTCCTAATAAATAAACTCCCCTATAAACATTTTCTAATAATAGTAATTTTTTTCAGGTTTTAACACAACCAATACATTAATATTATTATTTATTTGTGTTATCATACCATAACATAATTTTTTTTCTATTGATTTATTAAATTGGGAATTGACCATGGTATTAAAATAATCAAGAATGAACTTATTTTGAAATATTCATGTAATTCTTTGACCTTATTTGAAATTATTATTTCATGAAAAATATATCAACAACCAAAACCTCATTTTTATTTTTTGATGTCTCATTATGTTATGTTTGATATTATTAGGTATTTATTGAACAAATTCGATGAAGTTACTCTTGGAATAAATTTATAAGAAAAAATAAATTACACAGATAATCATGTAGATCATTCTAGAGTGACCATGATGGTCGAAAATATTTATGTTTAAGAAAATTTCAAGATCAACTGTGAATTTAATGTTTATAAATTATTCCCACTCCCTGGTCAATCGTATAGTGTCATTAAAATTCCTTGGAAAAAATTTATAATGTACCAAGAAACTAAACAAAATAATTAAATGAATACATATCATAACCTAAAGGGACTATAATAATTGACTGCATAACTAAATCAAAGTAACTACGAGCTATTTCATGGTCAAACATGACAACATTATTATAATATTATTTTAGGTGTTGTATTTTTTTATAAAATAACTCACATGAGCTTATCAAAACAAGTCACATACTAGGCTTACTGAGGATACATGGAACCATCATCGGACTAAGTTGAAAATCATCCTTTCTATAATATTGATATAGAATATTTTGATTTTTGGAAATGTGGTCAGCCACTATTTCATATGTACTGATTAGAGGGTATAAAAATTTAATAAGAGGACAATGCACAACTAGATTCTACTATTACAATAAAAAGTAAAATTTATCTCAATATGGATCCATCTAAACCATTAAAGAAGAATTCATTTCCAAATGTATGTTAAATGATATTTTTAATGAATAATATAAAATATTTTGAGTTCAACTTCTTAGAGATCAATATGATTAATTAATACAAAGTATAAAATATCATTTTTTTTACTAATTACATATTCATTAAAATTTTGGATGAACAATTCAACCATTTTTTAGTTTATTTGGATAATTAAGAATTTTTTATTTTCTTATGCTCTTATTTGTAATTTCTTGTTTTATATTTTATTTTTAACTCTATTATTTACATTAATTTGTTTCAATTAAAAAAATAATGATAATTTTTTTTTTCTATTTTGTCTTTATTTTGGGTTTTTCTATTTTTTATTCATATGTTATATTTCTCCTTCTAATTAAAAGAATATGTGATAGAGAAAAGTGAATCAGGGAGTGAAGTGATAAGTGATTATAATCATATAGTTAGCGTGAATTCTTATGCATACTCTTAGTAATATATACTTATATCAATCAAGATTCATCTTAATTGGTTGATATTTGAATCGTCATTGTATCACTTGATTATTAATGGAGTGATTCTACATGTAGACATAAGGAAATATAAGTATTTGTTTATTTCAATCATAGTACTCTGATACTCAACTATGAAAAAATACTACAAGTTTATGGAAATCCATGATCATGAATCATGGTCACGAAGTTGGCATAAAATATGAACAAAACCTTATTTCTTCACTAAAATGGAATTTATTTGAGGAATCTTCTACGAATAAACTACAACTCTACATCTTTATATTTCAATTATGGTAAATATTTTTCATTAAGAACACTAAAATACCCCATTAATTATTTTAATTTTAAGAAAAGAACTAATTAAATATAAAAAACAGTGAAAAATTATATAAATTGAGATGATATTGGCACTAATATACTACATAATTCAAGAAATAATTATATTATGTGATAATTTCTTGATGGATGATGAGTAAAATTTAGTGTTATAATTGTAGAGTATATTATTTTATTAATTAATAATTAGAATGGTTGTTAATTTTAGTAGTGTGTTAAAAAAATTAATTCATATATTATATGTTCATATCTTATCCATATATATAAGAATCCCTATATATCGAAATAAAAATAAAATTTCATTTAAGATATAGGATCATTGAGTGTAAAATCAAAGGGATTTTAGGAACCAATGCCATAAAACTAGTTGAAATATTCAATAAGAAAATGTAGAGAATGAATCACTACATAATTCTATAAATAAAGAGTGAAAATTTCTTAATAATTTTAAAAATATGGTTAAAAATGGGACCCTAATGTAGTTATCCATAACCAATAGAAATTATTGAATATATTTTTTAAATTACCAAGAATTGACCACAGTATTTGATTTATGATCAGAATTAATCTATTTGTTTCCCAAGATTCATGGATTATTAAGTGAGGATCCCCATAAACACCTAAAATAATTTCACACAGTTTAATCTTCTATGAATCCTTAGGTTTTCATAAAACATGAAATTAAAATGATAAATTTTCTATTTTCACTGATAAGAGAGTGGTCATATTACTGTCAACCCACAACTATAGGAAATTGTTAGGGTTCAAAGAAACACTTTTTTAAAAAGATTATTTTCAACCTCATGTTAAAAAATAATTACAATGGAAAATTATAACTTAAGTTATTCCCAGGGAGATACATTACATGAGTACTTGTAATGGTTTAATATGTTGCTAATTTTTGTACATACAATCACGTTGGTAATAATATTTTTATTAAAGAACATTATAATGGATCAATGTCTATGGATTAAAACATGATTTATTTTATACCTAATGTATCATAGGTAGGTAAAACCAAAGTCTTTAATAGGAAACTCATATAAAACAAAGAATAAAATACCCAATTTTATATAAATATAATAATGAAACATGTTATAAGAGTCTAAGAGATATCCACATTCACCACAGACAAAATCCTTACAGTTATAAGACTTATAGATTTGACCACTATTCATAGGAAAATGATGATATAAAATGAACATCTAAAATCAAAACATGAACCAGTTCTTTCAAATTTCATGAATTTTTAATATATTATTTATAGAATCATTTCATAGACCAATTCATACAACAACAAGGCTCATTTCTGAATAGTACTATAATTTTTATTGCATGCATTTTTCAATAAACATATCTTAGTTATAACATTCATATACCCATCAATAATGAAGGATTTTTAGATAAAAAACACTAGGTTTAATGGTAGACCACATCAGAAAAATAATAGATATTTCCATGGATATATAAATATATTATATCCTAGTTACCTTCAAAGAAATTGAAGTCAATTAAATTAGCCCATAACTTACTAACAACTACACTTAAAACATTAAACCTATTTTAAAAAAATATTAAGATCACTGTATAAAAATAGTAAACCACATTGAAAATATGGATAACCCGTGTATGCTAATTAGCTACTGAGATGAGTGTTTTGAAATGTATTGTTACAATAAAGTTACGTTATCAACTTGTAGTGAACCCTAAAGAAAAAGGAAATGTGAGTGATGTTACACTATGCGGTGGAACATATATTAGATCACTAAATATATTTACTCTTCTACTAGTGTATTATAAATAAAGTTTAAAATTATATGATTCATTAGTATAAGATATAAATTTATAATTATGGTTCCATCAATGTAAAAATTAAATATCATTGATAAAGAAAAGCATGAGGTAGGGAGATTTTATAATTTCCAAATCTATGATATTTTTTTAGCATTTCCTTAAAGAGAACTCATAGAAAAGAAACTTGTAAACATTGAGCTTGATATAGATATTTTCAACACTTTTTGGAAGGTCCATGTTACTATTCATTTTATCAATGTTGTAAAAATTACAAAAAAGTTTCAAAAAAATTAAAATATGTGTGTACACATAGAGTGCGAGTAAAATGATATGATAGATATTCATATAGATGAATGTATCATCTTTGATTAGAAAAACTTTTCCAACTAAATAAAGGATCTTGGATCCTTTTCTATATAGTTCACTATAAGGGAGACCAATTTATAATATTCTATTCAGGATTTTGATTAATTTATCAACATTATAATTCAAAATCTCTAACCAATTTTGAAAACAAAATACCACTAGAATATCCCTCTAATTATAAAATCATGGCACAACAAGACCATTAAGAGTAATTGATGATGTAAAAGTCTGTGTAAATAGTCTAATATTCTTAGCTAATTTGTAATTACTTTATATAGAGGTTAAAATAATTTAAGGGAAATCCCTACTCATCCTAAGAAAACCAATTTTTTAAATAGCTAATATAATCTTTAATGTTCATAAAGGAAAGTTTTATATTGCATTTGTTCATTATATATTTTGTTTTAATATATTTTATACTATAATACATGAATTAGAGAAACAATCATCATTTTCTATCCATATAATAGATTGGTTTTCTACTAATTTATTCCCTAATCATTCATGAATTTAATTTTAAATACGGAATTATAAACTAGAGAACATTATGATTTATTATCAATAAATACACACTTGTTAAAATATTTTTTTGTATTTTCATATAATTTTTTTTATCTTTAATGATGAAATATTATTTGAAATAATTATTTAATTTATTGATTTATATAAATTCACATTATCGTCTTCATTGTCTAATCATATGTATACCACTGAAAACACACATGTCTATTAGGATTGTTTAGATATGAATTTACTTAGAAACAATGCTTTTTTCCACCATGTTATAAAGCATTAAGAAATGTTTCTCAAACCAAGAAAAAATTATTATGTCAAACATTAAAGATATAATACCAGATTAAGAGAAAAAACTCTGTAACTTACCCTATATAACTAAAATATTTATAAGATGAAACCTATCATGCATTCTTGGAAATATCACATCTTTGAACATTAAAAGGAATTTATTTGAATGGGAGTAAAAAATAATTATGAAACGAAAAAATAATCTTGAACTCATATTTACATGATCTAGTTATGAATTAGGTGAGTATATTGTCACCCATTAGAATATTTTATCCTATATTTGATAGAAAGAGGGTCTCTATAGTCAAAATATGGTGTAATAAAAGTTCCTTTACAGTGGTATGTAATGAGTTTAGAGAGTTAGTTCAATCTATGGTTATAATAAATAAATTATATGTACCTCAAATAAGTCACTAGGAAGAACCATTGCCCTATATTTTCTTTCTGAAATGTTTTAGAGGATGGTGTGGGAGTCACACTAATATTTATTTGTTGGATAATCTATAAACATAAAAATTAATATATCCCCCATAAATCCAGAGATGACTACCTTTATCTACCCATTTGGGACACTTTCATATCAAAGTATGCATTTTGGATTTTATAACTACAATATAAATTTTTTATATTTTATGATGAGTATCATTATTGATTAATTTGTGTCATGTGTATAAGTATTTATAAAAAATATAACTATTTACTGACCATCCATTAATTCTGGTATTTTTAACTTACGATATATCCTTATAAGATGTATAAAGAATAAAAAAACCATAACTCTGATAAGTGTTATTTCATGTTAAATATGAACATACTTCTATTTCATATGGTTTCTAAGGATTCTATTTGTATATAAAAATTCAAGGTATAAATTATTTCATCCATAACCTACCCTTAAAATATGAGAGAGGTTAGATCATTTAGATTTTGTGTTGAGTTTTATAAAATTTTCAATAAAAATTTAAATAATGATTCACATCATATATCATAGTTTTTATTAAAATTTTGTGATTTAGTTTTTCATTTGTAGTGTAAAAAATCATTTAATAAATCTAGATCCATTATTTGAGAAGCAAGGTGGACCATTCATTAGGTGGACCATTCCTTTTCCTAATGAATTGGTAGAAGGTAAAATGACATCAAATATGCTTCTCTAAATTTATATGCTTCAAAAATAATTCACACTAAAAATGATAAAGATTACATATTTTCAATTTTTGATCAAGAAAAATTTATATCAAACCTTTTTTGTTAAATGGTGATAATTTTTACTAACTTTAAACTTGTTTTGTGTCATCTTAAAAATTATATATCTAAAATGATACTCATTAGATAGGTTTTAATTCGTGTGAATTTTTTCACTAAGAATAAATACAGGAGAGGGATAGAGAATTAATTGGTAGATCACATCAGTACAATTATCTATAATATAAGAATGAACCTTGTGGATCTCATTATTATTAGAAATATATTTCTAAATGATCCCTTACAACATGTAAAAGGTAACATTTCCTGGTATATGGATATTGTAAATTATTTAGTAATATCTAATATTCTAAACAGGTTCAAGAAAATCATTTTCTTAAATTATGTAGTGAGTCAAGGATATTTTAATAATATGATATGTATATATATATTTGACTTTTATAGTGATCATGTCACTAGGAGAAGTATACTTGATCATGAGGTTTCCTTGGACCCTAACGTTTTCAAAAAAACTATATTTTGGAAATTCTTTTAGTTAACTAAAGAAATACAAAAATTTTATAGACTTGGGATTATATTAGACTTCTATAAATAGAGGTTAATTTGAGTATTGTATGATATGTTCTTGCTTTTTTTATAAGGAAAATATTTCTAATAGGATATAAATTCTAACACAACCTCTATTATGTTTTTATTTAATTTTTTTTATGGTAAATACTTCATGGGATTCATCCTTAATTCCGTAGTCTATCATTACATTTTATGATCATGGAATATGTATAAAAAGATATATAATACATTTTTTTTCCCAAAATAGGATTATAACATGAGAGGGTGTGAATTTGGTTATTTTAATTTATAAACTATCCCACACCAATGATTTTTTTCTGTATTTATTGGAAACATATACCTTACTAAAAAATTTTATGAAGTAATTAAATCAATAAATGAGTGATACATGCGATATTAATTGGTTCACCCAAATGGGATAATCCAAGGATCATGTATGGAATTTTTTCTATTCACCTCTATCTCCAAATCTCACTTATTTTTGGTTACCAATTTTAGAGCATCTGTGATAACCCTTCTAGTTTATAACCATGAATAATGGAAAGCTTGTTACTCTCCTAGAATAATGGAATGCATTGATCCTAGTGTAGAAATCATCTCCTTCAGTGAAATTTCAATGAAAAATATCTAAATTAAAGTGTAAAAAATACTAAAATTTCATCTTATTGAATAAATTCATAGAAATATTCTTGGGAAGGGCCTCCTAGATCACCTCCATCTTATACATTTTTTAATCATGAAACAAGAAAATGGTTTTCTCACTGCTCTATATATTCTTCACCAATTTATGGAAATGAAATATTCTACCTCAATCTATCTTAACTCATTATTTTTTAAGATATAATCAATACCCCTCTACCTTAAAGATACCCCTCTAGTTTTTAGAAATATTTATCTAATCATTTTTATAAAACATATCCACTATAATTTTTACTAATAAATAATTTCAAAATTGAAAAAGTAAACTCTATTCAATCTATTATAGAGAAAATTTCCTTCAAAAATAGAAAATTATCATTCCATAATGCATCCATCATCCAAAAATATATCTATAAATATTTTTAAAATCAAATATTAAAAATATAACCATCATTTTGTTATTTCACATTCCATTTTTCCACTTTTCTCTTCCTTGATGTTTTATGCATGGCCAAATTCATATTCATAAAAATATCCAAAATATCCATTAAATTTTTCAAAACACTATGGACTAAACATAAATTAGATTTATGATTGATTACATATATTCAATGCATGCATCAATAAGGAATATCATATCTGTTACATCTACTACTTGCTGAGCTTCTCCATTATATAGGTATCTAAAACCGCCATTTACTATGTCACTTAAAATCAATTATAATTAAAAAAAATAAAAGGAAAACTACACGAAAAGTCATTATAGTCATTAATTAGAGATTATTTGGAAGTTTGATACTCTAGATAGAAGAATAGTTAAATCTCATGAACTATCTTGAACAACTATATGATGCCTCGTGAACCTCATGAATAACCTTGAAAATTCTTTCCAACCTTAAGATAAGCCTTGAAAAACCTAATTATGGTCTGTAACAACCTAAAAAAGTTATTACCCAACCTTATAAGCATTTTAATAAACTTTAAAAAGTATTACCAAAACCATATGTGTTAGTGCACCAATATTATGAGGTATCTCCATAACCTTATGAGGATACACACCCACCTTATAGTAACATAGACCAATCATATGAGGTAGAACCCACATTCTATCTCAACCTTACGCATATTTGTCGAAACCCTATGAATTTGAATACCTTCTTCATGCCTTTATTATATTTCTCCAGATATAAAATAAATAATTAAATATGAGATTTACTAATTAACAAAAACTTCATTTCAGATTCCTTTTTTTATTATCAACAAACGTAACTCAAAAAACACCACCAAGGGGATTTTTGTCAAAAATAACCCCCTTTGGTTTTTTAAAACAACATGATAGATTTTAAACATCAAATAATGAGAAATTTTAGAATCTCTATATTTGAAAATAAAAACACTAAGCATCTTTCCATCAATAATTTTATTAATAATTCACTTAACAAAAACTATAAACCCACGTGATTCAATATTGATATGAGAATAAATATTTAAATGAAAATATACTCATAAAAATACTTCATTGACCTTCAAGAAACTTCACTGTCATTCTAATATTCTTCTCCCCGTTATTTAATCATTCATTCACTCTCTTATTTCAAAAAAACCACTGCACCCTCTTACTAAAAACATCTTCTCATAAATTGATCAAAAATAAAAAAGATAAATCCAATAAATGATCAGAAAATAAATATAGATATTCAAATACAAATCACAATAAATAGTTACCAACATTTTAACGAAAATTAATTCCAATGGGGAATTGAAGGTCCAATATAAAACTGATTTGGTTGGAGGGATTTGGTTAGACTATAGGAGAGAACATATGTATTTCAAAATCTATCTTATGTAGTGTCTTGGTCATAATATTAATTAACTAAGACTATGATGATACATAATATATCATAATAACATATTTCCCCTCTTTATCCTTTATGAAATGTTATTTTATTTTTATGTTCTAAGTTATTGAATAATGAATTGTATTTTTTCAATGACTTGTAGCACTAAAGTTGTCACAATTAATAGTAATAGGAGATGATACTTTTGAAACAATGTCTTCAAGATATTATATCATTCATCTGATATAGGTGTAATCACGAGTGTTTATCATATATTAATAATATACCATTATTAAAGAGTATAAATATTGACTATTTCTAATCAAAGAGATACAATAACTATTTATATTGAATATACATCCATTGCTTGACTTTTGTTTATCCATTGAACCTTCCAAACCTGCACCCATATAGACCAAGAGTTATTATTGTGAATTGATGCAACCAAATTGACCAGAATCCAATGTTTGGTTGATATAATAGAGTATTATTCTCATATATTTCATTTGAATTTATTTTGGATGGATTTAATTGTAGTAATATTGACATGTGATAAAAAAGTTCTGGTAATGTGGCTATCAAGTACAACAAACACTCAGTAATATTTCTTTAATGTGTCTCATCAACCTCATTACCGTCTTCATATTTTAATAATTTCACATGGGTAGTCATCAACGTTTTAATTATCCTTCAGTAACCCATTTAATACCCTTTTAACACCTCCTTTACATATTTTTTTAGAAACAAAATTATTGACCTTTCTTTGAATCACCCGCAAGCCGAGGAAGAATAATAGCTAACCAATCAAATACATTTCAAATTCTCACATCATGAATTCTGAAAAATTATTCCATTATGAAACATCCAAGCCACAAAAAAAATCATCTATATAAATATCTTCCCACATCCACTAATATTTATCTTTATTTATGTACTGGTTGCGATCAGCCTAAACTCTTTGAAACTGTGCTTCTTCAACTATTGGTCTAGTCAAGAGTACTATGCCCTTAGTGACTTCTTTAGGACATATAATTAATTCTTTAAATGGAATAAATTTTTTATCATCATCCACTAAGAATTCATTTTTTTGTTAATTTAAAATTCTTCTTTATGTTACCAATTCTAGAATGTTGATTTACCATCCATTTGATACACTTTTGAAGCCTCTTTGCACTGCCACGTTCACAAATAGTCCTATGGTTTTATGTATATCCATGGGTAAGAAAATTTCAAACATAACATTGTATTATATATTATACTATCCACCAAACACAGGTATTTATTTTCTTCATACATCTATTGAGTTTATTTCTTAAAATCCTATTAGTTATGATAACATTTTTATTTTATATCTTTGGAAAAATTTACCAAGCATGGTTATTTTAAATTTTTCAAGATCTTCATGAATAACCATGAATCATTTTTATCCCTATAATCCCCCTCAAATCTATTATTATTTACTAGAGATATAAAAAATGTTTTTTGATCCTTTATAATCCTAGTTTGAATCATGGATATCTAATCAATAAATAATATCATTGTCACTTATTAATGTCATGCTACATTCCCATATTCAAGCTAGTTTTACTGCTACATTTTCCTCAAAATCAAATATTTCATCAAATTATTATATATATCCTAGAACACATCATATTTTTTATTAATATCCATCAACCATTCCATATTACTGTAGTCAATAATGAATAATACAAAATATCTTCTTTCATTCATGGATTTGTGCATCACCAGTACACACATATCCAGATGCACTAGATTGATAATTATTGTTCAATTATTTTATTTTGGATTATATGTCTTTCAAAAAAATCTTCCCTTGAAATGTATCATACATTTTAGTGAGATCTCATGAAATTGTTTGTAAGTCTCGATGACCTTCATTTTACACTCAGTATTCCATATTTTTTTGGGTCGAATGGAAAATACACTTATGAAATAATAAATTTTATTCATACTTGGATAGTAATAATGTATCATATTATACATTAATTAGATAGATGAATATTTTTGAGTGAATTATATAGAAAACTACAGTACCATATTTTATATTTATGGTGAAACTATTTTTGTTGAACATCATTACATGTCCTTAGTGGCATAATCAACTTAAAAAGAGTCGATTATGACTATATAATTACACCAACAAGACATGTATATGGTTCAATTATTCCACCTATCTTGGACTTTATGGAGATGATAATATTTTCCCCCACATCATTTTAAAATATCACAAATTCATCCATATCATATTTTATCCTTGCGATGAGGGATTTATTTCCTATCATATTGGAACTGCATCACCTATTTGAAATCCATGTTCTCGCACTATAAATTTCTCTCAGATCGACTTTTAAAAACATTTCCTTCTCAGATATTCCCTTTTTGATCCATGTTTTTTTGTTTTGATTCTTTTTGTGAAAACTTAGTTTCATCCACATATAAATCCACAGATTCTTTCTCATATTACAAAGAGTCATATCACATTTATGTTTTCATTATAATTGTTGAATCTTATAACAAATGTGATCTCCCCATTATGGTTTCTTTTTTTATATCCATTCATACCCATGATGATCGATAGATATATTTAGGACCAAAAACCTATACAACAAAAATTGTAGTCAATTAAAACATATTTTTAATTGTAAATTTTTCTCATATTTTTTTATTTTTCAAGAGACTTACAGTGAATGTTTCCTATAAGACACATAAATTGTGTGTTTATAATTTTTACAAAAATAAAAACAAACATTTGGTGTATTTTTATAGTGTCTTATATTCTCTGAATTTTAACTTTGAATTATTCTATGAATCACTCAAAACAACCTTCTTCCAGGAAGTGGTTGCTTGAGATTTTTCTAGAATTATTATTTCTTTATTATTTTGGTTAAGCTACATATCTAATTTTTTAATGTCTTTGAACCATTAAACATGTGTATTGATATCTAATTTCTCTATAGGTACCCCATGCACCTCCTTTTCTTATTTCACAACTCAAATATTAAAACGTTTTTATTCTAAGCCATTATTTATAAGTCTCTCTTGATCATCACATTTTTATCAAAAATTAATGAATCCACCTTTGTGTTACTCGATTCCTTTGAATTAGTATTTCAATAAATTTTTCATTTCATCAATAATTTAGGAATGTACTTAAATTATATTCTAGAGTTCATTGTAATTTGATGAATTTATTGAATTTCAATGTTTGATTATTTAATCTCCATTTTTAATTCGTACATTTCCTCTTCTTTTTAATAGATATAGAGCTTGTATTCCTGAAAAACTCTATTGTATTTATATATTTTATTCCATAAATTGTCAATTTCTTTAAGGGTTTATTTTAATTCATCTTTAATTTAAACACAACCTTTAATTCCAACATCATCGTCAGAATTTTCGTCAAATGATGTCTTGAATAAAATAACCACCATGCTTTCTTATTTGAAGTATTTTCTTTCCTCAACCTCATGAATGTTTTATTCATATAATATATCATCATATTTAGATAGAATGATTTTATTATTGAATAATTCATATCATAGTTTCATTTTTCTATTCATTCCTTTAAATGTTTTCTACATCAGTTCTTCCCCTTATCACTATATTGAAATTTCTTAGGTCACTTAGAAACAAGAAGAACCACTTCCCCACATTAAAAACACATAAGTAGAAATTTTAAATTTAATTTTCCTTTTAATCATTTAATATTAAAAGAATTGTATGAAATTATCTCATTAACTTATTCATTCTTGAGATCATCTCTCAGTGATAATTTCTTCATTTTATAAATTGTTATATCCTGAGATTTTTCTTTTTGGAAAAGACTCATTATAAATATTTCTCCTTCCATACACCACAATAGTGTTATGAAGGTTGTCCAACATCACTTAATTTGGATCTTTATCATCAATAACATAAACATATTAATTAAACAGTGGAAATAATCTTATTGAAATTCTTGAAAAATGGTTTAAATAATCAATAATATCTCTATGTTTGCACATCTCATCCACTATAATATTAATTTGATTAAAAAACAAATCAACTAATTTTTTTTGGATCAAAAAAAAATTTCATATTTATTTAATAATATCAAAATCTACTATACTATGAATTTTGAATCACCTTTATTGATATTGAGCAGATTCCCCTTATATCATGAGATATGTTTTCTTACATAACCTTTGTATATATAGTTCTCACTAATGTTGCACCTAATCCATTGAATTCTTTGGAAAAATCTACCAACACCTTATGATCTATTTCTGATAAATCTCCACTCTCCATGCTAGCTATGATTACATGAATAGATTATAATTAACATCCATCCCTAGTTTTTTAAAACAGTGTTCCATTCAATTTTCTATAACTGAAACTACAAGCTTCAAAAATAGTGATACCTTAATGATTGAAAAATACTAACACATTATCATAGAGAGAGAAATTCATGAAAAACCTTTAAATTTGGTACTAGATTTTGGTCCCCAATGCAGTTTATACCTTGAGAGGGGGTGAATATGGGTATGTTAATTTATAAACCATTCCACCTCTATGACACATAGTCATTCTAATGTGATGAAATAAAAAAATGGGAGACACGAGAGATTTTAATTGCTTCACCCAAAAGGGGTAATCTAACGATCATGAAAGGAGAAGTGCATATACACCTGAAGCACTACATATCACTGCTTTTTGGTTAAATATTCTTGATTGGTCACACTGACCCTTTTGGTTTACAACCATAAACAATGGAAATCCTATAACACCTCGACCCCAGTTACACAGAGTCGGTTCATTATTACATAACATTGGCACGACCACAAAAGATCATGTCTCGAAAGACCAATTAGTTTAGTAGCCTTGGAATAACTGGATACATTCATAATGTTTACATTACATCATAAAGTGAAAACTATGAAAACAACATCTTGTTTTCATATCCCCTCATACTATCCATTAAGGTCATTCATAAATTACTTCTTTACATCCTAGGAAAAATAAAACATTGAAAGGGGTGAGCTCAGATGCTCAGTAAGGATAACAATATAGCAGAAACTTTCATAAATAAGGATAAACATTTAAGGCAATGTATAACTAAAACAAAAGCCTTTTAAACTTGAAAATCAGCATAATATAGAAAAGATAAAATGAAATAATGGCATTTACTTATTGACATGGATATTCTACTAGTCGAATAATCACATGCAATATCAATAACCACTTTTATAATGATGGAATGCATAATATCAGACTGTCATAACCACATAGCCAAGGCCTCGTGCCAAGACTAAAAATAAGATTTTTTCAGGGCCATGTTCCAAGACACTATTTTATCCCATGATACCTACCGATGCATGGAGGAGCTATAGAGGGCTCCACCCATCACTTATTAAGTCCAATACATTCCTCATATTAACATGTTTAACCATAACATAAATATTCGTTTTAAAAATATCATACGAAATGTCAATACTTTCTCCAACAACCATGAATGGTATAAAAATAACACATCCATAGTAAAAAATATCACAAAACCTTCAATACAATATGGATGTTTTTTATCACAATAAATAAACTTCAAATAAGCTTAAAATTCATTAAAGGATGTTGACATAGATGAAATCAAAACTATTTGAGAGAAATATGTCTTTTTTTGAAATCATTTGAAAGTCACATAATTAAAAAGTAAAACATTTACTTTGAAAATTTTCTTAAAATCTTGTGAGGGAAGCTTCGATGATTTTATAACGGCGGAAAATAGTTGCACTCGCCGTATAAGTTAAAAAAAGACATTCTTACCTTAATTCCGTCGAAAAGGTTAAAAAGGGACTTGTTTGGAAAACGACAGAAAGATTCCTTTGTAAACATCTTATAAAAAGTCTACAGGGGTATAAATGACTTTATCCCATAATATTTAAAATAGTATGAATGATTTGAAATACATTTTTAAGAAACATGGATGTGGATGATAAAGATTTCCCAGTAGATAATTACGTATAAACAACCTCGGATAATGAAGAGATTGTGAAATAAACCATTACCTTGTACTTTTCCTTGGTTAAGGGTAGGTCAACCTTTTTTATAATGGTTAAATAATTGTTATTAAATTATACAATAATCATATACATTAATATGATATCATATATGATCTTTTAACATTGATTTGTTAATAATATCTTAATATTATCGTTGTTTCGGGTGTTAACTTACTAGTTTTCTTTTATATGTTTTGTTACATAAGCTGTGTTTGTTATGGATAGGTTGTATATTATTCATATCTAGAATGATATAAAGTCCTTAAACATTATTTTTATTCATTAAATGAGAATTAGTCTTGAATGGATACGATGGGGAATGAATCTCATCGCGTTCGTGGAGACGGTAGTCCGTACATACGCACGAGTGACAATATCATTATTTTGATATTAAAATAATATTTAATTGTATGGTATATCATATATACAGAATAATTATCATGTTATATTTATTATTTACATTAATTACACATCATTATTATACCCATCCAAATAATAATGTTTTGAATAACAATTACACCACGACGTGGTGATGGTAAGCCGTACATACGCACATATGGTGACATGTCATCCAAAGGGTGGATAGAATACTGAATATGGTTGTACCATATTTATAATAACATCACAGTATATAGAATATACTGGATTTATTATTTTATAATGGGAATAACAAAGAAATAAGAAGTTGAAGAAGAAAGGAACCTGAAAGAGGGTGGTGAAAACATTACCTCTTAACCGGGTTCTTCCTTTGATTTGATCAAAAGGGATCCTTAGGTTGGATTTCTGATCAAACTAAGGCCTCTAGTTCAAATTGAGGGAAGTTGATAGAATATTTGGGCTGGGGTTGGCCGAGCCAAAAGGCTTTGAAGGTGTGAAGAATTGGTTAGAAGTTGTGTCCTTTTATAAGGGGGGGAGGGGCTCTTTAGAAAATACGTAAAGTATTATTCTATAATAAATTTATATTCGGTTTCTAATCACTAAAAAGTGTATTATTCAAAGTATAAGGTGGGGATGGGTTGAAATCATTTCAACAGATATATTTTAGACAAGTTTGGGTCATTATATTAACCTTATCTTTTAGTTTTAACTCTTAGTTAATTAGTTTGACATTTACCATGTCACTTTGTATTTTTATATTATATAGTTAATAAACTTACTATATACATTCAAGCGACCCCCATGTGGTCCATTAATGATACACCTATCATTATATAAGTCGTTTTTCCAAACCTTATATTTTTATGAATAGAATATCAATTAATAATATAATATTTTTTTAGAAACTATTTTATGTCAATTTTGACACTATTGGGTATTTTGTTTTTGATAATTTTCTAAAATCATTATTACTTTCACATAACATTTATATAACCAATAATAATATTTCATATTAACCTAGAAAATTATTTTAATTCATAAAAATTCTCAAATTACATTTATTTGGATATTTATAATATCAATTATTTTAATATTTCAGTAATTAGGTAATTACTACATCACCATTGTGTCATAAATAAATTAAATTATTTAATGTCTAAAAATTATAAATAAAATACCATTATGTAGGAAATTTTTCTATATTTCTAATGATTATTTACAATGGAATTTATCTAATGTATAACCCTATATTAAATTTTTTTAGTAATTAAACTTTGATTTTAACTCTTTTAACTCTTCTTTGAATTAAATAATAATTAATGCCCTAATCTAATCCAATTAGACCTAAATGATGATATTGTATTCCAAAGGTTGTTTTTGGTCGATATAAACTTGTCCAATAGAATTAGGACATGTGTTAGGGTAATATTAATATCATTTTTACCCTTAATTACCCTTTTTACTTTTAACTGTGGTAAATAAAAGTAAAAAGTTACTATTCAGAAAAAATTATTTTTATCTTATTGAATCACATTTTACTCCTTGATATTAATCGTGTCTCTCAGATTTTCGAAATTCCACTCACAGAAGCGGTAAAATTAAGTTTTATGTGAATTTCCAAATTTTCCTAGGAGGTGGGTAAAAGATGATGAAAAGTTCAGTAAAATTTTTATATATCTAAAATAATTCTAAACTAACTCCAATGAATTACATTGAAATTATATAGGTATTATGTATATATTTTGACCTTAATTAAATTTAAATAAAATAAATAATTATTTAAATAAAAATTCGGTTTTAAACTATAACTCAGTGTTTTTTCACTATTCATCAAAAATTGAAAGTTTTTAGAAAAAAAATACCGAAATTTTACCGTAGGCTAATTTGATATTCCAAATCCAAAAATGAAGTCCATTTTAAAAGATAAAATTTATAAAATTTCAAAAAGTGGGTATTACTATTCATAACGGCTAGTTTGATTAGTTGAGGTGTGTGTTAGAACTCAAAGTTGCGTACAACACACACTACTGTATTATTCAAAGAGAAGCGTACCGTGGAAGCTTGGGGTGTTACATTCTCCCCTCCTTCAAATAATTTAATCCTCACAATTTCTAGAATACTACTGCATGAGAAGACTCGGGTGATTCTTCATAATAAGTTTCTTGGGTTCCCACATTGCCTCTTCCATCTTATGGTTTCTACATAGAACTTTTACCAGACGAGTCGTCCGGTTTTCCGCACTTGTTCTCTTGTATCAAGAATCCTGATGGACTCTTCTCAATAAGACAGATTGGGTTCTAATTCTAATTCCTCGTAAGTGAGTACATGCGTTGGGTCAGACATGTATTTTCTCAACAGTGATACGTGGAACACTTCGTGAACTTTGGAGAGATTTGGAGGCATTGACAAATGGTAAGCTACAACACCAATTTGTTCTAGAATTTGGAAAGGTCCGATGTACCTGGGACTCAATTTACCTTTCTTACCAAAATGTATAACTCCCTTCCATGGAGAAACCTTCAAGAAAACATGATCTCCTACCTAAAATTGTAAATCCTTCCTTTGGTTATAGGCATAGCTCTTCTACCTAATTTGAACTTCTTTGATGTGGTTTTGGATTACCATAAACTTTTCCATCGTTTCCACCTCCAGTTCTGGGCCTACAAGTTTTCTTTCACCAACGTCATCCCAATAGGTTGGTGTGCGACATCTCTTTCCATATAATGCTTCATATGGTGCCATCTAAATACTCGAATGGAAGCTATTGTTATAGAAAAATTCTACCAATGGTAAATATTGATCCCACATACCTTGAAAGTCAAGTGAGAAAGATCTCAACATGTCTTCAAAGGTTTGAATAGTTCATTCTAATTGTCCATCTATTTGAGGGTGGTAGGCAGTGCTCAAATGAAGGTCAGTATCCAAGGACTTCTGAAAACTCTTCCAGAATCTTGAAGTAAAATGGGGATCATGATCAGAAACAATCGATAGGGGTACTCCATGAAGTCATACAACTTCATTAATATGTAGTCTTGCTAGACGTTCTAGTTGTATATCTTCTCTTATAGCAAGAAAATGTGCTGACTTGGTAAGACGATCAACAATAACCCATATTGCATCATTCCTTCTAGGAGTCTTTGGTAGCCCCATGACAAAGTCCATCGTAATATTGTCCCATTTCCACTCTGGTATGGGAAGAGGTTGCATAACTCCTCCAGGTTGTTTCCTTCCAGATTTCACTTGTTGACAAACCATACATCTTAACACAAAATTGGAAATCTCCCTATTCATCTTGTCCCACCAAAAATATTCCTTCAAATCACTATACATTTTGGTGATCCTAGGGTGTATAGAGAAATTGGATCTATGAGCATCATCTAAAAATTCCATTTTCAGATCAGGTATATCGGGAACACAAAGTCTCTTCCCAAATTTCAAAATTCCTTCTTCACACACAAAGTCTCTCAATCTCCCATCTTTCATAGCTTTAATCTTCTTTTGAAATTCTTCAGCATCGGCCTGAGAACTCTTTATCCTTTCTAATAAAGATGGTTTGGCAACCATTTGAAAAAGAATTTATGTTTCACCTTCCATGGTTATTCCCATGTCCATCTTCACTAGATCCATGAAAATTGGATCCCTTTCAATTATCATAATGTTCAAAACTCCATGATCTTTTCTGCTCAAAGAATCTTTAACCTTATTTGACTTCCCCGAGTGGTAGTTTAACGTGAAATAATAATACTTGAGTAGTTCAAGCCATCTCCTTTTCCACATGTTAAGTTATTTCTGTTAGAAAATGTACTTCAAACTCTTGTGATCAGTATAAATCTCACATTTTTCACCATAGAGATAATGTCACCATATTTTCAAAGAAAATATTATAGCTTCTAACTCAACTTCATGAGTAGGATTGTTTTGCTCATGAATTTTAAGCAGTCGCGATGCATAGGCAATAAACCTATCATTCTGCATAAGGACACAACCATGTCCTTTCATTGATGCATCTCTATAAATAACGAACCCATCATTCCCCGATGGTAGAGTCAAAATAGGGGCATTGACTAGTCTTCTCTTCAGTTCTTCAAAAAACTCTTCACACTCTTTTGTCCAAACAAATTTAACCCCTTTACGTGTGATCTTCGTTAATGAGTTAGCCAATCAGGCAAAATTCTGGATGAAACATCGATAATAACCTACTAAACCAATAAAACTGCGTACCTCAATTATACTCGTCGGTGTAGGCCATTCTTGGATTGCCTTGGTTTTAGAAGGATCAACAGAGATTCCATATTTAGAGAAAATATGGCCAAGAAAAGAAATCTCCTGAAGCCAGAATTCACACTTGCTAAACTTCCCATATAATTCATGTCTTCTCAAAGTCTTCAGGATAATGCACAAGTGATTTTCACGATTTTTGCAAATTTTGGAGAATACAAAGATATCATCAATAAATACCAGCAAAAAATCATTGAGATATTCCTTGAAAACTCTATTCATTAGATCCATCAATACAGAGGGTGAATTAGTCAATCCAAAAGGCATTACTATAAACTCGTAATGGCCGTACCTAGTTCGAAATACTATCTACAGAATGTCTTTGTTCCTCACACACAACAGATGTTATCCTGATCGAAGTTCAATCATTGAAAAGTATTGAGCTCCATACTGTTGGTCAAATAAATCATCAATGCGAGGTAGGGGATACTTTTTCTTTATTTTTATAGCATTGATTTCCCTGTAGTCGATACATAACCTCATAGATCCATCATTCTTCTTAACAAAAAGGACAGGGTCTCCCCATGGAGAAACACTAGGGAGAATAAATCCCTTATTACTCAATTCCTCTAGTTGTTTCTTTAGTTCCACTAATTCCACAGTGGCCATTCTATAAGGGGTCTTCGATATGGGCCTTGAACTAGGAATTAAATCAATGGAAAACTCAATTTCTCATTCTGGAGGATGTCCATGTAAATCTTCTGGAAACACATCTACATATTCTTTCACAATAGGTGCATCCTCTAGCTGAACATTCATTTCCTTACCCACAATCATTTAATTCTCTTACTCCCCAATAATTGAATTTAGTGGAGCTATTGGGGGTGGATCAATGTAAGAATTAGGTGGTGGTGATTCTGATCTAAAGATATGGTGTTCTTTATCATCATCAGCTAAAATTGTAACCTCCTTCTTCTTACAATAAATCTTCACATCATGGTACGAAATCCAATCCATACCAATGATTATATCAAACTCAATCATAGGTATGAAGATGATATAGGCAGATAAAGAACATTTATGTTCTCTAATGGGGAATGATTCACAAAACTTTTTTGCAATGATACTTCTGTTTGGAGTTTTGACTGACAACTCCCTTGTTAAATCAAATTGAAAATATCTAATTTCCATAGAAAACTAGGAAGATATGAAACAATGCGATGATCCAGAATCAAATAATGCATTTTCTAAACTTGAGGAAACCATTAAATTACCTGCCACCATGTCTTTCAAAGTTTCTAATTTAGCAGTAGTGATATCATAAGCTTGGCCTTGATCCCTTGTTCTTTTCTGAGGTAAGTTCCCCTAATGCTTAGGACATTCATTTTCATAATGTCCCATCTCCCTACAGTTGTATCATTGAACATCAGTAGCTTATTTCTTCCCTTTGCAATCACGAGCTTGGTGGCCTTTTTCACCACACTTGTAACAGACACTCATTCCCTTCAAGAAAGTATGAGGGTGTTTCTTCCCACATTTACTGCAGGATGGATATTCAAGTTTTCCCTTATTCCCCTTATTTCCATTCCCATAATGGTCAGCATATCTCTTTTTATCTTGCATTGCTTTAAATTCGTAAGACATAGAGAATTATTTTTCTGTCCTGATATCACATGAGACGATATCTTCGTCTGATGAGAAGGATTGTAAAACTAATGCTCGACGAAGAAATGGTTTTAACCCATCAAAGAAAAGATCAATCTTACTTCTTGGGTTACGTATATAATCTCCATCATACCTTTCTAACCTTGTAAAGTTATCCTCATACTTTGCGACATTCTCATCCTCCTTTTGTCTCAGACTCAGAAATTGCCTTTCCATATTTGCTCGATGGTCACTGTAGAGACCCGAAGCTTGACGTACATAGACATTACATTACTTTTGAGGAATACTTAGTACATAAAAAAAACACACACATAAGGACCGTAATAGTTTAGTGTCTTTGGAAACTCGGAATATAATCCTCTAATCGTGGTGAAAGATCTTCAACATCTCCCATAAAGATCTTCTTTTTATTTTAAACCTAAATCCTTTCGTGATGTCCTGGGGAAAAGAAAACATAAAAGGGTGAGCTCAAATGTTCAGTAAGGGTAAACAAAAGAAATATTAATAAGAACATATCTTTTGGAAATCTTTACCTGCAAAAGAGATCATAATTTCATAACATGGGATAAATCATAGTAGTGAAATGTAATCCCAATAATCATAACTTAAAACATGAAACTTTGTGGCATACAAACATAATCATAGAGAATCATTTCTTATTAGTCAAGACTCATTGCCAAGACTATCTTAGTGGAAAAAGCCCATTTCGGAACCGAGTTACCCTCGTTTCAGTCCTGCTTCACTGAACCGGTATAACCTACCGTTCCAGCCATGTCTATCTCATGAGATATAAAATCTTTACCCAATGCATTGGAGGGAGATATAGGTCCCACCCATCTCAGAATGATACAAATCTTATGTGTGCCACAAAATCATAAACCATACATCATAGCATAACCCATGTAATAAAAATGGGATTCTTAAACATCATGAATTCATAAAACAATTCTTATAAGATAAAGGAATTCATAAAAATAATTCCATCACAACATAATCAAATCAATGTAATAATAGGGATAGAAACAGAACCCATTATTATCTTATATGAAAAATAATTTTGATAAAACACTTGAACTCCATTCTTGAGGAAAATATCCTTTCTACTTCAAAAACATTTTCCTTTCTTAAAATGTCATAAAATTTTAAACTAAAAGAAGTTGATTAAAAATAATATAGAAAACTTGTAAAGGAATCTTCTTGGAAATAATGTTTTAAAAATCCATTCATGCCGTATAAGTTAAAAAGAAACATTCTTCTCGTACTTTTGTCGGAAAAGTTAAAAAGTACCTCGTATGAAAAACAACAAAAGATTCCTTTCATATCTTTTACTAAAAACTCAATGAAGGGTAAAATTGGATATAAACTATTTTATAAGGATATAAATATTACATATTGATGAAACATGGATGTGGATGATAAAATACACTCCAGTAAATACGAAAGTATAAACAATCTCGGATAAAAATGAGATTGTGATATTTCCCTTACCTTAAGTTCGATTTGCTTCGTAAGTGTCTGAATCTCCTGCATAATGATTTAAATAATGTCATTAACTTATTACAGAATCATATTCATTGTTATGATATCATATATGGTTCACTTATGACTTTATATTACCCGTTCTTTTGTAAATTCCATGTTAAAGAAGCGTTTTGGGTAAAATTGTTTCATTTATCGTATGTGTTTGGACTTGTTTTTCTTGACATTATTATTACTTATATCATGATTTACTTACTTCCAGAATATAAAAAATGATTTATATATCATATATATTCAGTATATATATATATATAATAGATAGATAAATTAAATGAAACACACCGTTCATGGAGACGGTAGTCCGTACGTACGCATGAACGCTGTTTTCCTTTCCTTATTGTCTTGAATGGAAGTAAGTAGATGACATATATATATACATAAATCCAGTATCTTTATAATGTCATATATTTTATTATTATTGCTTATATATACTTTATAATCATTCTTAAATGGTTAACATGGAGAATGAATCTCATCGCGTCGTGGAGACGGTATTCCGTACATACGCACGAGCGATGATATCATTCTCATGATCGTGAACTTGTGTTGAAGTGTATGTATACTATTTAAGTATCAATATCACTTTATAATAATTATATATGGTTACTCATTACACCATTATACCCATCCAATTAAGGTGGTGGCGGAAAATATATTACACCACGGCGTGGAGACGTTATTCCCTATGTACGCACGCGCGGTGATTTCCTTTTTCCGTAGGATGGATAGAAGGTTAATTAGAGTTGTTTCATATTTATAATAACATATCAGTATATAAGAAATACTGATGTTATTAATTTATCATGAAACAACAAAATAATAAGAAGTTTAAGAAGAAAGAAATTGAAAAAGATCGGTAATGGATATTACCTCTTTTTGACGCGCCTTTTCTTATCCTCCACTTAAAGAACTAAGGATGGTCTTTTAAGAATACAAGGACCTCTAGGATGATACTAGGGAAGTGGAGAATAGATTTTGGAATGGTTTGGCCGAGCTTGAATGCTCAAATTGGTGTGAGTAGGAGAGGGAGGAGGTGCCCTTTTATAAGGGAGGAGAGGGGCACCTTTGGGAAAACTAAAAATATTATTTTATTATAAAGTCAAGTTCGGTTTTAAATAGCTCCAAATTGATATATTTAGAAGCTAAGGTTGGGATGGGTCGAAATAATCTCATATAATAGAATTTAGACAAGTTTAGGTATCAATTTTAACCTTATCATTTAGATTTAACTTTAAGTTAGATAATTTATCTTTTACCGTGTCTTCTTGTTTTCTTACACTATAAGGTTAATAAACTTACTATATCAAGACACACGAACCCCAAGTTGTTTATTATTAATATATATATACTTATCTAAGTCATTTGTCCGAACCTTAGATTTGTAGGAATTAAATAACAATTAATAATATAATGTTTGTTTTAAAAACTAATTTATGTCAATTTTGACACTATTTGGTACATGTTTTTTTATGAAATTCATAACAGAATGATAAGTTCGAACCAAGTTACTTATATCAACAATAACATGTAATATTAACCTATAAAATTAATGTAAGTCATAAAAAGTCTCAAATTACATTTATTTGGGCATTTATAACTTTAATTATGTCAATATTTCATTAATAAGACAATTACTGCATAATTTTTGTGTCATAATAAATGATAATTCTTCAATCCCTAAAAATTATAAATAAATTCCTATGATGTATATAATTGTATTATATTTCTGGAGACTATTCATGTTTGTATTTTCATGAAGTTTATCGCTAAATTAAAATTATTATACTTATAAGATTTAAGAAAGTGACATGTTGTCACATTCTTTGGTTTTAATAATAATTAAATTATTTTCATGGAAAAAAGTCCATAAAATGAATCTAATCCGACCCTTAGGTTATATGGGTCTACATTTAGCCATCCAATAGGATTTTTCCAAGTTTTAGGGTAATTTTATAATCTTATATTTACCCTTAATTACCCGATTTACCTTTAACTACAGTAAATAAAATTTACCGTAGTTACTATTCACAATGACCAAAAATAAAAAGTAGCTTATTAACATAATTTGGACCCATTTATTCTAAATATGGAATCCATTTTTCCAAATTCAATACACAAAAGATGCATAAATTAAATTAAAATTAATCCCATTGTCAAAAGAAAACGGGTTTTTCTTTAAAACATTGCAAAAGATTGAATTGTTTTAACCTACGAATTCAAGGTAAAATCAATTCTAATGACATACATTATATTAAATGGTAAAAATATATTCTATTTATAATTTAAAACCATTCAATATTATAATTTAACCACAAAATATATTATGATGAAAAAAGTTGTTTTTAATTAAAATATAGCTTGTTTTTGTTATTCATTAAAATATGAAAGTTATCGAAAAAATATCAAAACTTTATCTAATATAAATTTTTATATCCTGATTCAAAAGAAGAATTTTATTTTGTCAAATTGAACATATAAACATGTCAAAAACTAGATTTAAAGTGGGTGCGCCATCAAAAGGCGGCAAAATTGCATTTTTTGAAAAATACTTATTTTACCCGAAAAATTTATTTTGTTCTTATACCATGTTCTAGAAAATGTGTAAGATGAATAATAATGTTATAAAATTCAAAATTTAGTTAATACTATTCATAACGTCTAGTTCATGACAATATTATAATAATATATCGTTGTTTATTAAAACCCGGTATTGCGTACAATACACGCTATCGAGGAAGGTCGCGATTGCGTGTAATGCAAGCCAAGTCAGGGTTGCGTGTTGTGAAAGAATCCTTCGTTGTTTCATATAACATAATCCAACCATATTTCATTTATACATTGAATATATATATATATATATACTCAATGTTGCGTAGAATAACTATTATCAAAATTGTGTGTAACACGATCCAAGAATAGTGTTGCGTATACTGCAAGCTAATACGGTGTTGGGTATAGCGCAAGGTAATCTTGGTCTAGAATACAACACAAGACATTAATGAAATTAAAAGAATATTTTTTATAAAATCTTGGGGTGTTACATTCTACCCCTCTTAAAATGAATTTCGCCCTCAAAATTCGTCGGGGTTATAAATGGTTTACTACTCGAAAGTTTGTTTAATAGAAACCCACATCGTAAAAAGGAATACCAAAACATGGCTTTAAAAACTAAATTATGAAATGTAATGGTTACCCAAATTAACTCATCACTGGGTTTCCACGTAGGATAACATAGGTGAAAATATGGATATGGAAGAAAAATCTAACCATCAAGTTCTGATGTAGAGTGGTAGAGAACATGGCTATGGAAAAGCCAACAATCGCAAAGCCATAAATTTGTGATGATCTAGGGTACCATCTGATTCATCAGATATAAGATCACTAGGACAACATTTTTGGTTTTCAAGATCATTTCCCTAAAGTTGATGAAATTGGAATTAGAAGAAATACTTTCGTTATTTCGGTATAGTCACACCGTTGGTCGTTCTTTGGACAATTTCCACTTCATCTCTTAAATAAATGAAGTTGAATTTGTCATTCGTGATGTGTTAGCAGATCATGTGATAGAATGATGGGTCATTCCATGTGTCTCAAACAAAAGGTCAGAAATGTTATCAAAAAATACATAAGTCCATCTATAGTGAGATTAATGATATATGGTTCCTAAAATGGACTTATACTTCATATATCATACTTCTTAATATAATAAAACTAGTTTCTACTAAACAGGGACTTCCTGTAGGCCAGTGGTAGGAGATAAAGGCCAGTCGCACTTCGGTTGTGGGTTCGATTCCCACGGCCTTGTCCGACGCGATGGGCTGTCACCCGTCCTGCAGGTTGTCCTTTTTCTAAAGCTATACTACTATAACATCCCATCAACAATATCAAAAAAGTTTTATCCCTAAAAAATACTAACTTATGTCCAACATAATCCATTCCAATATTTAGGCTTATCTAAAATACTTCGGTCCAAGCTCATAGTATAAAGAAAATGATCACGTGAATGCCATCATTTATCCCCCATATATCAAAAGATATATCTTGTTGGTCAAATTAAAAACATGTGAATACCTTAATCATGTATTCTCTTGAAGAATGAATATCCAATGAACCTTAGTGAAAACATGAATGCAGTTAAAAGCTAACACTTTCCACATACCAAAATCCTCAAAATTCTATATCCTCAAACCATGATATCACTTAGTCCTTATATCAATCATGAGCTCATGAATACTATCAAACATATTAGATTCTCTTTTTCCCTTCATTATGTGCATATCATCTACTTTCCAAAAATATGTCAATCACTTTTCATGGTTACCGATGCCATAAAAGTATTGAAAACCACAATAGACCAAAACATAAATATTCCAATATTCCACGATACTATATACAACATTATTGTGGAATCCCATTACATAACCACTTAATCATTCCACCACATCGTTGTCATATTCAACATCGCCAATGGTGATCGCATGTGACTTCCCTTTTTTCCTTTGCCTTATGTGGTTGCTCATGTCGATCATCACTAACCGTTGGATTAGGGCATTTGTTAGCATAATGCCCCATTTCCTTGCACTTGAAGCATTGAAGTGTTGGTGGTGCGTTCTCTGTAGTGTTTGCTTTATTCACATCATTAGAACCCCTTTTTCCATTACTTCGACACTCTGCTGCTCGATGACCTTCTTTTCCACACTTAAAACATTTTCTAGTCCCTTTAAGACAATCTCCACCATGCTTCTTTCCACACTTTGTGCATAAGGAAACATTCATTTTTTTTCACCATTATTCTGAGATTTCTCCATGAACTCCATCTTTCGTTTCTTGTCAAAACTATGAGATGGATAAGTGACACCAACTTACATTTCTACCTTGATAGAACAACACACAATTTCTTCATAGCTACTGAAGCCACTTATAGCTAATGCCCTTCGAGGAATTGGTTTTAAGCCACTGAAGAATCGATCAACTTTACTTTTAGGTTGGATGATAAATCTAGATGCATACCTTGCAAGCCTTGTAAAATTCACTTCGTATATACCAACAGATTCATCATCCTTTTGATTTAGTTCAAGAAACTCCTTCTCCATATTTGTTCGAAGAATACGAGGGAAGTACTTATTGAAAAATAAGTTCTTGAACTCGTCCCATTCCATGGACTCAATTTCATCTCTTGGCCTCGTATTCTTGATAAGATTACACCATTGATCAGCATCACCTTCCAAATGATACACTGCTAAGATGACTTTTTCATGTTCATAACATTGAAGAACTGAAAATATATTTTCAGTAGTACTGATCCATTGTTCAGCAACAAGTGGATCAGAAGACCCACTGAAAGAAGGTGGACGTTGCCTCATGAAGGACTCAATAGAATATTGATCCCTTCTCTGCTGATTTGGAAGTCCATAATGATTCATATCTTGTGTAAGTATAGTAATAAGATTTTGCACTCCATCTCCCATAACATTTGTTTGTTCAGGAGGAAAATCATTGCATTGTCCATTGCATTGATCAACATGGTTCCTTCGGGTTCCAGCCATCGTCTAAAACCCAAAAAGAATAGTGTGAGACGCAAAAATAATGCTAGGGAAAACAACATAATAAAGGGGGAGTACCCTTAATATCAAACATCTTAGGTTAAATTCATGATCGTTACCACAGTTCTAGGACTATATCCTATACGTATACTTATCCTTAGGGACATCCCTAGACAAACCTTTGAAATATCTTTAGGGATCTGACTAACATTTTCGCATCCTAGTTTCCAAAGGTTGACTAAACCTTTCCTCTGATACCAACTGTAGAAACCCGAATCCTAACGTACATAGACATTACATTACTTTTGCAGAATACTTAGTACATAACAAAAACACACACACAAGGACCATAATAGTTTAGTGTCTTTGGAAACTCGGAATATAATCTTCTAATCGTGGTGAAAGATCTTCAACATCTCCCATAAAGATCATCATTTTTTTTAAACCTAAATCCTTTCGTGATGTCCTGGGGAAAAGAAAACATAAAAGGGTGAGCTCAAATGCTCAGTAAGGGTAAACAAAAGAAACATCAATAAGAACATATCTTTTGGAAATCTTAACCTGCAAAAGAGATCATAATTTCATAACATAGGATAAATCATAGTAGTGAAATGTAATCCCAATAATCATAACTTAAAACATGAAACTTTGTGGCATACACACATAATCATAGAGAATCATTTCTTATTAGTCAAGACTCATTGCCAAGACTATCTTAGTGGACAAATTCCATTTCTGAACCGAGTTACCCTCGTTTCAGTCCTACTTCACTGAACCGGTATAACCTACCGTTCCAGCCATGTCTATCTCATGAGATATAAAATCTTTACCCAATGCATTGGAGGGAGATATAGGTCCCACCCGTCTCATAATGATACCAATCTTATGTGTGCCACAAAATCATAAACCATACATCATAACATAACCCATGTAATAAAAATGGGATTATTAAACATCATGAAATCATAAAATAATTCTTATAAGATAAAGGAATTCATAAAAATAATTCCATCACAATATAATCAAATCAATGTAATAATAGGGATAGAAACAAAACCCATTATTATCTTATATGGAAAGTAATTTTGATAAAACACTTGAACTCCATTCTTGAGGAAAATATCCTTTCTACTTCAAAAACATTTTCCTTTCTTAAAATGTCATACAATTTTAAACTAAAATAAGTTGATTAAAAATAAACTTGAAAACTTATAAAGGAAGATTCTTGGAAATAATGTTTTAAAAATCCATTCATGCCGTATAAGTTAAAAAAAACATTCTTCTCGTACTTTTGTCTGAAAAGTCAAAAAGTACCTCGTATGAAAAATGACAAAAGATTCCTTTCATATCTTTTACTAAAAACTCAACAAAGGGTAAAATTGGATATAAACTATTTTATAAGGATATAAATATTACATATTGAGGAAACATGGATGTGGATGATAAAATACACCCTAGTAAATACGAAAGTATAAACAATCGTGGATAAAAATGAGATTGTGATATTTCCCTTACCTTAAGTCTGATTTGCTTTGTAAGTGTCCGAATATCCTATATAATGATTTAAATAAGGTAATTAACTTATTACAGAATCATATTCATTGTGATGATATCATATATGGTTCACTTATGACTTTATATTACCCGTTCTTTTGTAAATTCCATGTTAAAGAAGCGTTTTGGTTAAAATTCGTTTCATTTATCATAGGTGTTTGGACTTGTTGTTCTTGAAATTATTATTAATTATATCATGATTTACTTACTTACATAATATAAAACATGATTTATATATCATATATATTCAGTAGATATATATATATAATAGATAGATAAATGAAATGAAACACACCGTTCATGGAGACTGTAGTCCGTACGTACGCATGAACGCTGTTTTCCTTTCCTTATTGTCTGGAATGGAAGTAAGTAGATGAAATATATATATACATAAATCCAGTAGATTTATAATTTCATATATTTCATTATTATTGCTTATATATACTTTATAATCATTCTTAAATGGTTAACATGGAGAATGAATCTCATCGAGTCGTGGAGACGGTATCCCGTACGTATGCACGAGCGATGATATCGTTCTCATGATCGTGAAATTGTGTTGAAGTGTATGTATACTATTTCAGTATCAATATCACTTTATAATAATCATATATAGTTACTCATCAAACCATTATACCCATCCAATTAAGGTGGTGGCGGAAAATAGATTACACCACGGCGTGGAGACGGTATTCCGTACGTACACACACGCGGTGATTTCCTTTTTCCGTAGGATGGATAGAAGGTTAATTAGAGTCGTTTCATATTTATAATAACATATCAGTATATAAGAAATACTGATGTTATTACTTTATCATGAAACAACTAAAGAATAAGAAGTTTAAGAAGAAAGAAATTGAAAAAGATCAGTAATGGATATTACCTCTTTTTGACGTGCCTTTTCTTATCCTCCACTTAAAGAACTAAGGATGGTCTTTGAAGAAAACCAGGACCTCTAGGATGATACTAGGGAAGTGGATAAGAGATTTTGGCAGGGTTTGGCTGAGCTTGAATGCTCAAATTGGTGTGAGGAGGAGAGGGAGGAGGTGCCCTTTTATAAGGGAGGAGAGGGGCACCTTTGGGAAAACAAAAAATATTATTTTATTATAATGTCAAGTTCGGTTTTAAATAGCTCCAAATTGATATATTTCGAAGCGAAGGTGGGGATGGGTCGCAATAATCTCATCCAATAGAATTTAGACAAGTTTAGGTATCAATTTTAACCTTATCATTTAGATTTAACTTTATGTTAGATAATTTAACTTTTACCGTGTCTTCTTGTTTTCTTACACTATAAGGTTAATAAACTTACTATATCAAGCCAACCTCACCCCAAGTTGTTTATTATTAATATATATATCCTTATCTAAGTCATTTAGCCGAACCTTATATTTTTAGGAATTAAATAACAATTAATAATATAATATTTGTTTCAAAAACTAATTTATGTCAATTTTGACACTATTTGGTACATGATTTTTATGAAATTCATAACAGAATGATACATTTGAACCAAGTTACTTATATCAACAATAACATGTCATATTAACCTATGAAATTAATTTAAGTCATAAAAAGTCTCAAATTACATTTATTTTGGCATTTATAACATCAATTATGTCAATATTTCATTAATAAGACAATTACTACATCATCTTTGTGTCATAATAAATGATAATTATTTAATCCCTAAAAATTCTAAATAAATTCCTATGATGTAGATAATTGTATTATCTTTCTGGATACTATTAATATTTGAAGTTTCATGAATTTTATCACTAAAGTAAAATTATTATACTTATAAGATTTAAGAAAGTGACATGTTGTTACATTCTTTGGTTTTAATAATAATTAAATATTTTTCATGGAAAAAAGTCCATAAAATGAATCTAATCCGACCCTTAGGTTATATGGGTATACTTTTAGCCATACAATAGGATGTTTCCAAGTTTTAGGGTAATTTTATAATCTTATATTTACCCTTAATTACCTGATTTACCTTTAACTATAGTAAATAAAATTTACCGTAGTTACTATTCACAATGCCCAAAAATAAAAAAGTGGCTTATTAACATAATTTGGACACAATGATTCCAAATATGGAATCCATTTTTCCAAATTCAATACATAAAAGATGCAGAAATTAGATTAAAATTAATCCCATTGTCGAAAGAAAACAGGTTTTTCTTTAAAACATTGCAAAAGATTGAATTGTTTTAACTTACGAATTCAAGGTAAAATCAATGATAATGACATACATTATCTTAAATGGTAAAAATATATTGTATTTATACTTTAAAACCATTCAATATTATAATTAAACCACATAAGATATTACGATGAAAAAATTTGTTTTTTATTAAAATATAGCGTGTTTTTGCTATTCATTAAAATATGAAAGTTATCGGAAAAATATCAAAACTTTATCTAATGTAAATTTTTATATCCTTATTTAAAATAAGAATTTTATTTTGTAAAATTTAACATACAAACATGTCAAAATCTAGATTTAACGTGGGTGCGCCATCAAAAGGCGGAAAACTGCATTTTTTGAAAAATACTTATTTTACCCGAATTTTTTTTGTTCTTATACCATGTTCTAGAAAATGTGTAAGATGAATAATAATGTTATAAAATTCAAAATTTAGTTAATACTATTCATAAAGACTAGTTCATGACAATATTATAATAATATATCGTTGTTTATTAAAACTCGGTATTGCGTACAACACACGCTATCGAGGATGGTCGTGATTGTGTGTAATGCAAGCCAAGTCAGGGTTGCGTGTTGTGAAATAATCTTCGTTGTTTCGTATAACAGAATCCAACCATATTTCATTTATACATTGAATATATATATATATATATACTCAATGTTGCGTAGAATAACTATTATCAAAATTGTGTGTAACACGATCCAAGAATAGTGTTGCATATACTGCAAGCTAATACGGTGTTGGGTATAGCGCAAGGTAATCTTGGTGTAGAATACAACACAAGACATTAATGAAATTAAAAGAATATTTTTCATAAAATCTCGGGGTGTTACATTCTACCCCTCTTAAAATGAATTTCTCCCTCCAAATTCGTCGGGGTTATAAATGGTTTACTACTCGAAAGTTTGTTTAATAGAAACCCACATCGTAAAAAGGAATACCAAAACATGGCTTTAAAAACTAAAGTATGAAATGTGACGGTTACCCAAATTAACTCATCATTGGGTTTCCATGTAGGAGAACATAGGTGAAAATATGGATATAGAAGAAAAATCTAACCATCATGTTCTGATGGAGAGTGGTAGAGAACATGGCTATGAAAAAGCCAACAATTGCAAAGCCATAAATTTGGGATGATCTAGGGTACCATCTGATTCATCAGATATAAGATCACTAGGACAACATTTTTTGTTTTCAAGATCATTTCCCTAAAGTTGATGAAATTGGAATTAGAAGAAATACTTTCGTCATTTCGGTATAGTCACACCGTTGGTCGTTCTTTGGACAATTTCCACTTCATCTCTTAAAGAAATGAAGTTGAATTTGTCATTCATGATGTGTTAGCAGATCATGTGATAGAATGATGGGTCATTCCATCTGTCTCAAACAAATGGTTAGAAATGTTATCAAAAAATACATAAGTCCATCTATAGTGATATTAATGATATATGGTTCCTAAAATGGACTTATACTTCATATATCATACTACTTAATATAATAAAACTAGTTTCAACTAAACAGGGACTTCCTGTAGGCCAGTGGTAGGCGATAAAGGCCAGTCGCACTTCAGTTGTGGGTTCGATTCCCACGGCCTTGTCCGACGCGATGGGATGTCGCCCGTCCTGTAGGTTGTCCTTTTTCTAAAGCTATACTACTATAACATCCCATCAACAATATCAAAAAAGTTTTATCCTTAAACAATACTAACTTATGTCCAAAATAATCCATTCCAATATTTACGCTTATCTAAAATACTTCGGTCCAAGCTCATAGTATAAAGAAAATGATCACGTGAATGCCATCATTTATCCCCCATATATCATAAGATATATCTTGTTGGTCAAATTACAAACATGTGAATACCTTAATAATGTATTCTCTTGAAGAATGAATATCCATTGAACCTTAGTGAAAACATGAATGCAGTTAAAAGTTAGCACTTTCCACATACCAAAATCCTAAAAATTCTATATCCTCAAACCATGATATCACTTAGTCCTTATATCAATCATGAGCTCATTAATACTATCAAACATATTAGATTCTCTGTTTCCCTTCATTATGTGCATATCATTTGTTTTCCAAAAATATTTCAATCACTTTTCATGGTTACCAATGCCATAAAATTATTGAAAACCACAATAGACCAAAACATAAATATTCCAATATTCCACGATACTATATACAATATTATTCTGGAATCCCATTACATAAACACTTAATAATTCCACCACATCGTTGTCTTATTCAACATCGCCAATGGTGATCGCATGTGACTTCCCTTTGTCCTTTGCCTTATGTGGTTGATCATGTCGATCATCACTAACCCTTGGATTAGGGCATTTATTAGCATAATGCCCCATTTCCTTGCACTTGAATCATTGAAGTGTTGGTGGTGCATTCTCTGCAGTGTTTGCTTTATTCACATCATTAGAAACCCTTTTTCCATTACTTCGACACTCAGCTGCTCGATGACCTTCTTTTCTACACTTAAAACATTTTCTAGTCCCTTTAAGACAATCTCCACCATGCTTCTTTCCACACTTTGTGCATAAGGAAACATTCATCTTCTTTTCACCATTATTTTGAGATTTCTCCTTGAACTCCATCTTTCGTTTCTTGTCAAAAATATGAGATGGATAAGTAACACCAACTTCCATTTCTACCTTGATAGCACAACGCACAATTTATTCATAGCTACTGAAGTCTCTTATAGCTAATGCCCTTCGAAGATTTGGTTTTAAGCCACTGAAGAATCGATCAACTTTACTTTCAGGTTGGATGATAAATCCAGATGCATACCTTGCAAGCCTTGTAAAATTCGGTTCGTATATACCAACAGATTCATCATCATTTTTATTTAGTTCAAGAAACTCCTTATCCATCTTTGTTCGAAGAATACGATGGAAGTACTTATTGAAAAATAAGTTCTTGAACTCGTCCCATTCCATGGACTCAATTTCATCTCTTGGCCTCGTATTGTTGATAAGATTCCACCATTGATCATCATCACCTTCCAAACGATACACTGCTAAGATGAATTTATCATGTTTAGAACATTGAAGAACTGAAAATATATTTTCAGTAGTACTGATCCATAGTTCAGCAACAAGTGGATCAGAAGACCCACTGAAAGAAGGTGGACGTTGCCTCATGAAGGACTCAATAGAATATTGTTCCCTTCTCTGCTCATTTGGAAGTCCAGAATGATTCATAGCTTGTGTAAGTATAGTAATAAGATTTTTCACTCCATCTCCCATACCATTTGTTTGTTCAAGAGGAGAATCATTTCATTTTCCATTGCATTGATCAACATGGTTCCTTCAGGTTCCAACCATTGTCTAAAACCCAAAAAGAATAGTGTGAGAGGAAAAAATCATGCTAGGGAAAAAATAATAAAGGGGGAGTACCCTAAATATCTAACATCTTAGGTTAAATTCTAAGATCGTTACCATAGTTCTAGGACTATATCCTATACGTATACTTATCCTTAGGGACATCCCTAGATATACCTCAGAAATATCTCTAGGGATCTCACTAACGTTTTCGCATCCTAGTTTCCAAAGGTTGACTAAACCTTTCCTCTGATACCAACTGTACAAAACCGAAGCCTGACGTACATAGACATTACATTACTTTTGCGGAATACTTAGTACATAACAAAAACACACACACAAGGACCGTAATAGTTTAGTGTCTTTGGAAACTCGGAATATAATCTTCTAATCATGGTGAAAGATCTTCAACATCTCCCATAAAGATCTTCTTTTTTTTAAACCTAAATCCTTTCGTGATGTCCTGGGGAAAAGAAAACATAAAAGGGTGAGCTCAAATGCTCAGTAAGGGTAAACAAAAGAAATATCAATAAGAACATATCTTTTGGAAATCTTAACCTGCAAAATAGATCATAATTTCATAACATGGGATAAATCATAGTAGTGAAATGTAATCCCAATAATCATAATATAAAACATGAAACTTTGTGGCATACACACATAATCATAGAGAATAATTTCTTATTAGTCAAGACTCATTTCCAAGACTATCTTAGTGGACAAAGTCCATTTCTGAACTGAGTTACCCTCGTTTCAGTCCTGCTTCACTGAACCAGTATAACCTACCGTTCCAGCCATGTCTATCTCATGAGATATAAAATCTTTACCCAATGCATTGGAGGGAGATATAGGTCTCACCCATCTCATAATGATACCAATCTTATGTGTACCACAAAATCATAAACCATACATAATAGCATAACCCATGTAATAAAAATGGGATTTTAAACATCATGAAATCATAAAATAATTCTTATAAGATAAAGGAATTCATAAAAATAATTCCATCACAACATAATCAAATCAATGTAATAATAGGGATAGAAACAGAACCCATTATTATCTTAGATGGAAAATAATTTTGATAAAACAGTTGAACTCCATTCTTGAGGAAAATATCCTTTCTACTTCAAAAAAATATTCCTTTATTAAAATGTCATACAATTTTAAACTAAAAGAAGTTGATTAAAAATAAACCTGAAATCTTGTAAAGGAAGATTCTTGGAAATAATGTTTTAAAAATCCATTCATGCCGTATAAGTTAAAAAAAACATTCTTCTCGTACTTTTGTCGGAAAAGTCAAAAAGTACCTCGTATGAAAAACGACAAAAGATTCCTTTCATATCTTTTACTAAAAACTCAAAGAAGGGTAAAATTGGATATAAAATATTTTATAAGGATATAAATATTACATATTTAGGAAACATGGATGTGGATGATAAAATACACCCCAGTAAATACCAAAGTATAAACAATCTCAGATAAAAATGAGATTGTGATATTTCCCTTACCTTAAGTCCGATTTGCTTCGTAAGTGTCCGAATCTATTGTATAATGATTTAAATAATGTTATTAACTTATTAAAGAATCATATTCATTGTGAAGATATCATATATCATTCACTTATGACTTTTCATTACTCATTCTTTTGTAAATTCCATGTTAAAGAAGCGTTTTGGGTAAAATCATTTCATTTATCGTAGGTGTTTGGACTTGTTGTTCTTGACAGTATTATTACTTATGTCATGATTTACTTACTTCCATAATATAAAAAATGATTTATATATCATATATATTCAGTATATATATATATATAATAGATAGATAAATGAAATGAAACACACCGTTCATTGAGACGGTAGTCCGTACGTACGCATGAACGCTGTTTTCCTTTCCTTATTATCTTGAATGGAAGTAAGTAGATGACATATATATATACATAAATCCAGTAGCTTTATAATGTCATATATTTCATTATTATTTCTTATATATACTTTATAATCATTCTTAAATGGTAAACATGGAGAATGAATCTCATCGTGTCGTGGAGACGGTATTCCGTACGTACGCACGAGCGATGATATCGTTCTCATGATCGTGAACTTGTGTTGAAGTATATGTATACTATTTCAGTATCAATATCACTTTATAATAATCATATATAGTTACTCATTACAAGATTATACCCATCCAATTAAGGTGGTGGCGGAAAATAGATTACACCACGGCGTGGAGACGGTATTCCGTACGTACGCACGCACGGTGATTTCCTTTTTCCGTAGGATGGATAGAAGGTTAATTAGAGTTGTTTCATATTTATAATAACATATCAGTATATAATAAATACTAATGTTATTACTTTATCATGAAACAACTAAAGAAGAATAAGTTGAAGAAGAAAGAAATTGAAAAAGATCGGTAATGGATATTACCTCTTTTTGACGCGTCTTATCTTATCCTCCACTTAAAGAACTAAGGATGGACTTTGAAGAAGACCAGAACCTCTAGGATGATACTAGGGAAGTGGAGAAGAGATTTTTTCAGGGGTTTTCTGAGCATGAATGCTCAAATTGGTGTGAGGAGGAGAGGGAGGAGGTGCCCTTTTATAAGGGAGGAGAGGGGCACCTTTGGGAAAACTAAATATATTATTTTATTATAAAGTCATGTTCGGTTTTAAATAGCTCCAAATTGATATATTTTGAAGATAAGGTGGGGATGGGTCGAACCAATATCATCCAATATAAGTTAGACAAGTGTAGGTATCAATTTTAACCTTATCATTTATATTTAACTTTAAGTTAGATAATTTAACTTTTACCGTGTCTTCTTGTTTTCTTACACTATAAGGTTAATAACTTACTATATCAAGCCAAAATAACCCCAAGTCGTTTATTATTAATATATATATCTTTATCTAAGTCATTTGGCCGAACCTTATATTTTTAGGAATTAAATAAAAATTAATAATATAATATTTGTTTTAAAAACTAATTTATGTCAATTTTGACACTATTTGGTACATGATTTATACGAAATTCATAACAGAATGATAAGTTAGAAACAAGGTACTTATATCAACAATAACATGTCATATTATCCTATGAAATTAATTTAAGTCATAAAAAGTCTCAAATTACATTTATTTGGGCATTTATAACATCAATTATGTCAATATTTCATTAATAAGACAATTACTGCATCATCTTTGTGTCATAATAAATGATAATTATTTAATACCTAAATATTATAAATAAATTTCTATGATGTAGATAATTTTATTATATTCCTGGGGACTATTCATGTTCGATGTTTCATGAATTTTATCACTAAATTAAAATTATTATACTTATAAGATTTAAGAAAGTGACATGTTGTTACATTCTTTGGTTTTAATAATAATTAAATTATTTTCATGGAAAAAAGTCCATAAAATGAATCTAATCCAACTCTTAGGTTATATGGGTTTACTTTTAGCCATCCAATAGGATTTTTCCAAGTGTTAGGGTAATTTTATAATCTTATATTTATCCTTAATTACCAGATTTACCTTTAACTATAGTAAATAAAATTTACCATAGTTACTATTCACAATGCCCAAAAATAAAAAGTAGCTTATTTACATAATTTGGACCCACTGATTACAAATATGGAATCCATTTTTCCAAATTCAATACACAAAAGTTGCAGAAATTAAATTAAAATTAATCCCGTTGTCGAAAGAAAATGGGTTTTTCTTTAAAACATTGCAAAAGATTGAATTGTTTTAACCTACGAATTCAGGGTAAAATCAATGCTAATGACATACATTATATTAAATGGTAAAAATATATTCTATTTATACTTTAAAACCATTCAAAAAAATTTTCCTTTCTTAAAATTTCATATAGTTTTAAACTAAAAGAAGTTGATTAAAAATAAACTTGAAAACTTGTAAAGGATGCTTCTTGGAAATAATGTTTTAAAAATCCATTCATGCCGTATAAGTTAAAAAAACATTCTTCTCATACTTTTGTCAGAAAAGTCAAAAAATACCTCGTATGAAAAATGACAAAAGATTCCTTTCATATCTTTTACTAAAAACTCAACGAAGGGTAAAATTGGATATAAACTATTGTATAAGGATATAAATATTACATATTGAGGAAACATGGATGTGGATGATAAAATACACCCCAGTAAATACCAAAGTATAAACAATCCCAGATAAAAATGAGATTGTGATATTTCCCTTACCTTAAGTCCGATTTGCTTCGTAAGTGTCTGAATCTCCTATATAATGATTTAAATCATGTCATTAACTTATTACAGAATCATATTCATTGTGATGATATCATATATGGTTCACTTATGACTTTATATTACCCATTCTTTTGTAAATTCCATGTTAAAGAAGCATTTTGGGTAAAATTCATTTCATTTATCGTAGGTGTTTGGACTTGTTGTTCTTGACATTATTATTACTTATATCATGATTTACTTACTTACATAATATAAAACATGATTTATATATCATATATATTCAGTATATATATATATATAATAGATAGATAAATGAAATGAAACACACCGTTCATGGAGACGGTAGTCCGTACGTACGCATGAACGATGTTTTCCTTTCCTTATTGTCTTGAATGGAAGTAAGTAGATGACATATATATATACATAAATCCAGTAGATTTATAATATCATATATTTCATTATTATTGCTTATATATACTTTATAATCATTCTTAAATGGTTAACATGGAGAATGAATCTCATCGCGTCGTGGAGACGGTATCCCGTACGTACGCACGAGCGATGATATCATTCTCATGATCGTTAAATTGTGTTGAAGTGTATGTATACTATTTCAGTATCAATATCACTTTATAATAATAATATATAGTTACTCAATACACCATTATACCCATCCAATTAAGGTGGTGGCGGAAAATAGATTACACCACGGCGTGGAGACGGTATTCCGTACGTACGCACGCGCGGTGATTTCCTTTTTCCGTAGGATGAATAGAAAGTTAATTGGAGTTGTTTCATATTTTTAATAACATATCAGTATATAAGAAATACTGATGTTATTACTTTATCATGAAAAAACTAAAGAAGAAGAAGTTGAAGAAGAAAGAAATTGAAAAAGATCGCTAATTGATATTACCTGTTTTTGGCGCGCCTTTTCTTATCATCCACTTAAAGAACTAAGGATGGTCTTTGAAGAAGACCGGTACCTCTAGGATGATACTAGGGAAGTGGATAAGATATTTTGGCAGGGGTTGGCCGAGCTTGAATGCTCAAATTGGTGTGAGGAGGAGAGGGAGGAGGTGCCCTTTTATAAGGGAGGAGAGGGGCACGTTTGGGAAAACAAAAAATATTATTTTATTATAAAGTCAATTTCGGTTTTAAATAGCTCCAAATTGATATATATCTAAGATAAGGTGGGTATGGGTCGAAATAATCTCATCCAATATAATTTAGAAAAGTTTAGGTATCAATTTTAACCTTATAATTTAGATTTAACTTTAAGTTAGATAATTTAACTTTTACCGTGTCTTCTTGTTTTCTTACACTATAAGGTTAATAAACATATTATATCAAGCCAAACTAACCCCAAGTTGTTTATTATTAATATATCTATTCTTATCTAAGTCATTTGGCCGAACATTAGATTTTTAGGAATTAAATAACAATTAATAATATAATATTTGTTTTAAAAACTAATTTATGTCAATTTTGACACTATTTGGTACATGATTTTTATGAAATTCATAACAGAATGATAAGTTCTAACCAAGTTACTTATATCAACAATAACATGTCATATTAACCTATTAAATTAATTTAAGTCATAAAAAGTCTCAAATTACATTTATTTGGGCATTTATAACATCAATTATGTCAATATTTCATTAATAAGACAATTAATGCATCATCTTTGTGTCATAATAAATGATAATTATTTAATCCTTAAAAATTCTAAATAAATTCCTATGATGTAGATAATTTTATTATCTTTCTGGATAATATTCATGTTTGAAGTTTCGTGAAGTTTATCACTAATGTAAAATTATTATACTTATAAGATTTAAGAAAGTGACATGTTGTTACATTCTTTGGTTTTAATAATAATTAAATTATTTTCATGGCCAAAAGTCCATAAAATGAATCTAATCCGACCCTTAGGTTATATGGGTCTACTTTTATCCATCCAATAGGATTTTTCCAAGTGTTAGGGTAATTTTATAATCTTATATTTACCCTTAATTACCCAATTTACCTTTAACTATAGTAAATAAAATTTACCGTAGTTACTATTCACAATGCCCAAAAATAAAAAGTAGCTTATTAACATAATTTGGTCCCACTAATTCAAAATATGGAATCCATTTTTCCAAATTTAATACACAAAATATGCAGAAATTAAATTAAAATTAATCCCGTTGTCGAAAGAAAACGGGTTTTTCCTTAAAACATTGCAAAAGATTGAATTGTTTTAACCTACGAATTCAAGGTAAAATCAATGATAATGACATACATTACATTAAATGGTAAGAATATATTCAATTTATACTTTAAAACCATTCAATGTTATAATTTAACCACATAAGATATTACGATGAAAAAAGTTGTTTTAATTAAAATATAGCGTGTTTTTGATATTCATTAAAATATGAAAGTTATCGGAAAAATATCAAAACATTATCTAATGTAAATTTTTATATCCTGATTCAAAAGAAGCATTTTATTTTGTCAAATTGAACATATAAACATGTCAAAAACTATATTTAAAGTGGGTGCACCATCAAAAGGCGGCAAAACTGCATTTTTTGAAAAATACTTATTTTACCCGAAATTTTTTTTTGTTCTTATACCATGTTCTAGAAAATGTGTAAGATGAATAATAATGTTATAAAATTCAAAATTTAGTTAATACTATTCATAACGGCTAGTTCATGACAATATTATAATAATATATCGTTATTTATTAAAACCCGGTATTGCGTACAACACACGCTATCGAGGAAGGTCACGATTGCGTGTAATGCAAGCCAAGTCAGGGTTGCATGTTGTGAAAGAATCCTTTGTTGTTTTGTATAATAGAATCCAACCATATTTCATTTATACATTGAATATGTATATATATATATACTCAATGTTGCGTAGAATAACTATTATCAAAATTGTGTGTAACACGATCCAAGAATAGTGTTGCGTATACTGCAAGCTAATACGGTGTTGGGTATAGCGCAAGGTAATCTTGGTGTAGAATACAACACAAGACATTAATGAAATTAAAATAATATTTTTCATAAAATCTCAGGGTGTTACAGTCACGAGGAAAGTATTTTTATAATAAATGATCTTTGAACTCTCTCCATTCCATATTTGATAATTCATAATCTTCCTTTTTGTTTTGTATCAATGACCACCACTGATCAGCATCTAAAGTGAGGCGATAATCTACCATGATAACTTTCTCCCTTTCACTACTCCCCAAAGCCTGAAATATATTTTCTAGGGAACTTATCAATTTCTCAGCTGCCAATGGATTTTAACTCCCATTTAACATTGGTGGTTGTTGCCTCATGAAGCGATCTAACATGGATCCTCCACACTGTGGATCAGGGTGCTCCATAGGGGTAAGGTTATTATTCATAACCTGAGTGAGTTGTCCCAGTATGGTGATTAGCTGGTCAGCACGAGTTGCATCACAAACACCACTATAATTATCTTGAGTAGGAGGAAATCCCTACATGGAGTGTGTGCATTGATACAGTTTTCATATCTTCCACTAGGCGCCATTTCTAAACAGTGGAATAAACTAGATCAGTTTATGAATCAAAATACATAATTCCATACATGTAAAACACTTAAAATAAATTGAACTATTTATGGTTATAATCCATAATAATAATAAAAAATATTTGAGGAAGTATATACTCATAAAACCTTCATAATGGTTTGTAATGAAATTGAGAATTATCCTAAGAATATCCCCTGGGAGTGTCGTAACCAAGAGTGGAGCAAGGCCCGTTGTCGTGCACCAGTTCCCGTTCGTGTCTAGCTCAAAGTGGTGTTTTTGGGTTTTACCCCTAGGTACATCTGTGCCAGATCTGCCTCTACCAGCTCGTATCTAGATAGGGATGTAATGCTCGGAAAACTCACAAAATCTCTACAATACCAAAATTCTAGAAAGTTCTTCTATACTAATCCTCAAAGTCTATCTTAGGGCTATGTGTTCTAATCAGAGTTTATCTAAATCTAGCTTCCAAGGTTTGTACTAAACTTCCTCTGATACCAACTGTAACGCCCCGACCCCAGTTACCCAGAGTCGGTGCATTATTACATAACATTGGAATGATCACAAAAGATCAAGTCTCGAAAGACCGATTAGTTTAGTAGCATTGGAATAACTAGATACATTCATAAAGTTTACATTACATCATAAAGTGAAAACTACTACAACAACATCTTGTCTTCATATCCCCTCATACTATCCATGCAGGTCATTCATAAATTACTTCTTCACATCCTAGGAAAAATAAAACATTGAAAGGGTGATCTCAGATACTCAGTAAGGATAAAAATATAGCGGAAACTTTCATAAATAAGAATAAAAATTTAAGGCAATGTATAAATAAAACAAAGAATTTTAAACTTTAACTTCAGCATAATATGGAAAAGATAAAATTAAATAATTTCATTTACTTATTCAAATGGATATTATACTAGTCGAATAATCACATGCAATATCAATAACCACTTTCATAATGATGGACTGCATAATGCCAGACTGTCATAACCACATAGCCAAGGCCTCGTGCCAAAACTACAAATAAGATTTTGTCAAGGATTTGTGCCAAGACACTAGTTTGTCTCATGAGACCTACTGATGCATTGACGAGCTATAGCAAGCTCCACCCGTCACTTATTAAGTCCAATGCATTCCTCATATGAACGAGTTTAGACATAACATAAATATTCGTATTAAAACTAGCATACGAAATGTCAATAATTTCTCCATAAACCAAGAATGGTATAAAAATAACACATCCATAGTCAAACATATCACAAAACCTTCAATAAAATATGGAAGTTTTGTATCACAATAAATCAACTTCAAATAAGCTTAAAATCCGTTAAAGGATGTTGACATAGATGAAATCAAAATTATTTGAGAGAAATATCTCTTTTTTTAAATCATTTGAAAGTCACAAAATTATAAAATAAAACATGTACTTTGAAAATTTTCTTATAAGCTTGGAAGGGAAGCTTCGACGATTTTATAACGGTGGAAAATAGCTTCACCCGCCGTATAAGTTAAAAAAAGACATTCTTACCTTAATTCTATCGAAAAGGTTAAAAAGGACCTTGTTTGGAAAACGACAGAATGATTTCTTTATAAACTTCTTATAAAATGTCAACAAGGGTATAAGTAACATTATACCATAGTCTTTAAAATATTAATAATGATTTGAAATACATTTTTAAGAAACATGGATGTGGATGATAAAGAGGTCCCAGTAGATAATTACGTATAAACAACCTCAGGTAATGAAGAGATTGTGAAATAAACCCTTACCTTGTAATTTTCCTTAGTTGAGCGTAGATTAACCTCCTATATAATGGGGAAATAATTGTTATTAAATTATACAAGAATCATATACATTAATATGATATCATATATGATCTTTTATCATTGATTTGTTAATAATATCATAGTATTATCGTTGTTTCGGGTGTTAACTTTCTCATTTTATTTTATATAGTTTGTTACATAAGCTGTGTTTGTTATGGATAGGTTGTATATTTTTCATATCCAGAATGATATAAAGTCCTTAAACATTATTTTTAATCATTAAATGAGAATTATTCTTGAATGGATACGATGGGGAATGAATCTCATCGCGTTCGTGGAGACGGTAGTCCATACTTACGCACGAGCGACAATATCATTCTTTTGATATTAAAATAATATATAATTGGATGGTATATCATATATAAAGAATCATTATATTGTTATATTTATTATTTACATGAATTACACATCATTTTTATACCCATCCAAATAATAATGTTTTGAATTACAATTACACCACGACGTGGAGACGGTAAGCCGTACGTACGCTCGTATGGTGAAATGTCATTCAAAGGATGGATATAATACTAAATATGGTTGTACCATATATATAATAACATCACAGTATATATAAAATACTTGATTTATTATTTTAGAATGGTAATAACCAATAAAGAATAAGTTGAAGAAGAAAGGAACTTGAAAGAGGGTGGTGAAAACATTACCTCTTAATCGGGTTCTTTCTTTTGATTTGATCAAAAGGGCTCCATAGGTTGGCTTTTTGATAAAAATAAGGCCTATAGGACGAGGTGAGGGAAGTTGAGAGAATAGTTTGGTAGGGTTTGTCTAATCCAAAAGGCTTTGAAGATGTGAAGAATTGGTTATAAGTGGTGTCCTTTTATAAGGGTGAGGAGGGGCTCTTTAGGAAAAACTTAAAGTATTATTCTATAATAAATTCATATTTGGTTTATAATGGCTCAAAAGTGGATTATTAAAAGTCTAATGTTGGGATGGGTCGAAAAAATTTCAACCAATAGATTTTAGATAGGTTTGGGTCATTATATTAACCTTATCTTTTTGTTTTAACTCTTAGTTAATTAGTTTGACATTTACCATGTCACTTTGTATTTTTATATTATATAGTTAATAAAATTACTATATACATAGAAGAGACCCCCAAGTGGTCCATTAATGATACACATATAATTATATAAGTCTTTTGGCCGAACCTTAGATTTTTAGGAATATAATATCAATTAATAATAAAATATTTTTTTAAACTATTTTATGTCAATTTTGACACTATTGGGTATTTTGTTTCTGATAATTTTAAAACAGCATTATTACTTGGAATAAAATTTATATAACCAATCCTAATATGTCATATTAACCTATAAAATTAGTGGAATTCATAAAAAGTCTCAATTTACATTTATTTTGATGTTTATAATATCAATTATTTTAATATTTCATTAATTAAGTAATTACTGCATCACCATTGTGTCAAAAATAAATTAAATTATTTAATGTCTAAAAATTATAAATAAAATTCGATTATGTAGGAAATATTTTTATCTTTCTAATTAATATTTACAATAAAATTTATCTTATGTATAACCCTATATTAAAATGGTTTTAGTAATTAAACATTGATTTTAACTCTTTTAACCCTTCTTTGAATTAAATAATAATTAATGTCCTAATCTATTTCAAGTTGACCTAAATGACAATATTTTATTCCTAAGGTTGTTTTTGGTCAAGATACACTTTTCAAATAGAATTAGGATATGTTTTAGGGTAATATTAATTTCATTTTACACTTAATTACCCTATTTACTTTTAATCGTGGTAAATAAAAGTAAAAAGTTAATATTCACAAAATATTATTTTTATCTTATTGAACCACATTTTACTCCTTGATATTAACCGTGTCTCTCGGATTTTCGAAATTCCACTCACAGAAGCGGTAAAATTAAGTTTTATGTGAATTTCCAAATTCTCCTAGGAGGTGGGTAAAAGACGGTGAAAATTTCAATAAAATTTTTATTTATCCAAAATTATTCTGAACTAACTTCAATGAATTACATTGAACTTATATAGGTATTATGTATCTATTTTTACCTAAATTAAATTTAAATAAAATAAATAATTATTTAAATAAAAATTTGGTTTTAAACTATAACTTAGTGTTTTTTCACTATTCATCAAAAATTGAAAGTTTTCAGAAAAATACCAAAATTTCACCCTAGGATAATTTCGATATTACGAATCCAAAAATGAAGTCGATTTTGAAAGATAAAATTTATAAAATTTCAAAAAGTTGGTATTACTATTCATAACGGCTAGTTTGATTGGTTGTGGTGTGTTAGAACTCGAAGTTCCGTAAAACACACACTATTTTATTATTCAAAGAGAAGCGTACCGTAGAATCTTGAGTTGTTAAAAATCTCATTGATCTCCTTATATAATAGAATGCACTGATCTTACTCTAACTACCTTCCCCTTCAACAAATAATAGATGAAAATGACACCAACGATGGTTTATAAATATAATACAATTTCTTATACTTGAAAAATTCATAGAAATATTCTAGCGAGTGGCCTCCGGGACCAACTCCCTCTTCTTCTTCTTATTTCTAGGGTGAAACAAGAAAAAAATATTGTTTTATTCTCTCTATATTTTTAGTTCTTACGGGGAATGAATTCTTATGCCTTTATCTATCTTCCCTTTTTACTTTTTTTGATACAATAATCATCGCTATAATTAGGATAAATTATTCATATTTCATGAAATGTTTTACTCCACATTTTTTTTGCAAACATCATCATATATATTTTTATAGATAAATGTATTTAAAATTGAAAAGGTAAAATCTATGTCATCCATTTTGAGAAAAAATTACTTCCAAAAATTATAAATAATCGTTGTATGATACATCCATCAACCAAAAATAGGTCCAAAATCTTTGACCAAATTGTGTATTAAAAAACAATAATTTCATTGTTCCCCCTCCATGCCTCCACTTTAGTATTCCACTATGTGGGGTGTGTGGACACATTTAGATCCATGTAATGAGCATAAATATCCCTCAAAATAATCAAGACATTATGGTTGAACATCCCTTGAATTTAGGCTTTATTATCTTTCAGAAATGATTAAATTAATAAATCAAACAGTCAATACCATTGGCTGACCTTATCTATTATTATGGGTCTCTAGAACCACTTATTATTGAATTATTTACCATAAAGTTTTATTAATAAAATACCATTTAAACTATAAGTAAAGTCATGATAAGTGTTTTTGTGAGATTATGTGGAAGTGTGATACTCAAGATGGAACCTGGGATAAATCCCACACACTCTACTAAATTTCCATAGGAATCCAAGTGAACATTGTGAATAACCTTAAAAAGATTGTAAAAACCTTACTAGTTGATCACACCAACCTTACAATGGTCCACATCAACCAATTCATTCCTTATTATTATGACGTCATGTAGAAACATTATGATGTATATATCCAACCTTATGCGGTAGCACCCCAAATCTTCAAGGATACACACCAAACTTATTGGAACATACACAAAACTTATTGGGCAGATACCATGGTTGGAAACAAACTTAAACCTGGTTAAAATGACCCTACACATATTCAGACACCCTTTACACCATCAACAAATTTCTCCAATCATCATCCATCCACTGAAATATAAACTTCACTCACTAACATTGACTGCATTAAAGATTTCATCCACTTCATTTTTAACAAACACAACTCAAAAAACAACTCGACATTGTTTTTTTCTACATCTATTCCCAATATGACTGATCATACTCATGTTTTGGAAACTTTTTTTATTAAAATTATATTTTTTTATTTATATTACCAAATTTTATCATTAATGACCATGGGTTACACTAATATAATATTATCATGGAAGATTTGTTGATAAATTATGGGATTGTGCCTAAATTTTTTATTTATTATCATTCTAAATCTAATAGTTGGAATGGGTATAATAGGGAGAACAAAATTATTTTATAAAAAATGATACAAACCAATATGAAATAAAATAATCAAATGTTATATGATGATATTAGGTATTACTATAAAACATTTAAAACTCCCATTAGTATTTCTCCCAATAGGCTTGTGGTTGGAAAATCATGTCACCATCCTAATGAGTTAGAACATCTGGAATTAAAAAATACTGATAAAAAATATGAGCTTGAATATTATAAATATTAAGATAAATTTTTATATCTAATAGATTTAGAAGTTACTCATAAATTCTTATGAAAATTATCAGATATGTAAGTAAAAGACAAAAATAAAACATTGATAAATTGATTTTTCATCAGGAGTTGAGAGATAGAGAAAATTCTTTATATTACATTTTACACTCAAGTTTATGTTTAGTAAAATTATTTCTGTAAAGACCCGTAAATTTCAAGGATATTTTTTTCTTAATTTTCTTGGAATTTTACAAGATCGCAGCTTCTGACGACACCGAATTATGTGGCCCAGTGTGCCCGGAATCTCTTTCCAAAGTTTGGCTCGGGTATGTTCAGTGAACGGACGAGCGAGTTTTTCTAACTTTTGAACCAGTGCCCGGAATCAAATTCTGAGGGCACCGATGGAATCGCAGCGCCGGTATTTGTTTAGAAACGCCTCTTCCGGAGTTTCGTTTGCTCGTTCTTGGTTTTTAATTTTTGGGTTTTAAGTTATGAAATAAAATAAAGTTATACGACAATTTTATTTTTATTTCACTTAAAGCCGCTTAAAGACCACTTTAAGATGCTTAAGATAAGTTGAAACAGATAGGGTGAAAATCCAAAATATCCTACCCACTCGGTAGGATATTTGTGAGGTGGGGCCCCCACGAGCCCCACCGTTTCTTTTCCCCTAAGTAACGCACCCGCAAAAACCCGTTTTAATGAAAGTCAACTGACACGTTTTCTTAAATTCTTAACGCACCATTTAATTGGGCAGTTTTATTCGTTGAATTAATTCTATGAATTAATGGGTCGTTACTTATCTCTTTTTCATTTGTTGTCATGTTAATAAAATAAGGCCAACGCTTTTTCTCCTTAAGTGTTGTTCGTTGAGAGGATTTGACAAACCTCAAGTTCTTCATACTTCTTCGTGAAGAACGCGAAGAACGCGAAGGGAGACGATGAATGCCGAACCCTCGGAGATCGATGACTCAACTCCAAGTACCGCGACGCCGACGGTTCTTCTTCCGCGACGTTCTTCCACGACAATCCAACCCCGCGACAACCTTCGATCGACAACGACAAGGTAGGGGGTTGCGCTTCTTTTAAATCTCTTTGTGGGTTATAACAACATCACAGATTTAATTATTATTAATTAAATCTGTTGTTTCTTGATCCTCATAGATCGTCGATGCGACGCCCTTCCGCGACGATGCGACGCCCTTCCGCGACGCGACGCTCCACTTGTTTCGTGACGGTCAATTCCGCGAAGAACGCGTGTGCGACGACTTGACGAGGTAGGGGTTTTGTTGGAAATGTTTTTACTACGTGGATGTTTCCGTTCAAAACAATGAAACAGGTTTCTTAAGAACAATTTTAATTTATTAAAATTGTTTTTGATATGTTTTCTATGTTTTGAATATTCCTCCCGACTGTTATCATCTAACACGGAGGGTGCGGGCCAAACAAACACGGCCCGACAACCCTCCGCAGTTTTTTGTTGATGTAAGGATTTGGCGGGCGACGATGGAACATGCCGCAGATGCGATTTGATGTTTCCGCAGTGAAGAACGGAACCCGGGAGGAGCTTCGGCACAGACGGGAAGGAAATCGGACCACCGGAGCAACTCCGGTGGCCCGCCGAAGCCACCGGCGGTGCCGACGGCCGGAGGCGGCGGCGCCCCGGTGTGCCGCCGGACAGGGCCGCCTGAAGCCGCGGCGGCGGCGGCGCCAGCAGACCCGCAGCCGCGCGGGTCCGGCGCACACAGGACGTGGCCTCGCCGCGTCCGCTGACCAGGGCGGCCCCCCGCGGGGGCCGCACTGTTGTCACGCGGGGGCATGCGCGCCCCCCTGCGTTGCTCGGCCGCTCGGCTGAGCCGAGCCGGACCGGCCAGCCGAGCCGGGCTGCGCCCTGGCCTGGTCGGACCGGGTCCCGCCGGGTCGGACCGGGTCGACCAGGTTCGGCCGACCCAGGGAGGGTCGGACCGGGTCGGCCCGGGCCCAGACCACCCCGTCTTCGGACCATTTTCGGTGTTTTGCCCGTAACATGAGCTACGGGCCTCCGAATGACGCGACATCAGTGGAAACGCGATCCTTGGATTGAGACGGTCGTTTCGGTATACTGCACTCAAGGTTTCGGGATACTTTGAGTTCGGCCGGGTTGGTTCGTACACGAAGCCAACTGGGCTCTCGGAGCGGAAAGGCTAATATCTTGAGCTTCGGACGTCTGATTGACGTGCCGTCAACTTTGTTGTTTTCCTATTAGTGAGACGGATCTTTTGGCTCACTCCGCCCGAGGTTTGGACGCAGGTGGAGTACGGTCGGGTTGGTTTTTCCTTAGAAACCAACCGGGCCCCTAGGACGGAAAAGCCAATAACTCTCCGACCGGGCGTCCGATTGACGCGCCGTCTGCGACATTGAGTTCCTGTTGACGATACGGAACTTTTGGATACATAAACTCTGGACCTTGTGCCAGTTAATGTATCAGCCTCTCGGCTCGTGGAGCAGACCCTCCCGAACGAGCTTGCTGTGTGCGGGAACCCTAGTGCTGGCCGCGACGACGACGACTGTGCAGAGATCCTCAGTGGACTGCGATGATGAAGAGCGCTAGTCTTGTATCCTATGTGGGTCCCAGCCGTGCTGGTCTTGTATCCTATGTGGGTCCCATCTTAGATGATTCACTACTGGTCTTGTATCCTATGTGGGTCCCATCATAGATGAATCAATGAAGAGCGCTGGTCTTGTATCCTATGTGGGTCCCAGCTGTGCTTGTCTTGTATCCTATGTGGGTCCCAGCCGTGCTGGTCTTGTATCCTATGTGGGTCTCAGCTTAGATGATTCAGTGCTGGTCTTGTATCCTATTTGGGTCCCATCATAGATGAATCAATGAAGAGTGCCGGTCTTGTATCCTATGTGGGTCCCAGCCGTGCTGGTCTTGTATCCTATGTGGGTCCCAGCTTAGATGATTCAGTGCTGGTCTTGTATCCTATGTGGGTCCCAGTATAGATGAATCAATGAAGACAACTGGTCTTATATCCTAAGTGGGTCCTAGCTTAGATGATTTAGTATCTATATCTGATCATCCCTTTCACATTTTCGACGATGTATTCCTATGTGAGCGGAATCCTGTGTTACTCTCCATTATGGATTGTGTTGAACTATCCTGTGTGGATTTACTGTTTACTCTCCTTTGTGGATTGTGTTGAACTATCCTATGTGGATTTACTGTTTACTCTCCTTTGTGGAGTGTGTTGAACTATCCTGTGTGGATTTACTTTTTACTCTCTTTTGTGGACTATGTTGAACTATCCTGTGTGGATTTACTGTTTACTCTCCTTGTGGATTATGTTGAACTATCCTGTGTGGATTTACTGTTTACTCTTCTTTGTGGATTGTGTTGAACTACCCTGTGTGGATTTACTGTTTACTTTCCTATGTGGATTACTTTTTCTCTCCTTCGTGGATTGTGTTGTGCTTTTCTGTGTGAGTTTACGTTTTGCTTTCCTTTGTGGACTGGGTTGTACATGAGCTCGAATGTTGGGGCCGAGCGAGAATTGATGACTTAGATATATGTATGGGCATATACCTAAGCAGTTTCAGATGTTACTTCGTGATTGTATCTTTCCTTTGTGGATTCTGGGAGACCTTCGGGGGTCTCGGGATCCCTACTGAGTTTCTTATACTCACCCCTGCATGGGCTATGCCCGCACTACGTTGTGTTGGTTGTAGACGACGGATAGCGCTGATCGTGGTGGAGGTTTGCGGAGCAGGACGGTACCTGGAGGTGGACCACTGGGCAGGGTGTACTCGGAGTGGTAGGCTGGACCCGAGGAGCAGTGGAGGCTTTCTGTACTCACCCTTCAGGTGGGACTTCCAGAGGATGGCTCGGCACTGCGGATTTTCCTTTCAGTTGCTGTTTTTCCCCTTTCAGTTGTACTTTACAGTTGGGCTTGTATTTCCGGCCCCCTTTACTTTCAGCACAGCTTATTCAAGTTTTTACTTAGTGTTTACTTTTCTGCTTGCTTACTCTGTGGTGCTTGTTTACTTTACAAAGGCAATGCCTTCCCTTTACCGGGATTTACTCCTTGGTGCTAGTCGCCAGCCCCTGGCCTATGGAAGGCGGGCTTGGGGTAGTCACGACACGGGCCCCGAGGACGGGTCGTGACAAATTGGTATCAGAGGAGTTCGGTTCTACCGCAGACTCTGATCTTTCTTCTATGTGAAGCAATAGTGTTCAGCGTATTGGGTGTGGTTATCAGTCCATGGAGTCCAGTGTTGGTGCGGCGGCCGACGTATCCGTACACCAGGACCCTGACTTCTGATTTCTGACTTAATGCATGAAAACATTGATTGCATGTGTGTTCAAGTTTTCTTTGTGATTACTTGTGTCAGCTCACCAGGTATACAGTTCTGACCGTGGCGCACCTGTTTCTTTTCAGGATGGCCCCACGACGGCAGCCAGCTAGGGTTCCAAGAGTGGAGTGTGATGAAATCCCACCGAGCGACGGGGCCTCGGTGCAGGGCTCCTTGTCAGCAGAGGCACCGACGGTACCTCTACCCGCCGAGCCACCGATGCTACCAACCCCAGCTGCTGACGATGCACGTCGCCTAAGCGCGCTGCACGAGTTTCAGCGTCAGCGACCGCCTAGGTTCTGCAGGGATACGAACCCCCAGGTAGCAGAGGACTAACTGGAGGCAGTTGTATGAGTTTTCAGATTAGTGAGGACACCAGCAGACCTCATGGTGATCCTCGCAGCGAGCCTCCTACACGCGGCAGCAGGCAGATGGTGGAGCTTGATGCTCCAGGTGCACAACTAGACATCTCTCCTCTGGATGGACTTTGAGAGCATCTTCCGCTCCGAGTTTGTCCCAGCCACCCTCCGTGCGGTGCGCATCCAAGAGCTGCTACAACTACGGCAGGGCAGCATGACAGTGGCCCAGTACTCGGTGAGATTTACTGATCTCTCGCGCTACTCCACAGATATGGTACGGGACCCGTTCTTCCGGGCCCGAACCTTCGAGTAGGGACTAAGGCACGAGATCATGGCTTCGATGATCTCCATCAACATTCCGACGCAGGCAGAGGTGTTGGAGAGAGCCCTTTTAGTGGAGAGTTTCCTCGCCGACCAGGCACCAGGGACAGGGCCCTTCGCAGGATGGACCGTAGCAGGGTCTTCTGCAGCTGGCAATAGACAGGTGACGCAGAGGTCCAAACGGGCCAGACCATCAGATGGGCAGTCTCAAGATGAAGATTCGGTTGTGCGGGGCACCCGAAGGAGAGCCAGCTACACGAGGGGAAAGCATTTCTACGCATGCAGCGGGTGAGGTCACATGGCTAGAGACTGCCCGACTCGTCTTATAGATGAGAAGCAGGTGGTAGAGGGACCTCCCAGACAGAGGTTCGGCCACGGTGGTCCGTAGGGTGCAGTCGGACGAGGCAGAGGAGCTGGCCGAGTAGCAGATGGTGGGCGACACTTCGAGGTGTTTCCACCACCACCACCAGAAGGTCCACCCCGACCACAGGGAGTTGGTGGACATGCGAGAGCTCAGCTTCCGGCAGTTGAGGCCTTCGATCATGGAGCTCTTGGAGCAGATGGACAGGAGCGGAACTAGTGGATACGCCCTTTGTACTTATAGTTCCTTGTTGTTTTTGTGTAGTGTCTTTGTATTATGAGCTGAAATAGTAAAAGACGCTTACCTTTGTGATGTTTTCATTCCTGTCCTCTTTTGTGTTGTTACTAAGAGATTCCAGTTAGACTGTTGACTTGACCCTCACTTGTTAGACATCTACTGGAGGAGACCCAGTTACCACACACTGATGCTGACAGTGTGACTCAACCCTTGGAGGCGAGAGTAACGGTTGGATCTCATGGTAGTAGTGTCGAGGCCTTACGATGTCATCTTTGGTATGGATTAGTAACATCCATGTCGGGATTGACTATATTAGGCAAAGGAAGTGGTTCATCCAAGGGATGAGACCGGATTTCTATTATCGGCAAAGAAGAAATCACAACAGCTCTTGTAGGACCAGGGAAGGTCCAGATCATCCAGGAGTGGATGAGGACAGCTCAGAGCTGGAAAAAGTATTATGCTGACAGGAGGTGGAGGCGGAGGCCACTTGAGTTCGAGGAAGGCGACCACGTCTTCATACGGGTCTCACCTCGACGTGGATTACGGAGGTTTGTCCGAAGCAGCGAGTTGTCTCCACGCTTCATCGGACCCTTCCAGGTCCTCAGCAGGATTGGCAAGGTGGCTTATCGCCTGGCTCTTCCACCACAGTTGCGCCGGGTGCACGACGTCTTCCACGTATCTCAGCAGAGGAGATACGTGCACGACCGGACGCAAAATCTTTGACCATGGAGAGCTGGTCATTGATGATGGGGCGACTTTTGCAGAGGTCCCAGTGGAGATCAAGGATCGACAGGAGAGGGTCCTATGTGGACGATCTATTCCTCTAGTGCGCTTCAGATGGTAGCTCGGGAACCTCCAGGAGAGCACTTGGGAGCGGGAGGCTCAGATGCGTGCTCAGTACCGCCTTTGTATCCCTAAGTTTGTGGTGAAGCTTTACGAGGACGTAAAGCCCTGTGGTGGGAGTAATGTAAGGACCCGTAAATTTCAAGGAATTTTTTTTCTTAATTTTCTTGGAATTTTACAAGATCGCAGCTTCTGACGGCACCGAATTCTGAGGCCCTGTGTGCCCGGAATCTCTTTCCGAAGTTTGGCTCAGGTACGTTCAGTGAACGGACGAGCGGGTTTTTCTAACTTTTGAACCAGTGCCCGGAATCAAATTCCGAGGGCAATGATGGAATCGCAGCACCAGTATTTTTTTAGAAACGCCTCTTCCGGAGTTGCGTTTGCTCGTTTGTGGTTTTTAATTTTTGGGTTTTAAGTTATGAAATAAAATAAAGTTATACGACAATTTTATTTTTATTTCACTTAAAGCCGCTTAAAGACCACTTTAAGCTGCTTAAGCTCAGTTGAAACGAATAGGGTGAAAATCCAAAATATCCTACCCACTCGGTAGGAAATTTGTGAGGTGGGGCCCGCACGAGCCCCACCGCTTCTTTTCCCCTAAGTAACGCACCCGGAAAAACCCGTTTTAATGAAAGTCAACTGACGTGTTTTCTTAAATTCTTAACGCACCATTTAATTGGGCGGTTTTATTCCTTGAATTAATTCTATGAATTAATGGGTCGTTACTTATCTCTTTTTCGTTTGTTGGCATGTTAATAAAATAAGACCAACGCTTTTTCTCCTTAAGTGTTGTTTGTTGAGAGGATTTGACAAACCTCAAGTTCTTCATCTTTATTCGTGAAGAACTTGAAGAACGCAAAGAACGTGAAGGGCGACGAAGAACTCCGAGCCCTCGAAGATAGACGACGCAACGCCAAGTACCATGATGCTGACGGTTCTTCTTCCGCGACAATCCAACCCCGCGACAACCTTCGATCGACAATGACAAGGTAGGGGGTTGCGCTTCTTTTAAATATCTTTGTGGGATATAACAACATCACAGATTTAATTATTATTAATTAAATCTGTTGTTTCGTGATCCTCGGAGATCGTCGACGTGATGCCCTTCCGCGAATATGAGACGCCCTTCCGCGACGTGACGCTCCACTTGTTCCGCGACGGTCAATTCTGCGAAGAACGCGCGTGCGACGACTTGACGAGATAGGGTTTTTGTTGGCAATTTTTTTACTCCGTGGATGCTTCCATTCCAAACAAAGAAACTGGTTTCGTAAGAACAATTTTAATTTATTAAAATTGTTTTTGATATGTTTTCTATGTTTTGAATATTCCTCCCAACTGTTATCATCTAACGCGGAGGGTGTGGGCCAAACAAACACGGCCCGAAAACCCTCCGCAGTTCTTCGTTGATGTGCAGATTTTGCGGGCGATGATGGAATGTGCCGCAGATGCGATTTGATGGTTCCGCAGTGAAGAACGGGACCCGGGAAGAGCTTCGGCGCAGACGGGAAGGAAATCGGACCACCGGAGCAACTCCGGTGGCCCGCAGAAGCCACCGGCGGCGCCCCGGCACGACCCCGGACAGGGCCGCCTGAAGCCGCGGCGGCGGCGACCCCAGCCGACCCGCGGCCGCGCGGGTCCTACGCACACAGGACGAGGCCTCGCCGCGTCCGTTGACCAGGGCGGCCCCCCGCGGGGGCCGCGGTGTTGTCACGTGGGGGCATGCACATCCCCCGTGTTGCTCGGCCGCTCGGCCGAGCCGAGCCGGACCGGCCGGCCGAGCCGGGCCACGCCCTGGCCTGGCCGGACCGGGTCCCGCCGGGTCATCCCGGGCCCAGACCCCCCCCGTCTTCGGACTGTTTTTGGTGTTTTGGCCGTAACTTGAGCTATGGGCCTCCGAATGTCGTGTCGTCAGCGGCAAAGCGTTCCTTGGATCGAGACGGTCGTTTTGGTATACTGCACTCAAGGTTTCGGGATACTTTGAGTTTGGACGGGTTGGTTCGTACACGAAGCCAACTGGGCCCTCGGAGCGGAAACACTCATATCTTGAGCTTCGGACGTCCGATTGACGTGATGTCGACTTTGTTGTTTTCCTCTTAGTGAGACGAATCTTTTGGCTCACTCCGCCCGAGGTTTGGACGCAGTTGGAGTACGGTCGGGTTGGTTTTTCCTTAGAAACGAACCGGGCCCCTAGGACGGAAAAGCCAATAACTCTCAGACCGGGCGTCCGATTGACGTGCCGTCTGCGACGTTGAGTTCCTGTTGACGATACGGAACTTTTGGATACATCAAATCTGGACGTTATGTCAGTTGATGTATCAGTCTCTCGGCTCGTGGAGCGGACCCTCCCGAACGAGCTTGCTGTGTGCGGGAACCCTAGTGCTGGTCGCGACTTCGACGACGACGACTGTGCAGAGATCCTCAGTGGACTGCGACGATGGAGAGCGCTGATCTTGTATCCTATGTGGGTCCCAGCCGTGATGGTCTTGTATCCTATGTGGGTCCCAGCATAGATGAATCAATGAAGAGTGCCGGTCTTGTATCCTATGTGGGTCCCAGCTTAGATGATTCAGTGTTGGTCTTGTATCCTATGTGGGTCCCAGCTTAGATGAATCAATGAAGAGTGCTGGTCTTGTATCCTATGTGGGTCCCAGCCGTGCTGGTCTTGTATCCTATGTGGGTCCCAACTTAGATGATTCAGTGCTGGTCTTATATCCTATGTGGGTCCCAGCATAGATGAATCAATGAAGAGTGCTGGTCTTGTATCCTATGTGGGTCCCAGCCGTGCTGGTCTTGTATCCTATGTGGGTCCCAGCTTAGATGATTCAGTGCTGGTCTTGTATCCTATCTGGGTTCCAGCATAGATGAATCAATGAAGACAGCTGGTCTTGTATCCTAAGTGGGTCCCAGCTTAGATGATTCAGTATCTATATCTGATCATCCCTTTCACCTTTTCGACGATGTATTCCTATGTGAGCTGAATCCTGTGTTTCTCTCCTTTGTGGATTGTGTTGAACTATCCTGTATGGATTAACTGTTTACTCTCCTTTGTGGATTGTGTTGAACTATCCTGTGTGGATTTACTGTTTACTCTCCTTTGTGAATTGTCTTGAACTATCCTGGGTGGATTTACTGTTTACTCTCCTTTTTGGACTGTGTTGAACTATCCTGTGTGGATTTACTATTTACTCTCCTTGTGGATTGTGTTGAACTATCCTGTGTGGATTTACTGTTTACTCTCCTTTGTGGATTGTGTTGAACTACCCTATGTGGATTTACTGTTTACTTTCCTATGTGGATTACTTTTTCTCTCCTTTGTGGATTGTGTTGTGCTTTTCTGTGTGAGTTTACGTTTTTCTTTCCTGTGTGGACTGGGTTGTACTTGAGCTCGGATGTTGGGGCCGAGCGAGAATTGATGACTTAGGTATATGTATGGGTATATACCTAAGCAGTGTCAGATGTTACTTCGTGATTGTATCTTTCCTTTGTGGATTCTGGGAGACCTTCGGGGGTCTCAGGGTCCCTACTAAGTAGCTTATACTCACCCCTTCACGGGATATGCCCGCACTACATTGTGTTGGTTGCAGACGACAGATAGCGCTGATCGTTGTGGAGGTTTGCGGAGCAGGACGGTACCTGGAGGTGGACCACTGGGGCAGGGTGTACTCGGAGTGGTAGGCTAGACCCGAGGAGCAGTGGAGGCTTTCTGTACTCACCCTTCAGGTGGGACTTCAAGAGGACGGCTCGACGCTGCGGCTTTTCCTTTCAGTTGCTGTTTTTCCCCTTTCAGTTGTACTTTACAGTTGGTCTTGTATTTACGACCCCCTTTACTTTCAGCACAGCTTGTTCCAGTTTTTACTTAGTGTTTACTTTTCCGCTTGCTTACTCCGTGGTGCTTGTTTACTTTACAAAGGCAATGTCTTCCCTTTATTGGGATTTACGCCTTGGTGCTAGTCGCCAGCCCCTGGCCTATGGAAGGCGGGCTTGGGGTAGTCACGACACGGGCCCCGAGGGCAGGTCGTGGCAATTTCAGTTATAATATACTATATATAGTTATAAACATTTATACTTTTGTATTTATACAAGATATATACGTGTCCAACCAACATACATTTCCATTGAATGGACAGCGAGTAAAGCATTTCAGAGAGAACATCTGAGATCCCTTCACCGATGAGCACCAACTTTAAAACTAAATCTATAATTAGTTTAATAGTTTTCTTCCTTCCCACAATATTATTTTATATAATTATTTATTATTATATTCTTCATTGGGTTAAATTCATAATTTCAGTATAGGGGAGTATCTCATAGTTTATTATGTATGTACATAATATTCATTAAATATTATTCTATCTTTAATTTTAATTTTTTAGTGTGTTTTAATTATAGTAAAATGATTCCATAATCACCTTAAAACCATTTTCAATTATATTGAAATATCCAATTTTGAAATAATCAATTTAAATGATTATTTATCTATTCCCTTTATTATAATTTTAGTTTTCTAAAATTTTCAGAAATTAACTGATTATTTATATACATACACTGAGGGATTTTCTAAAATTACATTATCATTCCAAAAATATATTCTAAAACCATTTAAATATTCTTTTCAATTACTTATTTATTTATAGAATCTTGGGACATGAGTACTTCTATAATGTATCTTGTTTCTATTTCAAAACTACAATATTCTAGTCTTAATATGATAATTGATGTCATTGTTTAAAAAAACCTATATATGTTACTAGGTCACCAAAATATTTTCCATCATTTTTAAGTACAAATAATTCTTTAATAAGCATATTATGTGATTATAATTATAATAACATTCATTCATACCCCCAACCTCTTAGTTTTATGCATGATTATTCTTTGATATAACTATGGGGCAAGGTTTTATTAATTAATATTTTGTGGAATAATAAGATAGAGTATGAAATTTTTAAAGTTGATATTTTTTTGGTAGATTGAATCTGTTCATCCTTTTCCATTTTTATTTATTCATATTAATTTATTCAAGATATATCTTATCCTCCATTAAAGATATAAAAAATCATATAATAATAATAATAATAATAATAATAATAATTAATAATACAATTATTTAGGGTGTAAAATCAAAATAACGACATACACGCACCCACTAGACATAATTATGTTAGGACACCACCACCACCAAACCCTAAATGTCTAACCTACACCCTTTTAGAATGATCATGATTTCCACTGTAAAAACTACAACTAGTACAGCTTCTGAGTCCCATTGTTATAAGACCCCAAGGTACACTACTATAGATCCATTATAAATTTATATACAATAATACCACTATAGTATCCTAGGAAATTCAGATCTACATTAAGTGACTATAATAGAATATTTCCTAGAATATGTTTATTTTAATTCAATTTGGGACAATAAAGAGGGATTTTAATGGAAGAAGGTTTGGATAAAGGAGTGGGGGAATGCAATTTTCACCAGATTGAATTGTTAATCATGAGATATACTATAATAGTTTACCCTTTCTCATAACATAGTATATTTAATTTAATCTTTTTTCCCAAAAACTCCTAATCCTTATAATTTTTTTGAAAATATTTTCATGATTAATATTAATTTTTTCCCAATACTTGAGAGAATTAGATTCATGTCAATTATATAGAAGGTATACATGTACTTCAATATTTAGCATAACTACGAATAAATAAATCCTTGACTAATGAGAGAAATTATTATAGGAAGGTGGGTAACAAGTGTGTTGGGATATAAATGAAATGTTAAATGGAATATATGGGATATTAGTTATTATTTTTAAAATATTTTCATGACATAATTAAACCATTTTCATTTATTAATTCAAGCACTAATCATATTTTTAGGAAAAATCCTTTAATTAATTTAATTTCAAATATAAAATTAATTTTAGTGATTCATTTGATGTAAATATTATGAATAATATAAGTGATAATAAAAAAATCATTTTTATTAAAAGAAAAATCTTTTTTTATGTTGGTGTTTATTAGGATTTGGTTGAATAAATTCTTGGAGTTATGTCTGGCCTTAAGTTATGAGTAAAATTTAACTACATGGTTGATCATGAACATCATCCTAGAGTGACCATGAAGGCTAAAACATCAATAAATTCCTAAATTACCTTTTAATTATAGATTATAAAACGAACCTACTCCTCAGGGGTTCCTGAAGTTTAATTTTAATGTCTCAATCAAATGAACAGTGAAATCAAGAAACAAAGTATAAGTTAAAATTGGATATTATTAAGAAATGAATTGATATTGACCAATTATTGTGTAGTTTAATATAATTTACTAAGACCTCTAAAATAACCAATTGCGAACTTTTGGATTAGTGTAATTCAATTTTTATAAGTTTAAAAAAAACTCACCTGGAAATTTTTAAAATATTATATATTATTCATTATGGGAAAACATGGATTCATTATGGAGGTCAGCTAGAAATACTTTTTTTATTGTCACTGATGAAGCATCTTTTTGGCCAAAACCCATTTGGATGTTTTTTCCAGTTGTCTATGTTGGAATGTAATATAAGGGAGATCATGTGATTATTGGGGGATTGTTATGGATTCATGTTAATTTCATCATTACAATACTGTTCATGGGATATGATGAAGAATTTATCTATCTAAAATACATACCCCATGTCACATACATCACTCTACATAATAGGATGTATTATCATTACGAAAATATAGCCATTTCAACTCTAAGATGAAACCTGAGTAGCCTTAATACAAACTTATGGTAGAGCTCATACACTATATAGATAAGGGATTTAGAAAGTAGGGTTATCATTTGAGAACCCATGCATGCAGTCACAGGAACATGTGAATCCAGGCCATGACATAGTGTACCACTATGGTGAAGTGGTCCTAGAATAGGTTGGTACCATAGGATAATTATCAAATGATATTGGGGAACCATAGTTTATATAGTGATATATTTCTAGAGGAATCTTCAATGTTTGACATAGAGTATTCAGGGCATGCCCTAGTTAGCTAAACTATGATGTAGGGGCCTTTCATAGGATATTTTGATAAGTTTTGGTTCCATTGGAAAATTCAGGGTGTCCACTTCCTAAACATGTTGATATTTTTTAGTCCTATATGATATAATATAAATCCAAGTGATATTATAAGTTTCTACACCACAACATGTTTGGTGATTCAAGTGGAGTTAAAGAGGACATGTATAAATCATTATATAATTAAAGGGATACCAATTTTTTGGAGTTCTAGTCAACTACAGGTACTCACACCACATTATTTTAGACCATATTGTAGTAAAAGATAAGGAAATAATGTTGAACCATATTTTAGTTGACCATTTAATAGTATATTAAAATAAGATAATGTTATGACATTAAAAACCAAACCATGTCAAATCTAGTAAGTTTTAGTTATTTGGTAGTTCTGGCTTAAAATGAAAAAAAGAGTTATTGCTTGGATCTCTAGGTGTCTAATTCTTATTTAATGGAACATTATAAACCCATTAACCACACATGACACTTGAAAAAATCCCAGTAAAAGTATTTTCAGACCCAAAACATTTGATTTAAAATAAATATGTGAGAATATCCAAAAATAATAGATTTTCATAGCATATCACAAGATTTTTTGCTGAAAGCCCTAAAGCAATGGAAAAGAGGGAAATTCAAGGAGGATTATCTTATTGGAAAATTATTAGGTTGTGTGGAATATAAACACTATTCAAGGGTTATTTTGTATATCAAAATCATGTGAAAAATATAAAAGTGGTCATAATGGGAGTGGTGAGTTCTCCTATGTGATAAGAGGCAGTAAAATTTCACATCTTATTCCAACAGTGAGTTTGAGGTCCAATGGGACTACTCTATTATGTAAACCAAATGAATAATTCTAGTATATTGTTTTGGAACATCAAAACATAATTTATTTCATGATATTTTTACTATCTTATTTTTTTTTTGAAATAATTATAATTTTATGTTTATTTTTTAATACTTTAATAGATAATCAATAGAAAGTAAGATAGAGAGAGATATGGATTGTTCCTCATAGTGAGCGAACAAGATCATGATCAAGGGATTTGGGGGTTAAAATTATTGTCACCTGGATCCCCCACCCCCAAATCATCATTATAATTCCCATGTTAAGAGACCATCAAGTGGGATGGTTTCATAGGTTATGTTTTCTCTTATAGTATCATAGAAAAAATTATGGTGATGAATCACAAAGGCATTCCAATTTTCAAGGGTAAAAATTTCTAGTTATGAAAGAATATGATGAAGTACTAATTTGGGTAATTTTTAAAGACAGATTAAATAATTTATGTTCATAGGATTACATCAAACATAGATAGTGTATAATTATTAGAAATAAATAAAAAATAATTGTATATAGATTCAATCGTGATCAATGCTTGATGGGGAGCATTGGAAAACATTATCTACGCTATGGTAATGTCTTGAATAACTTCTCATTATACATCGAAAAGCTCTTGAATATCTCTGATAGTAATTCCCAAGTTCTATAGTCAAAGTTTAAGTTTCTATTTAATAATTATGAAGAACTGAGGATGAGTCTAGATGAAATCATTATTATATTTTCAATCATATGAACAGTCTATTTAAAGATATGATAGTTCTTAGATAAGATATTGATGATACCAAGATCGTGAAATGTATATTAGGGAGTATTCCCCATGAATTATTGCCAAGTTGTCAATTCATGAAGGTAATTATCCAAAGGATGAATCCCCAAACAACTTTTATAGTGCACTTGTTGTATATGAAATGAAAATTGAAGATAATGAGTCCAAAGTGAAGGCAAAGTCGAAGGAAGTTTCACTCTAATAAATAAAAATATATATATACTAATATAGACCTAGTTGAAGATGAAAATAATGGTGTGATTGTATTTCATTCAACTAACCTTAAGAGGGGAAAATTGTTCAAAGGAAATCTTCCACCTTCTTGTTTTACTTATGAAAATTAATGTCATGTTACTACAATATGTTTTAAAAAACTTATAGATGATGATGATGAGGCATCAATGAAAAAAATATTTCAAAGGTGATAAAAGTAGTATTGAACCATAGTGAAAATTTTTTAATAGGAAAAACTAACATCTCATAAATATAGAAGTTTGTATTATTCCAAAGTGTAAAAAGTTGAAGATTTTAATGATCATAGTGAAGATGTATTATTGTTTGTTATTGGTATATATTTAATTTAAAATAATGATGCTGACGAACATGATGTTGTGGGTAAAGTTGATCTAAATTTTGATCTTGAGGTATTCCTCGAAGAAATTAACAAATGGAGGGATAAAATCAAGGATTAAAATGTTGTTGTTCAAGACTCAAAGTTATATATTCCATAACGTAAGGAAGAGAAGACAAAACTGAAATAAAATATTGAAAATTTAAAACAATGAATTTTTAAAAAATCAAGAAAGAAAGGGTAGAAAAATATCAATGTTAAAGAATAGGCACATATTATTTATTCTTTTTCTAATACAGGGAATTAAAAAGTTAATTAGACCAAAGAACATGAAGAAAAAATCATGGTTTTGTGGTGGAACAAAGAGGAACAAGAAATTATCCCTATACCTTTTATGATATGGGTCCCTATAAGAAACTAGTACCATAAGTGGATAAATCATTCTTGAGAGTAATAATCAAAGGGAATCCTACCATTCAAAAGTTTAAGTTCTTTCAAAATAAAGGGAATGCTATTATGGATCAAGATCAAATCGATAATATAGTAGTTCCTCATTCCAGGAACCAGACATGAATTCCCTAATGTAAATTTAATATGAAAGAAGCTAAAAATAATAATTATCAAGAATAAATAAATTGGAAAATACCACAAAAAATAGGAGTTACTGCTTATAAAAATTAGGACACATTCAATATGTATACACTATTATAAAAATATTTTTAGAGAGAAAAAACATAAAAAGGGGAAAGTAGTTTTCCATCATATTATTATGAATTTTGTGGTTATTGTTTTTTTAAATGATATGGGCACAAGTAAACCTACTATTGTAACTCCCCAACCCTAGTTACCCAGACTCGGTGCATCATTACATAACATTGGCATGATAAAAAAAGATCAAGTCTTGAAAGAGTGATTAGTTTAGTAGTCTTGGAAACATTAGATATATTCATAAGTCCTATATTACATCATAAAGTAAACAAAAACTACAATGACATTTGGTCTTCGTATCCCCTCATACTATCCCTGCAGGTCATTCATAAATTACTTCTTCACTTTCTAGAAAAAATAAAACATTGAAAGGGGTGAGCTCAGATGCTTAGTAAGGATAACAATACAGCGGAAACTCTCATAAATAAGCATAAACATTTAAGGCAATGTATAACTAAAACAAAAGATTTTTAAACTTGAACTTCAGCATAATATGGAAAAGATAAAATGAAATAATTCCATTTATTTAATCACATGGATATTCTACTAGTCAAATAACCACATGCAATATCAATATCCACTTTCATAATGATGGAATGCATAATGCTAGACTATCATAACCATATAGTCAAGGCCTCGTGCCAAGACTACAAATAAGATTTTGTCAAGGCCTTATGCCAAGACACTAGTTTATCTTAGGAGATCTACCGATGCATCGCGGAGATATAGCGGGCTCCACCCGTCACATACTAAGTCCAATGCATTCTCCATATGAATAGGTTTAAACATAACATAAAAATTCGTATTAAAACTAGCATACAAAATGTCAATACTTTCTCCATAAACCATGAATGGTATAAAAATAGCACATCCACAGTCAAACATAACTCATTAAATATAATATGGAAGATTGTATTGTAATAGATTAACCTCAATTGAGAATAATGAAGGATATTGACATAGATTAAAATAATCATCAAACTTTTGAGAGAAATATCCCTTTTTTCTTGAAAACATTTAAAAGTTGTACTATTTTTCATGAAGTTGTTTAAAAATAGATTTTTGAATCAAAGTGTCTCATATCACTTTGAAACTTGTAAAAGGAATTTTAATTTTAAAACTTTAATGTCCATATAAATAAAACCTTAAAACCATTTTTAAAACATGGACATTAATGAGAAAGATTTTGAATAATAAATCTTTAAAACATTTAAAATGACATTTTAGTTAGTGTTTCTAACCAGAATAGAGACACTTGCATACAAATAATTGTGGTAATAAAAACATTTTAATATCATGAGAATAATGGTATTCATGATATACTATGTCAATGTACATTATAGACCCCATATAAAAGTGATTTGGTGTATAACAACAAAGAAGTCTCAATGGAATGTAATTTGAGATGAAATATCTTATAAAGACCATATCCTTAGGTTAAGAATAAATAGATGACATAATTATGTGTGATAAATATAAATAAACTACATATTATTGAATATTCACTGTAAATCATTCAGAGGACATTCACACATATTCTTGTAAAGACAACACCATTGAATTGGATATTTAACTCAACAAATAGAGAATGAGTTAAAAATTACTCTTATAATGTTCATATAGATGACTTGAGAAATAATAAATGGAGTGATTATGTGTATAAAAAGTATATACACATAAAGTGGAGTGGAAATTATGACATAATTAAATTAATACTGATTCCACACATAATCTTGGAGTAAAATAATCAATGAAGTATGCGTAAAGCCGAATGAATGGAAATTAAAATTTCAACTTCCCTTATAGATTTGGTAACTTATGAAACATACACCCATCAAAGAAGTATCATAAAATTATGATGTAAATATATATAAATTAAAGTATATTACACAATGAATACAATCATTAGCAGTACACACACCACATGAAATAAATAAGTGGTGAACAATGGGAATATCACGGAATTAAAAGTGAGATAAGAAACCCCTTACTTTATAATTTTTCCTTGGACGAAGGTAGGTTAACCTCTTTTATAATGGTGAAACAATTTTTATTGAATTATACAAGAATCATATACATTAATATGATATCATATATGATCTTTTAACGTCGATTTGTTGATAATATCTTAGTATTATCTTCGTTTCGGGTGTTAACGAATTCATTTTCCTTTATATTCTTTGTTATGTGAGCCATATTTGTTATGGATGGGATGTATATTATTTATATCCATAATTATATCATGTCTCTAAAAATTATTTTTAATCATCAAATGAAATTTATTCTTGAATGGATATGATAGGGAATGAATCTCATCGCATTCGTGGAGACAGTTATCCGTACGTACGCACGAGCGACAATATCATTATTTTGATATTAAAATAATATATAATTGGATGGTATATCATATATGCAGAATCATTATCATGTTATATTTATTATTTACAAGAATTACACATCATTATTATTCCCATCCAAATAATAATATATTTAATAACAATTACACCACGACGTGGAGATGGTAGGCCGTACGTACGCACGTATGGTGACATGTCATTCAAAGGATAGATGGAATACTGAATATGGTAGTAACATATTTATAATAACATCATAGTATATAGAAGATACTAGATTTATTATTTTATAATGGAAATAACAAATAAAGACCAAGTTGAAGAAGAAAGGAACTTGAAAGAGGGTGGTGAAAACATTACCTCTCTTTCGTGTTCTTTCTTTTGATTTGATCAAAATGTCTCTTTAGGATGGATTTATGATCAAACTAAGGACTCAAGGTTGAAGTGAGAGAAGTTGAGAGAACATTTTGTCAGGGTTTGTCCGAGCCAAAAGGCTTTGAAGGCGTGAATTAGAGAGAAGGGGGAGTTCCCTTTTATAAGAGGGGTGAGGGGAACCTTTGGAAAAGCTATAAATATTATTTTATAATAAATTAATATTCGATTTATAATGGCTCCAAAGTAGATTATTTAAATGTTAAGGTGGGGATGGGTCAAAATCCCATCAAACAATAGATTTTAGACAGGTCTGGGTCACTATATTAACCTTATCATTTATATTTAACTCTTAGTTAAATAGTTTTACATTTACCATGTCTCTTTGTATTTTTATATTATATAGTTAATAAACTTACCATATACCTCCAAGAGACCCCCAAGTGGCCCTTTAATGATAAAAAACCATTATATAAGTCCTTTGGATGAACCTTAGATATTTAGGAAAATAATATCAATTAATAATATAATATATTTTTTAAAAAAAACTCTTTTATGTCAATTTTGACACTATTGGGTATTTTGTTTTGGATAATTTCATAACAGCATTACTACTTCAAAAAAATTTATATAAACAATTATAATATGTCATATTAACCTGGAAAATTATTTTAATTCATAAAAAGTCTCAAATTACATTTATTTTGATATTTATAATATCAATTATTTTAATATTTCACTAATTAGGTAATTACTGCATCACCATTGTGTCATAAATAAATTAACTTATTTAAGGTCTAAAAATTATAAATAAAATATCATTAGGTAGGAAATATTTTTATCTTTCTAATGAATATTTATAATTGAATTTATCTTATGTTTAACCCAATATTAAAATGTTTTAGTTATTAAACTTTGATTTTATCTCTTTTAACTCTTCTTTGTATTAAATAATAATAAATGTCCCAATCTAATCCAAGTGGACCTAAATAAAGAAAGTGAAGTAGAAAGGTCACCCAAGATAACTCATACTAGGATTACATTTAGGAAAACATGGATATGGAAGATAAACTATGTGTCATGTTCTGATGGAGAGGGATAGAAAACATGCTCGGGAGAAAGTTAACAACAAGAAAGCCACATACTTGTGATGGGACAAACGGTCATTAGTTTCGCAATAGGAAAAGTATATGGAAAACATTTTTTTAAGTTACATTACATAAAGATGAGTAATTCATTTACGAGATTGACTATGAAAATAAAGAGATATACTTACTTTTTAAGTAGAGTTTTATTCTTTAATAAATTTCCACCACTAACTCATTTTTTTAAACGATTAGTATTCAAGAAGACTTAGTCATACTGGAAGAGATAGAATATAATCACATGATCCACAAAAGATAAAATATAAATTTACCTTGCCTTTAGAGATTAATCAAAACCAAAACGATTAGTAAAAGATCTGATGATCCCCCAAAAGGATATTCCTTTAGAGAAAGGAACACTAATCTTAATTTATAAAATTAAACCAACAATACCCCAAAGTTAAATAAATACCATTTAATAAACAATTATCCTTAAAATCCATCAATATAATCCAAACTAATATTGAAACCCAAAATTTAGAAGAATTTGGTTATGTAGTCCTCCACGTTAAATTGTATCTCTAAATGACATCAACTACTCTTAAAGTCACATACTTAAAAGTAATTAACCTAATCACATATTCTCTATTGTAGGTTAATAATTTCCATAAATAACCCCAATCAATTTAAATCCACAATAAAAACATAGATAAAAATACACCATTACTCCTCAAATGAAATCCTATAGTATTCTTGTTTCCTTGGGAATATAGTGTTCCCAACAAAGAAAATATCTTCCAAAATGACATTTATCACTTAATCAACAAATCAGTTTCTTATACTGAGGGTATTCATTATATAATATATAAGAACCCAAATCAACTTAATATTGATCAATAAAATCATTTAACTAAAAATAATTAGTCACACTAACTAGGGACTTCACGTAGTCCAGTGGTAGGCGATAAATCCCAATCGCACTTTGGTTGTGGGTTCGATTCCCACATCTTTGTCTGACGCGACAGGTTTTCACACGGTCTGCGTGTTTTCCTTTTTCAAGAAATATTTTTTATAACATTACCAAAATGAGATAAATTCCTCAAAATAACCATAAAATAATTTTAACAGGAAATGTTATCTCATACCTTGCATTTGCATCCCAAAATATAATAACTTGTAAGTTCCTCAAACCTAATGATCATATAAAACCAAATTGTTATTTATAACTATATTCACAAGGGAAAAGATAAGTCGTCCTCAAATATCATTCTCACATGGAAAACTGCGGGGTTACAAATACAAGAGAAAATTATTCCAAATTAATCCCATCAACAAAGAGAACTAATACATTTAAAAATTTCTCCAACAATTTATTTCCACATAGATTCTTCTTTGACCAAGAAAATATCCTATAGAATAGGTCATTCACTCAGGTAATGGCCAGGTCCCCTACATTTATGGAAAATGACTGTAAATGGATTTTTGGGACCATTTTTATTTTCTTCCATAGTAATCTTCATTTTTCCTCGGCAATTATTCACTTTATGTTCTTCTTTCCTGCACGTAAAGAATTTCTTTGTTCCATTGAGACACTTTACTGGGTCTCTCCTTCCACATTTCATGCATGATGGAAATTTAGGATTCTTTACTCCATGGTCGCCACTGTTGGATCTCTTATCATTCATCACCTTTCTTATCTTTGTTGAGTTCAGGAGTTGGTTAATATATATGTTGTTGATCATATTTTTGGAAAACTAATTTGGCATGAACACAACATCTTTTACACCTATCACAATTCTATTTTGTTGCTAATTTCCACCACCATTCCCACCTTGTGAATCATTTTAAATGTTACTATTACTACATTGGACTCCATCCATTGACTAAAACCAAGAAGCAATGTGTGAGTAACAATAGTCATAAAATCATTTAGAGAATATCATGACACCATATTCTCAATTTGAAACACCTTAGGATTAACCTAGTTCATTTATTCTCATCTTATATTAAAATAATTCAAATTGGTTTGTATACAAAATGTAAATTATCCTAAGCATATCCCGTGGGAGTGTCGTAACCAAGAGTGCAACAAGGCCTGTTGTCATGAACCAGTTCCCGTTCGAGTCTAGCTCAAAGCGGTGTTTTCAGGTTTTACTCCTAGGTACATCTGTGCCATATCCACCTCTACCTGCTCGTATCCAGACATGGATTTATTTCTTGGAAAACTCAAAAAATCTATATAATACCAATATTCTAGGAAGATCTTCTATACTAATCCTCAAAGTCTATCTTAGGGCTATGCGCTCTAATCAGAGTTTATCTAAATCCAGTTTCCAAGGTTTGTACTAAACTTCCTATGATACCAACTGTAACACCCCGAACCTAGTTACCCATATTCGGTGACTTATTACATAACATTGGCATGATAAAAAAAGATCAATTCTCGATAGACCGATTAGTTTAGTAGTCTTGGAAACACTAGATATATTCATAAGTATTATATTACATCATAAAGTAAAAAAACTAAAAACAAATATTGTCTTAATATCCCCTCATACTATCCCTGCAAATTATTCATAAATTACATCTTCACATCCTGGGGAAAATAAAACATTTAAAGGGGTGAGCTCAGATGCTCAGTAAAGATAACAATATAGCAGAAACTTTCATAAATAAGCTTAAACATTTAAGGTAATGTATAACTAAAACAAAATCCTTTTAAACTTGAACTAAATCATAATATGGAAAAGATAAAATGAAATAATTCCATTTATTTATTCACATGTATATTCTACTAGTCGAATAACCACATGAAATATCAATAACAACTTTAATAATGATTGAATTCATAATGCCAGACTATCATAACCACATAGTCAATGCCTCATGCCAAGACTACAAATAAGATTTTTTCAAGGCCTTGTGCCAAGACACTAGTTTGTCTCATGAGACCTACCAATTCATCGAGAAGCTATAGTGGGCTCCACCCGTCACTTACTAAGTCCAATGCATTCTCCATATGAATATGTTTAAACATAACAAAAACATTTGTATTAAAACTAGCATACGAAATGTCAATACTTTCTCCATAAACCATGAATGGTGTAAAAATAGCACATCCACGGTCAAACATAACTCATTAAATACAATATGGAATATTTTATTGTAATAGATTAACCTCAATCAAGAATAATTAAGGATATTGACATAGATTAAAATAATCATCAAAATTTTGAGAGAAATATCCCATTTTTCTGGAAATATTTTAAAAGTCATATTATTTGTCATGAAGTTGTTTAAAAATTTATTTTTGAATCAAAGTGTCTCATACCACTTTTGAAACTTTTAAAATGAATTTTAATTTTAAAACTTTAATGTCCATATAAATAAAACCATAAAACCATTTTTAAAACATTGACATTAATGAGAAAGATTTTGAATAATAAATCTCTAAAACATTTAAATTGACATTTTAGTTAGAGTTCCTACCCAAAAGAGAGACAATTGAATACAAATAATTGAGGTAATAAAAACTTTGTAATATCATGAGAATAAAGGTATTCATGATATACTATGTCAAAGTACATTATATACACCATATAAAAGCGATTTTGGGTATAACAACAAAGAAGTCTCAATAGAATGTAATTTGAGATGAAATCTCGTATAAAGACCATATCTATAGGTTAATAATAAATAAACGACATAATTATGTGTGATAAATCTAAATACACTCAATATGATTGGATATTCACTATAAATTAATCAGAGGTCATTCACACTTATTCTTGTAAAGACAACACCAACGAATTGGATATTTAACTCAACAAATGGAGAATGAGTTAAAAATTACTTTTATCAAGTTCATATAGATGAATTGAGAAATTATCAGTGGAGTGATTATGTGTATAAAAAGTATATGCACAGAAATAGGAGTGATAATTATGACATAAGAAAATGAATAGTGATTCCACACATAATCTTGGTGTAAAATAATCAATGAAGTATGCATAAAGCCGAATGAATGGAAATTAAAATTTCAACTTCCCTTATAAATTTGGTAACTTTTGAAACATACACCCATAAAAGAATTATCATATAATGATAATGTAAATATACATAAATTAAATTATATTACACAATGAGTACAATCATGGGTAGTACACACACCACATGCAATAAATAAGTGGTGAAAAATGTAAATCTCACGGAATTAAAAGTGAGATAAGAAACCCATTACTTTGTACTTTTTCCTTGGTTGAGGGTAGGTTAACCTCCTGTATAATGGTGAAATAATTGTTATTTAATTATAAAATAATAATATACATTAATATGATATCATATATGATCTTTTAACATTGATTTTTGATAATATTTTATCATCGTTTCGGGTGTTAACAGTTTCATTTTCCCTTTTATTCTCTGTTATGTGAGCCATATTTGTTATGGATGGGAAGTATATTATTTATATGCATAATGATATCATGTCTCTAAACATTATTTTTAATCATCAAATGAAATTTAGTCTTTAATGGATATGATAGGGAATGAATCTCATCGCGTTCGTGGAGACGGTAATCAGTACGCACGCACGAGCGACAATATCATTATTTTGATATTAAAATAATATATAAATGGATGGTATATCATATATAAAGAATAATTATCATCTTATATTTATTATTTACATGATTTAAACATCATTATTATACCCCTAAAAATAATAATATATTGAATAACAATTACACCACGACGTGGAGACGGTAGTTCGTACGTACGAACGTATGGTGACATGTCATTCAAAGGATGGATAGAATACTGAATATGGTTGTACCATATTTATAATAACATAACAGTATATAGAAGATACTGTATTTATTATCTTTTAATGGAAATAACAATGAAATAACAAGTTTAAGAAGAAAGGAACTTGAAAGAGGGTGGTGAAAACAATACCTCTCCTTCGGGTTCTTCCTTTTGATTTGATCAAAAGGGATCTATAGGATGACTTTATGATCAAAATAAGGCCTTTAGGTTGAAGTTAGGGAAGTTGAGAAGATATTTGGGCAGGGGTTGGCTGAGCCAAAAGGCTTTTATGGTGTTAATTAGAGAGATGGGGGGCTTCCCTTTTAGAAGAGGGGTGAGGGGCACCTTTGGAAAAGCTAGAAATATTATTTTATAATAAATTCATAGTCGGTTTCTAATGGCTCCAAAGTGGATTATCTAAATGTTAAGGTGGGGATGGGTTGATATACATTCAACTAATAGATTTTAGACAGGTTTGGGTCACTATATTAACCTTATCATTTATATTTAACTCCTAGTTAAATAGTTTGACATTTACCATGTCTCTTTGTATTTTTATATTATATAGTTAATAAACTTACCATATACCTCCAAGATACCACGAAGTGGTCCATTGATGATAAAAATATAATTATATAAGTCCATTGGCTGACCCTTAGATTTTTAGGAATATAATATCAATTAATAATATATTATTTGTTTTAAAAACTCTTTTATGTCAATTTTGACACTATTGGGTATTTTGTTTTTGATAATTTCATAACAGCATTACTACTTCGAAAAAAAATTATATAACCAATTATAATATGTCATATTAACCTAGAAAATTATTGGAATTCATAAAAAGTCTCAAATTACATTTATTTTGATATTTATAATATCAATTATTTTAATATTTCATTAATTATGTAATTACTCCATCACCATTGTGTGAAAGAATAAATTAAATTATTTAATGTAAAAAATTATAAATAAAATATAATTACGTAGGAAATATTTTTAGCTTTCTAATGAATATTTTTAATCGAATTTATCTTATGTATAACCCTATAATAAAATGTTTTTGTTATTAAACATTGTTTTTATCTCTTTTAACTCTTCTTTGAATTAAATAATAATAAATGTCCTAAACTAATCCAAGTGGACCTAAATGATAATATTTTATTCCTAAGGTTGTTTTTGGTCGAGATACACTTGTCCAATAGAATTCGGACATGTGTTAGGGTAATCTTAATATCATTTTCACCCTTAATTACCCTATTTACTTTTAACCGTGGTAAATAAAAGTAAAAAGTTACTATTCACCAAAAATTATTTTTATCTCATTGAACCATATTTTAATCCTTGATATTAACCGTCTCTCTCAGATTTTCGAAATTCCACTCACAGAAGCGGTGAAATTATGTTTTATGTGAATTTCCAAATTCTCTTACGAGGTGGGTAAAAGACGGTGAAAAGTTCAATAATTTTTTTTATATATCTAAAGTTATTCTAAACTAACTCCAATGAATTATATTGAGATTATATAGATATTATGTATCTATTTTGACCATAATTAAATTTAAATAAAATATATAATTATTTAAAAAAAATTGGTTTTAAACTATAACTCAGTGTTTTTCACTATTCATCAAAAATTGAATGTTTTCAGAAAAAATACCAAAAATTTACCCTAATATAATTTCGATATTCTGAATACAAAAATGAAGTCTGTTTTGAAATATAAAATTAATAAAATTTAAAAAATTGGGTATTACTATTCATAACGGCGAGTTTGATTGGTTGTGGTGTGTGTTAGAACTCGAAGTTGCGTACAACACATGCTACTATATTATTCAAAGAGAAGCATATCATGGATGCTTGGGGTGATACAACTATGAATCAAGAAAATATGATAAGTAGATCATGAGACTCATAAAGGAGAGCGTCAGCAATATATAACATCATGTAACACACTGAAAACCAATTATAGTTTTTCATTTTTCAAGAAAAAATAGAAATTGTTGAACCAAAATATTCATAGGAGTATTAATATTTATAATAAGTTCCTAAATGGTTATTTAATAATGAGAAATGGTATTATAAAGAAAATTTTTCTGAAGTCACATTGAGAGAAACATATAGATCCATTATGTGGAACTTGTACAATAGGTGTACATAAAACATGATCGAAAATCAAATTATTATTACCAACTGTAAACTTTTAAATGATGGAGTGGTTTGTTTTGGAAATAATAAACGAATTAGAATTATTTTCTCTAGGATAGAAAAAGATGGCTAAAGGATCTCTATAAGATGGATGAGTTCTCAGTTGAAGGACTTAACGAAACTTGTTGAATGTCGACTAGTTTTGTGACTTAAGAAATGTTGTGGAATTTTCAAATAAGGGATGCACTTTTAAAGTAAAGTATGGATAACTAATCTTTCAAATATGAAAAACCAAAATAAATATTTATTTGACTAGTGAAAAAAATTGGTTCTTTTTTTCTAAAGAAGATAAAAAACAAGCTATGGCATAAGTTACTTAGGCACTTAAGCTGAAGATATTTTGTGAATCTGGTGAATACCAAGGGAAAATTTGAATTTCCAAATCTCATGTGTGACAAAAAAAATACATGTGACTATATTAAAAGTGGTAAAATAGTTTGGAAGATGTACAATCCAAATATTGGAATGTCATCAGTATTTTTGGGGCTTGTTCATGTGGATGTTTGTGGTCCGACTACTCTAATGTCATATAATGGAAAAAAATTATGATTTGTTTGGTGATGATTTTAGAAAGATAGAATTGTTGTTTTTGATTTATTATATCACTAAATTATGTAATTATATCCCTTTATATCGAAGATAACATGAAATAATTCTAAGGGTAAAAATTCAAAAGTTTGACATTCATAATGGAATAAAACACACAAATGTCCAAGTAAAAGATTATATAGATAAAGTGGGATTGAATATAAACTATTATTAATGATAAATCGAAAATAAAAAATAGTTTTGAAAGAATAAATTTCATCATTATAAACATAGATCAAACTATGAATATTTAAAAATATCTATCGAAGAATTATTGGAAGTAACTATCTTAAAAGTGGTGTGCATATCCAATCAGGTATTTCTATGTCCAAGTAAAGACAAGACCCCAAATGAAAATTAGGGTGGAAATAAGACCCTGAAAAAATAAAAATGAGTATTTTCGATTAAATTCTTCATATTTAATAAGGATAATAATCAAAATTTCTATGTGTGTGGAGATAGAAGGATCTTTCTAGGATATTAATCCAAGATCATTTAATATTGATTCTAAAAGGAATGGCTGGGAAAATATATGAAAGTTATTATGTGAATAAAACTGAATATGAGTAGATTTCGGATATAGGAGGGAATATTTTAGCTTAAAATGAGAATAATGATTACATAATAAATTCAGAATGTGATGAAAATAGTAATGAAGATGTGTCCAGACCAAGGGGAGTTATAAGGGATGAGTTATCCTCTAATATGAATTTTGATGATGAGGAACATATATTAAGAAAATATAGTGAAAGAAAATAGCCAATAAATTTTGAAATCACTGATAGAAACCTAAACCATGATAAGAAAGTCATTGTTCAAACAAAGAGGATGAAGCCCCAAAACAACTACTTATGATCTTAGGTAGAACAAAAAAATTAATATTTCTTCTCTAGATGTAATTTTGATCAAATCAATGAATGGTGAGATTAATAAAAGTGAGAATAACCAAAACTAGGAATTGTATCAAGGATATAAAATAAAAATTTGTTTTAAACCAAATAGGTCTCGAAAAACTCAAAAAATATGGTAATTTGTCATGGAATAATGCCCATCTTGTGTAAAAATACTATTCCCAAAAAGACGGTGTCAATGTTGAAGAAATATTTTCATCGGTATCCCTTATTGAAACCATTATAGTATTTCCTTAAATGACCATACAAGATGCTTTTAATGTATATAAAATGACAGTAAAAAAAGAATTATTGAATGGATTCCTTGAATATAAAGTATAAAATGACTAATTAAATGAGATTCTCGTGAATTATGATGATATAAATGTGTGTTGATTGAGGAAAGATTGATACCATCTGAAATGGGCACTACAAAATTTGTACTCAAGGAAAGATTAGTACTAATGGAAGCTTTGTTATCTTCAAGGAGGTGTTGATCAAAACCTCTACATCAAAATGGAGCAATGGAAGTAGATGGTGGTACTTATATATGTTGAAAAAATATCAACTTTGGAGTCTCAGATGACATAAAATGCAAGAAATTTTTAGAATTAATGAGGTGTTAATTTAAAATGTATTTATTCTGTGAATTTTCATTGTTATTTGGGTTATAGGTGAGTAAAAATAAGGATCAAATGTTTATCTACCAAATTAGATATTCCAAGGAGGAGTTGAAAGAATGTCAAATAGAATATTCCAAACCAATGGAAAAAGTGGAGGATACCCAAATAAAATTTGTTCAATATAGTGAATGTGACAAATTGGACATGACACTCTATTGGAAAATTTTCGAAAACATATATTACATGATATCCACTTTTCAAGAAATTGTATTTTCCTCATGTCAAGCTAAAAGATATCAAATTTGTGATAAGTAAAGTTTCTTCAAATCTATAAGGTGGGTACTTTGATACATCAACCAAATAGTGAATTATGTGTTATATTATTTCAAACATTCATAGCATCAATTAATTCTCTATGTAGATTTTGATTGGCTAGTTTTATTACATGATAATAATTCTACCTCAGGGTGTGTCTTCTACATTGGAAACTCTTTCATTTCTTAGAAATGTAAGAAGTATGGTTGTCTAACCTTATGAATGGTAGAGGTAAAATATGTGGTTGAAAATAAAGCATAAAATGAGTTGATATAGATGCTAAAATATCATGAAGATATTGGTATTGATAGGGTATCTCTAAATATGATTATGTGTGACAAAAATAGTTCTATAAACATTAAAAAAATGTAATTTAAAACTCGAGGACAATGAACATCCAAATAATTTACCATTTAATAAAATATATTTTGGTGTAACAAGTTAACAAGATAGAGTATGTGCTGAAAACTGATCAAGAAACGAATATCTAGTAATTTTTTTAACAAAACTAGATTTTTAATGATATAATTTTGTCTATTTATTTCTAACATAATCCATCTAGTTAGATGCACTTGTAGATCAGATCCCCACTCCCCCATAAATATTTCTTCAATATAAAGGTATGCATTCTACACTCTTATCATGTTAAGTGTCTCAAAATCTCCATTGTGAATATTCAAAGAGGTTTTATTTGGTTTCATTGAAAAATGGGGAGAATGTAAGTTTGAAAAAGTGGTCGAACCATCACATAGTTTGAGAGTTCATTTGTTGTAAATCTGGGGGTCGAAGGTATGTGTTATCAGTAACGGTTTGAGGTTTTCCACTGAAAATGAATTTTTGTGTTACCAAATAATAATTACTTAATTTTAATCTTATTTATCACCTCTATTATTATCTCCCATGTGTTTATATTATTTTATCAATGAATCGTTAATGAACTATTTTTAAGGTAAAGGATTAGTAAGTTTTTAGGTGTGTTTTCTGCAATGAATAAGTGAAGTGACTGTTTTATTTTGTTTGGAATTTTTAGAAAACCCAAATGGGGAAATTATTACCCATAAATTTTTTTGATTATTTCATGGGCTATGTTTTTTGACAAGTTAAATAAGGGTGATTAGGTTATGCTGGAAGTATTTTTCTGTATTCTTGTTAAATACATCATTTCTATAAATTTCTTTGAATCTACTGAAGTAGAGATCTATCTAAAAGGAAAAAACAACGTCACAAACCATACTCCACACCATAGGATGTGTTTTCATTGGGATATATATTCTACAATTTATTTTTCTAAACTATATAGGATATCATTCCAGAATATTAAAAGTCATTTGAAATGTTTTCCATGTCCCAATATACCCAGTTTCACTACAATGATGGTAGGATGGTATAGTAAATATGGATAATCCCACTCAAGTCTAGAACCTGAGTAGCTTCTAGGCAAGATATAAGGAAATATTAGGCACCATAAATTCATGCGATATGGAATGGATTTTGTTAATTTTAGAACACACATGTGTAGGGATGGGTGCATGTGAAGGAAGGCATGATGTAGGGAAGTACTATGGTGAAGTGGTCATGGAAAGGATCAGTACCATGATAGGGTTTTTAAACAATGTTGGGGGAATGTATTTTATATTATTATATATTTATAGAGGAATTTTTTATATGGGACACAAATTTTTCAATCCATAACTCAATAAAATGAACCATGACATAGTATACATTCAGATGAAGTTTTGACATGTTTGAATTCCATAGAAAAATTTAGGGTGTGCACATCATTGAAACATGGCTACACATAAGTTGTATTGGATGAAGATGAATACACACCACAATATGTTTAGTGAGTAAATAAGAGTTATAAAGGAAATGCTTAGATCAAGTTTTAATTAATGTAAAAATAGTTTCTTATATGTTTAACTGTTGCTACTCAAGAAACATTATTTTAGAATATGACATTGTAAATTTTAATAAATACAATTTGAAACATATTTAAGGATCCATTATATAGTATAAGTGAAGAGGATAATCCTGAATCAAAGAAGATTAGACTATGCTATAGTGAGGTAGTGTCAATCAGTTGGCAGTTTTGACCAGAAACTGAAAATTGGTGGGATTTTATGGATCACTGGGCATCAATTATATATTTAATGGTTTATAATGACCCCATTAATTATTGTAGAATCTATTAACAATCCTAGAGAAGTAATTTCAATCCTAAATTTTTGATTTAAAATAAAATATGGGAGAGTCTTCAAAAATAAGAGAGATTTAGAGGAGATCTCAATATTTTTTCTCAAAAACATATAACAAACAAGAAGTGGGAAATTCTATAAACATTGTCACACTTAACATTACCAATATACATAGAAGAGGAAAAACATTAAAATTTTATCCTTCATATATAAATATTTTGAATAATTTCATAGTTTTCATAGAGGTAATGGGGATTTACACTTTGTTATGATAGGTAGTTAGATTTAACATCTTGTTTGACAAGTTAGTTCAGTGGTCAGTGGGACTACTCCATTGTATAAAATAAATGAATTAACTCACCCTATTATTCTGATACATCAGCATTTCATCAATTTCATTCTCATTAGACCATCCAAGTTAGATTGAACCAAGTAAAATTCTTAGTATTACTTTTACTACTTTCATTACTTTTCAATATAAAGGTAGAGAAATGGAATTTACCATGCACTGAGAGGATAAGATAATGAACAATAGATTTAAAGGTTAAAATATGTGGTACATTGGTTCACCCCCTCCCCCTCAAGAAATTTCTTTTTATAAGATACCGGCACATTTCTTGAACATTGGTAACATTGTATAAAACCATTACATTCAGGCTCATAAAGAAGTATATAATTCAATGAACTGCACAACCCACAAACTAATTATTCTACTATAACTAAAATACTACATTATACCCACAAAGATTAATTTAAAACATCACTAAAGAAGTAAATTTCCCTATAGATAGTGAATAATAGGTTTAAGAAGAATAAAATATATTATCGGTTCAAATTTTTAATGATCTATAAATTTATGGAGTGGTAATATAGAGTCCCTTTTCAGCCATTTTATTCTATTAACTCCTATAGATCGAGAAATAAACTATTTTTATTTGATATGAAAGAGAATAAGTAGATATTTTCTATGGTTCTTGTTCATTATGTCATATTTTTTATTTTTTATTTATTATAACATTTATATTTATTTATTTCAAAGAAAATAGTTAATGATCCTTTATTATTCTTGCAATCTTCATTATGGGAGTTCCTATTATTCTAGTTTATTTTAAATTTAAATTTCCACTCCCTAATTCAACTCGCATGTGACAGAGTGAAGTGAATCAGGGAGTGATGTCATTTTTTAATGTAGTTATGTGGTAGAATTCATTCTAAGTATTAATCTACTTGATCTATTCATCTATTGATTGATATTTATTTCATACAGTTTATATTTAAAGAATTATTAAATCAATTCTTGGTCATTAGATACAGTCAACTAGAATACATAAGAAAATAATAGGTTTGGTTCTTTTAGAACATACTATTCTAATACCAAACTAAGAAAAATAGTGAATGATAACAGAATCCCATTATGATGAGTCTTATCCAGAAATTAGGGATAAAATAATAACAAAACATTATAATTAATATTTAAGGAATTCATAAGGGTAATATTTCTAGTATAAACTATAACTCCACCTATTGATATTCTAATTATTAACACTTTTTTTATATAAATCCATTAAAAGATATTAGTGAACACAATAACTATATACAAAAAGAGACATGTTATTGGTTTTCTATATTATATAATTTCATAAAACAATTCTCTTTTATAACAGGATTTTGATGTTCAATAAATAAAATTTCAATTTTTTTCTAGATAGTGTGGGCTTGTAATAAATTAGAATTATTTTCATTAAATTAAATATTATAGTGAAATAACATTATCTATCATTTTAGAGGCATTAATATGTTCCTTTTGTAATTATTTCCTTCCCATGAAAACAATAAATGGTGGATTCTAATAGTTTATAAATAAAAAATATAGATTTAATTAAATTTTTAAGAAAAAGCGTTTTTGATGACCGTTATAAGATATCAAAAATGAATTCGTTTATAGTTTAACATAATTTTTATTATTTTATACCTATTAAGGGGTTGAGGACCATGATCTTGGATTTATATCTATATGAATCAACATACCATTATATTCCTAAAAATATATCTCTACCACTTACTAACTCAATCATAAAATACCAACATCTCTAATTCCATTTTGCAATGACAATCAAATAATACCCAACATCATATATAAGGTAAATCACCAAATATCCTCCAATATGTCTTTCTATATTTTAAATTTTTTCAAAATGTGATATGGGACCCAAGAAAACCATTAAGGTGACTAAGACCTTGTTGAAAAACCAAAATATTATATACAATATTTAAAGAAAATTCATCAAGACCCATCCAAAAATTAGGAATAAAAACATGTAAAAAAATAATCTGATGATCCCAAATTGTGAATATTACATTATTTTATATAAAAAACCGATATACAATATAACAATGAATACATGAAATTGAAACACCATAATATAATAAAGTAAAAAATCTAAATAAATAAGAAACATTTTAAGGTCGGTAAATAAAATGAAAAAGAAAATAAAAAATATAACTTAATTGAAGACATCCTACCAATATATTATCCTCTAGGATACAACTTGTAATAATATATTTATAATTTTTAGGTACTCTTCTACACTCTTTTTGATAATTATTTGGTTAGGTCTGGATTATGGGTTCTTCAGATAAAATTTGGGAAAAATTGGAGGCTCTTCAGGCTATGGATGTATGGCGCATAGTTTTCACAAACATTGCGACCTCCCAGTGAAAATTGTTCAACCCTCTGTATTAGCGGTATGAATGGTTATCACACATTTTAAAAAACTATGTGCCTTCCAAGTAGAAATGTCACACCTCATTATTTTGGAGTATGGTTAGGGTGCAAAATTTTTTAACCATATGGCCCTACTCAGCTAACCATGCATGCAAGGCTTTTCTATTCAACAAAATTATAAAAATATCATACTACGATTTAAGACACTACTCAACCCTAACCAATCCTATCTAGAATTATAGGGATTTGTAGGGTCTCAAGAACCAATTTTGGACCCTTCAAACAACATCTTTGACAAATAAAAGTGTTGGTGGAAGATGTGATCACTCTGTCATAAGTAGATATCCTCTCCTTATTTCTCTCATGATATCTATTTATTTACTCCAAAGAGTTCGATAGATAATAACATATTTTATAGATCTAAAATCTATTTAAATGGATATTGATTCTATTGTTGGTTTTTTCGATATAAATTTCCATCATTATTCGTTGGAAAATCCCATTATTGGTGTTGTGAATTGGGATTCCATGACTACATGTAGGTGGTTCTGTTTGAGTTTCTATATAAAATTAAACTTTTATTTTATTGATTTGATTTCAATTGATCTATGAAAACTAGATTTTGTGGGAATTGGAATTCAAATTGATATCTTGTAGTTTTTTTTGGAAAAACCCAAATTCCATTAGAATTGGAATTTGGGATGTGAATTGAAATTCATGGAATTTATGAAACTAGTAAAGAATTTATTTAGAAAATTAATAAAATGAATTGATAAAAACCCAAGATTGGTTTTTTAAGGGAATGAATTTATGAAAACCCCATTTTTTGGTTCTGAAAATGAATTTGTATTTTGAAAAAAAAAATTGACAATTAAATTTTGATTGACTATTCATTTGAAATGAAATGATTTTCCCTTTACCAGTTTAAAAATTTATTGAAAAGAGGTAATAGTGGGTAGTTAGTGGGTTATTTGGGACAAGCATGATATAATTATTATTCCTTAAAAAGGTATTGATAATGATAACTCCCAAAAAAATCTATTTTGGTTTATATTCTCCTCGATGGGATGTTGAGGACTCTTATTCGGCCTAATATAAAGGGACTTGTCTACACATATTTCTATGATCATTGATAAGATATGTGTTAGGATCCTATAACTTGTAATTATCATTCCACTGGGTGGTTGACCATTGTAGAGACCCGTATCCTGACGTACATGGACATTACATTACATTTGCGGAATACTTAGTACATAACAAAAACACACACTAAAGGATCGTAATAGTTTAGTGTCTTTGGAAACTCGGAACGTAATCTTCTAATCGTGGTGAAAGATCTTCAATATCTCCCATAAAGATCTTCCCTTTTTTTACCTAAAACCTTTATTTATATCCTGGGGAAAAGAAAACATAAAAGGGTGAGCTCAAATGCTCAGTAAGGGTATACAAAAGAAATAAAAATCATATCATATCTTTTTGAAAATCATAACCTGCAAAAGAGATCATAATATCTTAACATGGAACAAATCATAGAAGTGAAAATGAGATCACCATAATCATAACATGAAACTTGAAACTTTGTGGCATGCACACATAATCATGGAAAATCATTTCTTGTTAGTCATGACTCATTGCCAAGACTATCTTAGTGGACAAAGTCCCTTTCTGAATCGAGTAACCCTCGTTTCAGTCCTGTTTCACTGAACCGGTATAACCTACCATTTCAGCATTGTCTATCTCATGAGATATAAAATCTTTACCCAATTCATTGGAGGGAGATATAGGTCCCACCCATCTTATAATGAATCCTTTCTTATGTGTGCCACATAATCATAAATCATACATCATCGCATAACCCATGTAATAAAAATGGGATTCTTAAACAACATGACATCATAAAACAATTCATATAAGATAAAGGAATTCATAAAAATGTTTCCATTAAAACATAATCAAATCCATGTAATAATAGGGATAAAAACAGAACCCTTTTATTATCTTAGATGGAAAATAATTTTGATAAAACACTTGAACTTCATTCTTGAGGAAAACATTTTTCCTTTCATAACATGTCATAAAACTTTAAAATAAAAGAAGTTGATTAAAAATAAACTTGAAAACTTGTAAAGGAAGCTTCTTGGAAATAATGTTTTAAAAATACATTCATGCCGTATAAGTTAAAAAAAACATTCTTCGTACTTTTGTCGGAAAAGTCAAAAAGTACCTCGTACGAAAAACGACAAAAGATTCCTTTCATTTCTTTTACTAAAAACTCACCGAAGGGTAAAAATGGATTTAAACAATTTTAGGTGGATGGAAATAATATTACATATTGAGTAAACATGGGTGTGGATGATAAAATACACCCCAGTAAATACTTACGAATAAACAATCTCGGATAAAAATGAGATTGTGATATTTCCCTTACCTTAGGTCCAATTTGCTTCGTATGTGTCCGAACCTCCTGTATAATGATTTAAATAATGTCATTGACTTATTACAGAATCATATTCATTGTTATGATATCATATATGGTTCACTTATGACATTATATTACCCGTTCTTTTGTAAATTCCATGTTAAAGAAGCGTTTTGGGTAAAATCGTTTCATTTATCGTAGGTGTTTTGACTTGTTGTTCTTGACATCATTATTACTTATATCATGATTTACTTACTTCCAGAATATAAAATATGATTTATATATCATATATATTCAGTATATATATATATAATAGATAGATAAATAAAATGAAAAACACCGTTCATGGAGACGGTAGTCCGTACGTACGCATGAACGCTGTTTTTCTTTCCTTATTGTCTTGAAATGGAAGTAAGTAGATGACATACATATGTATATATATACATAAATCCAGTAGCTTTATAATTTCATATATTTCATTATTATTTCTTATATATACATTATAATCATTCTTAAATGGTTAACATGGAGAATGAATCTCATCGCGTCGTGGAGACGGTAGTCCGTACGTACGCACGAGCGATGATATCATTTCTATAAATATTGAATTGAATTGGAGTGGATTATAAAATATATCAGAATCAATATGATGTTGTAATAACTATGTATAGTTATTCTTTACACCATTATACCCATCCATGTAAGGTGGTGGTGGAAAATAGATTACACCACGGCGTGGAGACGGTATTCCGTACGTACGCACGCGCGGTGATTTCTTTTTCCGTAGGATGGATAGATGGTGAAATAGGGTTGTTTCATACTTATAATAACATATCAGTATATGAGTGATACTGATGTTATTACTTCATAATGAAACAACCTAAGAAGAAGAAGTGGAAGAAGAAATAAAGATGAAAGAATTGGTAACGGTAATTACCTCTTCTTTGAAGTGCCTCTTTGATACCTCCTCTTAGGGCACTAGAATTGGTCTTTGAAGAAGACCAGAACCTCTAGGATGTTGCTAGGGAAGTGGAGAAGAGATTTTGGCAGGGTTTGGCCGAGCTTGAGTGCTCAAATTGGTGTGAGGAGGAGGGGGAGGAGGTGTCCTTTTATAGGGGAGGAGAGGGGCACCTTAGGAATATCTCAAAATATTATTTTATATTAAAGTCAAAATCGGTTTATAATGGTTCCAAAGGGTCTTATTTCGAAGCTAAAGTGGGGATGGGTCGAAATCCTATCAACCAATAGAATTTAGACAAGTTTAGGATATTATTTTAACCTTATTAATTAGATTTAACTCTAAGTTAAATAATTTAACTTTTACCATGTCTTTTTGTTTTCTTTCACTATATGGTTAATACACTTACTATAACATGACAAACGAACCCCAAATTGTTTATTATTAATATATATATCCTTATCTAAGTCATTTGGCCGAACCTTAGATTTTTAGGAATACAATAACAATTAATAATATAATATTTGATTTAAAAACTATTTTGTGTCAATTTTGACACTATTTGATATATGATTTTTGTGAAAGTCATAACAGAATTAAATGTTCGAACCAAGTTGATTAAATCAACATTAATATATCATAGTAACCTAGAAAATTAGTGGAATTCATAAAAAATCTCAAATTACATTTATTTTGGTGTTTATAACATCAATTATGTCAATATTTCATTAATAAGATAATTATTGCATCATCGTTGTGTCATAAATAAATTAAATTATTTGATGTCTAAAAATTACAAATAAAATACCATCATGTAGGAAATCGTTTTAGCTTTCTAATGAATATTTACAATCGAATATATCTTATGTATAACCCCATATTAAAAATGATTTACTTATTAAACGTTGATTTTAACTATTTTAACCTTTCTTTAAATAAATTAATAATAAATGTCATAATCTAATCCAAGTGGGCCTAAATGGTCATATTTTATTCCTAAGTTTGTTTTTGGTAGAATTACACTTGTCCAATAGAATTAGGACATGTGTTAGGGTAATAGTAATATCATATTTACCCTTAGTTACCCTATTTACTATTAACCGCGGAAAAAAAAAGTAAAAAGTTACTATTCACCAAAAAATTATTTTCATCTCATTGAACCACATTTTAGTCCTTGATATTAACCGTGTCTCTCGGATTTTCGAAATTCCATTCACAGAAGCGGCAAAATTAAGTTTTATGAAGAATTCAATTTTTTTTAACTACCACTTAGTAGTTTCACTATTCATCAAAAATTGATGTTTTTCAGAAAAATGCCAAAATTTCATCCTAAGCTATATTTAATATTCCGAATTCAAAAATGAAGTCTATTTTACCAAATTCATAACATAGAAGTTTCGTTAATTAATTTTATAATTAACTCCCGCTGTTAAAACAAATAGCGTGTTTTTAAGAAACAATATCTATCAAAAGATTGACACTTGTTTATGTCTGGTTTAAATGTGAAATTACATACAATGACCAACATTGTATTGAATTGTAAAAATATATTCTAAATATACTTTAAAACCACTCAAATTAATAATTTATCACTATTAATTATTTCGATTAAAAAAGTTGTTTTTAATTAAAATTTAGTAATTTTCACTATTCATCAGAATATGAAAGTTATCCGAAAAGTACCAAAATTTCACCCTAAGCTAATTTCGATATTACGAATCCAAAAATGAATTCCATTTTGAAAAATAAAATTTACTAAATTTCAAAAGGTGGTTATTACTATTCATAACGGCTAGTTTTAATAATATCTTAATAGCATATCGTTGTTTAGCGAAACTCGGTGTTGCGTACAACACACGCTATCGAGGAAGGTTGCGATTGCGTGTAATTCAAGCCAGGTCAGAGAAGTGTATTGTGAAAGATCCTTTTGGTGTAGAGTATAACACAAGACATTAAAAATAATATTTTTCATAAAATCTCGGGCTGTTACATTCTACCCCCCTTAAAATGAATTTCGCCCTCGAAATTCGTCGGGGTTATAAATGGTTTACTATTCGAAAGTTTCTTTAATAGAAACCCACATCGTAAAAAGGAATACCAAAACTTGTCTTTAAAAACTAAAGTATGAAATGTAACGATTACCCAAATAAATTAATCACTGGGTTTCCACATAGGTGAAAATATGGATATGGAAGAGAAATCTAACCATCATGTTCTGATGGAGAGTGGTAGAGAACATGGCTATGGAAAAGCCAGTAATCACAAATCCATAGATTTGTGATGATATAAGGTACCATCTGATTCATCAGGTATAATATCACTAGGACAACATTTTTGGTTTTCAAGATCATTTCCCTAAAGTTGAAAATTTGAATTAGAATAAATACTTAATTTATTTTGGTACAATCTCACTGTTGTTCGTGTCTTGAACAATTTCCACTTCATATCTTAAATAAATGAAGTTGAATTTGTTATTCGTGAAGTGTTAGCAGATCATGTGATAGAACGACGGGTCATTCCATCTGTCTCAAAAGGTTAGCAAATATTATATACATAAGTCGATCTATAGTGAGATTAATCATATATGGTTTCTAAAATGGACTTATACTTCATATATCATACTGCTTAATATAATAAAACTAGTTTCTACTAAACAGGGACTTCCTGTAGGCCAGTGGTAGGCGATAAAAGCCAGTCGCACTTCGGTTGTGGATTCGATTCCCACAGCCTTGTCCGACGCGATGGGCTGTCGCCCGTCCTGCAGGTTGTCCTTTTTCTAAAACTATATTACTATAACATCCCATCAATAATATCGAGAAAACATCTATCCTTAAACAATACTAACTTGTGTCCAACATAATCCATTCCAATCTTTAGGCTTATCCATAATACTGCAGTCCACTCTCATAACATAGTGAAAACGATTTCCAGAGATTTAATACCATCGTTGATCCCCATATATCATAAGATATATCTCGTTGGTCACATTCTAATCATTCAAAGGCCTTAATCATGTATTCCCTTGAATAACCGTTGAACCTTATTGAAAACATGAATGCAGTTAAACGTTAACACTTTCCACATACCAAAATCCTCAAAATTCTATATACTCAAACCATGATATCACTTAGTCCTTATATCAATCATGAGCTCATGAATACTATCAAACATATTAGATTCTCTTTATCCCTTCATTATGCGCATATCATCCACTTTCCAAAAAAATATCTGAATAACCTTTCATTGTTACTCATACCATTCATCATAAACTTTCAAAACTTAAGGAAAGACAACAGTGTAACAATCCTTAGATTTCTTTTTATTCTATAGTACAACATTACACTTGATAAACATGTAATCATTCCACTACCTTCTTAAACAATTGACCGAGCTTCAATAATTCTTTCATCTCACATATCATTTGTAGTCTCTTCATCATCATCAACATAAATACTTCCCATACGGCCATACTGATTATCTTCATGAGACTTTCCCTTAGGTCATTGGTTTGCATAATGCCCGTACATTCCACATTTAAAACATTTAACCATTGTTGATGTCGTAGCAATACCATTATCCTCATCCATGGTGTTAACTGAACCTTTTCCTTTGCACTTACTTGCTTTGTGTCCTTCTTTTCCACACCCAAAGCATCTTCCAGTTCCCTTGAAACATTCTCCTTGATGCCTCTTCCCACATGATTTACATAGGGGAAATTGAACTTTCTTTCCTCTATGATCATCATGAAACTCCATCTTTCTCTTATTAGCCGAGTCAGGAAACTTACCAAATTTTACTTTATTGATCATATTATGAGATTGCTGATTCGGCATAATGATGATGTTTGGACTTCCAAATCCCATTTCATTTGGTTGCTCATGAAGAATATCATTCCATTGTCCATCATATCCTCCATTATCGTGAATCACCTTGTTTCCAGACATTTTCTAAAACCCAAAAAAAAAGAATAGTCTGAGAGGCAAAAATCATGCTAGGGAAAACAACATAATAAAGGTGGAGTATCCTTGATATCTAACATCTTAGGTTAAATTCTATGATCGTTACCATAGTTCTAGGACTATATCCTATACGTATACTTATCCTTAGGGGCATCCCTAGACATACCTTATAAATATCTCTAGGGATCTCACTAAAGTTCTCGCATCCTAGTTTCCAAAGGTTGACTAAACCTCCCTCTGATACCAACTGTAGAGACCCGTATCCTGACGTACATGGACATTACATTACATTTGCGGAATACTTAGTACATAACAAAAACACACACTAAAGGATCGTAATAGTTTAGTGTCTTTGGAAACTCGGAACGTAATCTTCTAATCGTGGTGAAAGATCTTCAATATCTCCCATAAAGATCTTCCCTTTTTTTTTACCTAAAACCTTTATTTATATCCTGGGGAAAAGAAAACATAAAAGGGTGAGCTCAAATTCTCAGTAAGGGTATACAAAAGAAATAAAAATCATATCATATCTTTTTGAAAATCATAACCTGCAAAAGAGATCATAATATCTTAACATGGAACAAATCATAGAAGTGAAAATGAGATCACCATAATCATAACATGAAACTTGAAACTTTGTGGCATGCACACATAATCATGGAAAATCATTTCTTGTTAGTCATGACTCATTGCCATGACTATCTTAGTGGACAAAGTCCCTTTCTGAATCGAGTAACCCTCGTTTCAGTCCTGTTTCACTGAACCGGTATAACCTACAATTTCAGCCATGTCTATCTCATGAGATATAAAATCTTTACCCAATGCATTGGAGGTAGATATAGGTCCCACCCATCTTATAATGAATCCTTTCTTATGTGTGCCACATAATCATAAATCATACATCATCGCATAACCCATGTAATAAAAATGGGATTCTTAAACAACATGACATCATAAAACAATTCATATAAGATAAAGGAATTCATAAAAATGTTTCCATCAAAACATAATCAAATCCATGTAATACTAGGGATAAAAACAGAACCCTTTTATTATCTTAGATGGAAAATAATTTTGATAAAACACTTGAACTTCATTCTTGAGGAAAACATTTTTCCTTTCATAACATGTCATAAAACTTTAAAATAAAAGAAGTTGATTAAAAATAAACTTGAAAACTTGTAAAGGAAGATTCTTGGAAATAATGTTTTAAAAATACATTCATGCCGTATAAGTTAAAAAAAAACATTCTTCGTACTTTTGTCGGAAAAGTCAAAAAGTACCTCGTACGAAAAACGACAAAAGATTCCTTTCATTTCTTTTACTAAAAACTCACCGAAGGGTAAAAATGGATGTAAACAATTTTAGGTGGATGGAAATAATATTACATATTGAGTAAACATGGGTGTGGATGATAAAATACACCCCAGTAAATACTTACGAATAAACAATCTCGGATAAAAATGAGATTGTGATATTTCCCTTACCTTAGGTCCAATTTGCTTCGTATGTGTCCGAACCTCCTGTATAATGATTTAAATAATGTCATTGACTTATTACAGAATCATATTCATTGTTATGATATCATATATGGTTCACTTATGACATTATATTACCCGTTCTTTTGTAAATTCCATGTTAAAGAAGCGTTTTGGGTAAAATCGTTTCATTTATCGTAGGTGTTTTGACTTGTTGTTCTTGACATCATTATTACTTATATCATGATTTACTTACTTCCAGAATATAAAATATTATTTATATATCATATATATTCAGTATATATATATATATATAATAGATAGATAAATAAAATGAAAAACACCGTTCATGGAGACGGTAGTCCGTACGTACGCATGAACGTTGTTTTTCTTTCCTTATTGTCTTGAAATGGAAGTAAGTAGATGACATACATATGTATATATATACATAAATCCAGTAGATTTATAATGTCATATATTTCATTATTATTTCTTATATATACATTATAATCATTCTTAAATGGTTAACATGGAGAATGAATCTCATCGCGTCGTGGAGACGGTAGTCCGTACGTACGCACGAGCGATGATATCATTTCTATAAATATTGAATTGAATTGGAGTGGATTATAAAATATATCAGAATCAATATGATGTTGTAATAACTATGTATATTTATTCTTTACACCATTATACCCATCCATGTAAGGTGGTGGTGGAAAATAGATTACACCACGGCGTGGAGACGGTATTCCGTACGTACGCACGCGCGGTGATTTCTTTTTCCGTAGGATGGATAGATGGTGAAATAGGGTTGTTTCATACTTATAATAACATATCAGTATATGAGTGATACTGATGTTATTACTTCATAATGAAACAACCTAAGAAGAAGAAGTGGAAGAAGAAATAAAGATGAAAGAATTGGTAACGGTAATTACCTCTTCTTTGAAGTGCCTCTTTGATACCTCCTCTTAGGGCACTAGAATTGGTCTTTGAGGAAGACCCGAACCTCTAGGATGTTGCTAGGGAAGTGGAGAAGAGATTTTGGCAGGGGTTGGCCGAGCTTGAGTGCTCAAATTGGTGTGAGGAGGAGGGGGAGGAGGTGTCCTTTTATAGGGGAGGAGAGGGGCACCTTAGGAATATCTCAAAATATTATTTTATATTAAAGTCAAAATCGGTTTATAATGGTTCCAAAGGGTCTTATTTCGAATCTAAAGTGGGGATGGGTCTAAATCCTATCAACCAATATAATTTAGACAAGTTTAGGATATTATTTTAACCTTATCAATTAGATTTAACTCTAAGTTAAATAATTTAACTTTTACCATGTCTTTTTGTTTTCTTTCACTATATGGTTAATACACTTACTATAACATGCCAAACAAACCCCAAATTGTTTATTATTAATATATATATCCTTATCTATGTCATTTGGCCGAACCTTAGATTTTTAGGAATACAATAACAATTAATAATATAATATTTGATTTAAAAACTATTTTGTGTCAATTTTGACACTATTTGATATATGATTTTTGTGAAAGTCATAACAGAATTAAATGTTCGAACCAAGTTGATTAAATCAACATTAATATATCATAGTAACCTAGAAAATTAGTGGAATTCATAAAAAATCTCAAATTACATTTATTTTTGTGTTTATAACATCAATTATGTCAATATTTCATTAATAAGATAATTATTGCATCATCGTTGTGTGATAAATAAATTAAATTATTTGATGTCTAAAAATTACAAATAAACTACCATCATGTAGGAAATCTTTTTAGCTTTCTAATGAATATTTACAATCGAATTTAGCTTATGTATAACCCCATATTAAAAATGCTTTACTTATTAAACTTTGATTTTAACTATTTTAACCTTTCTTTAAATAAATTAATAATAAATGTCCTAATCTAATCCAAGTGGGCCTAAATGGTCATATTTTATTCCTAAGTTTGTTTTTGGTCGAATTACACTTGTCCAATAGAATTAGGACATGTGTTAGGGTAATAGTAATATCATATTTACCCTTAGTTACCCTATTTACTATTAACCGCGGTAAAAAAAAGTAAAAAGTTACTATTCACCAAAAAATTATTTTCATCTCATTGAACCACATTTTAGTCCTTGATATTAACCGTGTCTCTCGGATTTTCGAAATTTCATTCACAGAAGCGGCAAAATTAAGTTTTATGAAGAATTCAGTTTTTTTTAACTACCACTTTGTAGTTTCACTATTCATCAAAAATTGATGTTTTTCAGAAAAATGCCAAAATTTCATCCTAAGCTATATTTCATATTCCGAATTCAAAAATGAAGTCTATTTTACCAAATTCATAACATAGAAGTTGCATTAATTAATTTTATAATTAACTCCCGCTGTTAAAACAAATAGCGTGTTTTTAAGAAACAATATCTATCAAAAGATTGACACTTGTTTATGTCTGGTTTAAATGTGAAATTACATACAATGACCAACATTGTATTGAATTGTAAAAATATATTCTAAATATACTTTAAAACCACTCAAATTAATAATTTATCACTATTAATTATTTCGATTAAAAAAGTTGTTTTTAATTAAAATTTAGTAATTTTCACTATTCATCAGAATATGAAAGTTATCCGAAAAGTACCAAAATTTCACCCTAAGCTAATTTCGATATTACGAATCCAAAAATGAATTCCATTTTGAAAAATAAAATTTACTAAATTTCAAAAGGTGGTTATTACTATTCATAACGGCTAGTTTTAATAATATCTTAATAGCATATCGTTGTTTAGCGAAACTCGGTGTTGTGTACAACACACGCTATCGAGGAAGGTTGCGATTGCGTGTAATTCAAGCCAGGTCAGAGAAGTGTATTGTGAAAGATCCTTTTGGTGTATAGTATAACACAAGACATTAAAAAGAATATTTTTCATAAAATCTCGGGCTGTTACAACCATGGTTCTTGTTGTGATTATTAATATATACATATTTCATTGATTTAAAAATTGTTTTTTCATGACAGTTTATTTATATAATAATTATTATATAAAAAGTTTGTTTAATCCATTTTAGATATGTTTTAAATCTTTTAAAATGAAATCACATTTTGTTTTAAATTTTAAAATGTACTATCATTCCCTATTTTTTTAAAATTTGAAGTATTATTAGGTTTATAATTATTTCATATTTTTATAGAACACTTGGTGAGACCCTATAAGGAATTATATATCACACCCCTCCTTTTCATTCATTCATTTTTATAATTCATTCTAATAGGTCTTAGAAAAGGGAAAGTGTTACTTAGAGTTGGTGGATGTTCTTATTCTCTTTGGATTATAGTGAAATTTTACTTTGGGATGTTTTCTTTCTATATTGTGAGTACTTTGATGATGTTCTGTTTTGTTTTTTATATACCAATTTGTTTTATAGTACTTTTTTTATTTTGGAGTGTTGAGCATGTTGACTTATTTCTTTATCTTCTTCTATTTTTTGGAAAAATATTCCTTATTTTATAATGTGTGATTCCTAGTACTAGTCTCAAAACTATGTGGATTGAAAAATCCCTTATTTTTATGTTAGTGTCGACTTGGGTATTAGGGTATCTAGGCTAGTTCATGACAAGGTTTTATCAGATGTGTTGGTTTAACATCATTCCTTGATGTCACTATGAATTTGGAGTATCTTATTGAGCCATAAGAGGTAGTAACGATTGTGTGTTTGACCATATCTCATTGTAATGAGCCTTAAGTCACCATGGGTGGTCTAGGGAAGGTGTTTGTAGGAGTAATTTTATCTTATTCTGGTATTTTCCCTACTTTGATTTGGATAGGTTGAAATACAAAAAATTTCTTGTTATCAAATGGGATAAATTTCCCATTTTTTCTTATTTTATTTGTTGAGATGAGTTATATTATGAGGTCTTAAATAGTGTTTTCTAATGTTTTTTAGAATCATGCCTCTGAAAAGACATGTGAATAGGTCTCGAGAGTAAGCTTCTAGTAAACTATATTGGAAAAATCATCCCACCGACCAGAATCTGGTCAAGATTGTTGTGCGGGTTGAAAAGATATGGGATATGCACATGCACCCATTCCAATTCAGGCTCCTATCGAGGAACCTCAAAGGTATGAAATCTATAATCATTCTCATCAGTTCCTTTTCAATAACACACCATAATCCTAAGTCTAAAATAATCCTTAAGAGGTTATCGATTTGTTGAGGATGATAGGTGTTTTTTTGTTCCTGGAAATGCCTGATTCAATTAATGGGAAATGTTCACCCTTCAAGTAGTGAGGACCCAGAAGAAGAATGTAGAAATTTATGGTGATAGAGAAGATGCATGAGGTCTTATAATAGAAGGAATTTAAATTTATTTTCACTAGCCAGTTCTATATAAATTCTATAGTACTAGTTAATGCTATAGAGGTTTTCATACTCAAGTAGGCTGATATAATTGTGAGAAAATATGTGAACTTATTCACCGAGCTTGTGCAGTTTTCACATAAGATTATATCAAATTATGAGATTAAGACTTGAAAATTATATATGTTACTTTGATACATTATTTTTTTCTCAATTTATCATGATAAAGACTTATTTTTATGTTGACGTGTTCAATTGGGTGTTGATGGTTGAACTTGATCTAGCTGGTAAGTCAGGGGTGACTGGAGTTCCATTCTCTCCCAATGGTAGTTATATTAGTTCATTTAAAGGAAATATAATTCTTGATGAGTATCATGGTTGTTTTTAAAAATAGGATTCTTGTATACCTCCTATAGTGTCAAGCAGATCCCTTTGACGCGCTTCTAGTGTGGAAATATCAAGCATTCAATGTGGAATTTCATTGATGCATCCAACATTTGTAGTTCCTATAGTCTCTTAGGACACATATAGAAGTTATGCTATATCTCTTTTCCCCACATAGTATAATGGGATCATCCTCACCAAAATGTAAAGTGGTACTTTCTGATGCTTTACAAACTAAAGGGTTCTAGACATAGGAAAATGAAATGAAACGTCTTCACATGGTGGAAGAGTCCTAGAGGAAGAAGATATGGGTCCAGTGACAATGTTAGGTACCATCACTATAGCCACATAATTTGTTACATATTTATTTGATATCAGTTTATATTATTCTTTCATTTCAAATCGTATTTTGAATCTAATAAATGTTATTAAAAATATTTTATCATATGTGTTGAATTGTACTCATAGAGACACTTGTTTAACATACACAGATATTACATTATTTTTTATGAATATTCAGTACATTAAAAAATCACGTTGTTGAGGAATATAACAGTTTAGTGTCTTTAAAAATCAGGAACACATTCCTCTAGATTGGTGAAATATTTTCAAAATCTCCCATAAATATATTTCCCTTAAGTTACTCATACTTAAAACCATTATTAATAACCTATGGAAAGGAAACATAAGAAAGGGTGATCTCAGATTCTCAGTGAGGGTAAATTAAGGAGATACAAAAACATAACATGAACATTAGTGTATTATAACAAGAAAACATTATTTTAACATCATACCCTAGATATAATAGATAAAAATCATGATTCATGCCATAAAGATAACACATTCATAATACATGAATCATAATTGAATAAAGAGCATAATCCATGATACCCTAACATACTAATAAGACATTGAATATGTATCAAACACATAAATATATAAAATGATTTCCACATTAGTTAATTCTTACTACCAAGGCCATATTAGGGTAAAACTTCATTTACTAAACTGGGTTTACTCCTCATTCCAGCCCTTTATTATTGAATAGGGTTCACTTCCCATTCCAGCCATGTATTACTGAATTGGGTTCACTTCATATTCTAGCCCTATATTACTGAACGAGGTTCAATTCCCATTCAAACACTATATTATTTAACTAGGTTCAAATATCCTCTCATCCATGTATTACTGAACCAGGTCTGCTTCCCGTTCCATCCCTGAATTACTGAACCGAGTACACTTCTTGTACCATCAATTAATTAGTGATTTAGGTTCACTTCCAATTCTAACCCTATATTACAGAACATGGTTCAATTCTCATTATATCCTTTTATTATTGAACTGGGTTCACTTCCTGTTCGAGACTTGTATTACTATACTAAGTTCACTTCATGTTTAAGCCCGGTATTACTGAATCGGGTTCACTTCTCATTCTAGCCATGTATTCCTGAACTGAGTTTACTACTCATTATATCCCAATAATACTGAATCGAGTTTACTCATCTTTATAGCTCTTTCATACTCAATAAATTTAAATATTTACACACTTCATTATAAGTAGATATATCCCCCCCAATCACACAATAAAATCATACATCCATGTTTCACAAATTAATAAAACATTAATCACATCATGACCCATAAAAAGAGATGGGTTTCTTAAATATCATATCATAATCCATGAAATGAAATGGATATTATAAAAACTTCATCCTATCATAACCTATGTAAAATGTATAGGCTTCACAATAATTTCACATAGAATAACCTATTAAAAGAAGTGAGTTTCCTAAGCATTTTAGCATGGTATAACCAGTGGAAGAGAATCATGTCTTATAAAAAACATGTTATCAAATTCATAAACCACTAATAGAAAGAATAAAAATGTTACCATTGGATAATAACCCAAGTAAATAATAAACTAAATAAAATCATTTTATATTAGAATTAATATAAAATTGAATGATCATTTTAAGCAATTATTGAGGAAAATAATATTTAAACATTTCAAAGTATCCCATACCACTTTGAAACATTTGTATAATAATCCCTATGAAATTATAACTTTAAGATAAGATTATAATATCATGATAATTATTATATTCATGATTTAACATTTCAAAGGGTAGTATATACAACTCATAAAAGACTATGTGTGTATAACATAACATGTGTCTCAAAGAATCCAAATTGAGAAAAAAATACATTACATATTTGGTGAATTTTTAACTATAAAACCCATAAAATAATAACATAAATTGAAACTACTAATATAATTAAATAAATTAAAATCCTGATATAACTTATAAAGGGAATTATATACACCATACAACAATAATAAGTTCTGGATATAGAATATTTCTCATAGAAATAATGGTGAGATTAGATAACTCTTACCTTATGTTTTGACTTTTTTCGCACACGTTAAGCCTCCTATATAATAATTATAAGTTTATTATACATATAAAAAATAACCATATTATAATATATAATACCATATATTATTTTATTATAACTTTGTGTTACCCTTTTAATAATAATTTTAGGTTAAAGTTGAGTTTTCGGTAATAATCTCTTTGTTTTTCCTATATGTTTTGACATGTTATTCTTGATCCTCTTACTAATATTGTGATTTAATTATTCAAAGAATTGAAAAAATGGTATAAATATCATATATATTTATTATGTAATTATTTATGATAATATATAAAATATATAAATGTGAAATGAGATACACTGTTCATGGAGACGGTAGGACGTACGTACACAGGAACAATGTTTCTATTTTATTATCATACTAAAAGAATGAAATTAAATGAAATAAATGTATATATATAATACATTTATAATAGTTTTATTATTTAATATGTATCATAAAATTTCTCTAAACCCATCCCTAATACATTCTTTGTGAAGTGTGAATGAATCACATCCCTTTGAGGAGGTTGTAGTCCACACAAGCACAATGAAGTTATCATATTTTCAAAAAATGAAAAGCATGAAAGTATGTGTTATATAATAATTAAATAAGCATAAATAAATCATAAATATAATTTATATCAAATAAAATTAGTATTTACATCATAATACCCATCCATGAGAGGTGTTAAATGAAAAACCAAGGACATTGTTTCACAAGGCGGTAGTCCGCTGTACACATGAACAGTAAGTTCAATAACCATTTGACAGAAGTGTGTGTATTTGTAGGTTGAAACATTATAATAAAAAAATATCAGTATATTGAGAATAATTATGTTGTTATATAATCATTTAATAAGAATAAATGAATATGTAGATAATGAAATAAAATAGAAATGCACAATGAGGAATATTACCTCTTTTTCATGTACCTCCTTTTGGTATGCACTAAAGGGAATCATTGGCTGGTTTCTGCACAAATTGAGGCTTATATAATGATAGTAGGTATTTTGGTCGATTATTGGGGAAGATATTTTGTGACAAAAAGTGTCTTGAGATGTTTTAATAAGGGGAAGAGTTAATGCCTTTTTATAGTGGATGAGGACTATCATTCTTGTAAATACCAAAGGTTAAACACTATTGGGAGGTCTCCCTTACCTCATGTACTTCCAAATTGGAATTTTTTTTATTAAATGGGAATTATTCTCTAAAAAACTACCACCATTAAAAAAAGTGCATTTTAATAATTGTTTTCGTCAACATCTAAGTTTCCCTAGTTTTATCATTTTGGATTTTTATTAAGGTAGCTAGTTTTCTATCCTATGTAACATAAACATTAAGAAAATAATAATTATATATTTAATAGAGAATATAGACCCAATTAATTCTAAATATGATATCTAATTTTCAAAAAATCTCATATGTTTTGGAAATCAATTTTAAAATAAATGCTTGTAACACGGAAAAACACTATTTTAACCCAAACCATGCTATCAATATTTTTACTATTTGAAGGTATATATGATCATTATAAATGATAAATAATTATATAAATAGACCATAATAGATATTTATTATCATTTAAAAATAATTTTTCAGAATATAATATTTTTTTTTATTTTAAATATTTTGATAAAATATAATTTTTAATAAAATTACATTAATGTAAATTTTGACTTTATTTACTTAATTTAAATTTAAAAATATCAAGAAAAGATGAAATTTGAATCTAATAAGTTTAAACCTGTTTAAAATGATATATTGATCTTATAAATTTAAATATAATAATATAATCAATTTTCTTCACTTTAAATATTTTTAGTATCATATATTTATTTAATTATTAATTAAATAATTACTGCATTTGGCAATCCTTAAGCCGTTAATCTAACTTATTCATCTCCAAAAATTAAATATAAATGAATATGATGAAACAAACTCCTTTAAATTCAAAAATAATATTTACAACCAAACTAATGTCTTTTTTTGTTCATATATCAAATATTTATAAATGTTAAAGGTAAGGGATGTTCTTTTTTTTGTGTTTTCCCTCACTTAACTTATTATATAGGTCACATTCATGTAATAATATCCCACCAACTCATAATAATATATAATAAATTGGTTATTTTTTAAATATTTCCTTCTAATGGGTCTCAAACATGTTTTGGGTCATTTATACACCTTACATTCTTTGTTTAATCATGAAGTAAGCATGTCGTTACCTTAATCTATGTAATTAATTTTAACTATTTTCACTAATCATTTAAGTCAAAAAACATAATTTGATCTCGTTAGACCAAAGATTTAATACTTATTCCAAATATTTATATCCATTTTTACAAATTCAATTCACATAAGTGGTTAGAATTAATTAAAAATAAATTTCTTAGATGCTGCAAGACAACGAGTTTTAAGGAGAAAAGTTTAAAAGCTTGAGAATTTTTATATTCAATATCATTGTGAAATTGGGACCTATATAATAAATTAGATTAATTGATATATTATTAATATAATTAATATTTAAAATAAAATTAAAATATTATTTAAATATATAAATAAATTAGACGTAAAATCATTTTTCAATTAAAATTCAGTATTTTTCACTATTCATTGAAAAAAAATATTTTAGAAAAATACAAAAAAAACTTACAATATGATGATTTGGAAATTATGAATTAAACAATTATGTTTATTTTATTTAATTAAATTTCTCAAATTTTTTAAAATTAATTTTAGTATTGTTCACAGAAGGACATAATGAGAAGTTCTTTCGAGGAAAAAGTATTTTTTTCAAAACCTATAAACTTTACTAAAAATTATATATTTCTGGTAACAACCTAGGTACATATAAAAAAATTTGATTCATTTTTTATTTAAATAGTGAAATTCATTATAATGGTACAATGAAATAAGTGGTATTTAGAGAAATCATGGAATTTATACTTCTAGAATAGTAACTTAACCTTAGGAATTGTAACATCACCATTAGGAAGAGTAATATTTATAATAGAATAGTATCCTCGCCTAAGGGAATTTATATTAAATTTATCCATATTATATATGAAAATATGATATATTTATATCAAGTTATTAGTAAATAAATTTTCTAAAAATAATAAATTTAGTGTTGGTATTTTTGGTAAAACATAAACGTTTATTTATAATTTAATAATTAATTTAATGATTTAAAAGAAAATTTATTTTCATAAAAATGAAAAAATATTAATATTTTTTTTCATATTATTATGAGATAATTTTACAAGACCATAAATTAATTTTTCAATGTGTTATAAAACTATTTATTATTTTGAAATTTGTATTTTTAGAATAATTTTTAATTTTAATTAAAAATTGAATATATCATACTTATAAAATTATTTTTTAAAAAATGGATTCCAATTTTTAATTTTACGCATCATAAAATGTTTATGGTTAATTTTTGGTATTTTCTAAAATAATTTAATTTTTATGAACAGTTAAATATAGTAATTTATGGTGTTTATATATTATAAGTTAAATACTCAATTACTACGGTCATAGATAATATAAGAGCCATAATCCAGAATACTCTTTAATTAGATTAATATATTTAGTAATATTTATCAAGTTATTCATAGTCTGGAACCAAAATAATAAACTAGTGAATACAATAATGAGAAAACACCCCTCCCCTCCACTATAAATACCTCCACTCACCACCTCCTCTACTCACACCTAAAATCTTTTTAGATTTTACAATTTATTCCCAATTCTCTTTAAAATCCTATTACCCACATCCAAGACCTTCTGGTCTCACAAAAATTCCAAAACCAAGGGCCCTATGGAGGTTATCAATGTGAAGAATTCAAGAGCTAAAGTCCTCTTACATTTTCATTTATTTTATTTTCAATTTATTTTTATTTTCTTATAACTTATTAACTTCCCATTATATAAGTTTCATTAAAAATAAATTATCATATATGTAATATAATTTTATCATCTTTATTTAAAAATTCATCATCAAACTTTTTCTCCTCCCCCTTTTATTCTAAAAATGAGGACGTCATCGGTGATGCGTCGATTTACAACCATCATGGATGATACAATTTCATTTTCCATTACCGACTTCAATACTGGTTATAAAGCAATTATTATGGTTAAATAATATTTTATTATACCTATTATATGTTATATAAGGTTCTGAAGCCATTATATAAACATTGTATTCAACAAAATGATATAAGTTTTTGATGGTCATAAAAACCTCCAAAATAAATTAAATCATTTTCAATAATGTATTATCTAATGACTCATTCACATATCAGAATAAAATGATATATGGCATCATTTAAAAAAATTTAAACTTATTAACATAGTTTTATTCCACTTATGTTTTTTTTCTTCCATTTGAAAAGAAAATCCATAAGGATTCAATCACCAAAAATCGTGAAATAAATGCACCTGAAACAATGAAAATAAAAATATATTATTAATGAATTGGTAGCAAGATGTTATAAGAAGATCGTATAAGTAATTATAAATATGAATATGATTCCTTAATATATTATTAATACTATTTAATTCATTATACAGGAGGTTTTAACACATTTTATGTAAGACGAACCTGAGGTAAGAGAATTCTTAACACAACTTATATTCTTTGGGTTGACCTTCTACTTCATTGATTATGTGGTACTAAGATTATTTATAAAATTAATATTGATCATTTTTATTTTTTATTTTATGTGTATTTACATTTTATTCACATATTAAAGACATTTTATTAACTCTCACTTCAAGTATTTGAAATTTGTAATGGACTTTTCTTTAAAAATCCTCTTTTAAATTTATATTTTTAAAAAAATTTAAAGGAATGGTTTTATTTATGTGTTATTATTTTATGAATATTTTATGGTTTTGGGGAATTTCTTTATTATGAGGGGTGGTTCCTATATCTCTCCCCATTTCATCTGGTTTTTTTTGGAGTTCTACTGTATGGTTTCTCTAAGTGAAACTACGATTTTTACTCCATAAGGTAGTCGTAAGGGTCACATATTAAGGTAGCCATGAAGTTTACTAATAATATGGTTGATGCAAGGTTTAAAATATTATGTAACTAATTCCCCATGTTGTCATGATGGTTTTATTCATGTTCTCTATATTTTCTGGAAATATCATGTTTTCGCAAAGTAAGTTTACGATATTGTAAGGGTGAGAAGTATATCTTTGTGAAAATAATTTCATATAGTTATAAGTATTCATAGACTAATAGTTTCTATCGTTATCTTTATTTCTCTTTATGATATATCTATTATCATACCAAGTTTTAAAATATTTTTCACATGGTTTATGTATGGGTAAGATAAATAAGAATCCATGCTGAATGTTGTGAATATTTTCTTGATATTATTTCATTAAAAACATTTTTATTACAGAATAAATGAATATTGTTTTAGTAGTACCCAATTTGTAAACTTGTGGGTTGTTATATATTAATTATATCCTAATTTTATAAAACTATAAACTAAAAATATCTTTGGGAATGTAAGGAAGGTAATTCTAAAATAATTTACAAGATTATGTAATGTTTAAGTTCTGGACTATATAATTGGTTTCATAGCATTGATTATATAACTTTAGGGGTTAAAAAGTAGTTAATAGAATAACATAAAATATTTTTACCTTATGGTTTATTTTAAATGATTTTTAATTTTATTATTACCATGTTTCTTTATCTAAGATATTTCTGTTCAGAATATTTTTTGATGGAAGAAATATGAAAGCTGATATAACGACCTGATCCTGCTCTTCCGGACTTAGTACTTAAAAATGTTGTGTAATTATTTATATAAAATTAACTGTAAAATTACATAACATATTAAAAAAATAAGGATCTTTTATCGGTCTATATTATAGAGTATTATACAACACGTTACATTAATTATAGTTGAACAAAAATAAGACAACTTTCCACTATGCTTCTTCCTGAGCTAACTCCAAAAAATGATGATATATTAAATTAAACTTCTAAGATACTTGTGAAACATAATTATAAAACAATGCGTGATCATTCATTTTCCTAGGATGGAGTTTTGAAAACCATTCATAAAACCCATTAAAAATATATCTTTGATAATACATCCAAAAAAATTCAATTAGAAATATATTTTAAAAAAACTTATACAAAATAATATAATGCTTTGAAAAATAATTATACTTCATAAATGATTTCAAACTAATCTAGTGATATGGTTAAAAATATTAAGAAAGCACTTAAAAACAAAAAAACATAGTCCAATTGAAACATTTGAGGCTATCTTGGTCTTTCCACATGAGGTATGGATTCACTCTCTAATTCCCTATCGTATGTACAAAGTTCAAGTACCAGTTTTTATAAAAATCATATTTAAGATTTATTTACATATATATACATTTTCACTAGATTTTTGGTTTTAAAATAAACATTTTCACTTTTATTTATATATAATCATTTAAATACTACTCTTCATTGAAAATTATATGTTCGACATGGTATGATCAGATCTCAGGATACATGATTTTTCGTAATCACATGGAAGATTAATAAATATCCACACGATTAAAATTTCATCCTTATTCCCATAAAAATATATTTTTGAAAAGTTTATTAAGTTTTTCAGGCATATATGTATATATTAATGTATAAGTGACAAAATAATCATCGATGTATGGCCATAATCATGATTTCTATATAATATGAACATGATAAAATTATGAAATTATGAAAATTTTAATTTATAAATTTATATGTGAATTAATACTTGGTTAATAATTTATATAAAACAATTATATACTTGAACATCATGAAAGTATATATATAATAATAGATTAAATTTATGTTTGAGTAAAACATCAAAAAATAGAAACCTCTTGGAAGAATCGACATGAAATCAAACTAAAAGATAAGCAATGATACATATATACATGTATTTACATATATAAATATATATACAAATATACATATATACAGGTATATATATACATATATTCTTCATATGATTTTATATGACATGACCCTCCCAAAATAAGTTTTAATTATAAAAATAAAATCATGAATTTATAATAATTAAACAGTTCTAAAACTTTCATAATAGTTTACTAAAAATGTATCAAAATGTTTCAAAATAGAAAACATGTTGATTTTTATTTAAAAACCCATTTAAGAAACTTTTCTAGTAATAATTTTTCATACCCAAAACCAAAAAATACAAACCATTCAATTTATCAAAAAACATGCTACCTTAAAATAAAATAATAATAATAATAATAATTTGTTTCTATTAGAATATAAAGGTACATAAAATATCCCTTACACACAAATCAATAAAATTAAAATAATAATAAATAAATTTTTTTTCAAATAAATTCAATAAAAATAAAAATAATCCCTTACTAAAATAATAATAGAATTTAAATTAATTTATAAATAAAACCCTAACCAGTTCATTTGCACAAAATAACTTCTTATTCTTGATTCAAGAATCACTCGCATAGGAAACATGAAATGCCATACTGTAACACCCTGAGATTTTATGAAAAATATTCTTTTAATGTCTTGTGTTGTATTATACACCAAGATTACCTTGCGCTATACGCAACACCGTATTAGCTTGCAGTATACGCAACACTATTCTTGGATCGTGTTACACACAATTTTGATAATAGTTATTCTACGCAACATTGAGTATATATATATATATATATATATTCAATGTATAAATGAAATATGGTTGGATTCTGTTATACGAAACAACGAAGGATTCTTTCACAACACGCAACCCTGACTTGGCTTTCATTACACGCAATCGTGACCTTCCTCGATAGCGTGTGTTGTACGCAATACAGGGTTTTAATAAACAACGATATATTATTATAATATTGTTATGAACTAGCAGTTATGAATAGTGTTAACTAAATTTTGAATTTTATAACATTATTATTCATCTTACACATTTTCTAGAACATGGTATAATAACAAAATAACTTTTTCGGGTAAAATAAGTATTTTTCAAAAAATACAGTTTTGCCGCCTTTTGATGGCGCACCCACTTTAAATCTAGTTTTTGACATGTTTATATGTTCAATTTGACAAAATAAAATTCTTCTTTTGAATCAGGATATAAAAATTTACATTAGATAAAGTTTTGATATTTTTCTGATAACTTTCATATTTTAATGAATAGTAAAAACACACTATATTTTAATTAAAAACAACTTTTTTCATCAAAATATCTTATGTGGTTAAATTATAATATTGAATGGTTTTAAATTATAAATAGAATATATTCTTACTATTTAATATAATTTATGTCATTAGCATTGATTTTACCTTGAATTCATAGGTTAAATCAATTCAATCTTTTGCAATGTTTTAAAGAAAAACCCATTTTCTTTCGACAACGGGATTAATTTTAATTTAATTTCTACATCTTTTGTGTGTTGAATTTGGAAAAATGGATTCCATATTTGGAATCAGTGGGTCAAAATTATGTTAATAATCTACTTTTTATTTTTGGGCATTGTGAATAGTAACTACGGTAAAGTTTATTTACTATAGATAAAGGTAAATCGGGTAATTAAGGGTAAATATAAGATTATAAAATTACCCTAAAACTTGGAAAAATCCTATTGGATGGCTAAGAGTATACCCATATAACCTAAGGGTTGGATTAGATTCATTTTATGGACTTTTTTCCATGAAAATAATTTAATTATTATTAAAACCAAAGAATGTGACAACATGTCACTTTCTTAAATCTTATAAGTACAATAATTTTAATTTAGTGATAAACTTCATGAAACTTCAAACATGAATAGTATAAAGAAAGATAATACAATTATCTACATCATAGGAATTTATTTATAATTTTTAGGGATTAAATAATTATCATTTATTATGACACAAAGATGATGTAGTAATTGTCTTATTAATGAAATATTGACATAATTGATGTTATAAATGCCCAAATAAATGTAATTTGAGACTTATTATGACTTACATTAATTTTCTAGGTTAATATGAAATGTTATTGTTGATATAAGTAACTTGGTTAGAACTTATCATTCTGTTATAAATTTCATAAAAATCATGTACCAAATACTGTCAAAATTGACATAAATTAGTTTTTAAAACAAATATTATATTATTAATTGTTATTTAATTCCTAAAAATCTAAGTTTCGGCCAAATAACTTAAATAAGGATAGATATATTAATAATAAACAACTTGGGGTTATTTTGGCTTGTTATGGTATTTTTATTAACCATATTGTGTAAGAAAACAAAAAGACATGGTAAAAGTTAAATTATTTAACTTAGAGTTAAATCTAATTGATAAGGTTAAAATAATAACCTAAAGGTGTCTAAATCCTATTGGATGAGAGTATTTGTACCCCTCCCCACTTTATCTTAGAAATAAGACCCTTTGGAACCATTATAAACCGAATTTGACCTTAATATAAAATAATATTTTGAGATTTTCCTAAGGTGCCCCTCTCCTCCCTTATAAAAGGGCACCTCCTGCCCCTCTTCCTCACACCACTTTGAGCTTTCAAGCTCAACCAACCCCTTCCAAAATCTCTTCTCCACTTCCCTAGTATCATCCTAGAGGTCCTGGTCTTCTTCAAAGACTATCCTTAGTTCTTTAAGTGGAGGTTAAGAAAAGGCGCGTCAAAAACAGGAGGTTCGGATACGTACAAAGCATATCAGACATAAGGTAAGGGAAATTTCACAATCTCATTTTTATCCGAGATTGTTTATACTTTGGCATTTACTGGGGTGTATTTTATCATCCACATCCATGTTTCCTCAATATGTAAATATTATTTCCATTCACCTACAATTGTTGAAATCTTATTTTACCCTTCGGTGAGTTTTTAGTAAAAGATGTGAAAGGAATCTTTTGTCGTTTTTCGTACGAGGTACATTTTGACTTTTCCAAAAAAATTACGAGAAGAATGTTTTTTTTAACTTATACGGCATGAATAGATTTTTAAAACATTATTTCCAAGAAGATTTCTTTACAAGTTTTCAAGTTTATTTTTAATCAACTTCTTTTAGTTTCTAATTGTACAACATGTTAAGAAAGGAAAAGTGTTTTTTTAAGTAGAAAGGATATTTTCCTCAAGAATGAAGTTCAAGTGTTTTATCAAAATTATTTTCCATCTATGATAATAAAGGGTTCTGTTTTTACCCCTATTATTACATTTATTTGATTATGTTGTGATGGAATTATTTTTATGAATTCCTTTATCGTATATGAATTGTTTTATGATGTTATGATGTTTAAGATTCCCATTTTTATTACATGGATTATGCAATGATGTATGGTTTATGATTTTGTGGCACACATAAGAATGGTATCATTATGAGATGGGTGGGACCTATATCTCCCCCTAATGCATTGGTTAATGATTTTATATCTCATGAGATAGACATGGCTGGAACGGTAGGTTATACCGGTTCAGTGAAACAGGACTGAAACGAGGGTGACTCGGTTCAGAAATGGACTTTGTCCACTAAGATAGTCTTGGAAATGAGTCATGACTAATAAGATATGATTCTCTATGATTAGGTGTGTATGCCACAAAGTTTCATGTTTTAAGTTATGATTATTGGGATTTCATTTCACTACTATGATTTATCCTATGTTATGAAATTATGCTCTCTTTTGCAGGTATAGATTTCCAAAATGTTATGTTCTTATGAACATGATGTGATTGATATTTATTTTGTTTACCCTTACTGATCATTTGATCTCACCCTTTTATGTTTTCTTTTCCCCAGGATATAAAGAAAGGTTTTAGGTATAAAAAAAAGGAAGATCTTTATGGGAGATGTTGAAGATCTTTCACCACGATTAGAAGATTATATTCCGATTTTCCAAAGACACTAAACTATTACGGTCCTTGTGTGTGTGTTTTTGTTATGTACTATTTATTCCGGAAAAGTAATGTAATGTCCATGTACGTCAGGCTTCGGGTCTCTACACATACCCAAGAAATACCCTACCCAAGTAGGGAATGAAAAAGAGAAATTTTGAATTGGGTTTATATTTGGTCGTAAAGGATGGTTTTTATAGACTATTATACTATATAAAAATATATATTTTGTAGAAACTTGTTTTATGTTTAGATTTCATAGTTATAATTATTTAATCATTTATGTCACGGATGGAGACAAAATAGGACCTCAATTTGATTCAAAGTTTAATTATTGATTCAAACTTGAATTAAAAGACAGTTCTCAATTATTAAAAACAACTATGGTATGAATTATTCAACTCATTTATGGACATATCCAAATGAAGAAGCATTTTGGTTGAGATGCAACAATCCAGAGCCACAAAAAACACAAATTGGAAATGTTGGAAAGAGATTCTAACAGCATTAAACCATTATAGTGTTTTGGATAATTTTAAGAAGATCCAAAACCATGAAAATATTGACACGGAATTGAAGAAATTAAAACACCAATAGGGAACATTAGACGTTGATGTATATGGAATTCAAAAATTCCATAAAAATATTGAAACACTCTGAGTGATAGGATAAATATTTGGAAACAAAGAATTTAATATATATAAATCAGTCCAATAGATGAGATTTCATTAGTATTTGGATATTTCAGAAAACATTGTTAAACAAATCCTACTTGCATAATTCAGGATATTTCCATAAGTTAAGAGGAAGAATGAAGAAAATGATGATCAATAATTTATTACACCGAAAACAAATCAAAAGATGAAATCTGCATAAAAAGAAGCAAGATAAACATACCAACCCGATGATTGAAACCCTAACCACACTTCGAACATGGTGTTTCAAAACCTATATATGAATTCGAATGTTGGACAATACCTAGGCTTCAATCGAAGGTTAAGGTAGCCCAACTAAACTCAAACTTGTGCTGTCCGACTCCTCATTCGGGTTCGACCTCACCAAGAATATACTCTACCCATCGACTTCGACATCAACGAGATGAGCTCTCTTCCCAACTGCACTTGAATTTTTTGGCTATCTATTTTAACCCTTTTGAGGCCTTTCACTATCATGAACCTGAAACACGATTTCATTTTTTTTAATTTCATTTTCCTTCATTGGGTTTTTTAACATAATTTTATCCTTTTTTTCAATTCAATCTTATATTTATATTTATAATATCATTTTAATATAAAAATTATTATTTTATTATAATTATAATTCCATGTTTTCTTATTAAAAAATCATAAAATTTCAGATATATATACATATATATTGAAAATAACATTAAATTTCTTATAATTATATTTTCATATAAATAACAGTATTGAAAATTCATATAAAGTCATACTGGTTCATTTAGTAAATTACTATAATTCATTAAGATAACTTTCTTTAATAAAATTATATTTATATAAATATTAACATAATGAATCGTAAATTGTATCATATATGTATATATAATAACTTTCAAATAAATTAGTCTCAAATAAGTAAATTTATTTATTTAAAACTTTATATTTACTGAAGTATTAAAAACCAATGTTTTCATAAATATTTCATTATAATTTAAACACAATTTCTAGTTATAAAACTAATTCATAAATATGTACTATATTGAAAAAAATATTATGTTTATTTTAAACAAAATATGTTACATTTAATATTAATTTTGATTAACTTTATTTATCATAGAATACCATGTCAACATACTATATTTCATGAAATTATATTTAATATGTCTTCACGTATTTAAAAAGTGAAATTTTTTAAAAATGTTATAATAAAAAGTATCAAATTTTCTTTTTTTGATTAAATGAAATCACATAAAAATGTTTCATAAAATTATTTATTTAAAATGACAATTTATTAATTAATTACTTAAAATATCTTGGATGTTACATTCTCTCACATTAAAGTAATTCTGCCCCCACAATTCGTGCATCGGATGTAAGAAAATTCTGAATTTTCATCTTTAGAATTATAGATTGTCTAAGGGGAGAAACTAACTAAAGGAAATTCTAACACATAGATTCAGTTTTCCTCAAGAGATGACATATCATCTCCAAAGTTGGCTATACCATTCCTCAAATACCAATTATAACGCCCGGAGCCCGCTCTTCAGGACTCATTGCTTAAAAATGATGTTTAAATGTTTTATATAAAAGTAATTGAAAAATTACATAACACATTAAACAAACGAGGACATTTTACTGATCTTGGTTTAGGAGAATTAGAAAACACATTACATTTATCATAGTTGAACAAAAATAGGACAACTATCAACTACACTTCTGCATGTGCTAACTCCAAAAAATGATGGCATCTTAAATTTAACTTCTAAGAAACCTATGAAAAATCATATTAAAACAAAGGGTGAGCAATCATTTTCCCAATAAGGAGTTTTAAAAACCTTTCATAAATCCCATTAAAAGTATTTATTTTATAATACATTCAAAAAAATCACTTAGAAATATTTTCTTAAAACAAATTTTACCAAAAACTATAATGCTTTGAAAAATAATTATACTTCAAAAAAACTTTTAAACTAATCAAGTGATTTAGTTGAAAATATTATGCAAGGTTTTAAAAACAAAACAACTGAGGCCCCTTGAAACATTGAAGGCTATCCTGGGCCTACCCACTTAAGGGATGGATTCAATCTCTAATTCCCTATCGTATTTAAAAAGTTCAAGTATGGGTTTTTATAAAAATAATTTTTATCCTTGCTTAACATATATATACATTTTCACTTGAGTTTTAGTTTTAAATAAACATGTTCACTTTTATTTATATATAATTATATAAATATCATTCTTCATTGAAAAATACATGTTTGAATTAGTATGATCAAATATCATGATACATGACTTTTTATAATCACATGGAAGATTAATCAACATCCACACACTTAAAATTTCACCATTATTTTCAAAAAAGTCCATTTTTGTAAAGTTTATTCAATTACTCATGCATATATGCATATGTTAACATATAAATGATAAAAAAATCATCGATGTATGACCACAGTTCTTATTTCTATATGATATTCACATGGAAAAATTATGACATTGTTAAATTATAAATTTATATGTGAATTAGTACTTGGGTAATAATTTATTTAAAACAATTATATAATTTAAAATCTTAAAAGTATATATATAATAACAGAATAAATTTATGTCTGAATTAACCTTCAATAAATAGAAACCTCTTATAATAATTAACAACAAATCAAACTAAAAAAATAAGCATTGATACATATATACATATACATATACATATATATATATATATTATTCACATGATTTTTATAAAAGTAAAATCATGAATTTAAAATAACTAAACTGTTCTAAATATTTCAACATAATTTACTAAAATCTTATAAAAATGTTTGAAAACCACAAACATGTTGATTTTTATTTAAACAAACCATTAAATAAACTTTTTCTGCAATACTTTTTTTGCAATACTTTTTCATACCCAAAACCACAAAAATAAAAACCATACTATTTAACATAAACATACTACCTAAAAATAAAATAATTTTAATAATAATACTCCATTTCTATGAGAATATAGAGGTTTATAAAATCTCCCTTACACATAAATCCATAAAATTAAAATCATAATAAATAAATTGTTTTTCAAATAAATAAAATAATAATAATAATGATCTCTTACTAATTTAATAATGGGATTCCCATGAATTTATAAATAAATTCCTTACCAATTCATTTTCACAACATATTTTCTTCTTCTCGATTGAATAATCACTTGTATAAGAAACATGCAATTTGATAACCCAGAAATCCACTACCCAAGTAGGGAATTTAAAAGATAACTTTAGAATTTTTTTACATTGGGTAGTAAAGGATAGATATATAGAATATTATACTGTATAAAAAAATATATTTTACAGCAACTTGTTTTATGTTTAGATTACATAGTTATATTTATTTATTCATTTACGTCAGAGATTGAGACCCACTAAAATCTCAATTTGATTCAAAATTCAATTATTAATTCAAAATTAAATTAAATAAATGTTGTAAATTTCTTGAAAAAAACTACCGTATGAAGTATTCAATGCATTGACGGACAAATCCCAACGTAGAATCATTTTTTATATACTGCTATCTAGATCCAAAAAAATAAAAATATTGAAAAAAAATTATAATAGAATTAAACCATTACTGTGTTTTGAAAAATTTGAAGAAGATCCAAAACCATGAAAAAACTGACATGAAATTGAAGAAATTAAAACACCTACCGGGAACATCAAACGTCGATGGATAAGGAAATTGATAATACCATAAAAATATTGAAACACGCCGAGAGATAAGATAAGGAATTAGATAACCGTGAATTTAATATATAGAAATCTTTCCAACCAATGATATTTCATAAAGAGTCATATATTAAAGAGAACATTAATAAAAAAATCATACTTGCATCATTGATGAGATTTCTATTGGTTATGAATAAGAACAATGAAAACAATGATTAAGAATTTATTACACCGAAAAAAATCTAAATATGAGATCCGGATAAATAGAAACAAGATAAACATACCAATCCGATGATTGAAACCCTAACTATGCTTTGAATATGGTGTTTTCAAACCTCTATATGAAATAGAACGTTGGATGATGCCTGGGCTTCAATCGAAGGTCGATGTAGCCCAACCGAACTCAAACACGTGCTCTCCGACTCCTCATCCGTGTTCGACCTCACCCATAATATCCTTTAGACATCAACTTCAACATCAATGAGATGAGATATATTCTCGACCATGCTTGACTTTTTTGTCTCTCTATTTAAACCTTCATGATGCCTTTCATTCTCATGAACCAAAAACATAATTTCAATTTTTCTAATTTCATTATCCCATTTTCATTTTTTTAACAAATTTTCATCATTTTTTTCTATTCAACTAGATATTTATGTTTATAATAGCATTTTAATTTCAAAATTATTATTGGATTAAAAATATAATTCTATTTTTCTTAATAATAAATCATATAATTTTAAATATATATATACATATAAATATATATATTAAAAATAATATTCATTTTCCTATAATTATAATTTCATATAAATTAATAATATTGAAAATTATTATAAAGTCATACTTTTTCATTTAGTAAATTAATATGATTCATTAAGTTAAATTTATTTAATAAAATTCTATTTATATAAATATCGATGCAATGAATCAAAAAATTTAATATATATGTATATATAATAACTTACAAATAAATTTGTCTTTAATTCATTCATGTGTTTATTTAAAACATTATATGTATTTAATTATTTAAAAACAATGTTTTCTTAAATATTTCATTCTAATTTAAACACAATTTAAAGTTATAAACCCAATTAATAAATATATACTATATTTAAAATACTATTATATTTCATTTAAACCAAATATGTTACATTTAATATTAATTTTTATTTTCTTAATTTATTAAAAAATATAATGTCAAAATATTATATTTCAGGAAAGTATAGTTAATTTGTCTCCATGTATTTAAAAAGTGACATTTTTGAAAAATATTATAATTAAAAGTTTCAAAATTTTATTTTGATTAAATTAAATCACATAAAAATATTTCATAACATTATTTATTTAAAATGACAACTCATTAATTTATTACATAAAATATCAAGGATGTTATAGCTGAAGTGAGAAGGCACCGAGAGGATGATATCTTTCAAAATCCACAACCTGTAATGGTGGGAATTTTAATTGAGTATTTTGTGATGGTAATGGATTAGTTGAATGAGGATATAAATAGTGGTGTAATATGTGGAAGAGAATAAAAAGAACTACCACCAAGGAACACGATGTTAATGTAACATTTTATGAGGCAAAACCCACATACTTTCAGTGGATATTCAGACCCAGTGGCGGTTGAAGGATGGATTAAGAACCTTGAATATGTATTTTATGTCATGTGGTGTTCAAATAATCAAAAGGTTATTTTCTATATTTATCATTTTGAAGTGGAAGCCGACCAATGGTGTTCAATGGTCAAGAATATCATGGATAGTGAGGAGATTTATTCCTTGGAAGGTGATGAATTTAAAAAAAATCCATGATTTTTTTTACTAAGGTGGTTTGACTTAGGAAGGAAAATAATTCCTTGAATTGAAACAAAAGGAGGAAGACTCTATGCCTGTTTATGAATCTATCTTCACCTAATTGGAGAGGTATGACCTAAATCTTATTTGAAATCGTAATAGTAAAATTAATCCTCTTTACTCTAGATTGGAGCCAAGATACTAAAGGGATTCAGCCTCCCATAAAGTTAAATTTTATAAGAAACTTAATCTATGTTTTGAAAGGGTGGAAATAGAGTTTTCCTATTATCATGTGTACTTAAAATCATGTAGAAGAAGTGGTTCTTATGGAAAGTGATGGGTGATATTCAATAAAAAATATGTTGGTAAGAAAATTATGTTCCCAGTGTGTGGGAAGTGTAGTAAAAAACACTTTGGGTTGTTTTATAACAAATTCGGGAACTATTTTGGATGTGGTAAGTTTGGAAATATGACTCGAGATTACAATGAAATTGATCATTATTATGGTTTGTTTAATTCTAATAATAAGATTATAAATTGATTTAAATGTGGTCAGATGGGTAATTATGAAAATACCTACCCAATGAAAGATCTGAATGATAAAAAATTTCCATATTATAAATAGAAAGGGCTAGTGAGATCCTATGTGGTTACATCGGTATATGTTGGTCCATCCAATGAAGTGATATTAGGTACATTGTTTGTTTTCTCAGGTATTGATAATGTATTTTTATATAGGCTTTTAACATTCTTTTATTTATGAGAACTTTTCTGGTAATTTTATAATTTGTCTTCAAGAAATGAGACCAAAACTTATATTTAAAACACCAAGGAGGGAATATTACAGAAAAAATGCATAATGAGAATATTCTTATTGTTTTAAGTGGAAATAAATTACCTGAAAACCATGTTAATTTTCCCTTAGTGGAGTTTGATGTTATTATGGATAAGGATTTTCTTTCTTTCTATCATGATAAGATTTATTATAGAGCCAAAGAAGTTTTTTCAGAAATATTAATAGTTTGTATACTTGGACGATCCCATTCCATTGATAACATATTATGAAGCTAAAAAACTATTCTAATATGGAAATGAAACTTATTTTACTCATATTGTTGAAAATAATGGAACTTCTCAGATTAAATTTGTTATGGAGGTAAATGAATACATTGATGTTTTTTCTAATGTGTTTCCTCATGTTATACCTAATCTATAAGTTCAATTTACTATTGACTTAGTTCCTAATGCTAAGATAATTTTAAAATCCCTTATCTAATGGATCAAGCTGAACTTCTAGAATTGAAAAAATCAGATAAAGGAGTTTCTTAATAAAGATTTCATTCCTCCTAGTACATCACCCTAGGGTGCTCTTATTTTGTACTTTAAAAAGAAATATCGTTTGGTCAGACCTTTCATTTATTATAGATATTTGGATAAAATTCGTGTTAAAAATGAGTATCAATTGCCTCATATCTATGAATTATTTTATTAGTTTTGTGTAGTTTAGTATTTTTCAAGATTGACATGAGATCTCGGTCCCATCGGCTAAATTTGAGAGATGATAACAACATAAAAACTTATTTTTGTACTAGATAAGAGAATTATGGGTTTGTTCCTGTGCATTTTGGTTTGAGAAATACCCCTATTGTATTCATAGATCTTATGAATAGAATATTTAATGATTATTGGGATAAGTTTTTTGTTGTTTTTATTGATGATATTTTGGTCTTTTCAAAAATTCATGAGGATATAGAAAAACATTTAAGGATTTTCTTGGAAACTCTAAAAGAAAATAATTTATATTGAGAATTTATAAATCATTATTTTTTGTTGTAACATATTTCTTTTCTTAGGGACACTATAAATAAGGATGATATAATAGTGTATCTTTCAAAAAAATGTGGTTAATGTATGGAAAAGTCTCAAAAAATTTACAGAGAATTAAAGTTTTCTGGGATCAGTAGGCTATTATCAATTATTTGTTAAAACAATTCCAAGGTTATCTAGCTCACTATATAAGTTAACATTAAAAGGGGTTAAATTTATTTTGATATAAAAATGTGATGTTTCTTTTCAGGAACTGAATAAGAGACTAATGAATTCTCCAGTTTCGGACCAGCCTTCCAAAAATAGTGACTTGGTCATCTATAGAGATGATTCATTGTAGGGAATTGGTTGTGTTATGATGCAAAATGATTATGTAATTTTGTATTCATTAATACAACTTAATACTCATGAATTAAATTATCCCACACATGATTCAGAATTTGAAGTTGTGGTTTTAACTTTTAAAATTTGGAGGAACTATTTATATAGATCCAAATATGAAATACATACGGACAATAAAAGTGTGATGTATATATTTACTCAAAAGGAATTGAGAATGAGGTAGATAAGATTGATTGAACTGATAAAGGATTATAATTTCACAATTAGTCACCATCCTAGAAGAGAAAAAAATTGGAAGATGTATTGAGTTGAAATAATCATTCTACATTAACCATGTTACCTTTGGAATATGACCCATTAATTAAAGATTTGATGAATTTTGGGTTGGACATTATTGGTGCAGTAAATTACTACGTTTTTTTTGTGTTAGTGCATTCATCTCTGTTAGAAAAAGTTATGTAAGTACATAAGGAGGACCATGAGTTATAAAACAAATGAAGAATTGGTTAAAAGGGGAATGTTGCCTAAATTAAACATTTATGAAGATTGTTTTTTGATATTTCGGAAGAGATTATGTGTTCCTTTTGATTCCCTAATAAGGAATGAACTGTTGTGTGAATCTCATAGTTCCCCATTTTCAGTTCATCCTACGAGTACTGAGATGTACAGAGACCATCAGGATTATTAATTATGGGATTCAACGAAAAGATATATTTTAGATTTTACCATAGAGAAAACTACCAAAGGGGGTTTTTCAGCCTTTTCTAGATCTGTAGTGGAAATGGGAAAATATTTCTATGGAAATTGTGGTGGAGCTACCAAAGACTTCTCGAGGTAACAATGTGATTTAGGTTATTATTGATCGACTAACTAAATATTCACATTTCATTAATATTCAAGGAAATATGACATTAGATTATCTTTCTCGATTATACCTCAAGTATATTGTTAGGTTATATGGAGTTCCACTATAAATTATATATGAATTTGATCCTTGGTTCACTTATAACTTTTGGAAAGTCCAATAGAAGTCATTGTGAATATAACTAAATTTCAGGACCTCATTTCATCTTCTATCTGATAGAAATACTGAGAAAATAATTGAAATAATGGAGGACATACTTTTAGCCTATTCAGTGGATTACTAGTTAATTTGGGATTCATATACTTCTTTAGTTGAGTTTTCTTATAATAAGAATTTTTATTCAATTATACAAATGGCGCCTTTTGAGGCATTATATAGAAAAGAAGTGTCGAACTCCATCATTTTGGGATGATGTTGATGAAAGGAAGTTGATTGGGGCATAATTAGTAGAATAAGTGGCTATAAAAGTAAAGATGATCCAGTAACACATGAGGATAGCTCAGAGAAGATAGAAAATTTATGTAGATAACCGAAGGAAATACATTTCTTTCAAAGTAGGTGATCATGGTTTTTTTAAAATCACTCCTTGGAAAAGAGGTATTCATTTTGATAAGAAATGAATGCAAAGTCCACGGTTCCTTGTGCTTTAGGAAATTCTATATAAAGTTGTGCAAGTTTCCTACTGAGTATCTTTTCTTCCAATTTTACCTCATGTACACAATGTTTTCTATCATTAGATGTTAAGAACGTATGTGCTAGATTTATTTCATATTTTGACCCTAGAAGTAGTCCAAATGGAAGAGAACCTTTTTTTAAAGAGAAATCCATTCAGATTCTTGGTCATAGAGATAAAGTATTGTCGAATAAGTTAATTCATCAGGTTAATGTTCTGTAGTGAAATCACATGGTTAAATAAGAAACATGGGAATCTAAAAATGATACAAGGGAAATGTATCCACACTTGTTTAATAAGATAATAAAATTACAAGGATGCAATTTCTAGAGTGTGGGAAGATTGTAAAAAAATTGGTAACTATAAAATAATTTGTTTTCATTCTAGAATTAAATAGTTAAATTCATTATAAAGGAATAATGAAATAAGTGGTATATATAGAAAATAATGAATTTATACTAATTGAATCGTAACTTGACCTTAAGAATAGTAACATTGACATTATGAATATTATTTTGTATAATAGAATAATAACATCACCTAATAAAGTATAAATAAAATTTATCAATAAAATTTATGAAAATATAATATAATTAAATCAATGTATAAGTAAATAAATTTTTAAAAAATGATAAATTTAGTATTGGTTTATTTTTTAAAACATAAAATTTAATCTAAAAGTGTTTATAATTTATTTATTTATTTGAAATAAAATTAATATTCATAAAATAGATTTATAAATAAATATTTTGTTATCATATGATTTGTAGATAATTTTATGAGATATTAATTATTTTTTGAAAGTGATATAAATTAGTTTTATTTTTAAAATTTATATTTTTATAATAAATTTTGATTTTAATGAAAATTTAAATTTATCATATTTATAAAATTGTTTTCAAAAAAGGGTGTTCATTTTTGATTTATATCATATTTAATTTATGAAAAATTCCCTTCACAAGACTCTTCCCCGTGGACAAGGCCTACCGGTCTCACCAAAAGGAAAAAACCACGGGCCTTAATGAGCTTCTAAAGGAGAAGAATTCAAGAGGTAAAATCCTCTTTTATTTTAATTTATTTTATTTTAAATTTCTTTTTTTTTCTAATACTCTCTTTGCCTCCCCTTATCCAGGTTTCATGAAAAATATAGTATCTTATATATATTGTAATATTATCACGTTGATAGAAAAATTCATCCTCAAACTTCTTCTCCTCCCCCTTTTATTCTAAAAATGAAAACATCGTATGTGATGTGTCGATTTCCCGTCATCGTGAATGATACAAATTAATTTTCTATTTTTTACTTCTATTATGGTCATAATACAATTATTATGGTCAAATAATAATTTATTATACATATTATAAGTAGTATAAGGTTCTGTAACCAATATATAAACATGATATTATAGAAATTGATATAATTTTTTGATGGTCATAGAAGATTCCAAAATAAATTAAATCACTTTCATTAATGTTTTTTCTAATGATTCATCCTCATATTAGAAAACAATTGTATATAGAATCATCTAAAATCATGGAAAATTATTAACACCGTTTCATTCCACTTCTAGATCTTTTTTTCAATTCGACAAGAAAATCCATAATTAACCAACCATGAAATTAATGCACTCGAAGCAATGAAAAGAAAAAAATATATTAATTAATAGGTGGGAAGATGTTTTAATAATATTATATAAAAAGTTTTAAATATTAATATGGTTATATAATATATTAAAAAAACTCTATAATCTATTACACATGAGGTTTTAACACATTTTATGTAAGATTAACCATAGGTAAAGGAATTACTAACCAAATTTCCATTCTTTGGGTTAACCTTATACTTTATTTATTTTTTGATAATAAGATTTTTTATGAAATTAGTTTTTATCATATTATGTTTTTTATGTATATTTATATTGTATACACAAATTTAATTCATTTTATTAATTCTCACATAAATTATATGATATTTATAAGGGAATGTTCTTTAAAAATTATCCTCCAAATTTATATTTTTACAAAATTCAAAAAGAATGTTTTTATATAAGTATTAACATTTTATGATTATTTTACATTTTTTGGGATTTTATTATGATTAAGGGTGGGACCTATATCTCCCTCCAATTCATTCCGTATGTTTATATTCGAGTCTGACCGTATATTTACTTCAAGTGTAATTGTGATGGTTACACCTTAATATATTCATGAGAGTTACATTGTATGGTAGCCATGAGGGTCAAAAACCATATTGTATCCAAGAGGGTTGCAATATTAAGTACTTAATTCCCCTTATTAGCTTAATGGTTTTATTTACGATCACTATGTTTTATAGAAATATCATTTTTTCAAAAACTAAGTATATGATACTTTAAGGGTGAGAAGTATATGTTTGTGAAAACGATTTTTTATGTTTATAAGTATTCTAGAATAATTATTTCTTTCATTATTTTTGTGTAACTTAATGAAATCTTTGTGCTCGTCTAATATTTTTCAATATTTTTCATAATGTTTAAAGAATGGGAAGAGAAAGAATAATCCAAGCTGAGTGTTGTGAATATTTTCATGAAATGATTTCATTAAAAAGATTTGTATTATGGAAGAAATGGATACTATTTTGGTAGTACCCAATTTTTATTCTTGTGGGTTTCCATGTAATTATTATGTCCTAATTTTATAAAAATATAAATGGAAAATATATTTGGGAATGTAATGAAGTGAATTATAAAATAATTTATGAGATTATGTTATGTTTAAGGTTAGGACCTTATTTTTCATTATCAATGTTTTTATATATATGAAACCATTAAGCATAATATTTAAAAATTAGTTATTAGTATTCATATTACTATGTTTGATGGATATGTTATGACCGTCTTTTTTAGAATAATAAAATGATCTTTCATAGAAACTCAATGTTGCATGTAACCCAAGATAAGATGATGTTGTGTGTACCACAACATTGACTTGTTGTAGAGTATATTGAATGATTAACTTGGTGTATAGTTCCAAGAAATAAATAATATAATATAATTAATTCTAGAAAAAATAATTTATAAAAACAGGAGGTGTTACATTCTACCACCATTGAAATAAATATCTCCCTCAAAATTCATCTAGGTTATCCAAAGATTAAAAATTAAAAGTTCCTTTCATAGAAACCCACTTTATAAAAATGAATACTTACACATATTTCTAAAAAAGGAATGTTTTAACCATAAAAGTTACCCAAAGTAACTCATAACTAGGTTTCCACATAGGAGAACATAGGAGGGGAGTGAATACTTAGTCATGGAAGAAAAGCTAAAATAATCAGAGAGATTGAAAAATATCACTACTGATAAATAAGTGGGTGATCCAAAGGTAGTTATCAATCAAAACAAAATAAACTCAAGAAGTGTGAAATATTTCTTTGATATCATTAAAAATGATGATAATAAGAAAAAATTACTATACGAACTTTTTATTATTATTGAATATTTTTCCACAAGAACATATAGTTACTTTATCTCATTCCGTTTGATAAGAATAATTTCCCCCTTTGGTTATGCCTCAATAAATTCCTATTTCATCTCTTACGCCTCGGAATTTAGGAGACTTTTTCATTCCTGAAGAACTAACAGATCATGAGATCTATAAATAGAATGATAAGTCATCCCAAATTCCTTTTTTTATCATCACACCAAAATGTTAAGTAGAGTTAATATAACGTGTGTAAATCCTAATATGGTTATATAATACCTTAATATTTGAAACCTCATCCAAAATTTAAATTTAACCATCCCATAAGTGGAAAACCATGTAACCCTTCCAAATAATAAAAAACTAAAACTTTATAAAGTTGTTTAATAAATAAAATTAACATTTACCCATTATATTTCATAAATTATCACTTGGTTTTCACATTCCAAAAATGTATATAAATTCATTATATGTTCTCTTGAAACTTATTAATAATCTAAATTACTATAAATATTTTTGGAAAACATTCATTATTCCTTATTAAGATTATTATTGTATATATTCATTAAATCCATGAAGTTCTCAACTTCATCCATGATAACATAAACCACTTTTTAAACAAATCCTTAATTTGTTCTAAGGTCATTGATACTATACAATTTACCTTGTTCAAATAAATTATCTCCTTATCCAAGCTAAACATGATTTTTTCTATATCTTGAACACATTAAGGGTTATATTCCTTCAATCAGAATATCACCTTTCTATTAAATAAATTTTCTATGTCATTTTTACCACTTAACATATACTTTCAAATCCTTAATAAAAAAAGTATGCTAAAAATATTTATATATTTCATGATTCATATAACATAATTGTTGAATTCCAAAACATAAATACTTTATTCATCAACTTTAATCTTAAACAATTACTCATGCTTCATCATATTATTCATTAATATCCCTTTCCTATAATATAAAATATTATTTTTTCATAAGGTTCCTAAACTTCAATTTAGCTATTCTTCGTAAGTTTAATATAAACAATAATGTAAAAACACCACATACCTTTCCCATATGTTTTTTTGGAATATTTATATTCAGAAGTATAACCAATACTCATATCACCTTCCTATGTCTATTCATGATATTTCCACTTAGGAAATCATTTTTTATAATTCCCATAAATTCTACATATGAAGCATTCAATGTTAACCCAGTTACTTCTAGTTCCCAATATTGACTAAAACTAGAAATCATATTCTATGAAATGCTCATAATATAATAAATCTATATAATCATGAAACATTACTTATATTATGTATAAATCATGACACCTTATTTTAAATTTGTGACACCATAGAGCTATCCTTAGATACATCTATAGAAATATCCTTATAAATATCCAAAGAGATCTCATTATGGTTTTCTCATCCTAGTTTTCAAATGTTGATTTACCATTCCATTGATACCAATTATAGTGACCCAGGTTTAGCATTTAAGGACATTGCATCACTGTTGATGAATATTAAACACATTACAAAATTACATACTTGAGGACCAAAATAGTATAGAGTATTTGGAATCTAGGAATATATTATTCTAATTTTGTGAAAGATCATCAAAATATTTTATAAAGATCTTCCCCTTTTGGTAATACTACTTAAAACCATTATTCATAACATTGGGAAAGGAAACATAATAAAGGGTGAGTTAAAATTATTAGTAATGTAAACTAAAAAAGATACAAAAGAATAACATGAACATAAGGGTATGAGAAGAAGAGAACAACATTTGAATATAATATCCTACATATTATATATAATAATAATGAGTCATGACCAAAATATTAGTAGTTCATAAGACAAGAATCATAATGGAATCAAGAGAATAATCCCTAAGATCCAAACATAAGAATAAGATATGGAATTTCTGTTAGACATGTAGACATATAAAATTATATCCATACTAGTCAAGGCCAACCACCAAGGCCATATAAGTGGAAAAAGTTCTTTGTTGAACCTGAGTTCACTCCCCATCCCTTCCCTATATTACTGAATCAAGTCCACTTCATGTTCTTTCCCTGTATTTCTGAACCGGGTTCACTTCTTTTCCCAGCCCTGTATTTACTGGGTTTGCTTCTCATTCCAGCTTTATATTACTGAACGATGTTTACATCATGTTCCAGTCCTGTATTACTGAATCAGGTTAACATCCCATTTCAGACCTATATTATTGAACTAGGTTTGCTTCCCTTTTTAATGCTATATTACATAACAAGGTTCAGTTCCTATTATAGTCCTATATAATAGAACCGGGTTCACTTCCCATTCTATCCCTGTATTTCTGAATTCAGTTCACTCCTCGTTCCATCCCTATCATACTAAACTGAGTTTGATAATAATTCCTACAATGTCATACTCATAAGATATAAATATTTTTCCAATGCATTGGAGGGATATATAGGTACCGCCCATCACATAATTAAATCATATATCTATGTGTGAAAAAATAATAAAACATAAATATTACATGACCCATAAAAATAGATTTGTATCATAAATATCAAATCATAACCCATGAAATGAAATGGATAATATAAACACCTCATCCTATAATAACTTGTAGAAAACATATCGGCTTCACAATAATTTAATCATATAATAACCCATAAAAATAAGTAGGTTTCACAATCATTTTATCATTTTATAACATGTTTAATAGAAATAGTTATTATAAATGGAATGTCATAAAATTCCTAAACCATTCATATAATGAATAAGAATGGTACCCTTGGATCATAAACCCAATAAGTTCTAAACAAAATCAAAGGATTTCATCTAATATGTAAAATAGTTTTTAATTATCATTTAAAATAATTCTTAATTAAAAAAATCTTAAAACATTTCAAACTATTCCATACCACATCGAAACATTTGAATCATACTCCATATGAATTAATAAAATTATCTGAATCTTATAATATCATTAAGAGAAGTATATTAACTATATAACATGTCAAGGATAATTATATACACCTCATAAAAGACTATAGGTTTATAACATAAAATGTGTCTCAAATAAGGAAAATTGAGACAAAATTACTTTACCTATTTGGTAACTTTTGAACTGTAAACCCCATGAAATAATTACATCAATTTAAACTTTTAATATCCTGAAATAAATTAAATTAATGACAGAACATATAATATGTAAGTATATAAACCACACAACGATAATAAGTGGGGAATATATCATATATCTCATAGAAATAAAAGGGAGATGAGAAAAATCTTACCTTAAGTCTTGAATTTCTTCAAACATGTGAAACCTATTATAAAATATATATAAATTTATTATAAATATACCAAAGAACCATATTTTAATATATCATGACATATATGATTTTTTTATTGCTTTATTTTTTTATTAACAATTTCATGTTAAAGTTGCGTTTTGGGTAATAATCGATTTTTTTCGTATATGTTTGAATATATTATTATTGATACTCTTAATTATACAATGATTTAATTATTTAAATCATTTAAAACATGAAGTAAATATCATATATATTTAGTATATAATTATTTATATTAATATATAAAATATGTAAATATAAAATGGGATACATCATTTATGGAGACGGTAGGTCGTATGTATGCATTAATGTTGTTTCTATTTTTTTATAGTATTGAAAGAAAGAAAATAAAGAAAATATATGTATTTATATATATAATATCATTAAAATAGAATTATTATGTCATATAAATCATATAATCTTTCTAAACCCACCTCAAATATATTCTATGTAGAGTGTGAATGAATCATATCACTTTGAGGAGGAGATAGTTCACATGTCCACAAAATAAGTTATTGTATTTTCAAAAAAAGGAATGCATAAAGGTATGTTTTATTTAATACTTAAAAAAGAATTAATACACCATAAATATCATATATATATATATATATATAGTAAAAATAGTATGTTCATCATAATTCCCAAATTTGAGAGGTAGTAAAGAAAAACGAATGTCATCATTACGTGAGGCGACAGTCTGTCGTACACATGAACAATAAGTTTGTTACCCATTTAATCAAGGTTCATGTACATATAAGTAGAAAATAAAATAAAAACCACACAATATATTTTGGACACATTTTTTATTATATATTCATTGAATAATAATAACCTAATGTGTGGAGAAATAAATAAAACAAATACACATGTAGAATAATGTTACCTCTTTTTCAGGTAACACCTTTTTGATTGAACTAAAGTGTTTTATTTTTTGGACTTCTAAAAAAACATGAGTCCTCTAGAATGATAGGAGGGATTCTGAGAGATTATTTTTTATAGTTTTTATGAGCCAAAGTGGCTTGATATGTGTGAGGAATGAGAATAGTCAATGCCTTTTTATAGAGGAGTAGTGTCATTCTTGTAAATACCAAAAGTTAAACACTATTGGGAGATCTACCTTATCTCGTGTGATTCAAAAATGGAAAAAATGTATTAATGTTGTATTGTTATCAATAAAATATTCCACCACACAAAAAAATGGATTTTTTATAATTTTTTCCCTTAATTAAAAGTTTCCCCAGTTTTATCATTTTGTTTTTTATTAAGGTAACTAGTTTTATATCTAAATTAAAATAAACCGTAAGAATAAATTATTTTTATATTTATTAAATAATATATACATATAATTATTAATAAATATGATATATAATTTAAAAAATTCTCAGTTCTGTCGTAAATTAATTTGAAAATGAGGGAATCTAACCCGCAAAAATACTATATGGACCCGAACTATTCTAACAATGTTTTTACTATTTAAAGGTCTATATGTTCCTTATAAATTATTAATTGGTCTATTAATAGAAAATATTTTATATTTATGATTATTTAAAAATCATTTTGAATAATATAGTGTTTTCTTAAATTTTAAATCTATTAAAAAAACATCATTTATTATAAAATAACATTAATGTCAATTTTGACATTATTTAATTAATTTTAATTTAAAATTATAAAGTCAATAATGGGATTTTAATATATTAATTTTACACCTATTTAATATGATATATTTGTATAAATACATTAAAGTCAATAATTCAATCAATTTACTTCACTTTTAATATTTTTAATATCATTTATTTTAGATAATTATTAATTAAAAAATTCCACATTTGGAATTCCTTATATAGTTAATCATACTAAATGATATATAAAAAGTAAATATTATTTAATATGTTTAAAAAATATCCATTAACTTTAAAAATAATGTTTACAACCAAACTAATGTGTTTTTTCAAATATCAAGGGTTTATAAAAATGTTAGGACAATTCCTTTTATTATCTTTTCCCATACTTAGCTTATTATATAGATAATGTTCATGGTATAATATCCCAATAACTCATAATAATATATCCTATGGAGGGTAGTGTGGAAATATGTCTATAAAATGGGTTTTGTGCAAGTTTTGGGTCATTTATACCAGTTATATTCTACATTTAATCATTAAAGAAGCTTCTTATTACCATAAATACTGTATTTAATTTCATAAATTTTCATTAATTATTGTGGTCATAAAATTGAGTTGATGTTTTTTGAAAAAAATATCATGATTATTCAAAATCAATTTATCAGTTTTTAAAAACTAGATTCACATAAGTGGATAGAATTAATTTAAAATTAATCCCATTGAGGCTGTGAGAAAACAAGTTTTTACCGAGAAAAGTTAAAATGTTTGAACCAATTTTATATCCAATATCAATGTTAATTTTTTTACAATTATCTACATTGGATTAATTTATATAAAATTTATCTATTTAAAATTTAAAATCTAATTAAAATAGTATTTAACTATATAAATAATTTATATGAAAAACATAATCTCAATTAAAATCCAGTATGGATTGAGCATTACTCTCCTAGCCACTTCAAGCTCTCAGTCTCATAATGTTTTGGATTTACCCATCAAAGACTCGCCTTCACTGGTCCTCTCTAGTTATATCTTCTCACTCACTTACTCTGGGCTACGCTCTCTCTCAGTTTTTATTTCCCACTCACTCGACTCTCTAGGATCTGTAATGGCACTCTGGTTTTCTCTCTTTCTGCCTCATTGTACTATGACCTTTAATTACATAGCACCTCTCTAGGTCATATTTGGAGCATGGGATATGCTGAGGTTTTGTGCGAGTATTTTAGAAAATGAAATATCTCCAGAAATTACAGGATTTGGAACTTCTTCCTAGGTTTTTAATCCCTTGATTCTATACCGATTTCTTCCCACTTTCCTTTTTCGTACTCTAGTATGTTCTGATTATATTTATTCATCTGGATTTCATTATTTCATTTTTTCCCTAGGGTTTCATTTTAAAATCCTATTTCTATTTTTCACCCCTCTTTATTCCTAAATCCTCTATCTGGTTTCTACTTTTATATTTATGATGTTGGCTATCGATGGTGTTTCTTCAGTGTTTTGTGTTAGTGTTTTTTTCTTGGTGTTTTACATTTACATGGACAATGTTAGTGACGATGTTATCCTATGGCATGGCGATGATGAATTTGTCTTCTATGGGTGACATCAGATTGTTTCTCTCTATGGTGAAGTTCATCTCTTTCAAAGGAGGTTTCTAGTGATTCAATACGGTGAAGCTGATGGTGCTCTAGGTGGAGATAGGGATAAAGCTGATGATTCTGGTGGTGGTTCTCAGTGTCAATGACAGTGTTTTTGGTCTCTTTGATGGTAGATTCTCGATGTAAAACCCCGAGCTTCCACGATACACTTCTCATTCAATAATACAATAGCTTGCATTGTACGCAACTTCGAGTTCTAAAACATCGCGAAAAATCAAAGTAGCCGTTATGAATAGTAATAACCACTTTTTAAAATTATAGAAATTTTATATTTCAAAATGGACTTCATTTTTGTATTCCTAATATTGAAATTAGCCTATGTTGAATTTTTTTGTAATTTTCTGAGAACTTCAATATTTTTATGAATAGTGAAAAATACTTAAAACAACTTTTTTAATCAAAATAATTCATAGTGATAAATTATACTATTGAGTGGTTTTAGAGTATAATTAGAATATATTTTTACCATTTTATCCAATGGTGGTCATTAGAATTAATTTAACATTGAAATTGGACATAAACAATTGCCAATCTTTTGATATAAATTGTTTCTTAAAAACACGCTATTTGTTGTGACAGCGGGAATTAATTATAAAATTAATTAATGCAACTAATATGTTTGGAATTTTGTAAAATAGAAATCATTTTTGAATTCGTAATATCAATTATAGCTTAGGGTGAAATTTTGTCTTTATTCTGAAAAACTTCAATTTTTGATGAATAGTGAAACCACTAAGTGGTTGTTAAAAACTGATTTTTCGTTAAAATGAAATATTACCACTTCTGTGATTTGATTTTCAAAAATCCGACATACATGGTTGTCATTAAGAAGTAAAATGTGGTTCAATGAGATTAAAATAATTTTTTGGTGAATAGTAACTTTTAAGTTCTTAATCGCGATTAGAGGTAATTAGTGTAGTTTAAGGTAAAAATAATGTTATAATAATATGAGATGAGCATGACACTTGTCCTACTCCTATTGGATGAGTCATGGCCGACCAAGACAACCCATGGGTCAACTTGGGGACCCCATGGAGCCACTTTAGTTAGAAAATGACATAAATAACTTTTATTTAATGTTAAAGTAAAAAATGACACAAACATAAAATGTTTTACTAAAACAATTTTTAAGTGGGGTTACACAAGTCCAAATTTTGATTATAAATATTCATTAGAAAGCTAAAACGATTTCCTACATCATAGTAGTTTTCTTATAATTTTTAGACATTAAATAAATTAAATTATTTATGACATCATGATGATGCAGTGATGACCTCATTATTTAACGATTTAAATAAAATGGTAAGATAATGCAAAATCCAAGGCTTACACTTGTCCAAAGCCAATTGGATGAGGAGATTTCTAACACTTATCACCTTAGCCTCGAATTATATAAGTGTGGGACCTTTAGAATCCGAAAAGCATTGTGAAATAATGTAACATTTCAATCTTTCCAAAAGTGACCCTCCTCTCCACTTATAAAAGGCCCCCACCTCTCCCACCTCATTTACACTTTCAAGCCATTTGGCTCGGCCAACCTCTGCCACAATACTCTCTCCACTTCCCTCCCTTACTCCTAGAAGCCTCACTTTGGGCAGAACTCTTCCCAAGGAAGCCTTTGGCTCAAATCAAAAAGAGTTACCCGATTTTGAGGTAATGTATTTTCTAATGTTGTTTTGTTTTATTTTTCTTCTCCAACCCCCTAAACTCTTTTTATTCATTTATTTTGTGACAACACCAGTATACTCAATATACTAGGATGTTGTTATAAGAAGTATTCGAGCTACACTTACACACACCTACATCTAATGGTTAAAGAACATACGGTTTCTGTGGATGGCGAATTTCTGCCTCACGAAACGATGATTGTTCAACACTCATATAACACCTTCAAAGGTGGCCATTAAGATGTCACTATATTTATATATGATATATAATGTGTTTATGTTTTACTTATGCTTCTTTATTTTTCATTTGTGTCTTACCTTTATGGCTTCCATTATGGGTATACGCGATATCTTCATTTTAGGAAGTGCGGACTACCGCCCCCTCAAAGTGATTTGAATCGTTAATGCCATATGTGGGATGTATAAAGGATGGAGTAAATGGTATTATACACTATATTATACTGGAATTATATTATACATTTATATCATTATGATTTAGTTCCATTAAATATGAAATTCAAATGAAAGTAGCGTTCATGCGTACGTACGGCTTACCGTCTCCATGAACGGTGCATTTCATTTCTTACCTCTAAATGTTACGTAATATTATAAATGAATGTATCTACTGGATATATAAGATATATATGACATCTAAATCATGAATATAATTCTGGATATAATGGATATTTCACCACATAAACAACTTGTAATTATAAGAAGCTTATTGTTGACTCAAGTACCAAAGATCGACAAAACGACCGTTATTAACTTAAATAATTACATAATGTTAATATCATTGTAATAAGTGATATAATAAGGATAATGAAATTAAAAATGGTTCTTAATAAGGTATATATTAACTCTAGTTTATTATTCAGGAGGTTAAAGAACGGTTGAGTCAAGTCAGACACGAGGTAAGGGAACTTCTTAACCCAACTTCCATTCTTTGGGTTAATCTCCTACTTTCAAATTATGTCATGATATTATTATGTCCTATCTTGTATTTTTACATTATTTATGAGTAATTATAGTGAATACACATAATAGACATACTTTATAAAAAAATGATCTTTTTAAGGACTTCGTCTCAATCCCCTTTCATTGAGGCATATTTGGTTTTATACACAACTTTCTTTTATACGGTGTATAAACCCCTTTGACTTTTACGTTTATTCAAAAGGAATCTTTTTATACGAAGCGTTTACTAAATGACAAAATGGAATGTTTTGGTCGTACGTATGCGGCGACAATGACTTCTCCGCCGCCGTGACCACTATTTTAGTTTCGGCTTCCTCTTCAAGCCATACCTTTTTTAATGAAAAATAAATACCATGTTATACTTTTATTTTATTTTGGTATTGAAAATGGTTTTGAAAGCGTTTTTATTATATCAATGTGTTGTATTGATATCTTGTGATTGAAATGTGGAAATGTTATGTTTCCTTTATGCATGTTTTATGTGATACGATTATGTTATGGTTTATGATATGTTTAAACCTATTCATATGAGGAATGTATTGGACTTAATATGTGACGGGTGGAGCCCGCTATAGCTCCTCGATGCATCGGTAGGTCTCATGAGACAATTAGACGTGGAACTGGCCGAGGCCATTTCCCAATTTGATTTATGGTTTTGGCCGAGGCCTTAATCATTTTAGACGTCTTGGCCGAGGCCTTGACAAAATGTTTCAGAATGTCCGGCATTATACATTCCCTCATTATGAAAGTGGTTTTTGATATTGCATGTGATTATTCGACCAGTAGAATATCCATGTGAAGAAGTGAATGGAATTATCTCATTTTACTTTTGTCATATTATGTTGAAGTTCATATTTAAAAGGCTTTGGTTTTAGTTATACATTGCCTTAAATGTTGATGTTTATTTATGAAAGCTTCCGCAATATTGTTATCCTTACTGAGCATCTGAGCTCACACCTTTCAATGTTTTAATGTTTTCCAGGATTTGAAGAAGTATATTATGAATGACCTGCAGGGATAGTCTGAGGGGATATGAAGACAATATGTTGTTGTTGTTTTGGTTTACTTTATGATGTAATGTAACGTTTAAAAATGTATCTAGTGTTTCCAAGGCTACTAAACTAATCGGTCTTTCGAGACTTGATCTTTTGTGATCATGCCAATGTTACGAAGTAATGCACCGACTCTGGGTAGCTGGGGTCGGGCGTTACAGTTGGTATCAGAGGCAGTTTAGTACTAACCTTGGAAGCTAGATTTAGATAAACTCTGATTAGAGCACGTAGACCTAAGATAGACTTTGAGGATTAGTATAGAAGAACTTCCTAGAATTTTGGTATTATAGAGATGTTGTGAGTTTTCCGAGAAATACATCCATGTCTGGATACGAGCAGGTAGAGGCGGCTCTGGCACAGATGTACCTAGGGGTAAAACCCGAAAACACCGCTTTGAGCTAGACTCGAACGGGAACTGGTGCACGACAACGGGCCTTGCTGCACTCTTGGTTACGACACTCCTGGGGGATATGCTTAGGATAATTCTCATTTTCTTTACAAACCACTATGAACGGTTATGAGTATATACTTCCTCAAATAAAACCTTTTTATAATTATGGATTATATCCATAATTAGTTCAATTTATGTTAAGTGTTTTACAAGTATGGAATTATGTATTTTGATTCATAAACTAATCTAGTTTATGCCATTGTTTAGAAATGGCGCCTAGTGGAAGGAATGGAAACCGTATCAATGCACGCACTCCGTGTAGGAATTGCCCTCCTACTCAGGATAATTATGGTGGAGCTAGTGATACAACTGGTGCTGATCAGCTTCTCACCGTACTGGGACAACTCACGCAGGTTATGAATAATAACCTTACTCGTATGGAGCACCCTGATCCGCAACGTGGAGGAGCAATTCTAGATCGTTTCATGAGGCAACAACCACCAACCTTTAATGGGAGTACAAATCCTATAGTAGCTGAGCAATGGATAAATTCCTTAGAGAAAATATTCCATGCCTTGGGGAGTAGTGAAAGGGAGAATGTTGTCATGGCAGTTTACCGCCTCACTGGAGATGCCGATCAATGGTGGTCACTAATTCAAAACACAAAGGAGGATGATGAATTAACAAACATGGAATGGCAGGAGTTCAAAGAGCTGTTCTTAGAAAAATACTTTCCTCGAGACCATCGAGCAGATATGGAAAGGCAATTTCTGAGTTTGAGGCAGAAGGAGGATGAGAATGTCGCAAAGTATGAGGCTAACTTTACAAGGTTAGCGAGGCATGCTGCCGATTATATACGTAACCCAAGGAGTAAGACTGATCGTTTCTTTGATGGGTTAAAACCATTTCTCCGTCGAGCTTTGGTATCACAATCCTTCTCATCATACGAAGATATTGTCTCGTGTGCTATCAAGACAGAAAAGGAATTCTCTAAGTCTTATGACAACAAAGTAAAGCAAGAGAAGAAGAGAACGGTGGAACAAGAGACAGATAAAGGGAAAAAGGGAAAGAAGGACTTTCCATTATGTGATAATTGTGGGAAGAATCACCCTGGTACTTGCCTAAAAGGAATGGGAGTTTGTTATAAATGTGGAGAAAAGGGTCACCAGGCTCGTGATTGCAAGGGAAAGAAAGAGGCTGTCAAAGTTGAATGCTACAATTGTAGAGAAATGGGTCATTATGCAAATGAATGTCCTAAGCTTCAAGGAAACTTAACTCAGAAAAGGCCAAGGGATCAAGGCCAATCTTATGCTGTGACTACAGTTGAAGCGGAATAACTAATGTATTGGTGCTTTTGGACTCATGGATTATATTCTGGTTTTTAGAATAATGTGATATATATATAAGGATTGTACTGCAGTACTTGTTGATTTCAGTAAGGTTTTAATATGATTAAGGTAATCATATTTTTAGTATGTGACAATAAGAGAAACTTTTCTTTGTTTGGGGAATCTGATGTTACAATTGATTTTGGAATTTAGAGACCTTTTAGAGAAAGTCTGGATGGAGGTATTTTGGATAACTATTAAGGTTGGAGTGGATTAAGTTGAAATTTGGATAGTATTGTTTAAGGTTAAAAAATTTATGAAGATTATTTTTGGAATAGTATAGTACTATATTTTTAGGAAAAGGACAACCTGCAGGGTGGGGCATAACCCGTCGCGTCGGACAAAGCTGGAGGAATCGAACCCACAATCATAGTGCGACATGCCTTTATTTCCTACCACTAGCCTACAGGAATTCCCTGGTTATTACAAAATAATTTTACTAATCTAAATGGTATGTGTTAACATTTGGAACCTTATACAATTAGGATAATAATAATATTTTTGAGTTCTATTATCTTTTTGAGTGAAAGATGAGTTGAAGGTTGAAACACTAATTGTCAAGCATAAATATATATATACCTATCTCTTATTCAATGAATAAATTAATTCTTAAACTTTAGTAAAGGGATATTAAAACAAAAAATGTGTTATCCTAATACCTTATGTCTTGTTGAACTGATGATATTTTAAATCAACATAGATTGAAGGCTTTGAGGCCCTCAATTTGACAGTTGATTGTGATTGATGACCTCAATCACTCCCTACAAATATTTACGTTTTTCCTCCAATTATATGTCTTTAATTGCCACCAATGTTCTCCTTATCGAGATCATAATTTGGTGGTGACTTTCTTATTTCCATTTTCCCTCTTATTAAGGCTAAATTTTATTAACCTTATTTCCGATGTGGGTTTTCCACAAAGGTATTTTCTATTTTCAACCTCTTATTTTTAAAGAAAAATATCAAATTGCGAGGACACAATTTATTGAAGGAGGGGAGAATGTAACACCCCGAGCTTCCACGATACACTTCTCATTCAATAATACAATAGCTTGCATTGTACGCAACTTCGAGTTCTAAAACATCGCGAAAAATCAAAGTAGCCGTTATGAATAGTAATAACCACTTTTTAAAATTATAGAAATTTTATATTTCAAAATGGACTTCATTTTTGTATTCCTAATATTGAAATTAGCCTATGTTGAATTTTTTTGTAATTTTCTGAGAACTTCAATATTTTTATGAATAGTGAAAAATACTTAAAACAACTTTTTTAATCAAAATAATTCATAGTGATAAATTATACTATTGAGTGGTTTTAGAGTATAATTAGAATATATTTTTACCATTTTATCCAATGGTGGTCATTAGAATTAATTTAACATTGAAATTGGACATAAACAATTGTCAATCTTTTGATATAAATTGTTTCTTAAAAACACGCTATTTGTTGTGACAGCAGGAATTAATTAAAAAATTAATTAATGCAACTAATATGTTTGGAATTTTGTAAAATAGAAATCATTTTTGAATTCGTAATATCAATTATAGCTTAGGGTGAAATTTTGGATTTATTCTGAAAAACTTCAATTTTTGATGAATAGTGAAACCACTAAGTGGTTGTTAAAAACTGATTTTTCGTTAAAATGAAATATTACCACTTCTGTGATTTGATTTTCAAAAATCCGACATACATGGTTGTCATTAAGAAGTAAAATGTGGTTCAATGAGATTAAAATAATTTTTTGGTGAATAGTAACTTTTAAGTTCTTAATCGCGATTAGAGGTAATTAGTGTAGTTTAAGGTACAAATAATGTTATAATAATATGAGATGAGCATGACACTTGTCCTACTCCTATTGGATGAGTCATGGCCGACCAAGACAACCCATGGGTCAACTTGGGGACCCCATGGAGCCACTTTAGTTAGAAAATGACATAAATAACTTTTATTTAATGTTAAAGTAAAAAATGACACAAACATAAAATGTTTTACTAAAACAATTTTTAAGTGGGGTTACACAAGTCCAAATTTTGATTATAAATATTCATTAGAAAGATAAAAAGATTTCCTACATCATAGTAGTTTTCTTATAATTTTTAGACATTAAATAAATTAAATTATTTATGACATCATGATGATGCAGTGATGACCTCATTATTTAACGATTTAAATAAAATGGGAAGATAATGAAAAATCCAAGGCTTACACTTGTCCAAAGCCAATTGGATGAGGAGATTTCTAACCATTATCACCTTAGACTCGAATTATATAAGTGTGGGACCTTTAGAATCCGAAAAGCATTGTGAAATAATGTAACATTTCAATCTTTCCAAAAGTGACCCTCCTCTCCACTTATAAAAGGCCCCCACCTCTCCCACCTCATTTACACTTTCAAGCCATTTGGCTCGGCCAACCTCTGCCACAATACTCTCTCCACTTCCCTCCCTTACTCCTAGAAGCCTCACTTTGGGCAGAACTCTTCCCAAGGAAGCCTTTGGCTCAAATCAAAAAGAGTTACCCGATTTTGAGGTAATGTATTTTCTAATGTTGTTTTGTTTTATTTTTCTTCTCCAACCCCCTAAACTCTTTTTATTCATTTATTTTGTGACAACACCAGTATACTCAATATACTAGGATGTTGTTATAAGAAGTATTCGAGCTACACTTACACACACCTACATCTAATGGTTAAAGAACATACGGTTTCTGTGGATGGCGAATTTCTGCCTCACGAAACGATGATTGTTCAACACTCATATAACACCTTCAAAGGTGGCCATTAAGATGTCACTATATTTATATATGATATATAATGTGTTTATGTTTTACTTATGCTTCTTTATTTTTCATTTGTGTCTTACCTTTATGGCTTCCATTATGGGTATACGCGATATCTTCATTTTAGGAAGTGCGGACTACCGCCCCCTCAAAGTGATTTGAATCGTTAATGCCATATGTGGGATGTATAAAGGATGGAGTAAATGGTATTATACACTATATTATACTGGAATTATATTATACATTTATATCATTATGATTTAGTTCCATTAAATATGAAATTCAAATGAAAGTAGCGTTCATGCGTACGTACGGCTTACCGTCTCCATGAACGGTGCATTTCATTTCTTACCTCTAAATGTTACGTAATATTATAAATGAATGTATATACTGGATATATAAGATATATATGACATCTAAATCATGAATATAATTCTGGATATAATGTATATTTCACCACATAAACAACTTGTAATTATAAGAAGCTTATTGTTGACTCAAGTACCAAAGATCGACAAAACGACCGTTATTAACTTAAATAATTACATAATGTTCATATCATTGTAATAAGTGATATAATAAGGATAATGAAATTAAAAATGGTTCTTAATAAGGTATATATTAACTCTAGTTTATTATTCAGGAGGTTAAAGAACGGTTGAGTCAAGTCAGACACGAGGTAAGGGAACTTCTTAACCCAACTTCCATTCTTTGGGTTAATCTCCTACTTTCAAATTATGTCATGATATTATTATGTCCTATCTTGTATTTTTACATTATTTATGAGTAATTATAGTGAATACACATAATAGACATACTTTATAAAAAAATGATCTTTTTAAGGACTTCGTCTCAATCCCCTTTCATTGAGGCATATTTGGTTTTATACACAACTTTCTTTTATACGGTGTATAAACCCCTTTGACTTTTACGTTTATTCAAAAGTAATCTTTTTATACGAAGTGTTTACTAAACGACAAAATGGAATGTTTTGGTCGTACGTATGCGGCGACAATGACTTCTCCGCCGCCGTGACCACTATTTGAGTTTCGGCTTCCTCTTCAAGCCATACCTTTTTTAATGAAAAATAAATACCATGTTATACTTTTATTTTATTTTGGTATTGAAAATGGTTTTGAAAGCGTTTTTATTATATCAATGTGTTGTATTGATATCTTGTGATTGAAATGTGGAAATGTTATGTTTCCTTTATGCATGTTTTATGTGATACGATTATGTTATGGTTTATGATATGTTTAAACCTATTCATATGAGGAATGTATTGGACTTAATATGTGACGGGTGGAGCCCGCTATAGCTCCTCGATGCATCGGTAGGTATCATGAGACAATTAGACGTGTAACTGGCTGAGGCCATTTCCCAATTTGATTTATGGTTTTGGCCGAGGCCTTAATCATTTTAGACGTCTTGGCCGAGGCCTTGACAAAATGTTTCAGAATGTCCGGCATTATACATTCCCTCATTATGAAAGTGGTTTTTGATATTGCATGTGATTATTCGACCAGTAGAATATCCATGTGAAGAAGTGAATGGAATTATCTCATTTTACTTTTGTCATATTATGTTGAAGTTCATATTTAAAAGGCTTTTGTTTTAGTTATACATTGCCTTAAATGTTGATGTTTATTTATGAAAGCTTCCGCAATATTGTTATCCTTACTGAGCATCTGAGCTCACCCCTTTCAATGTTTTAATGTTTTCCAGGATTTGAAGAAGTATATTATGAATGACCTGCAGGGATAGTCTGAGGGGATATGAAGACAATATGTTGTTGTTGTTTTGGTTTACTTTATGATGTAATGTAACGTTTACAAATGTATCTAGTGTTTCCAAGGCTACTAAACTAATCGGTCTTTCGAGACTTGATCTTTTGTGATCATGCCAATGTTACGAAGTAATGCACCGACTCTGGGTAGCTGGGGTCGGGGCGTTACAGTTGGTATCAGAGGCAGTTTAGTACTAACCTTGGAAGCTAGATTTAGATAAACTCTGATTAGAGCACGTAGACCTAAGATAGACTTTGAGGATTAGTATAGAAGAACTTCCTAGAATTTTGGTATTATAGAGATGTTATGAGTTTTCCGAGAAATACATCCCTGTCTGGATACGAGCAGGTAGAGGCGGCTCTGGCACAGATGTACCTAGGGGTAAAACCCGAAAACACCGCTTTGAGCTAGACTCGAACGGGAACTAGTGCACGACAACGGGCCTTGCTGCACTCTTGGTTACGACACTCCCGGGGGATATGCTTAGGATAATTCTCATTTTCTTTACAAACCACTATGAACGGTTATGAGTATATACTTCCTCAAATAAAACCTTTTTATAATTATGGATTATATCCATAATTAGTTCAATTTATGTTAAGTGTTTTACAAGTATGGAATTATGTATTTTGATTCATAAACTAATCTAGTTTATGCCATTGTTTAGAAATGGCACCTAGTGGAAGGAATGGAAACCGTATCAATGCACGCACTCCGTGTAGGAATTTCCCTCCTACTCAGGATAATTATGGTGGAGCTAGTGATACAACTGGTGCTGATCAGCTTCTCACCGTACTGGGACAACTCACGCAGGTTATGAATAATAACCTTACTCGTATGGAGCACCCTGATCCGCAAAGTGGAGGATCAATGCTAGATCGTTTCATGAGGAAACAACCACAAACCTTTAATGGGAGTACAAATCCTATAGTAGCTGAGCAATGGATAAATTCCTTAGAGAAAATATTCCATGCCTTGGGGAGTAGTGAAAGGGAGAATGTTGTCATGGCAGTTTACCGCCTCACTGGAGATGCCGATCAATGGTGGTCACTAATTCAAAACACAAAGGAGGATGATGAATTAACAAACATGGAATGGCAGGAGTTCAAAGAGCTGTTCTTAGAAAAATACTTTCCTCGAGACCATCGAGCAGATATGGAAAGGCAATTTCTGAGTTTGAGGCAGAAGGAGGATGAGAATGTCGCAAAGTATGAGGCTAACTTTACAAGGTTAGCGAGGCATGCTGCCGATTATATACGTAACCCAAGGAGTAAGATTGATCGTTTCTTTGATGGGTTAAAACCATTTCTCCGTCGAGCTTTGGTATCACAATCCTTCTCATCATACGAAGATATTGTCTCGTGTGCTATCAAGACAGAAAAGGAATTCTCTAAGTCTTATGACAACAAAGTAAAGCAAGAGAAGAAGAGAACGGTGGAACAAGAGACAGATAAAGGGAAAAAGGGAAAGAAGGACTTTCCATTATGTGATAATTGTGGGAAGAATCACCCTGGTACTTGCCTAAAAGGAATGGGAGTTTGTTATAAATGTGGAGAAAAGGGTCACCAGGCTCGTGATTGCAAGGGAAAGAAAGAGGCTGTCAAAGTTGAATGCTACAATTGTAGAGAAATGGGTCATTATGCAAATGAATGTCCTAAGCGTCAAGGAAACTTAACTCAGAAAAGGCCAAGGGATCAAGGCCAATCTTATGCTGTGACTACAGTTGAAGCGGAATAACTAATGTACTGGTGCTTTTGGACTCATGGATTATATTCTGGTTTTTAGAATAATGTGATATATATATAAGGATTGTACTGCAGTACTTGTTGATTTCAGTAAGGTTTTAATATGATTAAGGTAATCATATTTTTAGTATGTGACAATAAGAGAAACTTTTCTTTGTTTGGGGAATCTGATTTTACAATTGATTTTGGAATTTAGAGACCTTTTAGAGAAAGTCTGGATGGAGGTATTTTGGATAACTATTAAGGTTGGAGTGGATTAAGTTGAAATTTGGATAGTATTGTTTAAGGTTAAAAAATTTATGAAGATTATTTTTGGAATAGTATAGTACTATATTTTTAGGAAAAGGACAACCTGCAGGGTGGGGCATAACCCGTCGCGTCGGACAAAGCTGGAGGAATCGAACCCACAATCATAGTGCGACATGCCTTTATTTCCTACCACTAGCCTACAGGAATTCCCTGGTTATTACAAAATAATTTTACTAATCTAAATGGTATGTGTTAACATTTGGAACCTTATACAATTAAGATAATAATAATATTTTTGAGTTCTATTATCTTTTTGAGTGAAAGATGAGTTGAAGGTTGAAACACTAATTGTCAAGCATAAATATATATATACCTATCTCTTATTCAATGAATAAATTAATTCTTAAACTTTAGTAAAGGGATATTAAAACAAAAAATGTGTTATCCTAATACCTTATGTCTTGTTGAACTGATGATATTTTAAATCAACATAGATTGAAGGCTTTGAGGCCCTCAATTTGACAGTTGATTGTGATTGATGACCTCAATCACTCCCTACAAATATTTACGTTTTTCCTCCAATTATATGTCTTTAATTGCCACCAATGTTCTCCTTATCGAGATCATAATTTGGTGGTGACTTTCTTATTTCCATTTTCCCTCTTATTAAGGCTAAATTTTATTAACCTTATTTCCGATGTGGGTTTTCCACAAAGGTATTTTCTATTTTCAACCTCTTATTTTTAAAGAAAAATATCAAATTGCGAGGACGCAATTTATTGAAGGAGGGGAGAATGTAACACCCCGAGCTTCCACGATACACTTCTCATTCAATAATACAATAGCTTGCATTGTACGCAACTTCGAGTTCTAAAACATCGCAAAAAATCAAAGTAGCCGTTATGAATAGTAATAACCACTTTTTAAAATTATAGAAATTTTATATTTCAAAATGGACTTCATTTTTGTATTCCTAATATTGAAATTAGCCTATGTTGAATTTTTTTGTAATTTTCTGAGAACTTCAATATTTTTATGAATAGTGAAAAATACTTAAAACAACTTTTTTAATCAAAATAATTCATAGTGATAAATTATACTATTGAGTGGTTTTAGAGTATAATTAGAATATATTTTTACCATTTTATCCAATGGTGGTCATTAGAATTAATTTAACATTGAAATTGGACATAAACAATTGCCAATCTTTTGATATAAATTGTTTCTTAAAAACACGCTATTTGTTGTGACAGCGGGAATTAATTATAAAATTAATTAATGCAACTAATATGTTTGGAATTTTGTAAAATAGAAATCATTTTTGAATTCGTAATATCAATTATAGCTTAGGGTGAAATTTTGTCTTTATTATGAAAAACTTCAATTTTTGATGAATAGTGAAACCACTAAGTGGTTGTTAAAAACTGATTTTTCGTTAAAATGAAATATTACCACTTCTGTGATTTGATTTTCAAAAATCCGACATACATGGTTGTCATTAAGAAGTAAAATGTGGTTCAATGAGATTAAAATAATTTTTTGGTGAATAGTAACTTTTAAGTTCTTAATCGCGATTAGAGGTAATTCGTGTAGTTTAAGGTACAAATAATGTTATAATAATATGAGATGAGCATGACACTTGTCCTACTCCTATTGGATGAGTCATGGCCGACCAAGACAACCCATGGGTCAACTTGGGGACCCCATGGAGCCACTTTAGTTAGAAAATGACATAAATAACTTTTATTTAATGTTAAAGTAAAAAATGACACAAACATAAAATGTTTTACTAAAACAATTTTTAAGTGGGGTTACACAAGTCCAAATTTTGATTATAAACATTCATTAGAAAGCTAAAAAGATTTCCTACATCATAGTATTTTTCTTATAATTTTTAGACATTAAATAAATTAAATTATTTATGACATCATGATGATGCAGTGATGACCTCATTATTTAACGATTTAAATAAAATGGGAAGATAATGCAAAATCCAAGGCTTAAACTTGTCCAAAGCCAATTGGATGAGGATATTTCTAACCCTTATCACCTTATCCTCGAATTATATAAGTGTGGGACCTTTAGAATCCGAAAAGCATTGTGAAATAATGTATCATTTCAATCTTTCCAAAAGTGACCCTCCTCTCCACTTATAAAAGGCCCACACCTCTCCCACCTCATTTACACTTTAAAGCCATTTGGCTCGGCCCACCTCTGCCACAATACTCTCTCCACTTCCCTCCCTTACTCCTAGAAGCCTCACTTTGGGCAGAACTCTTCCCAAGGAAGCCTTTGGCTCAAATCAAAAAGAGTTACCCGATTTTGAGGTAATGTATTTTCTAATGTTGTTTTGTTTTATTTTTCTTCTCCAACCCCCTAAACTCTTTTTATTCATTTATTTTGTGACAAAACCAGTATCCTCAATATACTAGGATGTTGTTATAAGAAGTATTCGAGCTACACTTACACACACCTACATCTAATGGTTAAAGAACATACGGTTTCTGTGGATGGCGAATTTCTGCCTCACGAAACGATGATTGTTCAACAATCATATAACACCTTCAAAGGTGGCCATTAAGATGTCACTATATTTATATATGATATATAATGTGTTTATGTTTTACTTATGCTTCTTTATTTTTCATTTGTGTCTTACCTTTATGGCTTCCATTATGGGTATACGTGATATCTTCATTTTAGGAAGTGCGGACTACTGCCCCCTCAAAGTGATTTGAATCGTTAATGCCATATGTGGGATGTATAAAGGATGGAGTAAATGGTATTATACACTATATTATACTGGAATTATATTATACATTTATATCATTATGATTTAGTTCCATTAAATATGAAATTCAAATGAAAGTAGCGTTCATGCGTACGTACGGCTTACCGTCTCCATGAACGGTGCATTTCATTTCTTACCTCTAAATGTTACGTAATATTATAAATGAATGTATATACTGGATATATAAGATATATATGACATCTAAATCATGAATATAATTCTTGATATAATGGATATTTCACCACATAAACAACTTGTAATTATAAGAAGCTTATTGTTGACTCAAGTACCAAAGATCGACAAAACGACCGTTATTAACTTAAATAATTACATAATGTTAATATCATTGTAATAAGTGATATAATAAGGATAATGAAATTAAAAATGGTTCTTAATAAGGTATATATTAACTCTAGTTTATTATTCAGGAGGTTAAAGAACGGTTGAGTCAAGTCAGACACGAGGTAAGGGAACTTCTTAACCCAACTTCCATTATTTGGGTTAATCTCCTACTTTCAAATTATGTCATGATATTATTATGTCCTATCTTGTATTTTTACATTATTTATGAGTAATTATAGTGAATACACATAATAGACATACTTTATAAAAAAATGATCTTTTTAAGGACTTCGTCTCAATCCCCTTTCATTGAGGCATATTTGGTTTTATACACAACTTTCTTTTATACGGTGTATAAACCCCTTTGACTTTTACGTTTATTCAAAAGGAATCTTTTTATACGAAGCGTTTACTAAACGACAAAATGGAATGTTTTGGTCGTACGTATGCGGCGACAATGACTTCTCCGCCGCCGTGACCACTATTTTAGTTTCGGCTTCCTCTTCAAGCCATACCTTTTTTAATGAAAAATAAATACCATGTTATACTTTTATTTTATTTTGGTATTGAAAATGGTTTTGAAAGAGTTTTTATTATATCAATGTGTTTTATTGATATCTTGTGATTGAAATGTGGAAATGTTATGTTTCCTTTATGCATGTTTTATGTGATACGATTATGTTATGGTTTATGATATGTTTAAACCTATTCATATGAGGAATGTATTGGACTTAATATGTGACGGGTGGAGCCCGCTATAGCTCCTCGATGCATCGGTAGGTCTCATGAGACAATTAGACGTGGAACTGGCCGAGGCCATTTCCCAATTTGATTTATGGTTTTGGCCGAGGCCTTAATCATTTTAGACGTCTTGGCCGAGGCCTTGACAAAATGTTTCAGAATGTCCGGCATTATACATTCCCTCATTATGAAAGTGGTTTTTGATATTGCATGTGATTATTCGACCAGTAGAATATCCATGTGAAAAAGTGAATGGAATTATCTCATTTTACTTTTGTCATATTATGTTGAAATTCATATTTAAAAGGCTTTTGTTTTAGTTATACATTGCCTTAAATGTTGATGTTTATTTATGAAAGCTTCCGCAATATTGTTATCCTTACTGAGCATCTGAGCTCACCCCTTTCAATGTTTTAATGTTTTCCAGGATTTGAAGAAGTATATTATGAATGACCTGCAGGGATAGTCTGAGGGGATATGAAGACAATATGTTGTTGTTGTTTTGGTTTACTTTATGATGTAATGTAACATTTACAAATGTATCTAGTGTTTCCAAGGCTACTAAACTAATCGGTCTTTCGAGACTTGATCTTTTGTGATCATGCCAATGTTACGAAGTAATGCACCGACTCTGGGTAGCTGGGGTCGGGGCGTTACAGTTGGTATCAGAGGCAGTTTAGTACTAACCTTGGAAGCTAGATTTAGATAAACTCTGATTAGAGCACGTAGACCTAAGATAGACTTTGAGGATTAGTATAGAAGAACTTCCTAGAATTTTGGTATTATAGATATGTTATGAGTTTTCTGAGAAATACATCCCTGTCTGGATACGAGCAGGTAGAGGCGGCTCTGGCACAGATGTACCTAGGGGTAAAACCCGAAAACACCGCTTTGAGCTAGACTCGAACGGGAACTGGTGCACGACAACGGGCCTTGCTGCACTCTTGGTTACGACACTCCCGGGGGATATGCTTAGGATAATTCTCATTTTCTTTACAAACCACTATGAACGGTTATGAGTATATACTTCCTCAAATAAAACCTTTTTATAATTATGGATTATATCCATAATTAGTTCAATTTATGTTAAGTGTTTTACAAGTATGGAATTATGTATTTTGATTCATAAACTAATCTAGTTTATGCCATTGTTTAGAAATGGCACCTAGTGGAAGGAATGGAAACTGTATCAATGCACGCACTCCGTGTAGGAATTGCCCTCCTACTCAGGATAATTATGGTGGAGCTAGTGATACAACTGGTGCTGATCAGCTTCTCACCGTACTGGGACAACTCACGCAGGTTATGAATAATAACCTTACTCGTATGGAGCACCCTGATCCGCAACGTGGAGGATCAATGCTAGATCGTTTCATGAGGGAACAACCACCAACCTTTAATGGGAGTACAAATCCTATAGTAGCTGAGCAATGGATAAATTCCTTAGAGAAAATATTCCATGCCTTGGGGAGTAGTGAAAGGGAGAATGTTGTCATGGCAGTTTACCGCCTCACTGGAGATGCCGATCAATGGTGGTCACTAATTCAAAACACAAAGGAGGATGATGAATTAACAAACATGGAATGGCAGGAGTTCAAAGAGCTGTTCTTAGAAAAATACTTTCCTCGAGACCATCGAGCAGATATGGAAAGGCAATTTCTGAGTTTGAGGCAGAAGGAGGATGAGAATGTCGCAAAGTATGAGGCTAACTTTACAAGGTTAGCGAGGCATGCTGCCGATTATATACGTAACCCAAGGAGTAAGATTGATCGTTTCTTTGATGGGTTAAAACCATTTCTCCGTCGAGCTTTGGTATCACAATCCTTCTCATCATACGAAGATATTGTCTCGTGTGCTATCAAGACAGAAAAGGAATTCTCTAAGTCTTATGACAACAAAGTAAAGCAAGAGAAGAAGAGAACGGTGGAACAAGAGACAGATAAAGGGAAAAAGGGAAAGAAGGACTTTCCATTATGTGATAATTGTGGGAAGAATCACCCTGGTACTTGCCTAAAAGGAATGGGAGTTTGTTATAAATGTGGAGAAAAGGGTCACCAGGCTCGTGATTGCAAGGGAAAGAAAGAGGCTGTCAAAGTTGAATGCTACAATTGTAGAGAAATGGGTCATTATGCAAATGAATGTCCTAAGCGTCAAGGAAACTTACCTCAGAAAAGGCCAAGGGATCAAGGCCAATCTTATGCTGTGACTACAGTTGAAGCGGAATAACTAATGTATTGGTGCTTTTGGACTCATGGATTATATTCTGGTTTTTAGAATAATGTGATATATATATAAGGATTGTACTGCAGTACTTGTTGATTTCAGTAAGGTTTTAATATGATTAAGGTAATCATATTTTTAGTATGTGACAATAAGAGAAACTTTTCTTTGTTTGGGGAATCTGATGTTACAATTGATTTTGGAATTTAGAGACCTTTTAGAGAAAGTCTGGATGGAGGTATTTTGGATAACTATTAAGGTTGGAGTGGATTAAGTTGAAATTTGGATAGTATTGTTTAAGGTTAAAAAATTTTTGAAAATTATTTTTGGAATAGTATAGTACTATATTTTTAGGAAAAGGAAAACCTGCAGGGTGGGGCATAACCCGTCGCGTCGGACAAAGCTGGAGGAATCGAACCCACAATCATAGTGCGACATGCCTTTATTTCCTACCACTAGCCTACAGGAATTCCCTTGTTATTACAAAATAATTTTACTAATCTAAATGGTATGTGTTAACATTTGGAACCTTATACAATTAGGATAATAATAATATTTTTGAGTTCTATTATCTTTTTGAGTGAAAGATGAGTTGAAGGTTGAAACACTAATTGTCAAGCATAAATATATATATACCTATCTCTTATTCAATGAATAAATTAATTCTTAAACTTTAGTAAAGGGATATTAAAACAAAAAATGTGTTATCCTAATACCTTATGTCTTGTTGAACTGATGATATTTTAAATCAACATAGATTGAAGGCTTTGAGGCCCTCAATTTGACAGTTGATTGTGATTGATGACCTCAATCACTCCCTACAAATATTTACGTTTTTCCTCCAATTATATGTCTTTAATTTCCACCAATGTTCTCCTTATCGAGATCATAATTTGGTGGTGACTTTCTTATTTCCATTTTCCCTCTTATTAAGGCTAAATTTTATTAACCTTATTTCCGATGTGGGTTTTCCACAAAGGTATTTTCTATTTTCAACCTCTTATTTTTAAAGAAAAATAATAAATTGCGAGGACGCAATTTATTGAAGGAGGGGAGAATGTAACACCCCGAGCTTCCACGATACACTTCTCATTCAATAATACAATAGCTTGCATTGTACGCAACTTCGAGGTCTAAAACATCACGAAAAATCAAAGTAGCCATTATGAATAGTAATAACCACTTTTTAAAATTATAGAAATTTTATATTTCAAAATGGACTTCATTTTTGTATTCCTAATATTGAAATTAGCCTATGTTGAATTTTTTTGTAATTTTCTGAGAACTTCAATATTTTTATGAATAGTGAAAAATACTTAAAACAACTTTTTTAATCAAAATAATTCATAGTGATAAATTATACTATTGAGTGGTTTTAGAGTATAATTAGAATATATTTTTACCATTTTATCCAATGGTGGTCATTAGAATTAATTTAACATTGAAATTGGACATAAACAATTGCCAATCTTTTTATATAAATTGTTTCTTAAAAACAAGCTATTTGTTGTGACAGCGGGAATTAATTATAAAATTAATTAATGCAACTAATATGTTTGGAATTTTGTAAAATAGAAATCATTTTTGAATTCGTAATATCAATTATAGCTTAGGGTGAAATTTTGTCTTTATTCTGAAAAACTTCAATTTTTGATGAATAGTGAAACCACTAAGTGGTTGTTAAAAACTGATTTTTCGTTAAAATGAAATATTACCACTTCTGTGATTTGATTTTCAAAAATCCTACATACATGGTTGTCATTAAGAAGTAAAATGTGGTTCAATGAGATTAAAATAATTTTTTGGTGAATAGTAACTTTTAAGTTCTTAATCGCGATTAGAGGTAATTAGTGTAGTTTAAGGTACAAATAATGTTATAATAATATGAGATGAGCTTGACACTTGTCCTACTCCTATTGGATGAGTCATGGCCGACCAAGACAACCCATGGGTCAACTTGGGGACCCCATGGAGCCACTTTAGTTAGAAAATGACATAAATAACTTTTATTTAATGTTAAAGTAAAAAATGACACAAACATAAAATGTTTTACTAAAACAATTTTTACGTGGGGTTACACAAGTCCAAATTTTGATTATAAATATTCATTAGAAAGCTAAAAAGATTTACTACATCATAGTATTTTTCTTATAATTTTTAGACATCAAATATATTAAATTATTTATGACATCATGATGATGCAGTGATGACCTCATTATTTAACGATTTAAATAAAATGGGAAGATAATGCAAAATCCAAGGCTTACACTTGTCCAAAGCCAATTGGATGAGGATATTTCTAACCCTTATCACCTTAGCCTCGAATTATATAAGTGTGGGACCTTTAGAATCCGAAAAGCATTGTGAAATAATGTAACATTTCAATCTTTCCAAAAGTGACCCTCCTCTCCACTTATAAAAGGCCCCCACCTCTCCCACCTCATTTACACTTTCAAGCCATTTGGCTCGGCCAACCTCTGCCACAATACTCTCTCCACTTCCCTCCCTTACTCCTAGAAGCCTCACTTTGGGCAGAACTCTTCCCAAGGAAGCCTTTGGCTCAAATCAAAAAGAGTTACCCGATTTTGAGGTAATGTATTTTCTAATGTTGTTTTGTTTTATTTTTCTTCTCCAACCCCCTAAACTCTTTTTATTCATTTATTTTGTGACAACACCAGTATCCTCAATATACTAGGATGTTGTTATAAGAAGTATTCGAGCTACACTTACACACACCTACATCTAATGGTTAAAGAACATACGGTTTCTGTGGATGGCGAATTTCTGCCTCACGAAACGATGATTGTTCAACACTCATATAACACCTTCAAAGGTGGCCATTAAGATGTCACTATATTTATATATGATATATAATGTGTTTATGTTTTACTTATGCTTCTTTATTTTTCATTTGTGTCTTACCTTTATGGCTTCCATTATGGGTATACGTGATATCTTCGTTTTAGGAAGTGCGGACTACCGCCCCCTCAAAGTGATTTGAATCGTTAATGCCATATGTGGGATGTATAAAGGATGGAGTAAATGGTATTATACACTATATTATACTGGAATTATATTATACATTTATATCATTATGATTTAGTTCCATTAAATATGAAATTCAAATGAAAGTAGCGTTCATGCGTACGTACGGCTTACCGTCTCCATGAACGGTGCATTTCATTTCTTACCTCTAAATGTTACGTAATATTATAAATGAATGTATGTACTGGATATATAAGATATATATGACATCTAAATCATGAATATAATTCTGGATATAATGGATATTTCACCACATAAACAACTTTTAATTATAAGAAGCTTATTGTTGACTCAAGTACCAAAGATCGACAAAACGACCGTTATTAACTTAAATAATTACATAATGTTCATATCATTGTAATAAGTGATATAATAAGGATAATGAAATTAAAAATGGTTCTTAATAAGGTATATATTAACTCTAGTTTATTATTCAGGAGGTTAAAGAACGGTTGAGTCAAGTCAGACACGAGGTAAGGGAACTTCTTAACCCAACTTCCATTCTTTGGGTTAATCTCCTACTTTCAAATTATGTCATGATATTATTATGTCATATCTTGTATTTTTACATTATTTATGAGTAATTATAGTGAATACACATAATAGACATACTTTATAAAAAAATGATCTTTTTAAGGACTTCGTCTCAATCCCCTTTCATTGAGGCATATTTGGTTTTATACACAACTTTCTTTTATACGGTGTATAAACCCCTTTGACTTTTACGTTTATTCAAAAGGAATCTTTTTATACGAAGCGTTTACTAAACGACAAAATGGAATGTTTTGGTCGTACGTATGCGGCGACAATGACTTCTCCGCCGCCGTGACCACTATTTGAGTTTCGGCTTCCTCTTCAAGCCATACCTTTTTTAATGAAAAATAAATACCATGTTATACTTTTATTTTATTTTGGTATTGAAAATGGTTTTGAAAGCGTTTTTATTATATCAATGTGTTGTATTGATATCTTGTGATTGAAATGTGGAAATGTTATGTTTCCTTTATGCATGTTTTATGTGATACGATTATGTTATGGTTTATGATATGTTTAAACCTATTCATATGAGGAATGTATTGGACTTAATATGTGACGGGTGGAGCCCGCTATAGCTCCTCGATGCATCGGTAGGTCTCATGAGACAATTAGACGTGGAACTGGCCGAGGCCATTTCCCAATTTGATTTATGGTTTTGGCCGAGGCCTTAATCATTTTAGACGTCTTGGCCGAGGCCTTGACAAAATGTTTCAGAATGTCCGTCATTATACATTCCCTCATTATGAAAGTGGTTTTTGATATTGCATGTGATTATTCGACCAGTAGAATATCCATGTGAAGAAGTGAATGGAATTATCTCATTTTACTTTTGTCATATTATGTTGAAGTTCATATTTAAAAGGCTTTTCTTTAGTTATACATTGCCTTAAATGTTGATGTTTATTTATGAAAGCTTCCGCAATATTGTTATCCTTACTGAGCATCTGAGCTCACCCCTTTCAATGTTTTAATGTTTTCCAGGATTTGAAGAAGTATATTATGAATGACCTGCAGGGATAGTCTGAGGGGATATGAAGACAATATGTTGTTGTTGTTTTGGTTTACTTTATGATGTAATGTAACGTTTACAAATGTATCTAGTGTTTCCAAGGCTACTAAACTAATCGGTCTTTCGAGACTTGATCTTTTGTGATCATGCCAATGTTACGAAGTAATGCACCGACTCTGGGTAGCTGGGGTCGGGGCGTTACACTCGACAATGTCTTTGGTGTATTTTTCGATGTGTTTTGGTTCCTGGGATGTGATAATGGTCAGAATATGTTTTGAATTTCAAATTTTGATATGTATTTTTAGTTTTCCTCAGTGGCAATCATGTCTGTAGGATGCTTTAGTTGGCTTGTTTGTTTTTTATTTTGGATGCTGGCATATACCGGTCATATTACAAGAACTGATGGATTTCATGTCAGTGTGTATATCTTCAGGTGATGGTGACATCAGTGTGATGATGGTATACTACATTTTTATTTTCAAATCATAAAATGGTTCTTTTGGTGGTGGAATTGTGGACTCTTTGAGGGTATTTCATGTTGGTCTCCTTTGAATTTTAAAACATGATGCATCTAACAGTCAAGGCATGGTGAATGGTTGTGTTTTTTATTTTGAATTTTGAGCTCTGTAATGTGAGTCTTGTGAGGTTATATCTGGATTCTCTATGAATGGTTCTATAGGTTCCCACATTCCCTTAAAGTGTATTTTCAATAAAAAAATAGATTGTAGTAATTAATATTCAGTATTTTTCATTATTCATCAAAAAAGATATATTTCAAAAAAATACAAAAAAATAACCCTAAAATAATTTTGACATTCTTAATTCAAAAATTATGTCTATATTATTTAATTTTCTAAAAAAATTTAAATTTGTTTTATCATTGTTCACATAAATACATAAAAATATTTCTTTTGAAAAAAAATATTTTTTTCAAAGAACATAGAATTTATAGAAAATTATATATTTAATGATAAATATGTTTTATCTATTTGAAACAATTTATAATAATGTTTTAAAAGTATTTATTACTACTCATATTACTGTGATTGATGACTATGTTATAATCATCTTGTTAAAAATAATAAAACCATATTTCATAGAAACTCAAGGTTGCATATATTGAAAGCTAAGCTGATGGTGCAAGTAGTTCAATATTAACATGTTGTAGCATATAACTAATATATATCTGGGTGTATAATTTAATGCAGGGCTTCATAAAATTTTAATTTATTTGAAAATGTATAATTCGTAAAAACATGGGGTGTTACATTATTACACCCCTTGGAATGAAGACAAATATGGTTCTCTATTGTCCCGCTTGTGTTTTCTCATTATTAGATATTGAGAATAATTGTAATTTTATGGATCTCTACACAAAACCTCTTGATTTTATTTTCAGGATGGACATGATCATTCCTAATAATGCCTGAATTGACTGAAATCTTTAATGGGTCTACTTTGCTGTGCCTGATGGGGTGTGCCATATCATTCAGGGGGAATGGAACCCAAGGTTGAGTAGCTCCATACCTTCTTGTCCATCGTGGGGTAAATTTCCATAAGTTTTTTCTTTTGATCTGGAGTGGAAATCATTGAGTAGTGATCTCCCTCCAATTGTAATTTCATTTACTGACTTGTTTCCTTCTAATTTCTCTAGTCTAACACTGGTAAGAGCGGTAGAATTATATATCGATTTAGTTTTTGGTACTTAATCAGTATCAATACCATCTTACTGCATGGTACTAGTATAAATAAAATATTGGAAGAATCAGTTAGAATATTTTCATGAGAAATAATATATACACATTAGTGTGTCAATTCGGGTGGCGCCTTTTCTCTTTAAAAAGAAAGATGATGAAAAACATCTCCTTTATATTGATTACTAGAAACTCATCCAAGTTGTAGTGAAGAACAAGTATCCATTGCATCGAATAGATGATATATTTGACTATTTGAAAGTGTTGATGTGTTTCTTAAATATTTATCTTTTATTTATCTATCCCCAGCTGAGAATAAAATAATCTGACATTCAGAAAACCACCTTATGGAGAAGGTATGGACATTATGAGTATTGTTTCACTCCATTTTCTCTAACCAACATACCTTTAGTATTTATAGATTTCATTTTTTAGACCTCCAATGAGTATCTTAATATGTTTACAGTGGTATTTTTGGATGACATACTAGTTTACTCTCGATTCATGGAGGATCATGTGCATCATCTAAAATCAATTATAGAATTGTTGAGAAATCACTTATTTTATTCCAATATATAGAAATGTGATTTATAGATTTGGGAAGTGATTTTTTTTTTAAAAAATGGTCTCAGAATGTGGTATTTTATTTTATCCATAGATAACGAAAGTTTTTATGACAAGGGAACAACCGTGCATTGTCTTAGAGACGTGAAGATTCTTGGGTTTGACTAATTATTATCACTGTTTTGTAAAAGATTTATCAAATTGGGATTATCTTATGACCACTCCCACTTATAATGGAGTGAGGTTTTTTATGGAATGAAAATTCTCAATGTTGTTTTGTTAACTTGAAACATCTTTTGACTTCTATACCAGTGTTGAATCTTCTAGAGTTCAGGGTGGGATATGTGGTCTTTTGTGATGCATCATGTTCTAGTTTTGGATGTGTTCCTATGCATAGTTATCACATGGTATCCTATAGATCTCAAACTTTTCGGCCACATGAGAATAATTATCTATCCCATGACCTTGAACTAGAATATGTCATCCATTCACTTAAGATTTTGTGGCATTACCTTTTCAGGGATAGGTTTATAGTGTATTACAACCATGAGATCTTAAGTTATATCTTCACTCAAAAAATATTGGAATATTTTCTAGAGTGGTTGGGTGTAGTACCTATAGTATTTTAATTTCTAAATCACATATACCCCATGAAAAGTGAAAGTTGTCGTAGATTATTTTCTCAATACACCTTCAACACATACTATGAAATAATCATCAAATGAGTGTAACTTGATGGAACTTTTGTCTAAGATTCATATTCAAGTTTGGTAAATAAGGGATGTGGTTATTTTGGCTAGTGTTTTGTTGAATTGTTGTCATATTGATAATATTCATCAGTAATAGCATCTTGATGGTGAATTTTGTGGTACTAAAGACTCTAATTAGGGTTGGAGGCCATTGATGAGTGGTCATTCTCCACAAGGGTGTTCTATGTCTTAGGAATCAGTTTCTTATGTCGTTATCAGTGAGAAAATATATGGTGGGGGTTTTCATAATTCTCAATGGTTTGTGAACACCAGAACCACAAATATGTTTATGACATGTGGCGATGACTGTAGTGTCCAGTTATGAGACGAGTCATTAATAAGTTTTTATCTAATAGCACCACTTTTCATAAGGTCGTGGTCGAGCATTAGAGACCTTTAGGTATTATTCAGACACTTCTAGTTCCAGCTTTCAAGTTGGATAAGATATATATGAAATTTTTGGTTGTGTTTCCTCATACCCCTCTAATGAAGAATGCGGTATTGGTCATGGTCTATAGGCTAACCAAATAAGCTCACATTATACCAATTCGTGATACATACCAAGTTAAGGAGCAAGAAAATATGTGTGTGAAAGAGGTTCTTTATTTGTTTGGAGCCCCATCTACTATAATATCTAATAGGGATCCCAATTGTACATCTCCCATTTAGAGAGGCCTTCAGGAGGCACTAGGATCTTTGGTTCCTTTGATTATGACATACCATCAACAAATGGATGTCCAAACAAAGAGGGATATACATATTTTTGAGTACATAATTCGTGTTGGCATCCTAGATTTTTGTGGATCTTGGGGTAACCATTTCGAACTATTTGAGTTCTATTATAGAAATAGTTACCAATATTTTATAAAAATAGATTATCTTATAGCCTTGTATGGTCGGCCTTATAAATATATGTTGTGTTGGTTGGATATCTCTGAACATTCATTGGTTTGAATGAGATTGGTCTAAGAGAAAATAAAAAAGATTTAGTATTTCTTCATAGAATGCATATGGAACAGCACCGGTAAAAATAATATTCTGATTTTCATTATAGACCATTGGATTTTTTAGTTAGTGACTAGGTTTTCTTAAATGTTTCACCTTGTTTGAATCATAGAGTGCTTGGGAGGAAAGAGAAGCTTTCTCAATGTTTTTTGGTACCTTTTGATTTTTTTGAGAAGGTGGGGAATGTGACATACCATTTAGAACATCCTCTATAGTTGATGTTGATACATAACATGTTTCATGTATTATAGCTTCATAAATATATTTTTGATCCATCTCATGTTTTGATCTGGAGTGATCGTGATGTTGGGCCTAATATATCCATGACTAAACATCAAATCAAGATAATTCATTCTAAGAAAAGGTCCTTCACTGGTAGACAATACCTCTTGTCTATGTGCTATAGAAGCATGATTACAATTCACATGAGACAATGTAACATCAGGAACTAATGAGAGATTATTTTCCTTATCCTTAAGATATACAGATTCCATGATAGGCATTCTTAGGATAGAAATCTTCTATGCTAGGGAGACTGTAACATCCTGTTACTATTTTTTATGTACTCCAAGACCCTCCTATTAATCATTCTATGGTTTGGACTTATTTAGGTGTGATTTGGGAGAAATTTGTATATATTTTGAGTATCTTTGGGAGGTTCCTAGTTGGATCATAGTTTTCCAAAAGCATGCACCCACCTAGCGAAACCCATGAAACCCTCAATAGTGGAGGTTTTCACGGTCAGAGCATAAATTAAAGAATAGTATGACCACTTAGTAGAAACCTTTCACCCCAATATAGGGAATTATGTTAATGGGGCATGGTTTTACTACTCTTGTAGTCCTTCCTAGCTAACCATGTGCAAGGGAATTTTTTTCTGAAAAATTATAAAAAAATATCAAAACCCTATTTAAGCCCATGCTCAGACCTAACCTGACCTATCAAAGGGTGTGAAAAAAACCAAAAAAATTGAAAACCAATCCATCCCATTCCAACCCACCTTCAAAACCATACAACTAAAAATCTACCTCAAAAAATCTTGGACAATATATTTCTTTCAGTCAGGTCGGGTGGGGAAACTATTTTTTAGGTAAATTGACTCAACCACCCTACCATACGTATAAAATAATTTTCTACTCTCAATTTTTTCCCTTCCTATAAAAAATAATTAGTTATAACTGATTTTATAAATGCAATATATTCTTTTAATAAATTAATATAGGTTAATATGGTATTGGTAAATATTAATTACATTTGAAATATATAATTTGAAATGATTTCTTATAGTTGAAATATTATTTATTTTTATAAATTTTAAACAAAAATATGTATTAGTTTAAATAAATATTACTTATTTTATACCCAAAATGACCTACCATTTAAACAAATTTAACATTACATGATGATTATTTCAAAAAATCTCATTTTAGGCGCTTGTAAATGGGTTAAAATATTGTCACCCCACTATTATGGGTCATGTGAGATTTATATTTAATCCTAAATAACCCACACTTTTTCACACTGTTAAAACCATCACATCCCAGAGTAATATTATTATCCTTTAACCCTCCATAATTTTACAAAACAAAATATCATTTTAATTAAATATAATAACAAAGAGAACCAAACATAGAAAATAATAGACATCCCAACCATCAAAATAAAACCATCAAGTAATAAAAAATAAGAAATAAATAGGAAATCAAAGAGGGGTTATCCATAAAATAATGTCATGCACACAATCCCATAGATATGATAACAATTATAATCAAAAGTTCCCAACCACTATAAAGAAATTAGATCATGATAACTATCTCTTATAAAATAACCCCCCCCCCCCCAAATTAGCTCATTATGAACCTAAAATGTCACACTATCACATATAATGATCCATCAAATCAAAAAAAAAAGAATTTAAAAGATCAACCATCTCTAATCCTAACCATAAAGTGACCTACTCATCTAAATAATCAATAATATACCACTAATAATATCTACACTTAAATAAACTTATAGTTCATTAACATGATTAACTATTTGAGAGTAAGTAACCAAACCCGTGAATGATTCATCAACGTATGGAGCACCTATTTCTCTTACTAAATCACCCTAGACCCACATTCCTAGATTTGGTTTTAAAAACAGATATTTTTTACACTATATTTGATGCAATGGGTGTTTTCCAAAATTAATCTAACATATATTTAAATGATTTAAACATTATATGTTACAATAAATAATCAACCTCATGAATGAATGGTTTAGTGACTTTTTGGAGCAGTTGTGTAAATTGTTGTTTTCGATACTTTTGATAATTCCTCCCTAATCTGACAACAATGTAATCCTTTTTATACTTATCAAATGTTATTTCCACTTCATAACATGGATAATGAAAACATAAGAAAGGGGTGATCTCAAAAAAATAGTGAGGTAAAAACTCGTCAAGATGTTATAAATGGTTAGATCATAAGCATATGAGAGAAGAAATATTTTATTAAAAAGAACATTATACCATAATAGTTTTCAATAATTCATGATATGAAGACTTATAATCTCAAATGAAAAAACATATACCATGTTAAATGAGTAAAGAATCATGAGTTAATAAACACGATTCAAGGAGAATAATCATTGGTGAGTTGTGTGTAAATATAATATACCCTTGAAATATAGCCTAAAAAATAACGTTTTTACAAACATAAGTACATAAAAACTATAAAATTATGAAGAAACAAATTGTTCATGGTTCATGTTGTGAGCAAAAAAAATATTCATATTTTGTATAAACAAACAAAATTCTCACGCTATATGTTTTGAATGAAAAAATATCATGATATATATTTTTATGAAATAGAATTCCAAAACTATATATCATGAACAAAAACAATTACCATGATTCATGTCATAAAAAATTAAAATTTCTATGCCCAACATCATTGTCACTTGTGATATCAAACATTAATCAATGCATTGTAGGGTGATATAAGATCCAAACCATCAATAGTTGATAAAAATGTGTACCGCATGAAATAAATCAATCATTATATCATAAAGAACCTATATAATGAAACTAGGTTTCTTTCATCTCATCAAAAAGAACTGATGTAATGGAAAATGGATTTCAAAAAAAATATCAGGTTTTATCACCAAAATTAATTTCAATCATGTAAATGGTAGATTCCGGAATATCAATAACCCAAAAGATTATTTTATAAGAAAATTTATAGGTTAATTCATTAAATATAATTACCAAGGAGATAAAGCCTTTAGATATAAAAATAAAATGGTAGAAAAATCACAAATGGGTTTCAAGAAAACTCTTTTATCCTTGATGTAAAATATAAAGTTACAGTAACTTTGAAATTTTATTTTTAGAAAGTTAAAATTTGAGAAATTGTAAATATTTCATTTTTAAAATCATTATTTGAAAATATATCCCAATAATTAAGATATAGAAAAACACAAAGGTTTAAAAATGGTAAACTAAACCCATAGAAAACATTTAATTTAAAAAATAATCAACAATAATAGATCCTTGAAATGACATAAAGGTTATCAAAAGAAAATTTTAGTGAAAGATAAAATATTTTATTTTTAAAGTATTTAAAACCTTTTAACATTTGGAAATACATTAATTGAAAACCCAGATTGTAAAAAATAGTAAAAATAACATTTTTACGAGAGGAGAAGGTAATTATTAAGGTCACATGAGATAACACATTATTGGGGTTTCAAATATAAAGGATTCCATTAGCATAAAATTAAAATATGAAGAAGGAGGGGAATCATCATTTAAGAGGATGAGAATTATTCTCAATGATAATATACATTTTAGGGGGAATAAATTCATCGAGGAGGAATATTTGAATAATTGTTTCAATTTTCAAAATATAGAATTGGAAATTTCAATGGAATAAAATATTATTGTGGAAGCAACAAATTTTTGAATAAATAAATTTTAAAAGATCTATTTTAACTCAACGAAGGGAGTATAATTAACAAAACCCCCTTAAACTTTTGTATCTTTTTAATCCATATCCATTTGAATAAATAACATGATATGGTTAATAAAATCCCATTAAATACATGAATATAGTAAAATAATTTTAATATGAAGTAATCAAACCAAATTTAAAGGTATCATGGTGCTTAATAATAATTATCAATCAAAATATTAAATTTGTGAAAAATAAACCCTTATAGTAATGGTAAAATAATAATAATAATAACATAAGAGGGATACCATGAAATAAAAAATAAAATATCCAGAAATGGGATATATTAATTATAATTTAAGAAAATGGGGACATTAATACACCATACAAAATAAATAATCTTGTATCATATCAAATTGGTCTCATGTATTTGAAAATGAGATAATGAAACACTTATATTTATTCCCGCTCAATGTAACACACTTTATCCTCCTGTATAAAAAACTATCTTGATCACATATTTCAAAAAAATATTAAAATTATAACATTTTATTGTAGTTAACTATAACCATTTATTATATGTTTACTGTTAAGTCATGGTTTCTTTTCATCATTGAATTTTATTAATTATAAAAGTCTCATGTATGACTTTTAATGTCCATAATTATACTAATTATTTGATACTAAGTCTATCATTACCAGATCATTTAAAGTACTATAATTTATTACTTATATTTATTTATAATGTTATTACCTCATTACATAAGTGTGTTAGACATGTTCACTGAAAATGATATTGTTGTTAGCTTATTTTAGTAATTTTTGGGATCAAATATAACATTTTAATAATAAGGAAAATAATTAATATAACATTTCGCAAAACATAAAATAATTACTTTTTACTCATTAACTTATAATAATTTTTTATTTAAGATCACATATTAATATATGATATAGTTTGATGGGATCTTTCATGAATGTTGTTAAAACGACCCAAACAAGAACACGATATATCTTAATGGGTGAGTATAGATAAGTAAATGTATAATATTTTTATAAAAAATCATAATGATATTATTTAAATTTTATTAATCAGTTGAAAAATATTTTTATAGGTTTGTGAAAATAGTTAAAATCATGGTTTAAAAGGAAAAACATTACTTCATGGAGGCGGTTGCCCGCACATACACATGATTAACATTCTTTAATAATTCTTTATAGATGGGAATAAATAAATAATGGTTGTTTCAGTAATATAATAACACTTAAGAATAATAATTATAATGATTTAATTATATTACTATGGTTATCATAGTTTTTTAAGTGAAAAAATTAGGTAGAAAAAGAAACATATTAAGTAATACTCACTTTGGGACCTTGAACTTTCTCTTGAAAGTCTTATTTCAAATGAAGGGATTCAGATAACTAATTAACACTAAAGTACTATGAAACAAAATATATTATATTAGGATAAAAAAATTATATTTTTAGAATGATATTATAAGAGATAGTAGTGTCATGTGTGGTTAAATTATTCCCCATTTATAAGTGAATAAAATAGAACTTTTGTAAATACCTTTTATTTTTCAATAATGGAATGGAGCTATTCATGGGTCAATGGATCCAGAAGTTTTAAAGAATGGATTTTTTGATCCTCTATAGTCTATAAATCATCTAAAACACATTTTAATACTTTTTTAAACATTTTTTAACCTTTTATCTCTTGATTTTTAAATTTAGTATTTCAATTTTTATTATGGCAACAAGTTTTTACCCAAATAATTTATATTTTGTTTAAAATACAAGGTAACACCTCTTTCAAAATTTGAGTGTAATGAACGAAAAATTAATCCCCATATAATATAATTCAATTTATAAATAATTTAAAATTAACTTTTAAATTAAATCATTTAATATATAAAATTATTTTTTTGGAGAAAATTATTGTTTTCACCATTAACTATTTTAGTCATATATAACATTAATTAAAAATTTAATGCATGATGAAATAGTATTATAATTATTAAAAATAATATAAATTTATCTATATAAAATATATAAATTCAATTTATTATATAAAAAATTCACAACATAAACAAAACAATTCTTTGAAAATAACTCTTTCACATTTATAATGGTCATTAACATTAATCTTAATAATAATAATTTTGTCCCAAAAATGAAATTAAAATTATTAAATTTTATAAACATTCTTATCTATAATTTTAAATTTATTTTTTTTATTTTTTTTGTATCAGGGATATGAGATAATTTATAATTTAAGTAATTAAAAATAGTTTTTAGTGTAAACAATTATTTAAGTTTTGAAAATATTAAACACGGGTTTTATAAATTAAAAAACAGTTTTTATGAATGAATTATTTTACATTATAAATATATATTTTTATATAAAATTTTACAATTAATTTTAAGTCACTACTTAATTATGATAAGGTCATAAAAGTGACCGTATTAGCAAAATCTATTTTTTACTATTCACCTAAAAATTATTTTCGAAAAGTATTAAAAAATCATCATAGGATAATTTCGATATGTGGAATTAAAAAATGAATTTAACTTTTTAAAAATATAAATTATAAAATTTAAAAAAAATTATTTTCATTTAAAATTCAATATATTTGTTTATATATAAGAAAAATTACATTTTTTTAAATTTACTATTTAAAAATATTAATTGTTTTAATCATATTTTTTATTCATTTTTTAATTCGTTACAGTATATTTTTATCTGATATAGGTTTATTATTATTAATTTTTCTTAACAATAAATATGTCGTGTCTCCTTTTAGTTCAGTGTTGTGTGTGGAGAAAGCTCTCTATCATAGTATTAATTTAAAAAAATAATAGAAATAATCATGTGTACTAAATAAAAACAACTAAATAGATATATTTACCATGTAATGGTATGTGCCAAATAAAACCACATTTTAGTACATCCCACCACACAATGGTTATGTATAGGGAAATGCATGAATTATATGAAAAGGCGGGTTAACTGTTACCCCAATTTAGGATTTCATAATTATTTTATCATGATTACATGATGATATCAAGGATTTAAAATTTTTATTTTAGTTATTCAAATATTAAAAAATTATTTAATGTTAAAACAAGTATTATTTTTAGTTGTAATATTATGAATGCTTTATGAAATTTTAAACACTTATAGTTTAACATTTATATAATTTTGGGGAATATAATGAGTGTCTATAAAATACTATATAGTGAGGTTTAATCCTTTTTAAATAGAGTACATATAAATGTATGAGGGTGATAAAATCTGGGGTAAATTTATGTTTTATCTCTCATTTATCTCTTTGTAAAAACATACAGGTTCTAACAGATCATGTGTGTGAGAAGAATCTAAACTAAGGTGTTACTTGATTCATATAACCCATAGACTATCCTAGAAGAGAGAATTCTATTAGATACTTTAGAGGGATCCCATGTAATCATTTGTAATGACAAGAATTGGTTTATTCATAAATATTTCGATTATTTTTTTCTTCATGATTACAATAATCTCAAATAAACTATTGTTTCATCTTGTGGTATAGGTTTTAATGGTTTATTTAATACATTTGAATAATTATTTTCCATTTCAAAATCTAAGAGAAATATAAGTTCAACATCGATTTTGTTTGACTTGATTAATTTAAGGAATGAATACTCTAAAAAAGTATATTTGCATGCACCATAGTGTAGTTTACATAAAAATACCACGATTTATGGAAAACTCATAGAAAAATGAGAAAATTTATAAACCACACGGTGGTTTATGTTTTGTACATAATTGCTTGAGAAAAATGATTATAGAAAATGTTTTTAGAAAATATAGGGTCATAAAATTGCATTTTCAATGTCATAATCACAAACTCAAATGGCCATGGTCTGTATTGGAGTTAAATTTCCATACAGAAACCACACTATGGCTAAACAAAACCATGTCATGGTGAAAAAGGTGTGACCTCTGAAGACTCTTCTTGAAATAATATCTAATAAAGAAAAATATCATGGTTTAAATTTGTAAATTATTGTTATATATAAAGAATTATTAAATGGTTAATAAAAAATATTAACATGGTTTTATAATTTATTAAGAAAAAATTATTCCCTTAAATTATAAAAAACATTATTAGTGTGGGAAATGAAATTGTAAATATTTTTATTAATTTATTATAAATTAAATAATAATTCTAATTATAATGATTATATATTATATTATAAATTTTTCATAAAATATACTATGACTTTTTTCATATTAAATGACTTATTTAATAAATTTATTTTAACAAAGGAAAAATGATTTTTGGAAGATTTGATTATAGGTTTAGATAAATATATTATACTTAATATTAAAATACTTAAAAGTATTTTTATTATTAATATGCACTGTTTATATATTAAGGAATATGAATTGAATATATTTCAAATATAATCTTATATTTTATTATGAAGAAGTTCATATATTTTCCATGTAAATAAAAGAATATGAAGAGAACATATTGAAATATAAATTTGAATTACTCATATTTATATACTATGGAATTTCAATGAAAGCCTGATTAAATTATAAATGGTTTATAATTATTATATTTAAGAATATTGTTAAATATTTATCTCATGTTTAAATATTTGGATTTGAATTTATGTATTTGTTCATTGTTTATTTTTTACTCATGAATATAAAGTTTTTATAATATAAATGGATTTATTGTTTTATTTAAATTATTTAAAGTAATTATTATAAATTTTATTCCATGAATATTAGGTGGTACACGTTAGGGTATGTCATATGATTTAGTTTCATTCAAATAAGTCAGTAATGTTTTAGCTTATAAATTTAATAATAAAGGATAATTAGGATTTATGCATATTAGGTTTTTTGAATGTATTTTAATTTAATTTTCTATTTAATATTGATCTTTGGAAATTGGTACTGTTGGGGGGGGGGGATTCCCTCTAGTTTGGGACCATAGTATCAATTCTAGAATGGTGAGGTTTATATAAATATCTCGCCAAACATACTCTTGATTTTATTTTTATTTCAAATGATTTTTCAAAAAACAAAATAGGTTCATGTACCTTATCCATTAGATATATTTAGACAGGTGTTAATAGGATTAAAAAAATTAGGTAAGAAACGAAATTATTAGTTTTATAATCTGTTACACATTAATTATTTTAAATTATATTAATTTGGTTGGAGGTAAAATATATAAAACTAAATCATTATATAAATTAAAAAAGGTTGGGAATACATTATCTAATATGGTGAGGCATTAATGAACCATTAATAAATAGTAAGTGTAACATTCATTTTTAAGTGATCATTTGTTAATATATCAATCATATAAATATATTGGTCACTCAAATTTTAGGTGATCATGGATTATCTTGTGTAAGTATATAAAAATATGGGATCCCTAACATGATAATGTTCTTGTATCTGATGTGATCATTGGGTTTCACATAGTCGGTTGATCAAAATAGGATTAGGTTCCCAAAGGAATAGAATAAGATTAATCTACATGATGGATTTGGGGAAGTTACTTTCAAGTAATGTATCCAAGAGTTATATATGATATAATTGACATGATTATTAACCTAAATAGTTAAATAATTAGGTAAATTATATAGTGAATTTATTTTAGTGAAATGTTGATCTTGAAATGAGAAAAAATATGATAAATATTAAAATATTCAATCACTTTATTGGGATAATATTTACTTAAATTCCTTTTTAAGTACAAGTAAATCATGATTATCATTTGAAAACAATTTATATTTTAAATGAAATATAATCATCATAAATAATGTCATTGAGATCAATATTAGGAGAGGAGAAAAATAATGGAAGAAATTACTTGGTTAAGTGTAGAAACATAAGAATAGTTTTTATTTATGAAGAATAAAAATTTATGCGTTAGAGAAACCCATTCCCAAATAGCTGGTAAGTTAAACTATTTAACCAGTTGATATGGATGTGTATTTGAATCATGATTAGGGTTTAATTTATTTATTAAATATAATTGTTTTATTTATACCACCTATGTCCCAAGAACTATATGATAACATATATTTGTTAAAGATAATTGAAAACATAAACATAATCTATAAAGAGCAACAAGTTCATGGGAGACACGAGATTTCCAAGTCATTGTTTAGATGACAAATGGATAAAAACATAATTATCCACTAGTGTACTCAATTTGATTAGATATTTTACTTAATTTAAGAGGATGGAGTATTCATTAGGTTTGGATATACTTATATATATCATTATACAACAATTAATGAATTTTATTAATAATTTATTGTAAATTATGATATGAATGAGTTCGGTAAAAAATTACTTGACATCCTCAATACATTGATCCAACTAGAAAGGTACTGGTATTTCTAAGATATAGAGTCATAATGATGGTATATGGGGGTAAACGTTTAATCTAAAATAATAAACATAAATTTAGGAGGTCCAATAGTTATCTAATATCATTGAAACCTAAGATAGGTATTAGAATGAATGGGTAATGTTTCCCTTGAGAAAATATTGAATATTAGTGATATAATTTCTTAGAATACTAGAAGGGTTATAAGAAACTTCATGAAGAGTACACATATGATAGAACCACACTTTCATGTCCCCATCATAATATTTTTACTACATTCCCCCTTTATTATTTAAATATTAATTTTTTTAGTAGTGGTAGAATGACTCTAATGTATTCCAATATTCTTTAACTTTCTTCTACATTGGTGATTTTATTTTCTTATTTGAGGTTTATTTTCTCTCATAATCACTCTTATATATTCAAGAATATATTGTTACCTAATTTCCCTCTTATCTGGTCATTTTCTTCATCTGTTGTGTAGCTTTTATATTCATGATACATTGATATTTTTCATCTCTAACACCCTAGTTCAGTAAAAGATGGTGGTGTTGATGTTGTTTATGTTATCCATGACATTATAATTTAGCCTTATTTTATATTTTTGGTTTCCAAGTTTTTTTCTAGTATTATGCCTTCATCTAGTTCCCTTATTCCTCTATCATGTTCTAAGTTTTGATTGTGCTTGCCTTGCCTCAGTCTCCAAGGAATCAGTCTTACCCTAGTACTCGACTATCTTTTAATCCAAACCCTTTAGTGATAGATTCATTTTCTTACCCAAAAAATCATCTTCATTTGTCTCCATTATTCTTAATTTTTTGTTCGTGTATCTTTACAAGGTAATTATTCTTCCCAATTCAACAATAAGGTGATATGGTTCAATGGAAATAGTGTTGTACAACCTTCAGTAGTGGCGGTGTTGGTAGATAAGAATTACTGGAAATACTCTTTGAATATATGAGTTTGTGTAGAATTTGGCTTTAATTTCTCACTCAAGTTACATTTTCCCTTATATCTCTCCTTTTGTGATAGTAACCTCAATGTTAATGTTTCTCAATAATGAATATGTTTGTCAGCAGTTCTTGTATCTGAACGACTATCTTCATATCCTTACTCAATGGTGTACTTCTCTATCTAGTTTAGTGATAGTGCTTCCCATGGAAGTGGTGAAATTATCTACCTAATAGAGGTAAAAATTTGGTTTTTACAATTTTCTTTATTTAGGGTTTATACCCTTTTGGAAATGTTCCCATTATTTCATCTATATGTGGCTTATCCGATTGAGTTTTTTGGTCCACTACTCTTAAGCTATTGGGACAACCTTTTTGAAAGCCCTTCCCATTTCCTTTTTTTATTGTTGTGTCATGTCCATAATAGTGTATCATATATATAATCCAAAAAACAATAATTTTTTGGTTTTAATAATATAGAACATTTTATATAAAGGAATTTACTTTTAATCATTTTTTATGATGGTTAAAAGTATCATAAGTATTATGATAATTTAACCCATTAGAGTATAACATTGATTTTTCATTAGTCTATTATAATCATGAAAAGGCATATATTATTATGAGATGTTAATATCATTGTGATTAGGGGAATTTATAAAGACATAAATCTATTCATGGTGAAAAATACTAGTTGTGTGTTCTGTAAGTCACACATGAGAATATCTTATATAGTGTTATACACAATGTTATTGGTATGCTTGGGGTGAATTTTTATTCATGATCTTTATTATATAATGTTAATAAGTAATTTCAAAAATTAACCATTATACTTTGATACCAAACTTACACCATCATTGAGTTTAACTTGATAAAGGGTTCATTTGATATTTTCGAATAATGTGATATATTCTATTCATCAAGATAGGATTTTTCCCGTCTATAATGAATATGACATATAGTAACTCTATTTTTAAAGTATAAGGAATTATATGACCATGCCTATATTAGATACTTTTTGTGAGTTTATCTATTTAGGTGAGTAAACTATGATGTACTCATCTACTTCTATAAATTAAATAACATGTGTTTATCCATATTATTTCGTCAATACTTTGAGAATCCCAAATGTATGTGTAAGACAGTATGAAGTTAACACTCCCTATGTCTCTATGTCTCTTAATGTCTTGTATAAAAATTCTATATAATTATTCATGATGTATGAGATAAATATAGTTGATATTGTTATGGAGATACATTCAATTAATGTACATCACATCAAATACCTTTGTAGATTGAGTGGAATTGATTCTTTCCTAGAAATCATTTCTTTCTTTCAATTCTGAATTAAATAATTTAAATTTTAAATGAAATCTAACAAGGGACAATGGGGTCCCTCATATAAGATTTTAAAATAAGGATATTTTTTGTTAAAAATTTTTTGAACAAAAAAAATAGATCATGATGACAAAATGTCAAAAATATGATTTGGATAATATCTAAAATATGTTTTCGATATGATTTAATAAGTTCTAATATATATATATATGAACATTCATTGAACATAAATTATGTAATAGAGATATTCTCCATGCCATGGTTTATACTAAAGAAAATCAAGACCTAGTTAAGAAAACCACACCATAGTTATGTGTATGGTACTACATTGATTAAAGGATAAGGCATTTCAATTGTTACATTAATTTTAAGCTATAATAATTTTAATATCATTATTATATTATGATATAAAGGAGTTTTAATTTTTATATTAATTATTTAAATATCATAAAAGTTGTGTGTGGATAAACCAAATATTACAAGGAATTTTAAAATTATAAATTTTTATGAAATTTAACAAATAATGGAAAAACATTTATGAAACATTTAAGAATACAAGGAATGTACTTATATTTAAATATAAAGTGGTTCAATCCTTGTTAAATGGAAGTTATATGAATTTATGTGAGTGAAATAATCATAAAAAACTTCCTAATCCATATCTATCATTTCAATCTTGTATTTATCTTAGGTTCTCTCACTGGTGTTAAGTGATTCATAAAACACATATATTATCATAGAATAAAATATTTTGTTGAATGGTTTAAAGGATCTACTACAATCACTTATAAATACAATGATGGTTTTATTTATAATTTAATGAGGTATGTTTCTTATTATATTTTTTATTCTATTTATATAAACTTTGGCTGAATATTATGATATAGGTTTTAGTGATTATTTAAATAGGGGTTGGACAGTGTTATTCCCAATAAATCTTAAAAACAACTGAAATATAGAAAACAAAAATATATATGTTTTTTATTATATATTTCCCCTTATTAGAGAAATATATAACTCATATACATATTATCCCTATATAAACTATGTACCATATAAATATCAAGATATATTAAGGATCACAAGACCCCCTCCCCCCTCCACCATTTGGATATGGGGTAAACAAGATAAGACTAAGTTGAAACACATAAATGAAATGACCCCCACCCCCATTAAAACCATGGATTATAGAAACCATTAACTCTATCACATTCATATGAACATTATTCCTTCACTCACACACCTCTTAAGGGAAAAACCAAATCTTAAGAACAAATTCTCCTACTTGGTCCCATATCAAACCCTAAGGTTTTGGCACAACTAACCTCAATATTATTAGTATTCCACTAATACATTTATATCTAATAATATTATACTTCTCAATTATTCCAACTAATTCATATGATGGAATAATCCCAAGTGTAAATGAAGATTCTTGAACTATATTCAAGTGGTCGAAAAATAAAGGAAGAAAAAACTGCCAAAAAGATACCCAACTAAATTCCTATTTACCCAATTACCAAAAACCACTCCCATAAATGAAGAAATAAAACCCACAGTATAATAAAAATACCTTTTTCACCCCTATAGTATCTTTGGAAAACCAAAGAATACAATATAAGTCATTTCCCCCATTTTGGAAAACCAAATAACAAAATCAAAAACAAATCACATTTTGAGAACTCTGTATATTTTTAAGGAGCGTAAATTGAAAGAAATATTTTATTTAAAATTACTACACCACATATGTTTTAGAAAAAAACTAATCACCCATTTTGAAATATAATAAAACTGCTTGAATCTCTTTAAAATGTTCAAATATCATGATAAGTGCTATATTACCAAAATTAACCTTTTTAAAAAAATTAAATGAATTTACCCCTTTAACCTATAAATTTTACAATAATAAAAATAAACTATTTTTTAAAAATAACTTACACATTAACCCTTAATATGTAAAAATAATACTTCCCTAATTATTCCACTATTTAATGAACCATTTAACCTCAGTTATAGGCTCTTTTCCTGTCTAGAAAATTATACTGGGTTTTATCCCATTTTATAATATCATATATATAAATCACATACTCCTAACCATTTGAAAAGTCTATATAACAAATAGAAATACAATGAATATTTTTAAATGAAAATTTTAAAATAATATACAAAATCTTTCATCATAAATTAATTACTAAACTCAAGATATTTAAAAACAACTACCTAAAAAATTCTCTATTAAATTCATTTATAGTCATTTGGCCGTCACTAATTCCATACAAGGCTGATCACATCAAAACCCATGAATTTTCCTAAACATATTAAATTAATAAAATATCTCAAAAAATGACATAAAACCATAGGAAACACATTAAGTAATGTAATGATGTTTATTAATAATGAAACTATGTGTATAAGTCCTACAACAACATCTCAAACCAACTGTAAATATAATTCCCATCAATAGAGAAGGTTTCTCTATGCCTCAGTGAACCCACACCCATATTAGTGAAACTAATCAAACCAAATCAAGTATAATATATAAATAAGTGGAAAATAGAGAATATGGGAGGATCTTACATTGTTCTTACATGAATAATTCTATTTAATAAACCATTTTTCAAAAGTGAAAGGTGTCACACCCGTCTTTTATAATTTGTTTATTTTATTAAACTTTTTGGACACCAGGTAGTTTGGGTCGAGGCCAAACATAATTTTTTTGAATTATTATTTAAAAATTCTTGTAATGGTCTTGAGTGCATACAACACCCCACGGTTGAAGCTGCGCGCCCTCGCTCCAGTCGTCATGTGACCTCACCCGATTAACCGCGCGGACTGCCCGATGCATGATTAATTAATTAATTAATAAATTAACTAAGTGAAATGATCAATAAAATATTGAAATTAAAATGTGTTATGGATGATAATTTTATAATGTTTATTATTATCATCATTCTGTTAAAATCTTTAAGGTCTGTGCGGGGTACCGCGCTGTTGCCCGACTCTTAAAAAATAAAAATAATCAGACGAAGTTTAAATAATTATTTTAATGATAATAAAAACTGTAATTTTCATTATTATTATTACAATTATTATTATTATTATTATTACATTTCATTTTTTAGTTTCATTTTATTTTATTTTCAATTCTTCTATTTTCTTTCTTTCTTCACCCCCTATATTCTATTCCTTCCCTTTTTTTTCTTTTCTTTTTTTCCTCCCTCCTCCTTCCCATCCCCTCTTCCTGTGAGTTTTTTCCCCTCCTCCCAGGTGAGTTGTGGGATATCCTCCATCTAACCCTAAGTGCGCCACACCCCTTTTACCTGGCCATCTCGTCGCTCTGCTCTCTTCTCCCCCACGTAAAACACGCTGCACCCTACTGGCCTCCTCGCCTGCGCCGTCCGCCGACCTCTCATTCCGGTTTCATGACCCCGCCACCAGCAGACCTCACGCCTTCCTTCCGGCCGAAATTTCCCGTTCATGGGGCCCCCTTAAATCATGTCTCATCGCTCATCTCCTTCGTCGTGCCTCCCGACCGGCCTGCTGGTATCACCCACATTCTCTCGGCGAGCAGCCCCAGCGAACCACCTATGCACCGCCCCAAACTCACTCCCACGTCCAGCCAGCCGGCCTGCCCTCTATGTTGTTTCCCCTCCTGGCAGCTACTCCTCGACCCTTTGGTTCCCTATCTAGCGAGATCCAAGGTCGGCACACCTCTATTCCCTATTCGCGAACCCTCCCCAGTGCGATGCTCCCCTTGGCCAAGCGCCCCCTTGGCGCGATACTCCTCCTTGCGGGTGCAATCCCTCCAGTTAGGCCTCTCCTCTTCTTTAGTTTTCCTCCTTCTATATTTGAGTTTTTGGTTTTACAGTGAGTTTTGAGTCCGGTTTTGCGATTTTATTGTTTGTTTTGAGGTTTTAATTTGAGGTTTTTGGGTTTGAATTCATGTGTTTGAGTTCGTTCTAGGTTCTTTACGATACAAACGGTGCAGAATTGAGGTTTCACGCTAGAATTTGAAGATTCCACATCAATTTTCAGGGTTTGACGTCGAGGTAGGTGGTTCCACACATATTTATTGTTTGAAGAATTAATTTGTGATTTTTATTGGTTTAGAATGTTTAATTATTTGTTTTACTCCTTTGAATTTGGTTGTTGTTGAGATTTAATGTGTATTTTATTCGGTAGTAACATGTTTATGCTGCATGTGGGTAATTCTTTTTGTGTAAAACTCACGCTGAACTATTTAATAGTGTTTTATAATTGTGAAAATTATTATTTAGAACATGAAAAGAGTACGAGTGGTGTTTTGTCTTAGTATCTATATGCATCGGGTCATAAATGAGTTTTTGAGTGGATTTTTGAAATTTTAGTGGTGCAACATTTTTTTAATTGGTTGGCAAGTTGTTCTGGTAGTTTGTTTAACTGTAGTAATGGTCTTTTCAACTGTGTGAGTGGATTCATTAATTTCATGTGTAATGCAGATTGTGTTCCAGAGGTGACGTCGTGTGTGTGTGGTTGTGTGAGAGAGTTTGGGTCGGTCTAGCTTGTAAAGTGGTGTCTTTTCTATTTTCAAAAATTTGATTATGTAAATTTGAAGTGTCTAATTAAATAATTATGAAGGGTGTAAAAGAAATTGTTTGGATTAAATTGTGTAAATTGTTTTGTTGCGTAAAGTCGTGCGATGTGTGTGAAAATTGTCTAATAAAATCTTTTAATGGTGTGTTTGAAGTTGAAACTGGTTTCTTTTAATTTGTAGTTGTTTTAATTGGTTGTGTAACCGATGTAGATTTAGTTTTATGATTTTTTTAGTGTGCGCCTTACTTCAAAATGGTATTTATATGTGTAAGTGGTGGATTGTTTAATGATAGGTTTTTTTTATTTCAAAAATTGTTTGATTGAATATGTAACATATACAGATTGTGTTTGGAAAAAGATTTTGGTGTGCGTATGGTTTTAAAAGAGGGTTTGGGTGTGAAAATGGTGTTTTTGCATGTGTAAGTACCCTGTTGGGATTTTATGCATAAGTGTGACGTGTGACATGAACTTGAAACTTGTTTGAGAACAAAGAGGGAAGCCCGGGTAGCTAGGAGGGTGGACTAGACTAGTGGGTAAGTGTTCCGTAGGTGACTCAGCCCGGTTTCACTTACAGGACTTATGATTGCAACACTAACTAAAAATATGCCTTTCTGAGGGTCGTGGCCTTCTAAGCCACAAATTTTTAGGGTCGTGCCCTTCTAAGCCACGTTTTACCAAGACACAAAGATCTAGGGACCCAAGCTAGCTAACACCCATATGGCCTCTCCCAATTTAGTGCTCATTGGTTACAATACGCTCATTGGTGTGAAATGTTGGTTTTTTTTAAAATAAGGGTGCGTGTGTTTTAATTTAATTTGTTCCATTTGAAACTATTTTCTTTAATTCTGTTTTCTTTTAAACCATTCAAGCATCTATTTCTTTTCATTAGTTAATGTTGAAAATGTATTTTCCATTTAATAATTATGTATGGAACCTTTTAATTGGGTGACATCCTACTGGGCTCTTTGCTCACACCCTACATAAACCTTTGGGAGTATTTAGGCCTTGTTCTCTTTTGTATTCTAGGTTGTGACATTGTGCTTAGTAAGGGTGGTTCTGGACATTGTTGGTCTTCCTATGTAGGTTAATATTGGTAGCTTGGGGACGCGGTTTCTCATATTGCTTGGAGGTTTGAGTTTGAGTTGAGTTTCTTTTGTTGTCGTTTTCTTTTGGATGTTGGTTCATGTTGTAAACATTTAAAGTTGATATTAGTTTAAGGGTATGTTTGGTGGTCTGTTCACAGTTTTATTTTATTCAACTTATCAGAGGTTTTTTGTTTATTATTTCGGGTAAATCATTCCCACGTGCTAGTTTTGAAACCTGGGTACTTGTGCCAGCTCGTGGGGATCGGGAACGCCCTTCGGGCCATGCTGCGGATCGGGTCAAGTGTCGTGTCAGATGGAGACCCGGACTAGTTCGTGAAAAAATAGTATTAGAGTGAGGTTTACTCTCTTGGGTAGTTTTCTTTTGGGATAGAGTCACGGTAGACTAGAGTTATGGTTGTTGGGACTCGATGTCTTGGCTACGAGTAAGGCGCCTGGATAGCCCACCTCATCGTGGGACTCGAGTTTCCAAAGAAATTTGAGGTTTGTCTAAGCCTCAGGTTGGTGTGGTTAATTTTGTTTAGGGGAAATGAAAAAGGAGTAGGGTCAGTGGTCCTAGTGAGCTCACAGGGTCTAGTAAGCCATGCGGAGCCGGAGATTCTGTCCCAGAATACCCTCTGTGGCGGTGGCGTGATTGGCATATGGCTGTCAACCATACGTTCCAGTCACCCGCTGACATTAGTCTTCTCCTACACCATTCCTCATTTCTTTGTTTTGGAATTTTGGACATTTGGTTTTTAAGTAAAATGATTTGGTCTTGGAAAATGTTTTGTAAAATGTTTTGAAATAAAGCACTTTAAAAAGAAAATGAGGTATGAGGTTTGAAAAGTGTGGGTTGGATGTTTTGGTTTGGAAAAATGGAAAGGTCTAGTTTTGATCTTTGGTGTTCTCATGGGAAACCACATGCAAGAGTGTATATGGAAATAGAAAGGGTTAATGGAACGAGCGGATGAGTGCCTGGATGGTTATGAGGTGGGTGCTCGTGTGGAATGGGAACATGCATGTGTGAGGCCCATGGGAAACCATTGGTGTTTGTGCAACCCACTGGCTTTTCTTATTTTCAAAATGTTTTGTTAAAATAAAAATTTGGTGTTTTTAAATAACTGGTGATTGTGTGGTGTGTACTTGTATTTTTAAAAGGTTGGATGTGAGGTGTTTTGAGCCGAGAATCCTTTTTTACTAATTTGTGTAATGAGTTTGAATTCTTATTCGTGAGTTGGTGTGTAAAAGTGTAGTTAATGGTTTCTTTCAAAAAGTGTTTCTAGAAGCCCTTGCAGTGGTTCCCCCTACACATTTAGTGTTTGCTTACTATATGTCTTGGCCATTGGACCAGTTTGATTGGGTCCACAGTTCCCCTTCTTGGCTAGTGTACGCCCTAATAAAGAGTTAATGTGTGAATGACGTGCGGCCACAGATAGTTTTTCGTTGGCTGACCATTCAGTTGATTAAAGTAAGGAATCTCCCTTTTGGGTGATAGTGCTAAGTCTTTTCCTTTTTCATTTCGGTTAAGTGGATCCTCTCACAGCGGGATGACATATGCGAGGGGATCTGATGGGAGTTTCAGTCTCTTTGAGTTGTCTGAGTCTTCGAGTATGAAGTCTGACGTTGTTGCACCTGAAGGTTCCCCCTTGAAATGATGAAAGGAATTCTAGCAGGGAAGGGTGAAGATGGTTCAGAGTTATCAGTGCTGATCAATGTCTTGAAAGGCTTCTAGTGATTTTCTCTCAACAACAATGATTGTTCTCGGTGACGATTTTTGGTTTCATGTTCTCATTCAGTGTAACAAGGGGTGATGCACGTGTACCATCTAAGCTCTTGTTCGGGTGAATGTTCAATGTGACATTAATTGGATGTCATGGTGTGTTGTGTCTGATGGTATTGCCTCGGGTGTAGTATGATTGTGTGTGGCACTAAAAGGAGAAGATCCGCTCGGGATTCTTCAATACCTGACTGTGAGGCAGGAGATGCTTCAAACATCAGGGCTCCAGCCATAGGCCTCGGAGTAAAGCTGGCGCATGGTCAGGAACCCCAGGAGTGTATGAGACCCCAACCTAATTTCTGTCGTCGGTATTGAAGTTGAAGGAGGTTTAAATTGTTTTCTGTGATTGTTCCTTTCTGAACGACCCATTTAGGCGTGTGGGGTTTCCCTTGGCTATGGGGAGGCATGATCATCTCATCGCCTTAAAGTCCCGAGGGTTTCATCCCACCAGATGTAATCGCTTTGGTGGTCTTTATGGGGTCTGTTGGGTTAAACGGCCTCAAATTTGAATAGTTCTCATATAGGGACGTGAAGATGCTGGTTTGTTTTGGGTTATGGTTTTAATGCCCTGGTAGTCGGGCCCCTCCTTCCCCACCCCTTGTGGTGGGATGTTTAGTCACCATCAAGAAATTTTCAATGTCCTACATCTTCCGTTAGTTCTAATGGTGGGGAGACCCACATTGGGTCTCACACGAATGTCTCTGGAATGAATAGGTGTTGGAATTTTCCTTAATGGTGGGGAGTCCGCTCGGACCTCCCAGTTTTGGTCTTCCAGTCTCGCCTTGGGCGTTGTTAGGTTCTTAATGGTGGGGAGCCCCTCGGGCTTCCACATGTTGACCTTTTGGTTTTGTTTCTAAAGATGGCTTGGTGATAAGTGATAAGAGTGTTCCTTAGACGAGGTTTGACCTTGTTGTTCACTCTAGAAAAATGTTGTGGTTTTTTTAAATAGTTCGTGAGATGTTTCGGCTTGTGAGGTTGGTTTCTGTGGGTACGAGAGTTCCCTTCCTCTGTCAGTCAACTGGAGCATTCTAGCTCCTCGGGGTGGGCAACACATATTAGAAAGTCTTTTTATGCATTTCATGATGTTGTCTTTGAGTCACATTCTTTGAGCACGATGATTTTTCTGCTTTTCACTTGTTGGTTGCGGAGATCCTCTTTGATCATTAGTGGGGTACCGGTATCCCCTGTGCCTCAACATTAGTTGTGGCTTTCTGGGGACGGAAATCTTTATGGTGGGGAGAATTGTCACACCCGTCTTTTCTAATTTGTTTATTTTATTAAACTTTCTGGACACCGGGTAGTTCGGGTCGAGGCCCGACATAAATTTTTTGAATTCTTATTTAAAAACGCTTGTAATGGTCTTGAGTGCATCCATCGCACCGTAGTTGAAGCTATGCGACCTCGCTCCGGTCTCCATGCGACCTCACCCAGTTAACCGTGCGGCCTACCTGGTGCACGATTAATTAATTAATTAATTAATTTACTACGTGAAATGATCAATAAAATATTGAAATTAAAATATTTTAAGTATGATAATTTTATTATGTTTATTATTATCATCATTCTATTTAAATTTTTAAGGGCCACGCGGGGTATCGCGCAGTTTCCCAACTCTTTAAACATAAAAACAATCAAACGAAGTTTAAATAATTATTTTAATGATAATAAAAATATTAATTTTCATTATTATTATTACAGTTATTATTATTATACTTATTATTATTATTTCATTTTTTTAGTTTCATTTCATTTTATTTTCTTTTCTTCTATTTTCTTTCTTTCTTCCCCCTATATTCTTTTCCTTCTCTTTTTTTCTTTTCTTTTTTTTCCTCCCTCCTCCTTCCTTTCCCATCTTCCCATGAGTTTTTTCCCCATCCTCCCGTGTGCATTGTGGGTTATCCTCCCTCTAACCCATAGCGTGCCACACCCCTTTTTCCTGGCCATCCCATCCCTCCGCTCTCTTCTCCCCAACTGGAAAATGACGCACCCTACTGGCCTCCTCGCCCGTGCCGTCCACCGACCTCCCATTCTGGTTTCGCGACCCCACCGCCAGCAGACCTCACACCTTCCTTCCAGCCGAAATTTCCCATTCATGCTGCCCCCTTAAATCCTGTCACATCACTCATGTCCTTCTCCGCGCCTCCCGAATGGCTTGCTGGTATCTCCCACATCCTCTTGGCGAGCAGTCCCGGCGAACCACCTGCGCACAGCCCCAATCGCACCCCCACATCCAGCCAGCCGTCCTGCGCTCCGTGTTGTTTCCCCTCCCATCCAATTACTCCTCGAACCTTTGTTTCCCCATCCAGCAAGTTCCAAGGTCGACGCGCCTCTGTTCCCAGTGTGCGAACCCTCCCTGGTGCGCTGCTCCCCTTGGCCGAACGCCTCCTTGGCGCGATGCTCCTCCTTGTAGGTGCAACCCCTCTGGTTAGGCCTATCCTCTTCTTTAATTTTTTTCCTTCTCTATTTGAGTTTTTGGTTTTACAGTGAGTTTTCAGTCCAGTTTTGTGGTTTATTTGTTTGTTTTGGGGATTTAATTTGAGGTTTTTGAGTTCGAATTCATGTGTTTGAGTTCGTGCTAGGTTCTTTAAGGTGCAAATGGCACACGATTGAGGTTTCACGCAAAAATTTGAAGATTCCACATCAATTTTCATGGTTTGATGTCAAGGTAGGTGGTTCCACACATATTTATTGTTTGACAAATTAATTTACGATTTTGATTGGTTTATCATGGTTAATTATTAGTTTTACTGCTATTAATTTGGTTGTTGTTGAGATCTAATGCGTCTTTGATTTGGTAGTAACATGTTTATGTTGCATGTGGGTAATTATTTTTGTGGAAAACTCATGCTGAACTATTTAATAGTGTTTTATAATTGTGAAAATTATTTTTTAGAACATGCAAAGAGTGCGAGTGGTGTTTTCTCTTAGCATCTATATGCGTCGGGTCATAAATTAGTTTTTGAGTAGATTTTTGGCGTTTTAGTCACGCGACGTTTTTTTTAATGGGTTGGAAAGTTATTCTGGTGGTTTTTTAACTGTTGTAATGGTATTTTCAACTGTGTGAGTGGAGTATTTAATTGCGTGCGTAATGCATATTGTGTTCTAGAGGTGAAGTCGTGTGCGTGTGGTTGTGTAAGAGAGTTTGGGTTAGTCTAGCCTGTAAGCGGTGTCTTTTCTCTTTTCAAAAATTTGTTTATGAAAATTTTAATTTTCTCATAAAATAATTATTAAGGGTGTAAAAGAAATTGTTTAGAGTAAATTGTGTAAATGTTTTTGGTGCGTAAAGTCCAACAACGTGTGTGAAAATTGTCTAAGAAAATCTTTTAATGGTGTGTTTGAAGTTGAAAGTGGTTTCTTTTACTGTGCAGTTGTTTTAATTAGTTGTGTAACTGATGCAGATTTAGTTTTATGATTTTTTTTAGTGTGTGCCTTATTTTAAAATGGTATTTATATGTGTAAGTGGTGGTTTATTTAATGATAAGTGTTTTTTTTATTACACAAATTGTTCAATTGAATATGTAACTTATGCAGTTTGTGTTTTGAAAAATATTTTGGTGTGTGTATGGTTTTAAAAGAGGGTTTGGGTGTGAAAATAGTGTTTTTGTGTGTGTAAGTACCCTATTGAGATTTTATGCATAAGTGTGACATGTGAAATGAACTTGAAACTTGTTTTACCACAAAGAGGGAAGCCCGAGTAGCTAGGAGGGTGGACTAGACTAGTGGGCAAGTGTTCCGGAGGTGACTCAACCCAGTTTCACTAACATGATTGATGATTGCAACACTAACTAAACATATTCCTTTCTGAGGGTCGTGGCCTTCTAAGCCACGTTTTTTGAGGGTCGTGGCCTTCTAAGACATGTTTTCTGAGGGTCATGGCCTTCTAAGCCACATTTCACTGAGACATGAAGATCTAGGGACCCAAGCTAGCTAACGCCCATGAGGCCTCTCCCATATTAGTGCTCATTTGTTACATTACGCTCGTTGGTGTGAAATGTTGGTTTTTTAAAAATAAGGGTGCGTGTGTTTTAATTTAAGTTGTTCCATTTGAAACTGTTTTCTTTAATTCCGTTTTCTTTTAAACTGTCCAAGCATCTATTTCTTTTCTTTAGTTAATATTGCCAATGTATTTGTTATTTAATAATTATGAATGGAACCTTTTATTGGGTGACATCCTACTGGGATCTTTTCTCACACCCTACATACACCTTTGGTTGTATGTAGGCCTTGTTCTCTTGTGTATTACAGGTTGTGACATTGTGATTAGTGAGGGTGGTTCGGGACGTTGTTGGTCATCCTGTGCAGGTTAATGTTGGTAGCTTGGGGATGCGGTTTCTCATGTTTCTTGGAGGTTTGAGTTTGAGTTGAGTTTATTTTGTTGTCGTTTTATTTTGGATGTTGGTTCAAGTTGTAAACATTTAATGTTTATTTTAGTTCAAGGGTATGTTTGGTGGTCAGTTCACAGTTTTATTTTATTCATCTTATTAGAGGTTTTGTGTTTATTATTTTGGGTAAATCGTTCACACGTGCTAGTTTTGATACTCGGGCACTTGTACCAGCCCGTGGGGATCGAGAATGCCCTTCAGGCCATGCTGCGAACCGAGTCGGGCATTGGGTCAGATGGCGACCCGACCTAGTTCGTGACAAAAGGTGGAGAGAGAGATATAAGGGGATATATGGAGGAGACTTGATAAATGGATTATACTATACAACCCAATTAGAAAACCAAGGGGTAAATTGTTAAATAATGATTCTTCCCTTAATACAAAAATATATCCAAACCCTAAATAAAATCTCAGTATCCCTCATTTTATTTTCAATAATATAACCACTAAAGTCTTAATGGATGGTGTTTTATCCTACCAAAAACATTATACCTTTATTTCTACAAAAATTCATTTTAATTCACTTGTTAATAAATATTTACAAAACTAATCACCATAGTTCAACTCTTTATAGTAAAAAACAATTACTTATTGTGATTTCAATTGAAAATTTTAAAATCCCATGTATTGTTTCAATAAAAGGTTGAAATTATCCTATAGATAAAAATATTCAATCATCAAGTGTTGATGTTTTCCATATTAGTGCAATAAAAACAATAATTAACATAAATTAACATAAATCACATTAATATAACAAAAATAAACACATATATTCAATCACAACCATTAATCTCATCATGTTTCTAAAATTCATGAAATATGAACATTTATACAAAATTAACCAAATCAACCTCAAATATTTTCATTAAATTCATACCATCATCTACTATAATATATATATATATATATATTCAACCTACCACAACCTTTCCACAACTAACCATAATTACCCTCAAACTTCCCACCACCACATATCATCACAACAGTTGTTCACTTAATAGTTTAATGAAATAATTATTTAATATTTAACACAGTTTATAAAATTTTATGGAAGCATAATAAATCATGCTTCATTAAACATCACTTCATAACTAACCATAAAAGGTACAAAAAATCCATTTCTTCCCCATTATATCAAATAACCCCTTTATTAACTTCTTATTTACGTCATCCTTTCATGCCAGTTAATTCCAATAATAATTTTACCCAATTACCCATCCTTTATTTATAATTTTATTTCATTTAGTTTCAATTTTCATGATCTATAAATAACTTCATCAATTATGTTATATATTATTATCCCCGCAAAAAAATTAATTAATTACCCACCAATGCATTAAAAATGTTATAAAAATTCACGAAACAGATAAAAGATATAGATTTTAATCCTTCACCTCTTAAAAATTAGGACTCAATCGTTGGGAATTATCTAACTTAAGGCTCCTTGGTATCTTAAAAATGGTCCTAGACACCTTGAGAGGTGGGTTAATCAGGGTGTGGATATTATTTTCAAAATTCTTCCTACCCCACTAGATCTTGTCCTCTTTATTATATGGGTCACATTATTTTCTCAGGTGTTTTTATATTGATCGTATTATTTTTTTATTTATCTGATGATGATGCACTAAAATAAAAATAGGAAATAAATCACAAGGATACACATGTTTTACTTGCTTCATCCTTATTAGGATATATCCAAGAAGTATAAAATGACAATGTTCTAATCTACCAAATCCATTAAGGCTAACTGCCAAAATATTGTCATGGCTAGATCACTTATATTCCCAATCTCACTACCTTTACAAGGTTTAGGGTTAGCTCAATAATTTCCAAAGGTTCACTACTTGAGTCTCTATATATGGATCATTGTCGATGGAATCAATCACGTTCTTACTATTACTTTTATTGTTACTTTTTGAATGGATTCTCACATAGTTTATGGACATGTAGGTACCTTTGTTGTCACTAATGAATACATCCTCAGTAATTGATAGATGTTTTGTTGAAGTTCTGATATCATCTGCTTGATGAATATCACTTTTATAAAGTTTTATTAGGCAATAACTTCTGAATACATTTTCGATGCTCACTACCTTTATGAATTTCCTTCCTTTCGTGAATCTCACATAGCCTTCGTGAATCCCATAACTTTTACAATGAACACCACTTTCATGAAGCTCAACCCACCTTCACGAAGCATACTTTTCTAATGAATCTCAAACACTTCTGTGAGGCTCACAAATCTTTCATGAAGCTTTTAACTTTTGGTTAGAGTTTTATAGACTTTGTGAAAAACCCTTCTTCGTGAACAATTTTACAAGAAAAAGAATTGTGAATCACCTTCATAAATTTGGATCCTTATAATTATAATTTAGTATTTATCTCCTCTTATAAAGGGGGTATATTCTAATTTATATGTATGGAATCTAATTCCAGAAGAATTTATCCAAATTGTCACTTTTTCACAAATCTCTCCCATATTGTTCCTGATGCTCCCAATTTTCATGAATCTAAAATGAATTTTCCCATTTGTGATGCTTCCCGTAGTCATGAAGATTACCATAAACCCCCACACATATGTGTTTTTCATTCATGATGCTCAATACATTCATTAAATTCCCTTTTTGAAACCCAGTATCTGTAGAACTCATGCTTTTACTAAATTTTTATAAGGTTTTAATGGAAATCTGTCTTTTTCAATGATATACATCCTCAAAATTTTAGACCCAAAAAATTTATAAAATACTGGGAAACAACATCACATTGTGTATGATTTTTTACCACTTCTAGGGAATCCATTCTTTTTTCATGGATATTTATCAATATACCATGTCAACAATATTTCTAGAAGACCACAACATACCTTGGAAACCGTCTTTGTCAACAAACACACCTAAACTAAACACACTACAATTTTACCTTAATGGAAGTTTTCCCAACACATCTAAATCATTACATATTGATTCATGGAAAACATTTCATGATTCATATATCCATACATCCAACCTATTAGAGAATGATAAATACGAGTTCACCAAGCCAATATATTTAATAGGTCAATAATTCCACTAATAGTATATCCAAGCTCTGATTTATTCAACTAAATGAATAAATCCATACAATTTTATTAAATATACCCAAAAACATCCAATAATTATAAAAAATTTTATCCCATGTAAAAAAATTTACTAGGGGAAAATAGATGTTTTATTTATTTAAAACAATTTTAGATTAATTTCAAAAAAATAGTGTGTCAATATCCAATAGTCTTGTTTTCATTGGTCATCATATCATTCAAAAATAGCATCAAGTTCTATATTCTTATAAAAATATCCACAACTAATTTACATATATATAATTTCAAACAAGATGTATCAAAATAAATCAATAAATGTTTCATAAAATATCCCAAAAACATGACGTGACACATTTCTCAAGTTGGTTAGCTGAAATCCCGAAAATCTCAACATGAATAACCATGGTGTTTCTTAAATAAAATTAAAATTATTTTGTTTTTCTATAAAAATATTAACTAAACAAATTCTCATTAAATATATGAATAAGAACGATGATGTATCAATAAAAACCATGAAATGTTATTATAAACCATGATGTGATTCAGTGTATATATAAACCAATAGTTGCATCAATATCCCTACTAGATGAACTAAAAACACATTCCAAGAATCATCCTCTTCTAAAATGAGCCGCATTATATGTCATACTCAACATTACATGATTTTCATATAAATTGAATTTCACTCAAAACTCAACATTTCATGTCATCAATTATTTTCCAACACCCATAATATTTATAAATTAAAAAATGAATAAACACATAGAAACCTCAACCAAAAAATAGAATAATAAAAAAACCCAATAGTTCCTAGTAACCATAAAGAAATAACATTGAGTCTCCCATCTCTCACGTCATAACCAACTAACTCACCTTAAAATTATCATCAAATATCTTATAATTTCATATAAAAATCCCTTATATTATACCCAAGATAACTAAACATAACCAATCCTAAATCCTAACCCTAGAGTTACATATTCATCTAAAGCACACATAATATAAAACTTGGAATACATACCCTAAAAGAAATTATTCAATCATTTCCTGGATATTATCAAATGTATTTTTTTTTTGATTTTAAGATAATTAGACATCATAGGTATTCCTTATAAAGAATAGTCAGGAGACTTTACTATTGGAAAAAAACTTTGGATTAAGGATTATAAATCTTATATTGTAAAAAAGTTATAATAATAGTGATATGTATGTGTCTTTATCTCAACCTGAACAGATAAATGATGTAGTCACACATATTATGGGAGAAGTTTGAAAAAATATTATGTTCAAAATATTCGTATTTATCTTTTACGCTCACTCTCAGTATTAAAGATCAAAACACATAGGAACATTTATTAGTATCAAATACTAGGTTCTATTTAAAAATATTATATTGATTGAAGAAAAGTATGGATAATTTTAACTCTTTTAATATTAAAGGCATTCATAATTTTGGTAGAAATAATTATCATGGATGACATAATAATATGATTATATATCACCTCTGACTAGGGCTATAGGTTGTATATATTTTCAATATTGGTTTTATTACAGTTGAAAAATATGTTCCTATATCAAATTATGATGAAGTAAATATAGAAGCCTATAGAAATTAATGGAGTTTTATCTTGAAATCATTATTTGACATAGTGTAAACTATGTTTATGGGACTTAACACTACCAAAGAAATTTGGGATAAACATGAAAATATTTTTTTATGGGAATTCTAAATTGGAGTAATCTAAGATGGATATCTAGAAAAAATATTTAAATGTGTATGAATAAATGAAAATAAAACTTTTAATGAATTTTTGAATAGTGTAAAAGAGATAGTTAGAAATATTATGGGTTTTGAAGACACGTTATATGATTCTACCATTTTCAAGAAGTTATTAAGAAACTTTCCTAGAAGATATTATGTAAAAAACATCTCTGGAAGAGAGATACCTGAAAGAGTTTTCATATAATTAGTTTCATAATATCCTTGTTCCTTATGAAATGAGAAGGGCTCCAGTTTTCAAAAATAGTATCTAGGAGGAAAAGTATATCTCATTAAAATTGATGAATAAAATTAATATCAATAAAAATAAATAAGATTTGTATAATTATTTTAAAAATGATATAGTACATGAAGAGTGGTATGAGAATATTATGTCTATTATTTCAATGATCTTTAGAAAATAAAATATAAAATATAAATTCAAATTGCTATAACTTTTTTAATTTTTTTGGAATTCAAAATTTTATTATTAATTATAAAAGGAATAAAAACAGTGATACTAAATATTATGAATAAGAAAATGTGGTTTTTAATAAGAAATATAAAAATGATAAAAAAAAATTGTTGATGGGTAGAATAAGTTTTCAAGATAAAAGAGAAATATTCAGAAGAAAAAGTAAAAGATGAAATATTTTTTCAAATAAACGAGTCAAAATATTGTATAACAATTAATAATAACATTATTTTAATGGATCACTATTAAAAAGTTTAAAGATTCTTCAAGTAGTACTGAAAAGGATTAAAAAAGTTATACACACCACATGTTGAAATCTTAACTAAAGGCTTGTCTACAAAAAACACCAAGAAAAAGAAAGGTCTTAAGATTCTGAAGAAAGAGGCTAAGAATAAATGGAAAATTAAATATGAGTTACTAGATAAATAGTAATATTTTATTGAATACATCAATCTTCTCGAGGTGAAAATTTCCTAACAAGTCAAAATGTTAAATAATTTTGATGAATTATTTTTAGAAACTAATGAGTAGTTGAATAAGGCACAGTTAATATATCATGATTTTGAAAACACTATAAATAAGTTGATATGGGATTATAATAAAACTATGGATTTACAACTTGAATTAACTCAAGATGTTGTGTGTGTTATCAAATAGAATAAGGTAAAATATATTTTTTTAAATACTAATGTTTTGTAATAGATTTAAATTTATATTCTATGTTCCAAGTACATATATAAGAATTTTCGCACAAAAAAATTAATTTTAATATAATTTTATATCAAAAGGATTTTATGTAAATTTGAAGAGTAATATTTACCCAATACATAGGAAAAACAATGTTTAAAACTCACCAAGAGAACAATAAAACTTTCCAGCACTAAATTAATATTATCTTCAACTATTTGGATTTAAATGATATTTTGAGTTTTTTGAAACTTATTTGAATAAATCCTAGGTCAATTAGTACAACATGTATTTTCTTTGGAGTAAAAGTAGAAATTAATTAAGGTGGATCTATCCTAAAAAGTAGGAATATTATATTAACAAAAGTAAATTTGTGGATACAATTATCCAAATAAATACACTCAATATAGATTTTATTTATTAGAATAAATTTGTAGAATATGTAACCTAGAGGTCCATTGTGTTGAATAACATATGAATACTCTTCTAGGAAAAATAACTCAAGCAATTAGTATTGATAAATTTACTATAAAATGAAACATAAAGAAGTCACTTCTTGTGGAGGTAGAGATAAAAGATATTAAAACAAGAATTTTAGGATACTTTATAGTTGTCTTTAATCCCATATGATAAGTGCAACAAAAATATTGAATAATATAGAAGTTCATGATGTAGGTTCCGTTAATTTTGGTATTGATAACTACTTGAAAATCAAAATACTAATATAACATATATTTAAGCATAAAAATTGATGATTGAGGACGTTTTATTTTTTGATCGGATCAAAAAAATATTTTTAGTTTTTATAAAACTGTGTTATTATGGTAATGAAGTTTTTTAGGAGAAATAATTTCATTATAAAAAATGTAATAGTTTTAATAAATATCACTAAGTTAATAAAAACAAGTTCCATTCTATTTCAAATTAGAAAAAAAGTTATTTACACTATTTTAGTGTAGAATATTCAAAAACTGAATATAATAGTGTTTAAATTAATTAATATCTTACCAATAATGGGGAAGATTTTACTATAAAGTATCTACATAGGTATAACAGGAAATAATTTGAACCATGTGGATTTTAAGAAACAATATCTATAAAAAAGTAATATTTTAAGACAGAAATATATATTGGTGTGTAAATGATATTTACGAGTTGAAGGAGGTAGTTTTTAAGAATTTTCTGAAATTTTTTAAAAATTAATTTTATCATAATGTTCATAGTTGTTGCAGTACACAAAAACTAAAATTTTTTCCAAATGGATTTGAAATATTTTTTTTAATGTTGATATAGAATAATTAGTTTTTTGGGAGATATATGAAGGATTTATCCTTAAAAGAAGTTGTATAAGGTTTTCAAGTTGAAGAAGACCATTTATGGGTTAATACAGTCCTATAGAGATAGATATTCTATATCGGACTACTGATTGAAGGAAATGAATTTCACTAAAGTGATAGTGTATATTAATCAATATCTAAAATGGACAAGTACAATTATTTTAATTATTATTATATGTGTTTATGACATAATTTTTTTAGTGACATTGATTATTCTTGTGATAAAATTTCATATAAAATAAAAAGAAGTTCTAAGAGGTCTATTCCAAGTTACATGATTTTTTTCTAAGATTACCTGTTGTTCAAAGTGAGAGTTTTATTTTTCTATCATAGGAAATATATTCCATGAAATTATTGAATAAATTATTCATATAAGACTCTAAACAAGTGTTTGTAACTACAACTACGAGAGAAAATATGAGTAAGGATTATAAAGAGAAAAATATAAATCAAAATGTGACAATAAGTCTTACTGGAATTATGTTATATCTCATACATTCTAGGCCTGATATAGTCTAGGAAATTAAATTATGTGAAAAGTTTCAAGGTGATTCAAAAGAATAAAATATAAAGGTTACATGGAGAATACTCTGGAATATCATTGGAATTGTGAGTCATGGTTTAGTACACAAATTATTTGACGAGATGAATATATATAAATATACAGATAGGTATTAGGATGGAAGTATAGATTATTGAAAATAAACATCATGAGTTATATTCCATTTTTGAGATAGTTGTGTGAGTTGGGATTGCTTGATAGAAATTTGGGTGAACCTAAGCACTATCAAAGTTAAGTATGTAAGGACCCCGACCCAAATAACACAAAGATGGTTCATTACTTTATTACATTAGTACTAAGTTCAAAATATCACATCCCAAAGGACCAAATAGATTAGTATATTTAAAAAACTAGATAAAAAATTTTGTTTTACATTACACCTTGAAGTGGAATACAATATAGAAACTATATTGGAAAAATCCATATTCTCCTAAATTATCCCTTCATGTCAATAATAATATACATATTGGAAACCTTGGGGAAAATAAAATATAAGAAAGGTCTGATATCAGGTTCTTAGTAAGGGTAATTATATAGTGGAATCTATCATAGATATAAACAATCTAGAAATGTGAATAACTAAAAACACATGCCATTAAAACATAATCTTGATATTAATATGGAAGGATTAAAAGTTGATCAAATAATTTCATATTAATAATCACATGAGAATGAAACGTAAACATGGATATTATAAAAGTTAAATAATTACATGTATTACCAATAACTAATCTTGTAATTAGGGAATACATAATGTAGGACATCATAAACATACCATCAAAGCTTCGACCAAGACACCATACATAATTGGGTAAGATATCATCCAATACTCAAACATGTTTATCTTAATTGACCTACATATGCATCAAGGGGCTATAGAGGGTCCCTCCTATCAATTAATAAGTTCAATTCATTCCTAATATGAAATGGGGGAAACATAATAAACATATACATTCATATTGAAACTATCATATGAAATTTTAATAACATTCCCCAAACAATAAACATAATCACAAACCATTAAGTATAATATGATTAATGGTATCAAAATATTACATAAACAATCAAAGAGATTATAAAATATTTATAAAAACTTGGTAGATGGTATCATAATATATAGACCTAAATTAAGAAAAATAACCGACAAAGAGTGTTGAAATTCACGAAAATACTATAATAAAATCATTGAAAATTTCCAGAGAGAAATACAACCTTTACTTTGAATTAATTTACTTAGAAATCCACATAATTAAAAAAGAAAAATATTTATTTGAAAATTAAATTATAAAATTTTAAAGTTCTTCTCAATACATTAAGGTGCTATGAGTGGGAAAATCCACACATGCTGTGTGTGTTTTAAAAAATATTCCAATTAAATTTTGAAAAGAAACATTTAAAAGAGTAAAAGAAAGCATGGGTGTTAACCAAATGAATTGATTTTTGTGTATCATCTATAAATCCAAATAAAAAAGTGTTAATAAATCATAAGATAATCATAATTCATTTTACACATAATCATAAAATTACATAATATTTGGAGTAGAAGTTTAATCTAAAGAATGAAAATTGGGATAAGAATTACCTTACCATTATGTAATCGGTCGGACCGTATGCCCCCATAAAAGTAATAATTATAAAATAATACATTGAATTAAAAGAATATAAATGTATTAGTGATACGATATTTAAAAATTAAGTAAAAAAAATCCACCCATAAATAATTTGTGTTGAATAGTGCATATCTCATAGAAATAAAAGTGAGATGAGAAGACATTTACCATATGTCTAAAAATATTCTTCACTTGTACTAAATGTATTAAAAAATAAAATTAGATTAATTAAATACTTAGATTATAACATATATTTTATTTATTATAATTTTAATAAGTTTATTTATAGCCTTTTTTATTATTTACAATGTTTAATTTCATTGTTATGGGAGTGTTTGTTTCATGGCTTTACAGTCGGTTTCCTTGAGTATAAAATATGGGAGTTCTTTTCAAATGAAAATAACTTCTACAAAAGTGAAATTATTTAGTATTAATGAACTTACATAAGATTATTTGATCTCCAATATAATTTTTTATATGGTATTACAATTATTCATCAGATAAAAGGTTGATGAAAATGTCTTAACTGTTTCGGTAGTTTTTTAAAACCATCATGAACTTGTGTCATTTTATTTAATATCATGTTTATATATTGGTTCTAGAACATGATATTAGTTATATTATATATATTTAAATTTTATTTAATAGTAATAATGGTTTTATTACTATCCTTGAAGGTGGTAATCGAAAATGAAAACCCATCATCCATGAAGGCTGTGAATTGACACCTCATGAAAGATGTTTTCATTTTTAGAATAAAGGGTAAGGAGAAGAAATTTTAGGATCAATTTAAAATTAACACAATAAAATCTTAGTATACAAATTAAACTATAATTATCATGTAACTTTGGATAGGTGAGGCAAGTTAAGTATAAGAAAAAAATTAAAATAGAAAGATATAGGGTTTTACCACTTGACGGTTGTCTCCTTAAGAACCTCATTAAGAAACTTCGAAATAGTCTTTTTGTGGGACCAGAAAGACTAGAACATGTTTAAGAGGTTTGGGAGATGAATCATTCTGAATATAATCAATATAAAAATCTGATATGGTTTGAGTAGAATAGGTGGTGATGGGTGGTATTTATAGTGGGAGGATAGGGGTGTTTTTATTATTTTACTCATTTGTTTATTATTTTGGCTCTAGAATATCAATAGCATTGATTGTTTTGATGAAGTATACAAACTAAGGAATTTTACTTTGAGATAATTTCCACTTACATTTTCAATGACTAAACCCTGAATCAAGAATCTATTTATTTAATTATAATGTTAAATACTATAAATTATCGTATTCCACTATTTATAAAATTAAAAAAATTTAGAAAAAAACAAAAAAATTATCCCTAACCATTTTCTAATGTGTATTTCTGAAAAATGGAGTCCATTTTATAAAAATAATTTTCGAAATATAGGAAATTTAATTTTTAAATAAAATCATTATTTTTTTGAAAAATACTGATTTTAATATTATAACTGATTTTATGACCCTTTGAAAATTTAATTATAGTCCCTTGAAATTTTCTAATAATTATAATGAAAAAAAAATTAATTTATTAATATATTTTATGGAAATAAATGTTCATTTAAATCATTATATTAATTATTAAATTGTAAATAAATATATATGTTTCAAAAAAACTCCAACACTCAATTTATCATTTCTAAAACATTTATTTACTTATTCCATGATATAAATATATCATACTTTCATATATGAGATACCAAATATATATTTATACCATCTTAGGTGTGGTTATTATTCTAACGGTCATATTTCTATTCTTAATAGCCATATTATTATTCCAACGGTCATGTTTATATTCAAAAGTACATAATGATTTTAAATCAAGTGTTTCCTGAAAAATAAGATATCAAAGATGTTAAATTTAAAAGTGACATACCATAAAATATTTGGGAGTTACATTCTACCCTCCTTCAAAAATTTCATCCTCCAAACTTACAGAATGTTTCCTCATAAAAATACTTGGTTAGTTATTCATCATAATTCCCTATGGTACCAATGTCACATATTCAATTTTATGATTTTCCCAATGTTCCTTTTCCAGCCGAGTCGTGTGACTCCTCAACACATGTTCTCTAGTTTCCAAAGTCTGGATAGGATCTTTACTGTAAGATAAATCATATTCTATTTTTATTTCTTCACAAGTGATATCATGCATTGGGTCTAGCTTGTACTTCCATAACAAAGAGATTTGGAACACATCATGTACTTTAGATAGGATTGGTGGAATTATCAAATGATAAGATAGGGATCCAATTCTCTCTGTAATTTCAAAAGTTCCGATATACACGGGGCATATTTTTCTTTTCTTACTGAACATTATGACACCCTTCTATGGAGATAATTTCAAAAATACATGATATACCGCATGAAACTCTAAATACTTTCACTGATTGTTAGTATAAAACGTTTTCTTACTTTGATAATATTTTATATGAATTTAAATAGTGTTTAACATGTCCTTTTATCCTCCACTAGTTCTTGTTCTATAAGATTCATTTCACCAAATTTATCCCAACAAGTTGGAGTGTGAAATCTCTTGCTATAAAATTCTTTATATGGTTTTCATTATATAAATTAATAAAAACCATTGTTATTGGAAAATTCATCCAAAGGGAAATACTAATCCCACATACCTTTAAAAGTCAAGTTATCATGATCTAAACATGTCTTCAAATATGGTAATGGTTCTTTTAGAGTTCCAATTAATTTTAGGGTGATAAGACGTACTGAAATAATGATTATTATCCAAATACTTCAAAAGATTCATCTAGAATTTTGATGTAAAATAAGGTTCTTGATCAAAAATAATCTGTAGAGGCGCACCATGAAGTCTTATAACATCATTATTATAGAGTCAGGAAAGGAGCTCCATTGAAAAGTCATCCCCTATTGCAAGGAAATGTGTATATTTGGTATGTCGATCAATAATTACCCATATTTGATCATTCATTCATATAATATTTGGTAATCCAGTAACAAAATAAAAATAAATGCCATCCCATTTTCTTTTAGGAATAGGTAGAGTTTTTATGACTCCTCTAAGATGTTTTCTTTCATTTTTTACCTATTGAAAAACTAAACATCATGATTTATAATTTGCAATATCCAGCTTCATATTATCCCACCAAAAATATTCCTTCAAATATATATAAATCTTAGTGTTACCTGAGTGTATAGAGAAATCAAAGCTATGAGCATCATCTAATAATTCTCACTTTAGCTCAGGTATAGAGGGAACATAAAGAATATTCCCAAATATCAAAATTCCATCTTCATATATGAAGTCTACTAATTTACCATCATTCATATCTTTATCTTTATTTTTAAAATTTCCGTCATCATATTGTGAAATTTTTTATCTTCTACAATAAAGAGGGGTTGGAAAACATATGAAAAAGTAGTGATGTCTCTACTTCCCTGGTAATTACCAAATCCATATTTTCAAGATCCATGTACATAATATCCTTTTAAATCCTCATTTAGTTCAAAACTGCATGATCCTTCTTGGTTAGTGCATCTTCTACCTTATTTTCCCTCCCTTGGTGGTAGTGTATTGAACAATCATAACCCCTGAGTAGCTCAAGAAATAATTTTTGTGTCATGATGAGTTCTTTCTATGAGAATATATATTTCACACTCTTATGATCTGTATATATCTCACATATTTCACCATAGACATAATGTCTCCATATGTTGAGAGAAAATATTTGTGATTCTAACTCAATATCAAAATATGGATAGTTCTGTTCATTAGTTTTTAACTACCTTGATTCAATTGTATTAACTGTATTATTTTGTATAAGGAAACAACCACATCATTTTTTATACGCATCACTATAAATCACAAAACCCTTATTTCCCAATGGCAGAGTCAAGATAAGATCATTCACTTGTCTCATTTTAAATCATTTGAAGCGTACTTCACATTCATTTTTTTCAAATATACTTAACCAATTTAAACATAATCTTGGTTAATGGGTTATATAATTAGAAAACAATATAAATGAAATATCGATAGTAGCCTACTAAACCAATAAAAATTTATAGCTCGGTTATGTTCATTAGTGTATTCCATTCTTGGACTGCCTTTTTCATCACAGGATCAAATGGGAATCCCTATTTAGAAACAATATGGAAAAGAAAACAAACTGTTTGAAGCCATAATTCAGACCTTCTAAACATCCCATATAACTCTTTTCTTCTATGATTCTCCTAACAATATTAAAGTGTATTTCACGATCCTCTTATCTTTTGGAGTACACTAATATATCATCAATAAACAAAATAAAAAATTATCAATATATTCCTTGAATACTTTTTTCATTATATCTATAAAAATATAGGTTTCATTAGTCACTCTAAAAGGCATTACTATAAACTCATAATGCCCATACCTTTTTAGAAATGTTTTCTTCAAAATATCTTCCCTATTTACACACAATTGATGATATCTGTAACGAAGATCAATATTTGAAAAAAATTGAGCTCTATTAAGTTGGTCAAATAATTCATCATTGCAAGTCAGAGGATACTAGTTATTTATCATAATGGAATTGATCTCGCTATAGTCAATGCATATCCTCATAGATCAATATTTATACTTAACAAACAGAATATAAATTCCCCAAGGTGAAACACTAGGGTGTATAAATCCCTTACCACTCAATTCCTCTATTTTATTATTTAACTCTATTAATCTCATCATGGAAATTATATAGGGAGTATTCAATATATGTCTTGCAGTAGGTATTAAATCAATAGAAAATTAAACTTCCCTCTCTTGAGAATGTCTAGGTAATTCCTCTAGAAATACATCAATGTATTACTAATCAATAGGTATATCCTAAATTTTAATATAACCTTTTTTATCAGTAGGTTTTATCTGGCCTTCTTCTACAAGAATCCCATTTTTAAGAGTTAAGGGATGTGGATCCAAATATGAATCAGATGATGAAGTATCCCCAGTAAAGATAAAAAATCCTATATCTTCATCATAACTCATAATTTTCCTCTCTTGGAAATATATTTTTTCATTATATTTAGAGAACTAATCCATAAAAAGAATTATATCAAAATCATCCATATGTATGATAATAAAATCATTAATTAGAAAACATTTATATTCCATAATAAGAATATCTAAACAAAAATTTGTTGCAGTAGGATTTCCAAAAAGATTTTTCATTGACAAATCCCTTCTTATGGTGAATTTTGAATAAATAATTTTTATAGAAAACATAGAATATATAAAAGAATTTGATTATTTTTAATTAATTAAATCTTTATCTAAATTTTAGGATTTTATTAAATTACATGATACCACATCATTATGAACTTTATCCTTTGCTCTTAATACTATATAATAATAACCTTGTTCCCTTTTCCTTTTCTATTGAAACTTTCATTGACCTATAGGACAATCATGTGCATAGTGTCTCATCTCCCTACTGCAGAAGCATTTCACATTGTTGACAACATTCTTTTCTATTAAATCATGGTCCGGATGGCCTTTTTATCCAAACTTGTAACAAACTCCAATTCCCAAAAAGAATTTTCAATGATGTTTCATTCCACGGTTATTGTAGGTTGGACGTTTTATTCTTTACTTCTTCCCTTTTGCCTCATTTCCGTTTCTATAGTACTCATCATCCCTCTTCTTATCTTGCTACCCTTAAGCCATATGGATTTAAAATTTATTTCACCATATTGATGGCACATGATAATATATCCCCAATTTATGAGACTGTTTGGGATACTAGTTCCATTCATTGAATAGGATTAAGATCATAAAATAAATGGCCAATATTTATCCTTGGTTTACATATGTAGTCCATAAAATGCATTTCTAGCCTTTTAGTGATGGTTTCACACATAGAAATATTTTCATACTCTAAATATCTTGGACTCAAGAATTATGTCTCCACATAGACTCATTGTTCATGAAGGGAATATTTTTCAAATAAAATTTTCTTATAAACCATTAATTCCATATTTTCAATTTCTTCTTTCTTTTTTTATTTTGAATTAATGGCCCCCATTAATTCATTTCTCCTAAGAGAATATAAACATCCCGAAAAACATTCTCCCTTTTGTTACTTCCCATAGTGTAAAATATCTTCTCTAAAGAACATATTCATTGTTACACTAAAATTTGGTATGTAGTCTCATTTAACTATGAAGGTTTTTTCCACATGAAGTTTTCTAACATTGTTACACCACATTGTGGACTGGGTTGCTCCATGCGAGTCAGGTTATTGATCATTACCTGAGTCAATTTTCCCTATATAGTTATAAGTAATTCATTTCTAGTTGTAGCTCTAGCTCTAACATCATTCTATTTAATATTAAGGCAATCCCTACTTGGAATACATGTGTTGATATAGTTTTCATTCCTTACACTAGGCTCCATTTATAAACAATTACAAGCACTAAACAAGTTTATGAAATTTAAAATCCAATGAAACACTTAAATAATTATGTATAACAAATATTAAAATCATAATCCAGGTCAGATTGGGAAAGTTTTAAAATTCCGTTATAGGGTTATATTTATCTAATCTATTCTTTCCCAAATCTAGTTTCAAGAGATTCAACAAAACTACCTATTATATAAACTGTAAAGATTCCAACCCCAGTATCCTAGAGACAGTGACATACTTTATTACATTGGTACTAAGTACAAGAGATCACATCTCAAAGGAACAAATATTTTAGCAGCTTCGTAAAACTATATAAAAACATAAGTTTTACGATAAAACATGGAATAGAATACAACATAAAAACTCCTTTAGAAATATACCTATTCTCCTACATTATCCTTTTATGTCAATCATAATATACATCTCTAAATCATTGGGGAAAATAAAACAAAATAAATATGTGAGATTAGATTCACAATAAGGGTAAGAATACAGAGGAAGAAATCATAAATATAAACAATTATGAAATTTTAATAACAAAAAACAAATTCCATTAGAACATAATCCTTAGCATAATATGGAAGGAGTAAAATCTGATCAAATAATTCCATATAAATATTCACATTAGAATAAAACAAGACCATGGATATTCTACAAGTAAAATAATCACCTATATTACTAATAACTAATCTCATAATGATGGACATCATAATCATACTATCAAGGATTCTTCTAATACATCCTATATAATTGGGTAAGACATCATCCAATACCCAAATTGGTTGTCTTGTGAGACCCACTGATACATTGAGGGTCTATAGTGGGCCCCTACAATCAATTATTAATTCCAATTAAATCCTCATATGAAAGGGGTGAAAAATAATCAACATATACGTTCATATTGAAACTAGCATATGAAATGTCAATAACTTTTTCAAAATAGTAAACATAATAATAAACCATCTAGTATAATATGATAAATGGTATCAAAATAGAAATTATATATTCAAAATGATCATAAAAAATTAAGTAAAATATGGTAGATGGTATCACAAGAGATAAACCTTAATTGATTAAAATATCCAACAAAGAGTGTAGACATATACAAAAAAACTCTAACAAACTCATCAAAAAATTAATCAGTGAAATACCAATTTTACTTTGAAATATTTTATTTAAGAATTAGTGAAAATATAAAGGAATAAATTTTAATTTAAAATGAAATTATAAACTTGTAAAGTAATCCTAAAGATATTAATGTTCATTTAAAGATGTAAAATATGATCATGTCATATAAGTTTTAAAAAAAATTATTTTGATGTTTTAAAAATACATTTAAAAGAGTAAAAGAAAGTGTGGGCATTGACCAAATGAATCTATTATGTGTATAAAATATAAAAACACATTAAAAAGTGTAAATAAAACTTAATAAAATTAATTTTACTCATAATAATTTCATGAAATTATAATTGTAGCAGAAGTTTACGAAAAATAATGGAAATTGGGATAAGAAATCCCTTACCACTTTGTGATCAGTCGGGCCGTATTCTATATAAATGTAAAAATAATAAAATTAAAAACTTAATAAAATTAAGATAAATGTATTCATGATATTATATGTGAAATGTAATTTTAATTACCCAACACACAAGTTATTAGTGTTGAATGATGCATATCTCGCACAAATAAAAGTGAGATGAGAAAACTCTTACCTTATATCTGAAAACATTCAGCACTTGTACATAATGTTTTCAAAAATAAAATTATAATCATTAATTTCTCAAGTAAGAAAATATATTTTTTTAATATTATTTTTAAGTTCATTTATGGAAATTGAAATTATTTATAATGTTTAATTTATTTGTTCTGGGATTATTCATTTCATGGATTTATGGTCGGTTCAATTGAGTATAAAATATGGGAGTTCTTTTCAAATTGGAATAACTTCTCCAAAAGAGAAATTATTTAATATTAATGAGCATAAATAATTTTCTATGATCATTTATATCATTTTTATATATGGTATAAGGATGATTAATCAGATAAAATGTCGATGAATAGGTCTTAATTTATTTTGTCGGTTTTTTATGACCATCACGAACTTGTTTCATTTTTAATTAATATCAGGTTTATATATTGGTTCCAAAACTTCATATAACTTATAATATGTATATTAAAATCCAATTTACAATAATAATAGTTCTATAACAATCCTTGATGGTGGTAATTGAAAATAAAAACTCATCATCCTGAAGGTGGTGAATCGAAACCTCGCGAGAGATATTTTCATTTATTGAAAAAAAGGAGAAGAGATTTGAGGATGGATATTTCATTAACACAATAAAACTAAAGTATATATATGACACTAGATTTACCATGTTACTTTTTATTGTGTATTTTATGGAATTATATGAAAATAAAATAAATTAAAAGAGAAAGAGGGTGGGTTTTACCTATTGACTGTCGTCTCCATGAGAACCTCCTTGAGAAACATGGAAATAGCCTTTTGATGATACTCGAAAGACCAAAACGCATTAAAAAGTTTTGATAGAGGATTTAGGTATAATATAAGTAATATAGAAAGCATATACATTTTTAGTTTTATAGGTGGTTAGGGGTGGAACTTATAGTGGGAGGAGAGGGGTATTTTTGAATATTTTATTCATTTGTTTATGATTTTGGATCAAGACTATCAAAAGTGATGATTCATATGACTAAGTACAGTAACTAGAAAATATTATTTGGATATAATGGCCACTTACATCATCCATCACTCAAACATGACTCATAAATTCATTTATTTACTTTTAATGTTAAATATCGTAAACTATTATATCTCACTATTCATAAAAAATTAACTATTTTTGAAAAATAAAATAAATTAAACCTTAACATTTTTAACTGTGTATATTAAAAAAAACTCCATTTTATGAAAATAATTTTCTATATATTATTGTTTTTATTTTTAAAAAAATCAGCATGTATTTGAAAAATACTGACATTAATATTATAACTGATTTTATGACACTTTGAAAAATTAATTGATGTCAAATAAAATAATCTTTTAATTATAATGAGACAAACAATTAATTTATGAATATACTTTATGAAAATAAATTTCCATTTAAATCATTATATTAATTATAAAATTGTAAATAAAGAGATATCTTTCACAAAAATACCAAAATTAAATTTATCATTTTTTTAAATTAGTTTACTCATTCTATGAAATAAATATATAATATTTTCATTTAAGAGATAACTAAACTTTATTTACACTTTAATATGCGATTTAATTATTATAATATACAAATTACTATTTCAAACGATCATATTACAATTCCAACAGTAATATTAATATTTAATATTATAACATTGTTTTAAACTCAGTGTTTCATGCAATATAAGACATTAAATATGTGAAATTTAATAGTTATGTACCATAAAATATTGGGGTGTTACAATGTATGTATAAGTTACAAAATAATTTACAAAAATTATTTAAAAGCAAGATCAACTGGATGATCTGAACGTGAAGCATTCTATACCATTGAAAATAGGTTGTGTTTAAAAGTTTCATAAATCAATCAAAGAATCTAATGTGAAACTATAGATAATTGTAGAAAATTTCATAGAGGAAATGAAAAGGGACATTTTTTAAGAGTTAAGGCTTAGAAGGCATGTTCAGTCCCTCCCTCTTACTTGATAATTCGTGGAAAATTCCCCCATAGTTCTTTTGAATTTATATTCTAATGGGAGAAATGTATAATAAACATGAAAATTTTGGTTAATAATCTAAATATATTTTTATTTCTCAAGTTTGGGAATTTTTTTAGTGTATTTTACGGGATTGATTCATGTTCACAAGCCATAATTTATGGATATAAGGGTTGAAATTATCTCAGAAAAAATTATTTATAGAGTAATATGTATTCAAGATATTTATATTTATTAAAATGATTTAATTTTATTAGAGTTATTATAGTTGAAAAAAATCGAAATTGGGATTGGAGAGAAAATAAAATTATTGAAGGATTATTGTGTTTTTATAATAACTATTGAGTTGAATAAAAGATGATTGAAAATGTTTTTCCGTTACATTAAGTTTTATGATGTTTTTTATAGATTATTTTAGAAGTATGGATATATTTTTTTGGAGTTTAATTTCATTAGTAATAATAATCAAGAGCTTATATAATATTTCTTAGAAAAAAATTGGCAAAGTGCAGTGATATGTAAGAAGAATTGCAAGATTGAACTGTGAATATAAGAAAAAAATTTGATGATACAAAACGATAACTCTAAGTATATGGAATAATTAATTTATGATTAACATGGATGTTTCAATGCTTATGTAAGACTAATTTTTAGGAAACATAAAATTAAAATGAGGTTTTAATGGAAAAATTATATTCATTAAACTATCACATAATATAAAACATGTGCTTTATCATATGTAACAAAAATTTAAATCAAAAAATTATATGTTTTTATTCACTAAACAAATATCAAGAAATTATATGATGATTCATGATTCAAGGTATTAATGGTTTCGAGATTAAAAGTCTAATATGTTTCAATGAGATAGATCCTTTTACCAAAATTACTTTTTCATGTGAGGATGACAATGAGGAAAATTTGTAGAATTTTTGCAGGCTTGAATAACTTAAGAATTTTATATTTGTGGAGATTTAAATATAGATATAAAATTTTTTCTTCATTTAATGATATTTAAAATTATTTATAGGAAAATATTTAGAATCCATTTATGAAGATTGATTATGGGATATTTCCACAATTAATATTCGACTATTTTTAATTAATATTAGGATCATGATGTCATAATTTTTCTAGAAGTTTCATAGTCTGAATATGAGTAAATACACTCATGATCATTCCAGTATTTATAGAGATAATATTATTCAATGTAAATTAATGATGAGAAGATATAAATTGGAAAAAACTAATGACCTTATGAATCTTTTTAAGTCATCCGGATTTCGGAGTTCTTAAGATAGGAGGGATCTTGAATATATTATTATATTTTAAAGGATTCGAAAGATATAACATTCGTTTTGAATTATTTTGGAATCAATTGATGGTATTTTCATTTCTTTTATAAATACAATTATAAGATATAAGAATTAGATATAATGAATAGTCAGGAGACTTTATTGTTGAGAAAAAGTTTTGGGTTAAAGATGATACCTTCCCCCTTGTAATCACTTTATAATATTAGTGTTACATTTTTATCTCAAAATCACTCAGAAGTCAACAAGAAAATAGTCTTCATATTGATGGGGGATCTTATAAATATCTCATGTGCCTTTTTTTCATATTTATCTTATATATACCGATTAGTGAGAGAGTTTTAAATATTGATATAACTCAACCTTAATTAGTTAGAGATGATTATTTCAGCAAGAAATTATAAAAAAGTATGTAATATTAATTCAAACACCACTCCCCCCACTCAATATCAAAAATTAGATAAATTTGTAACTTCATATTCAAGTTCTAAATGATCACAAAAACAAGTGATATGGGGTGAATTAGTTGTTCACTTTTTATGAGCTTCAAAACATTTAAAAATTAACCCCTAAAACCTATTAAGATTAATTTCATAAAAATATTTTAATAAATACTCATGCATGTAAATGTAAAAAATTAAGTAAAGTACATAATATTTATAAGGTCCGGCCTTAGTGTGAGAAACTAGATCCTTTCCATATCCACTTCTGTGGGACTATGGAAATTCACTATTAAGAATAAATGAATACAACTTATGCCAAATATTATTTGAAATATTATTTCTCCTGATAATAATGATTATACTAACCCATGTTAGTTTAAAAATATTTCTATTAAAATAATTGAGAAAAAACAAAAGAATAATAACTTTGTACGAACTACTCCACAAAAGCTCTTCCCATAATCCTGAGTTGGATGTCGCTAGGTCTGATACTCTATGTCTGATTAGGATGGGTCTGATAGATTCTATATGAAGAACTCATTCTCAATATTCATTACTCAAAATCTTCTCAAATTTTCAGTAATATATTCCTTAGTCTTATCATCGTAGTCTAGTTGTCTCAATATGATGTTTCTCAGTCTGATAAAAAAACATTTATTAGTCAGGCCTTCTTCTAAGATATGAGTCCAGAAAGAACTTTGACACAAATCTAGAGCACTCCTCCTTTTCTATTCTTAATAAAAAGGACCCAAAATGAAAATGAACACTTCCTCTATTTATAGGTGACTCATAATAGTGAAGAATGTAAATTTAAAAATAATCTCGCTTAACAAAATTTCCAAAATCCAAAAATTTAATGACTTAAACTTTTAAAAAAATATTTGTTTCAAGAGAAAATATGTTTTATATTATTTTGTTCTCAACAAAACTATATCTCTTTATTAATGAAGTGAGTATAATGGGAAATATGACTATTAGGATTTGAACGTTATATGATCGTTGTTCAATATTACTGTTGGAAACTATACTTGTAATAATAATTTTAACATTATATTTAGTTTTTATAATTATAAATTAAAATACATAACTAAAGAAAAAATGATAAAGGATGGCCTCAACTAGTAGATTTTTACCTTATGACTATCCTTTTTCAGAGATTGGGATGGAGGTTGCATCGTTAGGGTTTACAGTAACACCCCAAGAATTTATGAAATAGATTTTTTTAACTTCATTTATATTTTTTGGTGTACACTACCCCAAGATTATCTTGCATTATACACAACACCGCATTCACATTCAGTTCATGCAACACTATTCTTGGCTTGTGTTATGCACAATTTCAAGTTATTTTGATAGAATTCATTTCACGCAACACGAAGTATTGATTTTTTACAATGTATAAAAGTGATATTTTTGGATTATTATATACGCAACACCAAAGTATGTTTTCACTAAATGTAACACTGACTAGGATTTCATTACATGCAAGAGCGGCCTTCCTCGATAGCTTGCATTGTACAAAATACCAAGTTTCACTAAACAACGATATATTTTTAAGATTTTATTTAATGGGATATAAACTTTCCATTATGAATAATATTAACCACATTTTTAATTTTATATAACATTAAAATTTCTCTTATATATTTTCTATAACATGATATAAGAACAAAATTAATTTTTTGGATAAAAGAAATATGTTTTTCAAAAAATGAAGTTTTACCCCCTTTTGATGGCGCACCCATTTTAAATCTAATTTCGACACTTATATAAGTCAAATTTGAAAAAATAAACCACTTATTTGGAATAAATACATAAAAATTTACTTTTTATGAATTTTTTGTATTTTTCTGACAAAATTAAAAATTTAATGAATAGTGAAAAATATTGTATTTTAATTCAAAACTATCTTTTCATCTAACTTATTTACCTAGATATATTATATTTTTAATTGGTTTTAATGTTTAATTGGATTATATTTTAATCATTTAATCCTATTTTGTTCATTATAATTAATTTCACATTTAAATTGGACATAAACACAAGAAAATCTTTTGATAAGTTTTTACTTCTAAAAAACTTGTTTTTGGTTTTGACAATAGGAATTAATCAAAAATTAGTTTCTACCAATTAGGTGTTTTGAATTATGAAAAATGGATTCCATATTTAGAATCAGTGGGTCTAAATTATGTAAATAGGTTACTTTTATTTTAAGATATTATGAATAGTAACTACTGTAATTTTTATTTACCACAGCTAAAGGTAAATCAGGTAAATTTTGGGAACTAATAATATGAAAAAGAAAATAAAATTAAACTAAAACCTAAAAAATCCCAATATATGAATAAAATTATACCCTTAAAATCATTGTTTTGAAACATAGTCATTTAATTTCCAATCGAAAAGGAAAATGACATATATATTAATAAAACTAATGAAAGTGACAAAATGTCGAACTCACATTTCTTATAAGTACAATAATTTTAATATATGGATAACCATGAGATATTTTCAAAAATAAATAGTACATGAAAATATATTATAATTACCTACATCATTGTAATTTATTTCTAATTTTAAGGAACCAAATAATTAGCTTAAAGTCTTATTCTTTGATGATGTAAAAAATTAATTAATTAATGAGAAATCAATGAAACAATTTTCATTAAAATTATAATAACCTTGAAAATTTCCAAACACATGAATATATTTTATTTTTTGAGTATATATCAACCATAAGGATCCAATTTTAGAATTATGGACCATTTTGGAGCCATATATAATAGATTAGAACAAATATATTATTTTATTTTAAGTAATGTTAAAATTGTCAAATTCATACTTTAATGTTGGGTTCTCAAGAAGATAAATTCGACTACATATATTATTCTAAAATATATTAAATTTTTCATCATAATAGTATTTTTGTAATTTTAATTTATCAAATATTTATTTTAATTAATTAAAAAATATTGATGTAGTAATTATTTTATTAAGGGAAATATCAAATAAATGTTATTAAAAATATTAAATTAAAGCTAGTATAGAGGAATTAATTTTTCAAATTAATTTTATATATTCCCTTGACCCCTTTGGGATATAATAAAATATATTTTTTAGGATAAAACCATATCTTGATATTTCAAAAAATCTGTGAAATGAATAGTTTTAAAATTGACACAATTGATATTTTGTTAAAATAATGTTTTATAAAAATATTTAATAATCATAAAAAAAATTTAAAAAACATATATAAATTATGATATCTTCTAAAATGTTATTAATTTTTAATTTATGTTATAATTTAAATCAATTATGTAAATATTGTACCCTTTTAATATTGAAACATTTGTTATCATAATTAATATGAAATAGAAAAACATATTGATAATTAAAATGATAGTGTTTAAATTGACATAAAAACTTTTCTATGTTCAATTGGTTGATGAGATTTAAATTTTATCATATATTAGCTTCCAATATATCTCATTTTTTAGGTATTTGGATTGATTTTCTAATTATTATAAATTATTAGTTTCAAAAATTCCAAAATTGTCCCTCACCCCAATTATAAAAGGACACATCCTCCCTCATTTCTCCACAACTCATTAACCCTTAAATTTCTTACATAAACTTCCCATTTATCTTTAAAACTTCTCTAGTTATATTCAAGAGTTTATTTTCTTTTCAAAATACCAACTCTAGTTCCATTAAGAGGTGATCTAAAGAGATCACATCAAAGACGGGGTAACCTCTTATACTTATTCCTTCATATTTCTTTCTATTTATGCTTCTACTTCACAAGTTGTTTCATTATAGAATAATACCTATAGTGTTACTTATATACTTAGAAGTTATTATAATTATTAAATAACCATATTAAACTTTATATCCATCCTATGAAAGAAAAAATCATCACACGTGTGTACATACTGTTTACTGTCTCCACGTTGTGTTGTACGCTGTTTTTCACCACCACCTTACTTGGATGTGTATAATATTGGAATTAATAAATATATATTATTATTATAAAATGATATTGATCCTGAAATTTTATACACCATACACTTAAAAACCATTCAAAAACTTTTCGAACGATATCGTCGCTCTTGCAGACGTACGGCATACCGTCTCCACAATACGATGTGATTCATTCTACAATATCTTCATTAATGAAAGATTATATAAATGTACAGAATGAATAAACATGGTATATATTGTGTTAATATAATTTTATAATGATATAATTGTTACCTAAGAAGGTGAACCAGAACTTATTCGATAAAACATGCATAAGAACATAAAGCAGTTAACACATGAATAACGAGTAACAATAAAATGTTACTAATAAACAATGATAATATGATCATATATGATATCATAAAAATGAATATACGTATGTAATAATTAAATAACATTATTTAAATCAGTATATATGATGTTTAGATAAATACGTAGCATATCAGACCTAAGGTAAGGGATTATTTTGTCTCACTTTTATTTCTGTGGGACATATTCCATATACAAAGTCTAATTCATTTGTGTGGTATTTATGTTACCAGTGAATTTTGTTATTATTATTATGACTAAAGTTATTATATTTACATAGGAATATAATTTTTTTATTCTATGAGAATTAAATTCAATTAATTATAAATTGGTAAGGTATAATTTTGCAATCTCATTTTTATCAGAGATTGTTTATACAAAAGTATTTACAGGGTATATATTTATCATCCAAGTCAATGTCTTCTAAAACAAATTTCATAAAAAAATTCTATTATTATATTTATGTTTCAAGTCATTTTTAAATATTTTTTTACTTTTACTACATGTTATGGAAGAAATATTTCTTTTATTTACCATACAAGGTACTTTTTTACTTTTCTGGGAAAAGTACAAGGTGAATGTTTTTTAACTAATACAGCATGAACATATTTTTACATATCCATAACTAATTATTTCCATGAATATTCCTCTATAATTATTCAATTGTATTTTCATCTAAATTTATTTCTTTTAAAATTGGGTGTCATTTTGAGAAAAGAAAACATTTTTGAAGAATAAGGATATTTTCCTCAGGAATTAAGCTCAAGTGTTATATTAAAATCATTTTCCATCTAAGATGACATACGAGTTTGTTTATATACCTATTATTACTTTGATATGATTTTGTTTATTATGGAATTATTATTATGAAATAAATATATTTTAATTGGATTATGATGGAATGATGTTTAAGAAACCCATTTTATTTCACAGGATATGTTATGATGAATGTTTTTTGTTTTTGTGACACAGGAAAGAATGATTTCACAATGAGATGGGTGGGACCTATATATATATCCAATTAATTGGGAAAATATTTATATCTAACAATATAAACATGTCTGTAATGGAAAGTAAATCCAGTTTAGTAATACATGGCTAGAACAGCAAGTAAACCCAGTTCAGTAAAGGATATTGTCCGCCCTAATAGTCTTGGCAGCAATGCCTTGGCTACTAAGAAAATCATATTATGTGTATATTTTTTTTCTAAAATTCCATGTTTTATATAAATGATATTTTATCATGGTCATTTTCACTTATTATGTATGACTTATGAACTGCCAATATTTATTTCTTAACACAATATTTTGATATTTAATCTTTATATTCTTGTTTTTACATTCTATTATTTATGGTTTGTTTTATGTTCTCAATGTTTACCCTTATTTAGCATTTACGCTCACCCTTTTTATTTTTTCTTTTCCCCAAGATATAAATATTGTTTTTTGGTTGGAAAAATAATGGTTAATATCATTATGGGAGATGTTTGAGATCTTTCACCAAGCTAAAAATGTGTTTCAAGTTTCCAAAGACACTAAACTAAAATGGTATTTGGGTGTCCTTATGTGTCATGTATTAAGTATTATTCAAAAGTAATGTAATTTCCATGTACGTGAATCTTGGGTTGTTATATTTTATCTTGACCAATCCCAAGACAAGCTTCAACAAGGAAATATTTAACAAAATCACCTATGGGATAAGTACAAGTTAATGAAAATTTCCACTTGGGAAATGTTAACTGAGCTACCCCATGAATCTATCTACATCACAAAACATACCCTTAGGTCCTATGAGGGTGTTATAAGGGGTTATTGGTTAAATCCCTTGTTACTTAAAGTGTAATTTAATTGTATAAATAAAATGTTTATTCTATCAATTCTATTTTAAGAATAATTTTTCTTAATAAAATTGAGATTGAATTTGATTAATTTATTTTTCGGACAAAAATTGTACTTTATAGAGAATATATAAATATTTATAATAAAATAATATATAATTAATATTACTTATTTTAATGAAAAAGTATGATAAATTTTATTATTAAAATATAAATGATATAATAATGTTTTTTTTCAAGTGTCATAAATTTTACTATTCATTTTCAATCTAATATTATCTTTAATAAATAAGGATTTTTATATTTAAAATTAAAAATTAACATATTTATAAAATTATTATGTTTAAATAATCATCATTATTTGAAATAATCTTGTTGTTATTTTGTTAGGGTGAATTTATTGAAATTTTCTTAAATACTTTATTTTTTGTGAATAGTAAAAATACAGTTTGAGTTTTTCAGTATGTTTAATGAATTCATAATTATTTCATAATTATGGCACAAATAATTAAGCATAATACATGAATTTAAATAAATTATTTTATTAATATCAATTATTATAATATATTATAATCAATTTATAAACCTAAAATTTTCTTTCCAAATTCTAAAATGGAAATGTTAACTTTAAAAACATTATTTAGTTGAAATGTTACTTTTCCACGCAAAAATATGTAATATAAAATTTTGGTAAAATATTTTTTGATTAAAATAGACTAAAATTAAACCAATGTATCCAATTCATTTTAAAATAACAAGGTAAATTCCATGGTTTTTCATTTTCCACAACCACAGTTTCCAAGCCCTATACATGGAAATTAATAAACAAATCATCCCCTTTCCTTAGTCCCCCAAGGTTACAATACTCAAGTTTTAGGTGTAACCCTTTCAGGTAAGGGGATTATCCTTCTTTTCTCTTCATTTCAAGAACCTCTTTTTGTGTATGTCTTCTGAATTTTATAGTAACTGTCTTATTTATTTTTTATTCATTCCATTACATAAAAACTATGTTTTATAAATTGTAGAAACTTTTCCCCTCTCATTTTACCCTTTTTTAAAACCACATTTTATACCCGTTATGTTACTAATTTCGCTTCTCAAAATTTTTCTCTTCTCCTCAAGAAATTCCCTTTTATTTTATTTTTGTGAATACCCTAACCTATTTATTTTTTTTGGGTTTTTCACCAAGATTTATAAATGAGTTATTTTATTCTATGAATGATAAACATAAAACCCACATCCCCTTTTGTGGTTTAAATATGAAATAATAATCCATTCATTAAGCATTTTTTTAAAGACTACGATTTTGATATGAAACCCATTTTTTTATTCCCCAAAGGTTATTTATGAAATTTTTTATTATGATCTATGTGAATTATATTAATTAAAAAATATTAATAATATTCACCGATATCGCTCAAATGCGATGTATAAATAATTTAAACTCTATAGATTACATTTTTTATGATACCTTGTTGAATAAACTTGGTAATATTTATGAAACCGAAGGGAAAAACTTTGGAGATATGCTTATGAATGCCTCGTTATATTTTTTTAGAAAAATTTACATGTTATTATTCATGTAATTATTATTATGATATAACTTTTCTCATTCCTTATCATTTTGACTCATGTTCTTATAGATATTCCTCAAGATCATAAGTAAACGGTTTAACTAGCTTTCTCTTATTGGGCCATATGCCCATGCATTCCCTTAAAGTATGTCACCTAGTTTTGAGATGATGTAAATGTAATTGGGATGAACCTTTGAAGAAACCTTTAAATTAGATCAAATTTTTTTTTTAAGTTTTCATGTATTATATAACTTTTCTCCTAGAAAATAAACATTAAAAGACTTTATATTTTGTAACATCCTAGATCCGGATGCCACTAAACTGGCGCTCCATACCCGGTTGGTCACATGGCCTCAAGAACATTTCCCCAAACACCAGAGGCTCCGGACTAAAAGTGAGAGCCAAGGGTTTGATAGTTGGGAAACTATTCCATCATTGGAAGTGTGTAACAGAGTGGGATAATAATGTAAAATAGTGGAATCATTAAATACCATAAAAATAAAACAAACAACAGAAGACTAATAATAAAGATAACCAGAAGTCACAACATACAAAAAAATGATTATTTTTGTCGCATGTTTTAAGAAATAATCCAAAATAGTATACACTATATTCAGATACAAAATACATTAACATAGTAGAGAAATAAAAAACAAATATCAGAAGCATCATAAGCCTCGGCTTGGTCAAATTCTCTTTTCCCCCTAAACTGAAAATCAAGTACTTGTGGAAGGGTGCGTTCCATTATTGACACCTATAAAAATATAATTTTTTTGGGCCCAAATGTATAAAACAAAAAGGGTGTGATAAATAAATCTTAGTAGGAAACCACCCAAGATATGTTCCTATCTTTTATTGAGTATATGCAATAGGTAGTGTACAAAAAGGAAAATCAGTAATCTAGGAATCACCCAAACGTAAAAAATCCTAAAACTCATGTTCCCATATATATTCAGTTATTCTTAATTAAAAAAATCTAATATATTTAATTTTAAACATCACATGATTTTTCCTTAGATCGGAAATCCCTCATATCATGTAAGCACAACAGTTGTCTCAAAAGACCATCAAAATAGTAATAAAGGATGACTGAATCTATGATTGTGATTTGGCTTAGCAAAAGCATTATATGGCTTTCCACAAGATATTATGTTCAAAACCTTTCCCACAAGCATATAAAAACCTATCTGTAGGCATAACACAACCTCTCCCATAGGTATAACAAATCCTTCCCCGTAGGCATAAAAAATCCTCACCCATAGGCATGACACGACATCGCCTGCAGGCAGATCACAATCTTGTCCACAAGCATATCACAATCTCACCCACAGGCATATCACAATCTCACCCACAGGAATATCACATAACAGGCATGCATTAAAATTAAAACATTTCAAGGAAAACATTAATCAATTCACATGGTCAACAATCATATCACAAGCCTATCAGTAATATAAATAATTACATGGCTTAAAAAACCTATGATCGCATGGGAAATTTATGTAACAAATGAAACATGTGAATTGATCTATCACACGGAATAACCAACCATTATATCATGTGTCATCAAATTCAATTGACCAATTCCATTTTTAACAACCCATAATAGATAATACATGGCTTTCCTCATGGGAAACCTAGGAAAAACTACTAAACATATATCATTCAAGGTAAACTCACCCACGGGGTGTCCCATAATCAAATAAAACAACCTCAAAAATTATTTATATAATAAACCTAATTACCTAAACAACATTAGGCAATAATATGGGTCAATTATCAACAAATATGCACCATAAAAATGGGTGTGCAGTACTAATCCACATATTAACTACTCGAAAATTACCAAAAGGCATAAGAATACCTACTTCATCCTAATGTGACTCCCCTCATCCCGCGTCAGCCTCTAATTCATGGTAGAAAAAAGAAGATCTACAATATGAGTTAAAATACTCAAGTTCTACTAAATTTATCAAGAGAAAAAACACAAACAATGGATCAATGGGAATAGAGAGATTACCTATTAGGTTCCAACGCATCTGATGGCATTCAAATCAGAGTTCAGATGGAAAATTTGGAGGAAAACATCCCTCGGCGATGCTGTTCAAGAACCCGGATATGGGTTCTGTCCGTATGATGAAACAGAAGGATAATGCCCATTTTTTCCAAAAAAAATAAAGTTACACGATGTTTACTTAAAAATATAGGTTCTGTAGTTCCATTTTCTATAAAGGTCCCGGCCAGACCGTAACATGGCATGTGCTGGGAAGTACAAGGCATGTATACATACTACGGGGCATGTACTGGGAAGTACGGGGCATGGACCTATACTACAGAGCATGTACATAAAAACATATTGTGTGTAAAACTCTTTTTACTCCACTAACTTAAACGCAACATAAAAGAAAATATCTAGACCATAAAGGAAGAACCGGGTTCTTACAAATTTCCCCCCTTAATGAAAATCATCCCTGAATTTCTCATCCAAGGGTGGTGAAGAAAAACATGAAATAAATCTGGCCACTGTGATCATACATCAGACTCCCTCTCCAATGTCTCATCATGAACTCCTCTATGTAGCCATTGCACACACACTAAAGGAACAGACCGACCACGGATAACCTTTATGCTATGATCCACAATTTGAAAAGGATGATCCTTAAAAGACTCATCAACCTATAACTCACCCTCCTTGGGTTTAAAAGAATGAGATGGGTCTGAAAAAGTAATGTCGCAGCTAAGACACATGGAATACTTCATGCATAGCCCAGTACATCTGAGGTAACTACGTCTGATAGGAAACTGGCCCAACTCTCTCCAGAATATAGAATGACCTAACATATCTTGGTGAAAGCTTACCCTGTCTCCTGATCTTCTTGTGTCACAACCTTAGGGAAACATGTAGGAAATCACAATATCTCACCTTGAATTATAGAGGTCATATTCGGTGATTAACAAAAGATTTTTGATGAGATTGTGTAGTATCCATCATCTTTTGATTCAATTGAACCTACTTAGTGATCTCCTAGAGAAGACAATATCCCATTATAGCTACCTCTCCTGCCCCTAGACAACACAGGGGTGATAGGCACGGTCAACCATAAAAATCCTCATAAGGCTCCATCTGAAAAATATTATGAAAAATGTCATTATAGGCAAACTCAACCTAGGGTATGTGTCTCTACCAAGAACCCCCAAAATCTAGGATATATGCATGTAGAATGTCCTCCAGAAATTGAATTATGCACTTTGACTGACTATCCATCTGGGGGTGGTAGGTTGTGCTCAAGAAGCACATATTTACCCAACACACTATGTTCCCCTTTCTAGAAAGAGTAAGTAAACCAGTCATCCCTATCATAAATGATAGAATTCGGAACCCCATGTAGTCGTAAAATCTCATAGATGTACAACATTCCAAGCTCATCAACACTGATGGTTTTCATGATTGGTAGGAATAGTGCAACCTTCTTGATTCTATTAAGAAAAATACATTTGGAATCATTACTACAACACCTCCAATATTGGAGAACTCTACCAAGAATGCCCATGAGCATTCTAGTGATGCTTGTAACATAATTTTCCATTAATTGAAAAAAAAAACTGAACATAAATGGTGTCATAACAGTAGCCTCACATCAATGAATGGTAAAACCCTGATTGATCGTATAAAAAGAGGTCACACAATCTTTCCTCAAAATAAATTGCAAACTATTACACCACATCCACTTTAAATTGTTCGAGTGTTTAAACTGGTCCACTGAAACCAAACACAATGAAAAAGAAGGATAATGAGTCAAACCATAACTGGATGACTTATCTCAGAACACTCGACATAGAAGGATGACGTATTTCAACAGAACACAACATCTACTCCCAAGGAACCATATGCTCGTAACAATCCTGTTCATTGAAGCTCATACTTGTCTCTTAGTTATTCTTCATTTTCAATTCACCCCTTGATCAATTAAAAATGTCATGCCCCAACATGAGTAAAAGAGTAATTCCATATCCATGACATTGGAACCATTAAGTCTTTTTGAAACATCACATCTGATCCTAACTATAAGTCTGAGATATCATCAGATTCCTCAACATAAAGTCCATGAAATTCACCAAGGTTGTCCATACTCCCCGTTATAAGTGATACTTTGGTAAAATTCAAAAATTACACATAAAAAAACTGACTAAAGCCATAATGGAATTCACTTGGTGTTTAAGTCGAACAAAATGGTAATCATCCATGATTCCATCCAACAAGTTCCTACACAAGAACCCAAGTGTCACTTAGGGTTAAAATGGCCACATTTTAAATTATGCATCCATCGCATAACATAGAAAGAGATCACGAACAATCCCAAAGGCTTTCAACTGTATTGTGGTGCATAACATATGCTCTCTTAGGGAATCCAAGATGAATTCAAGATAAGGGACATGCTCACATCTTAATAAAGATCACACTAAGAGGATTACATAGATCACTAGAAAATGATAGTTAAAACACTACTGGTTGACCTCCTGAAATAAACTCGGCTTCACATGATGACACATCGTGATTTAACCAAACCCAATGCCTTTATACCAAGTCATTTCATTGATAGCTCATGGTTAACCACCGAGGTCCATTCATGATAATTAGTGCCTCACAAGGGTTGCAAACACAGCCAAAACTCAATGACATGAATTAGGAATCACAAGTATCAAAGGCATTCAAGTAGAAACGACCATATCCAAATGGTCCTTAATTGTGATCCTTGTACCTGGAAGAACACATTTAAACAAAACTGATGTGGAACTCCCCACCAAGGATTGTCTTAAATGTCAAGAAGAAGGAACAAACACTCTCAAACATTCTATTTCAAAACCAACTTAAATACACAATTGTCATCCCACAAACCATCATCACTTCTTCATATCACTTGGCATGAAAACCCAAATTTAAACCGATTGGCATGTCAAAACACTAGGGTCCCATAAATTCCTCCTGGGTAGTAGGACAAAGCTGGTTCCATAACTCTCAGGTCACTCTACTCTGGAGATAACATGAGAACATGCACAATACCTCAAAGATCAATGACTTAACTGAACTCAACAAATTGTTTCACATTTAACACTTGATAAGTACCGTTTATGTCAACATATAATACCCCAAGTATACACGAACAAATGGCACATTATGATTACTATTTATATATTATCCACCCTACGCATTCTACTACTAGATCATTCACAAAAGAACTACCTCAAAATCATATCATTAACACAACCATTTACACTGATGACGATATACCAAGGCACCCATCACTTATGGAAAGAGAGGTTCACATGACCTCTTAAGAAGTCGACGATGCTCGAGGCATGTCCAACCTGCCTAACCAAGCATTCCTTAATGGTCATTACCATATCAAGGGTTAAGATACAAGGATTTCTCATCTGAATAAGAGAATCCTCTCTAAAAACAGAATTTCCTACCATGGACAATGACACCTGAGCGGCACCCACGTCAGAAATCTCACTTTGTATAACAAGACAACAATATTTAAGGTTGATACCTTCCATTGGCCATCCCCTTATGAAGAATAAGAGTCGGCTCATGGAACATGGTCAGGATAAACATATTTAATAGGTTCAAATCCCCCTTTTAATTAAGCCAAATATAATATAAATAGCCTACCGATGATCGCTTACGTATCTGTTCCAAGTCATAACTCCAAACAGTTAAACTACCCTTACACTAAGGTCTCTAGGAATGATAAAAACACATATCTAAAAAGAAAATATATCCAAACAGGAAAGGTCAACACCTTCCTTTAAGAACTCACCATTCTGCTTCCCCCATGGGTTAGGTGTAAGAGTCAAATGATGAGGGGTACTACCAAAATCCCACTACTAAGGTCATGTTTGTTCCACTCAAACATTGAGAGGCATCCTACTTGGAATCTTCCAGGTAAACCTGAGCAATGAAATCCTACAAAGGACCCTTAGAAAAAAATATAGGAATCTTACATCGGATCCTCAAACGATAAACAATAGAGGTATCATACCATAGAGATCCATGAAAATGGTTTATAGTTATAAGGATACTACTGAGGAATCGAGGGATCAGAAAGTAAGAAAAGGCATCCCTCTGAGGATCCTTGGTAACCAAATTGAAGATAAATAAATATGACACAAAATCCTCTTCGTTGAAACATAAGTAGATGAATCCTACACAGGATCTTTGATAACAACTAGTCACATAGCTTCATATTTCAGAAGGACACATCTTACAAGGGATACGTCCTCAAAAAAATATTGGGAGATATCTCACAGCTCATCTCAGATCAATGGTCTCAACTAGGTTGGTCTGAACACCAAACCAATCATTCATGCCATGTTTCACTCTCATGAGTCAATTGGAAACCATAACTGGAGGAAGAACCTCTCCATTTACATAGAATCCCCAAAACACCCATTAGGATTCCTCCGGATGCTCGAGAGGTCTCACCATTGTGATATATGTGGAAAAATACTTATAAATGACTACTCTTGGATCTAAAACTCACAATGGGGAAATAAAACAGGAAATAACCCTTAAGGATGCCAGAAAAAAAGAACTTAGTGTGTAGAAACCACACATGGCATGTACCCTTAATCTCTTAGATAGACATGTAGTCCCACCAGCCTAGGTATGTAAACATCCTAGGTATATGGAATGTCATCTCAACATACAGTGTGTACTAAATTTCTCCATACTTCCCATGTACTTTCACATGGCTAGAGTCAGATGATGTCTTCCTAAGTAAAACTACACAATGTGTATCTACCGTACACGGCATGCACTAACAAAAAACCAACAACTTGTGTTCTCTCTAACATGGATGAACACACCGTCAAATACCGCATGGCATGTAATCTGAGTACACATCATGTACTTAAGAAAAATTATCTCTTCCCAAACAAAAGAACACATGGCTTGTGTTCAAAGCATCCCACGTCGTGTTGTCTGGGTTTCTAGATAGTAAAACTTAGAAACCTCCCTATAACCCCTATTTTTGAACAATAAAGCATTGTTGTTCCAAATTCTGATTGGTGGGGGCCCATATTCCCCACGAATCAAATTTTGGAATCCACTTATACCACATTACAAAACTATCTCTATCCCATGGAAAAAATATGATCCAAAAAATACCAATCCAAGAGGGCCCATATTCCTTAGGGGCCAAAGTTTTGTGTATATCCAATTAAACCAAAAAACTTACCAATACAACTCTCACAAAAAAAGTTATACCTATCATGATACCTATCACAATAGCATGCATCTCTAGCACAACATCAATCACAACATCATGCGATCATTAATTCTCTCTAAATTCCATGGAAATAATACAAGGCATGTAATTTATAAAAAGTTCTTACATGATGCATGAGATGGAATGACCTTATATTATAGGGTTTCAAAAAAATAAAACCACAATAATATCAATATCAATATCACAAAACAACTTCATCACCCAATGGTGAAATCAAATCCACTGTAACAACTCAAAATCAAAAAAACACAAGTCAATTCAAGTCAATTTGGCATTTCACTGTATGTGGGGTAGCTACACCCAGACATAGTTTATTACCAAACACCATTTCCTTCATTTCCCTATCTAATGTTACCAAAAATTAAGTAAATCAGAAAAGAAACTCCCCTGATACCACTTTGTAACACCCTGGATCCGGATTCCACTAAACTGTTACTCCATACCTGGTTTTTCACATGCACTCAAACACATTTCCCTAAATGCCAGAGGCTACCGACTAGCAGTAAGGGTCTAGGGTGTGATCGTGTGGAAACTATGCCCCTATTGGTAGAGTGTAACATATATGAACAATAATATACAATAGCAAAAGCAGTAAATACCATAAAATTGAAACAAACAACATGATACTAATAATAAAGATAACCAAAAGTCATAACATACAAAAAAATTGATGCTTCCTATCACATGTTCTAAGAAAGTAGTAAAAAATTATACACTCCATTCAGATATAAAATAAAATACCATGGTACATAAATACAAGATAAAACATAAAAGCATCACAAGCCTCAACTTAGTCTCATTCTCTCCTGGTTCTAATCAAAAATTCATGTACCTATAGAATGGTGATTTTCCTTGTCGACACCTGCAACAATATAATCTATATGCGCCCAAAATAATAACAAAAATAGGTTATGAGAAATAAAACTTAGTATGAAACCACACAAGATCTATGCCGATCTGTTAGTGAGTATATGAAACATGTAGTGTATAAAAAGGAAAAGTAGTAAACTAGAAAGTGCTCAAAGGAATCAATCTTACAAGTCCAATATCAATTTATATTCCATTCGTGTTCATTAAACAATTCAATTACATTGAGTTGTAAACATCTTGAGATTCAGCCTTAGCTCAAAAATCCCCCGTGTCAAGTATACACAACAGATGTCTTGAAAGACCATCTAAATAGTTATAATGGAATTCTGAATCCAAGCTTGTTATTTGGCTTGGAAGATGTATCATAAGTCTTTTGACAAAGTATTCTATCCAAAACCTCACCCGCAGGCATAGAAAAAACCTACCCATAGGCATAACACAATTCCTCCCATAGGTATAACCAATCCTCACTTGTAGGAATAACAAATTCCCGCCCACAGGCCTGACACAACATAGACCACCGACATATCACAATATCAACTGCAGTCATATCACAATATCACCTACAGGAAAATCACAGACTCACCCACAGGAATATCACATAACAAGTTCATGTGTAAATTAAACTATTACATTGAAAACAATGATCAATTCAGGTGGGCATCAATAATATCATAAGCCTATAAATCATATAAACAATTACAAGTCTTAAAAAAATATGCTCACAAGATAAATTTATGTAAAAAAAGAAACACGTGAATTAAACTATCATGGGGAATAAACAATCATTATCTCACCTGGAATCACCTTCAATTGACTAGTTCCATTTTTAAAATTCATAATAGGGAATACAAGTCTTACCTCATTGGCAGCCTAGGCCAAAAGGCTAAACATTGGTCATTCAAGGTATGTGTACCCAGGGGCGGGCCATAATCAAATCAAATAACCTAAAACTTGATTTATATCATCAAACGAATTACCAAATCAATGTTAGGAAATAACACAGTTCAGTTATCAATAAAGTGAAACCCTAAAAATGGGTGTACGGAACTCTGGCACATATAATCCACTCGATAATTTGCAAAAGGCACAAGAACACCTACCTTATCCTCAGGTGACTCTCCTCATCCAATGTCTTCCTCTAATTCAAGATATAACAATGTAGATATAAAAAATGAGTTAAACACTCAAGTTCTGATAACTTCTTCAAGGGAGAAAATCATGAATAATGGATCTAGTAGAATCGAGATCTTACCGATTGGGATTCAACACATCTAACAGCATTCGAATTGGTGTTCAGACAAATATATAGAAGTAAAAATGGCCCTCAGCACTACTATTCATGAACCTGAATGAATTTTCTTCTTATAGGAAAAAAATGATGCTCCTAACCATTTTATTGAAAAAAAAAGAAAAGTACATGACATGTAATTTAAATTACACACTATGTAGTTATTTTTCCATATAGGTCCTGGCCACACCATCACACAGCATGTACAGAGAAGCATAGGGTGTTTACTCATATTACATGGTGTATACTGGAAAATAAATGGTATGTAACAATATTTTTCATCCACTTAATTAAACACAACTGAAAAGATAAGATTCAGACATTAAAGGAAGAACCAGGTTCATAAATACTACCCCCATTAAATCAATTCTTCCCCAAATTTACCTTAAAAGGGTGGTGAATAAAATGAGAGAAAAACTCTGGCCACTACAATCATACTTCAGACTCCCTCTTCGTGGCCTCGTCTTGAACACAGTCATGTTGCCTTATAACTCACACTAAAGGAATTGACAGACCATGGAGAACTGGTGTTCCATGATCCACAATTCGAAAAGGATGATCCTAAAAAGATTCATCTACCTATAACTCAACCTCATAAGGTTTAAAATCATGAGATGGTTGTAAAAATTAATTCCACAACTGAGAAATGTGGAAGATTTCGTGCATAGCCTAGTACCACTGAGGTAACTAAAACCGATATGATAATGTCTTGACTCTCTCCAGAATCTTGAATGAATTGATGTATCTCGTTAAAATATTACCCTATATCCTGATCTTATTGTCTCACATCCTTAGGAAAACATGTAAGAAAACATGATCCCTGACCTCAAATTCTAGGGTTTATCTACGATTATCGACAAAATATTTCTGATGAGACTGTGCAGTAACTATCCACTTTCGACCAAGGGTATGTGTCTCTACTAAGAGCCCCCTAAATCTAGGAATCATTCCTAACGTATGTCCTTCAACACTTTAATCATGAACTCTTTCTGGCTATCCATATAGTGGTGGTAATATGTGATCAGAATCACCTGTGTACCAAGCTCCCTTTGTATCCCTTTCCAGAAATAAGAAGTAAATTGGGCATCCCTATCTGAAATGATATAACACAAAACCTCATGCATTCGTAAAATCTCATGGATGTAAAACCTTCCAAGATCATCAACACTAAATTTTTCCTTTATCATAAGGAATAGTGAAACCTTCATGAGTCTGTTAAGAACAACACAATCAACCTCATTTCCAAAAAACCTCTACCATTTGAAAAATCCACAAATCACACCCCTGAGCATTATAGAGACGCTTCCGACATGATTTTCCTTTAACTTGGAAAACCTGATCAAATGGGGGTCATAACGGTATTATCATATAAAAGTAAGGTCAAACTCTAATCGAACTCATAAAAAGAGATCACACAATGTTTCCTCAAAAGTCATTGCGGACATTTACACCACACCCACCTTAAATCATTGGAGTATTTAAACTAGTCCACTAGAACCAAACATTAAGAACAAGAAGGATAATGAGTCAAACTATCACTGGATGACTCATCTTAGCATGCCCAGCATAGAATTTTGATGTCTTGCAATAGGACATAATGCATGCACCCAAGGATATATATGCCAACAATGATCCTGTTCACTGAACCTCATACTTATCTCTCGGTGACACTCCTTCACCAAGCCATCCCTTGATCAATTAAAAAGGTCATGCCACAACTGGAGTAAAATCATAATTCCAGATCCATCCCATTGGAACCATTACCTATTTTTAAAACGTCACATCCGAAACTTACTATAAGTCCTAGATAACCTTATATTCATCAACTCAGAGTCCAAGGAACTCACTAAAGTGGTCCATACTTCATGTTATGTGTGAGACATGGGTATAAGTCCATAATTCCATATGAGAGCATTGACTGAACCCAAAGCAGTATCTGCCTATCATTCACGTTAAAGAAAATAGTAGGCATCCTTGAGTCTATCCAAGAAATTCCTACATAGGTACTCAAGTATCACTCAGGGTTAACCAGTCCTCATTTCAAACTACGCATCCAGTGCAAAACACAGAAATAGATCATGAACTAGCTGAACGTATTTAAATTGTAGTGTGACGCATAACCAATTCTATCTTATTGCATCAAGGATGGCTTCAATATAGGTTACATGATCATCTCTTAATAAATATCACACTAAGTTGATTTCAAGGATCTTCAAAAAATGATAGGTAAACCACTACCGGTAGAAATCTTGAAAGAAACTCAGCTTCACCTACTGACGCATCATCATTTAATAGACCACAATTCCTTTATCCCCTAGAATTTCTATGATAGATCAGGCTTAACCACTGAGGTCCATTAAATATCATAGGTGCATCATAAGGGTTACACACATAGCCAAAATTAAACAATACAAATCAGTACTGGAAATTATCTAGGGAATTAAATTAGAAATGACCATCTCTAAATGGTCCTTGATTGTAATCCTTCAACCTAGAAGAACACATCTAAATAGAAATGATGTGACACTCCCCACCTAGGAGTGTCTTAAACATAAAAAATAAGGAACAACTTCTCTCAAACGTGCTAGTGAAAAACTGAATTAAACACACAAGTGTTATCCCACGAACTGTGATCACATCATCAAATCACTTGGCATGATAGATAAGAGTTAATTCAACCAATGTGTCAAAACACCAGTGTCCCATAAAGTTCTCCAGACTAGTGGGATAAACTTGTTTCCATAAATATTAGGTCACCCTCCTCCAAATATAACCTGAGAAGATGTAGAACAGCTCAAAGCTCAATGATTTAACCGAACTCAATAAATCATTTAATATTTGACACTCGATGGGCATTGCTTATGTCAACATATAATACCCTAAGTTTACAAGGAAAAACGGAATATTCTTGGTACTATTCATAGGCTATCCACCCTATGCATCCTTGTACCAGAAGGATCACACAAGAACTGTCCGAAAATCATATCATCAACAGCACCATTTACATGGATGAAGATGTGCCAAGTCACCCATCACTTATGGAAATATAGGTTCACCTGACCACTTAAGCAGTTGAGCATGCCTGAGGAATGTTCATCCTACCAAACCAAGCATTCCTCAATTATCATTCTCTTATAAAGGGTTGAGATACAAGGATCACTCGTATGAACAAGATCTTCCTCTCAAAAAACAAACGTCCTACTAGGGACAATGGCATATGAGTAGAACCAACGTCAAAAATCTCACAGTGGAAAACAATAAAACAAGATTTAAGGGTTCTACCTACCATGGTCTATCCCCTTACAAAGCATAATCATTGACTCCCATAACTAGGTCATGAAAAAACAGATTAACTAGGTTCAAAGGCCCTTTTTAATTAATCCAAAGATAAAAGAAACAACCTAAGGATGATCTCCCACATCTTCATTCTAATTAATAACTCCAAATAGTTAAACTTCCCTTACACAAGGGTCTCTAAGTGTGAGAAAAAAATCATAGCTCAAAATCATAGATATCAAAAAAGGAAATTTCAACACCTTCCACTAAGAACTCTCCCTTCTGTATGCCCTATGGGTTTGGTCTAGGTTTAAAACATTTAGGGATACTACCAAAATATCACTACAAATCCAAGGTGTGGTCAAGTCAAACACTGAGCGACATCCTACTTTGGAACCTATAGGTAAACATGAGCAAAGACATCATACATGGGACCCTTATAAAAAATCAAAGGAGGAATCCTACATGGATACTCTAATGTTAACCAACAGAGGCATGCTACAACAGGGATCCTTGAAAACAGTTCATAGGTATAGAGATCCTAATAAGGACCCCCTAGATCAAAATGTAAGAAAAGGAATCCCATAGGGGACCCTTTGTAACAAGACAGATGATATCCTCTAGGTTGAAACATAAGCATAGGAATCCTACATGGGATCCTTGATAATAACTAGTCTCACGGCCTCATATGCCCAAAGGACACATCTCGCAAGGGAGACATCCTCAAAGAATAAGTCATGGGAGATAACTCACATCTCATCTCAGATAAAAGGTCTCAACTTGGTTAGTTTGAACACTCAACCAATCATTCACGCCATTTTTCACTCTCATGTGAAAACTGGAAACGATAATTGGAAGAAGATCCTCTCTATCTAGATAGAATCCCAAAACCACCCATTAGGAGTCCTCGAAATGATCCACAGGTTTCAATGTTGTGATCTATGCAAAAAACTACTTGGAATGGAGTAATATCAGCTCCAAAACTGATGAAGGGGAAATAAAATAGGAAAAGACCCTTATGGGTGCCAAAAAAGCAGTACACGGTGTGTAGAAACCACAAATGGCATGTACCCTCAAGCTCTTATATAAGTGTGTACTCCTGTCGGCCTAAGCATGTAAACATAATAGGTACATGGTATGTCCACCCGAAACATGGAGTGAACTCATGTTCTTCCTCTTGGGCATGTAATTCCACATGGCTAGAGTCACATGGGGTCCTCCTAAGTAAAACTACATGATGTGTATCTACCATACACGGTGTGCACTAACCAAAAACCAACAATCTGTGTTCTCTATCACACGGTCGAACATATGGTCTAATACAACACAGTGTGTACTCTGAGTACACATCTTGTACATAATAAAATTTATCTATTCCCAAACTGAAGAACACATGGTGTGTGTTCATAGCATCACACGGGGTGTTGTCTGGGTTTTCGTTTAATAATCCTTAGAAACATCCCTATAAACCCAATTTTTTAAAATTAAAAAAATGGTATGCCAAATTCCATTCTGTGGGGCCCCATAATCCTTGTGATCCAAATATTGTCATCCACATATAGCAAATAACAACACAATCTATATCCCATCACTAAAACATGATCCACCAAATTCTGATCCAAGAGGGACCGTACTCCACAGGAACCAAATTTTGGAGTATATCCAATTCAACCATAATATGTACCAATACACCTATCACAATAGTAGTTATATATATCATGGTACCTATCACAACATTATGCATCTATAGAACAACATCTATCACAATATCATTCCATCCATAATGTTCTCTAAATAGCATGGAAATAATACATGGCATATGATTTCTAACAACTTCGTATATGATTCTTGGGATGGAATACCCTCATCTCATAGGATTTCAACAAAATAGAACCAAAATATTATTCATAATAACATCAAAAAACAAGTGAATAACCCAACAGTGAAATAGAATGAACTTTAACAACACAAAATAAAAAAATCACAAGTAAATTCTAGGTAATTTGGATATTCCCTCTATACGGGGTAGCTCCTCTCAAGAACAGTTTATTACCAAACTTCATTTCCTTCCTATACATATCTAATAAAAAACAATAATTCAAATCAAAAAATAATCTTCTCTGATACCACTTTGTAACATCCTGGATTTGGATGCCACTAAACTAGTGCTTTGTACCAGGTTGGTGACATGACGTCATGCACATTTCCCCAAAAGCAAAGGGATTTTGACTAGCACTAAGGGCCTATGGTGTGATAGTGGGTAAACTATGACCTCATTGGAAGATTCTAACATATCAGAATAATAATATATAATAGTTTAATTAGTAAATACCATACAATCGAAACAAACAATGGAAGAATGATAATAAAGATAACTATATGTCATAACATACAAAAAATGATGCATCACATGTCCAAAGAAAGAAGACAAAATAGGATACAATGTAATCAGATACAAAACACAATACCAAGGTACAAAAATAAAAAAGAGAATACAGAATCATCGTATTCCATGGTTTGGTACCATGCTCCCCTACTCCTAAATGGAAAATAAAGTACCTGTAGAATGACGCTTGCCCTTATCAACACCTTCAACTATATAATCTGTTTGGGCCCAAAATCATGACCCAAACAAGGTGTGATAAATAAATCATAGTAGGCAACCACCCAAGAACTGCACCTATCTGTCAGTGAGTATATGTAATAGGTAGTGTAAAAAATGGAAACCAGTAAACTAGGAAGTACTCAATAGTAAACAATATTACAAGTCCTTTTTCCATTTATATTCAGTTCATGTTCATTAAATAATTCAATTACATTGAACTGTAAACATATCGAGATTCAACCTTAGCCCAAAAATCCCCTGTATCAGGTAATCACAATGGATGTCTCAAAATTCCATCTAAATAGTTTTAAGGGAAGACCAAATCCAAGCTTGTGCTTTGGCTTGGCAGACGCATCATAAGGCTTTCTACAGTATATTCAGTTCAAAACCTAACCCGAGGGTATAGAAAAAACATGCTCGTAGCCATAACACAACCTCGCTCGCAGGCATAAGCAATATTTACCTCCATGCATAACAAATCCTCACCTGTAGGGATGACACAACATCGCCAACAGGCATACCACTATCTCTCCCCCAGGCATATCACAGTCTCCCAGCAGGCATATCATAATTTCCCCCCACAGAAATATCACATATAAATCACACAAGTAAATTGAACTATTACATGGAAAACATAGATAAATTCACATGGGCATCAATCATATCAAAATCCTATCAGTAATATAATCAATTACAAGGATTAAAAAACATATGCTCACGTAGGGAATTTATGTAACAAGCATAGCATGTGAATTAAACAATCACAAGGAATAACCAATCATTATCTCACATGGGATAAAATTCAATTCACCAATTCCATTTTTAACAACCCATAATAGGGAATACAAAGCTTACCTCATAGGAAACCTGGGCCTAATTTCTGAACATTGGTCATTCAAGGGAAACTCACCCACGGGGTGGACCTTAATCAAATCACACAACCTCAAACATGCTTTATATCATCATACCAATTAACTAATCAAGGTTAGAAAATAACATAGTCGAATTCTAAACAATGTGACACCTAAAAATTGGGTGTGTGGCACTCCGATTCATATAAACCACTCGCCAATTTGCGAAAGGAACAAGACCACCTCCCTCCTCCACATGTGACTCGCTGCATCTAGCGTTAGCCTCCAATTTATTATAGAACAAAGTAGATGTACAAAATGAGGTAAAACAATCATGGTCTGATAAATTATCGAGAGGAAAAATAAAAAATAACGAACCAAGGGGAATTGGGAGCTTACTGATTGGCTTACAACGCATCTGATAGTGTTCGAATCGGAGTTCGAATGGAAAAATGGGAGGAAAGTGGCCCTCAGTGCTGTTGTTCATGAACCCAGATGAGGGTTCTTTTTATATGAAGAAACACGAAGCTACTACCCCTTTTAGCTAAATAAAAAACAAAATTACACACTATGTAGTGCCTTTTTCCATACAAGTTCTAGCCAAACTATCACATGGCATGTACTGGGAAATACAGGGCGTGTACCCATTTTACATGGTGTGCACTTGAAAATACAAGACATTTAACACTCTTTTTCCTCCACTTATGTAAACCCAATCCAAAAGACAACATCTGCACATTAAAGGAAGAATGGGGTTCTTACAAACTCTCCCCCTTAAATTAATTCATCATGATTTTCCTTTAACTGGGAAAACCCAAACAAAATCGGAGTCATAACTGTGGCCTCACAGCAAAGGACGGTCGAACCCCGAATGACCTCATTAAAAGTGGTCACACAATCATTCCTCATAATTCATTGTCAAAATTTATACCACACCCACCTAAAACTAGTAGAGTGTTTAAACTGGTCCACTAGTACCAAGCACAAAGAATGGGAAGGATAATGAGTCAAACTGTCACTGGCTAACTTATCACAAAATGTCTGACATAGAAGGCTAACGTATTGTAACAGAACAAAACTCCTACTACCAAGGAACCATAGGCCCACATCGATCTCATTCACCTAAAATCATACATGTCTCTCAGTGAACCTCCTTTTTCAAGTCACCCCTTGATTAATTTAAAAGGTCATTCCACTACATGAGTAAAATCATAATTCCATATCCATCCCACCTGAACCATTACATGTTTTTAAAAAATCACATATAAGCCCAACTATAAGTTTGAGATAACCTCATATTCATAAACTCGGAGTCCAAAGAACTCACCAAGGTGGTCCATACTCCCAGTTACAAGTGAGACTTTGGTACAAGTCCAAAAGTCCACATAAGAACACTGACTAAACCTTGAGCAGCATCCGCCTGGCGGTCATGTCAAAGAAAGTGGAAGGTATTCCTAAGTCCATCGAAGTAATTCCATTAGAAGAACCCATGTATCACTTATGTTTTACCAAGAATCATTTAAAAATATTCATCCATTGAACAACAAAAAAGATATCATGAACTATCCCAATGGGTTTCAACTGCTGCACGATGCATAATTAATGCTCTCTTAGTGCATCCAGGATGACTTCAAGATATGGGACATGATTGTATCTTAAGAAATAAAACAATAATATCATTTCAAGGATCTCTAGAAAAATATATCCAAACCATTATTGGTCGACCTCTTAGTAGAAACTTACCTTCACTTGTTGACACATTGTCATTTAACCAACCACCACACCCTTATCCCAAGGCATTTCTGTTATTTCTCACACTTAACCACTGATGTCCATTCATGATCATTGGTGCCTTATAAGGGTGGCACACACATAAAAAATTTGACATCATGAATCAGGACTCGCAAGTCTCAAAGGCATTCAAGTAAAACAGAACATCACCAAGTGGTCCTTGATTGTGATCCTTCAACCTAGATTAACACATTTAAATAGAACCGATATGACACTCCCCACCTAGGATTGTCTTAAATGAAAATAATAAAGAACAACTGCCCTTAAACACACTAATTTAAAACCAACTTAAATGCATTAGTGTCTTCCCACGAACCAAGATCACTTGGTCATATCACTTGGATTGAAAGACAAAAATTAAACAGACCAGCATGTCAAAACACCCATGTTCCAGAACATCCTCATGACCAGTAGGATGAACTTGGTTCCATAACACTCAGGTCACTCCACTCTAGAAATAATCTGAGAACATTCACAAAATCTCAAATCTCAATGATTTAATTGAACTCAATAGCTTTTTTAACATTTAACAATTGATGAGTACCTCATATGTCAACATAAACTACCACAAGTTTATAAGAAAAAACAGCACCTTATACATACAGTTCGTATCCTACCCACCATATACATCCTAGTACCATATGGCTCATACAAGAACTATCTCAAAAGCACATCATCAACAAAACCATTTACATGGATGACAATGTACCACGTCACCTATCACTTATCAAAATAGAGGTTCCCATGACCTCCTAAGTAGCTGACCATGCCCGAGGCATGTTGAACTAGTCAAAACGAGCATTACTCAATGCACATTCCCATATCAAGGGTTAATATACAAGGACCACTCATCCTAAAAAGTTTTTCCTATCTAAAAACCATACTTCTTACTGGGAAAAACGGAACTTGGGAAACACTATAGGATCTTGAAAACTTTTCCAAGGGAAGAAAATACTCCCACAATCACTTTGTAGAAGGAAGAAAATATTCCTACAAGACTAGTAAAGAAAGTGGACTCAAATTGAGTTTCTAACTTTGGAAGAAACTTGGAGGGATTGAATTTATCAAAGAGTTTTAAGTGACTCATGTACCATCACTGGGAAGGGTTCGCAGACTGCACAAACTATGAACCGCCTGTACATAGAATGACCCATGAGGTTATAGCTCATAGAGAGATATCTGGTGAACCCAGGCACCTGCAAACCACATCTCTGGTGGAATAAATAACATGAATTCCATCCACATATTGTCTCATGGAATTATTATTCCGAAAATGAAGTAAATTGGCAGGGTTTCATGAACCATAACTCATAATTCATAGACTCCACAAACCCCGGTTGATAGAGTCTTCAAAAAATCAAGATATCACATCAAGGGATTCTGAAAATGGTTCCACATCCCCATAGATATGACTGCCCCAATTCTCTATAAAATGATCACAAAAGGAATTGAGAGATGACAGACAAAGAAGGGACGAAGGAGACACTAGAGTTTGAAAGAAAGAATTTGGAGTGGATTCTGTCTTCAGTCTCGAATCATCAGCTAAGTCAAAATTGAAAACCGCATTTTCATAAGTATAACCAATTGTGAACCATAAAATGAAAGAAAATATTAATAATTGGAGAGCCTCAAACCTAATTGGTGTAGTCTCAAAACACATATTCCTCATAGATGAACTTCCCCCGAACAATAGTCATCAGGAACCTCCTTCGATGTGGTGTTCCGCAGAGTGTATCACTATACGGATTTAACCCATCACTATGTACTACATCAGTACCTGTATAGAACACCATGTGTCATAGAGGACCACATCTAGGATAGTATACCACTATGGTGCGTGGTGGCCCATTCCCAAGCCAGCATACTTCTTTGGTATGCAGAAGACCCCTCTACCAGCATACCACTATAGTATGCGGAGCTCCCCCATCCCACATAAGAAAATTGTATGCCAAATGGGTCATCATTGGGTGTTTTTATCCCTGGCCCCAATATCGCCCCTACATTATTGTCTACTCCTCCATAGAACCTTTACAAACCATTCCACAAGAATCAGGCCTAAGCCTCATCCAAATCCATCAGACCTATATGATTAGATCATCGGGCCCATCCACATTCCCCTTTGAGTATACATACCCATAGTAAGCAGAGTCTTGAATGATATCCCTAAAATGGTTTCAACTCCAGGGATGTTTGTAAGTCTACATTCCAATGGTAACCTGGAGTCGAACCTTGGGATGCTGATGTGAACCTCCGCGTTCTAGGGATTCATGGTGATCACTTGCTTTTATATTAAATGAGGATCAGTGATCAGTCAAAGGAATCAAGTTCAATTCTCCTTTTGAGGGGAGGCAACATTTCTTCCCTTTCCTAGAATGAAATTTGGAGCACTCCCACTAGGGTAAGTCCCCAATATTATGAGGTTTGAGCTGTATGACCACCAATGTCATCCCACATTCAAGGGTTCATTTCCCCATGCCCTCTTCCATAGTCGCCCCGATCTCTTCCACTATAGGCCCACCCTCTCCCATCAAAATAGAGAAGGTGTGTGGTTGGTTGGATCTCTCACATCCTCTTGTTTCTCACACCGATTATGACGCGCGTAGGATTAGGGACTTGTGAGGATCCCAATGCCCACACAACTGACCCATCTTGAACTACAAGAACTTCTTTTTTTAGTCAAACCAGGATTCATCGGATTCTTTCTTGAAGGCCCGAGGTCAAAGGGGTTCCCTTCCAAAAGGGTTCAACCCATCATGTCCCCTCAAGTGGGTAGCTCCCATTCATATGACCCATGTTTCCCGAACTACATGGACTATGATTCCTCTCCTGAGGATATGTAGAAATCCCATATTATGGGTCCAATCCCAACATCAAGTTTCCTTCCATACCCCCTAGATGATGATAAACTCCACAACACCTTATTGCATGTCTCAAGTCAGCATTGCTTCTATAACATCAAATTCATGTATTTCTATGATGATCCTGCAAACCAGGGGTAGCCTGTAGACACACTCTTCAGGATGAACAAAGGATACATGAACATATTAAGATGAGTTACATCTATATGAGAGTCCAAGAATAGTAAATAATCCCCCCCTAAAATGGTACAGTGTGCCCGACCTCCCATCCTCTCGACTAATGGATTCCTTAAGTGACATTGGCCAAATTATCATCAAACTAGTGCATGCATTTGGAAATCAGTTCCATGAATCATGGATACTAGGGTCATTGGGTGTTTTTAGCTCCTTGAATAAACCAATTAGAGACTATCTGAGAAAGTAATATCCTAAGAGGACTAATTTCACAAATACTTGACCCCATACAATCACCCGCTGGGACCATTTGACTATGGGATCACCTTCGCAATATAGAATGGATGATTTGACCAATCCCCATGAGGTCAATCCAATACTCTTTTAAAGGATGATGATGTGGATAAGGTTAAAACAAATATGGTGGTGTGAAAGATTCTATAATAATGGAAAAATTATTGTCACTCATAAGACCATTTTGCATTTTTCCCAACCGTGCACCCGCATCTCCTTGAGACGAAAAAAAATGGTGAACCAAATGTGAATACTTAACCAAGGTGGTAGTCTTACCCCACTCAAGCCCCTATGCCTCAAAATATAAAAGGGAAGAAGGTCAAGCTGAATCATCAAATATGTATATGTTCAAAATAATACTACTTTGACTGGTTTTTGTGGTCCGTATATGTCATATATGTATATTGCAGGTTCCCACATATCAACATTCAATCCAAATGACATCTTGACAACCAATGCATACACTCGCTTCAGTGATCCTGTAGGCAGCTGGGGCCCCAATAAAGAGTACGAACCCCTCACTAACCCAATGTCCTCAACATTGTCTATCTAACACATTGATCAAAGAGTGCCACCAAAATGGTACTCTCCCCATGGTGAAGGTCGCAATACAAGCCCTCCAGTTTGAAAATTTTTGACAATCACCTCCTCAGCTATAGTCGGTGCCCCACCACAAGGTGGCCCCGGGGGTCGTATCAAACTATTTTTGGAGCATATCCCAGAAGCATGACTGAGACTACATCCTTTATCTTAGGTATGTAGATGAATTAGATGCTGCAAACTTCATCTCAACTGCACTGGGGTCCTACTCATGGGCCCCTGCCTGGGAGCGTCGCCGACGACACTGGGAAACCAAGTCTCCTCATGTGGAAGAAGACCTTATTATGATGGCACCTACTGAAGTCTAGAAGAGCTGAGCCCATCGGGCTTCCCACCAAGGGCAGAAAATATATAATCAGAAACATGTTATCACTTTGGTTATGAAGAGTCAACTCCACTATACAAATGTGGTGGAAATCAATGGTAATATATACAACTCTACCCTTTCTGCTCAATCCCTCCACAAAAATAGGGTGGCGCAACACGAGAACATGCAATTTCTTACTAGTGATCATCGGTCCCACCGTGTTGAGAGAGTAGAAAACTATAGGAATATGTAGATATTTATCGATGTATAAAGAGCCTGTCATCCAAATAGAGAGGCATCTAGTTACACGCATGCATAAATACCTGCTGATGTGTGTCAGTCCCTCCATCCAAATAGGGAAGAAAGAATATATGAGTAGAGTCAAATTACTACTGATTCATAAAAACCCCATGAGAAAAATACAGTGGTAAGAGAGCGGATAAAAATCCCTGAACATGAATATGAAGCCCAGTAGTCAAATATTGTGGAAACCAGAGGAAAAAACTGGTGGTAGACATGTTCCTCTTTCTCGACACAAGAGAACTACCAATGTCTATTGGAAACCCATGGGGGACTAGAGTAGGAACAAAATCATACTCAGACATTAGAATATGCCTTCATATTCATTCTAGCCAAAGATGTATCTCATCACATCTTGAAAATGATGAAGGATCAGACATCAATTCCAGACCATATCCTCCAAACATGTCGAGATATCATTTCATCGGTGGAAAAGACAAGAAACCAGGCACATGGTATGGTTTCCTCAAAGGGAATGACTTACTCACAGAATGGGTCAGTCACTCTGGAGTAGTTACGCATACTTTATCTACTCTTGGAGGGTCAATGATAATATCCCATGATACACATACAACTGGATCGGGAACAAATATTTGTTCCAACTAGGGGATGTTGGTCCAACATGGTGGTTGCTCCAGGGTAGGCATATAACCATGCGAAAACACAAGACAGTTATCAGCATATCATGGCAGCATCATGGGACCCAACAGGATAGGGACCCGTATATGAAGGTCATTAACAATAACAGGTGACCCCGGTTACCCAGAAGAGAGCACCCAAAAATGAAATGTGGCAAAGGAAATCGAAAGATGAAGAGCACATACATGATCCTACTCTACTAGAAGTTAGGGTTATTAATTCCCTCAACAATATATCAATAAAGTCTTGAGAACCTTTTATTCCATTTCAAAATAATGGAAGTGGCAGTAGGAGTTGCGAATTCCCTCCCTGCAATGTCGCTACTAGCAGCTCTGAAGGTCCTCCCGAGAGAACCCATGGGGGCTTATTTTGTGGGCCTAGAATGATGGATCACACGAGCCTATCTCCTGATGTATGTTAGGGTATCCCTCCCCTTGACTTGAATACCAGACAACAAGAAGTTCCTCCCCTTATTGTTGTCTATCATGATGGTCCTCCTTAGGGTATACGTTGCAGATATGCTTATCCCTATAGTCAGACGTTGAGTCGTGATGGTAGTCCTCACCATGATGATAGTCATTTTGAAGGCCCTCCCCACAATGGTAGTTGTTGTAAAGGCCCTCCCCATAGTAACTTCAAGCAATGAGAAGGTCCTACCCTCATTTTTAGTATATCCTGAAGGCCCTCTACAGGGTGTAAACTGTATAAATTCTCCCTGCAGCTAGGTATCAAGATGTAATATTAGTCCTCGTCATCATAGAAGTCATTAAGAAGGTCATCCCCTCAGTAAAATCAAGCAGCAAGAAGGTCCTCCCCTCACGGTACCCTACCCTAAAGGCCCTTTTAAAGGTATATACTGTAAGGAAATTTCCCATGATTAGACATCAAGTTGAAATGGTAGAACTCCCCATTACAGCACTGATTTCAAAGGTCCCCCGCACAATCAAAATTCATACAGGAAGGAAGTCTCTCCCCTTTCCTAAAAAAATGTGAGAAATCCCTCCTATCTTGAGGTGCTCGGAAAGATGGACTCTAATATATCAGGCACTCCATCTATGACAAGTGGTATCCTTTCTCAACTAGAGTACGGTATAAGGCCACACTCATCTTCTGAGTCACCCCCAACCCACTCACATATCAATGAGGCTCCCACTATCCTGGATAATATGAAAAAAAAATTATTAAGATGAAATCAAGCTGGCCATATCAAGTAGAGGATTCCCTGGAAGAAAAACAGTATGAAAAGTTTCTCATGAGGATACAACTAGATAAGGATAATATACTAGTGATGTATTGGCCTTTGTCCACTTCTCACTTCGACATACTAAGGGATTTGACTAAGTAATGTATGCATGAAATTTTCCTCAATATATGGATGAATCTACCCCATCTAAAATAAAAGTTCTTTCTATATTAAGGGTATTGTACAATGTCAACATGTTAGGGGAGATTCGCCGTCTAATTGACCTAGAATCCATCTTGTTGGCACGATAGCCACGATCAGAAAGGCGAAATAAAAACATTGAACTGGATTGCCTCCATGCACAGCAAAGGTTGGGTTTCCTTGTTAGTGATGCCCAAATGGTAGTTCATATTTGGAGATGGGAAGAACATGGATATCTACACTTCACCCTATGTCCCATCCAAAAAATCTCATTAGAAAGGACATCTTTGAATGTCATTATCCAAAGGCAAATATCAAATGAAATACCTACTAAGTAATGATGGAATACTAAAAAAACTGGCTCTGAGTAAGTCTCAAATACGACAAGACTAAAGAGACAAATACATCAAAATTCTCCTAATATGGGCAATCAAGAACATCCAACATGCTTCCCGCCTAAGGGAATTCAACCAACAAGAAGTGATCATGTATTCAAAATCCCATAAAACCCATGCAGGTCTAATTCCATACTTGACTCACACCCACATGAGATTACATGAAATTAGAAAGGTGGAAATATTGGCCGCTACAGCTACAAAAAAAGGAAAATCCCCTGCATGTAGGGCTAGGGGAATTTTAAAATCAAAATTCCCCTGTAAAACCAACAAATCCAAGTCTCAGCGCATCAATGTAAGAAAAGGAGAAACCCCATCCCGTAGGGATGGGGGAATTTTTACCAAAATTTCTCGCTCAATGGATTTTTGTCTTCTCCCTTCAGGTAAGAATGGGGGAAATACAAGTCACCTATTACACCCCATATCATGGTCCATACCCTCTGAGAAGAAGGCACATTATGAGGCCAGATCAGGGATTCCTCGGGTCATTCTTTGCAAAGAAACTCGAATAATGTTACATAATAGAAGGATAAATTTCAACAAAAGATAATGAAAGATTTCCTACCATTAAGCACTAGGTAAACCACCCCCAATGCGGAATGCATCAGTAAACATAGAAAACATAAACTCCAAGGATATCCTTGGAAATGATACAAAGGGAGAGGATGCAAGAGAATATTGTTCCCTCCCAGAGGCATCCCACACTGATCATGAGGTCATGCATACACAGAAACAGAGAGCGGTCCTAAATTTTGGCGCCCCCTTAGTTAATTTGTCTTTACCTCCCTCACAAAACCCCAACAAGGAGAAGAATAGGTCCTAGGTCATCTATGATCCACCACCTCCTCCCCCGGAGAATGTGTCCCTCACTCTCTAGGAATGAATCACCAATAAGGAAGAAAAAATTAAAGAGATTATGAGAATTAATGTCGAGCTACGTCGTGGGAGATATCATGCTGAATGTGATCCCTCTACAGAACATCAACAGATGTTCCTAAAAGAGGTTCTCTTGCCATAGGAACTCATCCCAATAAATGATGTCAATATCATAGGCTCATCCAACCCAACACTAGTACCATTAAACTAATTAAATCTATCCCTAAAAGGACATCAAGACTTACCCCTGCTAGGAAGGTAGCCAGCGATTTTCAGGTGAACCCGCAGAAGATACCCCCAACTGGGTATCCACCCCAAATCCCAGCAGTATCAACACGTCCAACATTGGCCACTACTGCACCCGCTTCAAGCTCAAGTATGGCAGTATACGCATTAAGGGATTTTGAATACTATTGATAAATTGACTGCTCTACTAGAAGCCATGGAGTGGTCACGCACTCCGATACAGCAAGAGTGGAAACCCTACCTTGATTGGGTGAGTAATGTTCCACCCCCCCCCCCCCCCACCCCCCGAACTTCAAAAAACCTATGTTCCTGGTGTTCAATGGATCATCAGACCTAGAACAACATTTAATTCACTATTCCTCTTACTGTAACCCCATGATGAGAACTCTGGAGTAGAAAAAATTAGTAAAACTCATATACTTCATGCGAAACCCACAGGGTTCGGCCTTTGTATGGTATACTAGTATGCCAGCTAACTCAATCACAGACTGAGAGGATCTCCAAGGATAGTTTCCCCTACAATTCAGTTCAACATTGAATAAGATATTGGTTAGGGATCTCATGAAATGCAAGTAGTGAAAGACTAAAAGTGTTTTAGACTTCATTTCTAGATGGAAATTCTTAACTTATTCCCAGAACAGGTCATTCCCTCAAAATGAAAGTCTGTCTATGTGTATCAACAACCTTCATGATGAATTGTGAACACAGATCATCCCGATGAAGTACTGAAGTGGGTTCTGAGATTTTTCTACCCTTTCCCAATGGATACAAGACTCCTTACAGCAGACCAATCTCAAGTTTTGAGTGTCCCCATTATCCCTAGGAAATATAGTGGGAAATGTTGCCAGAGATTTTGTCTCTCTTAATCCACCCCCAACACCATCTCTAGTCGGGAGGCCTCCACTGAACCATGTGGGTCCCCTGGACACCAACAGTCTCCCCCACCTCGCAAATATGAGTGAAGGGGTGCTAAAAGTAATCAGTTATAGGACTTAATAAAAAAATTATAATCATTTAGAGATGACTAGGTCTGCGACTAAATCATAGCTTCTATGAATTCCAACATGTTATGGATACCAGATTCAAAGTGAGATGATGAAGTGGGTATTGATGATTGTCCAAATTATTGTCCCTATCACTGGATACTGGGATACACCATCCAAGAATTATTTTTATTTAAGGATCTCTTAAAAAAGTTGGTGGATTCTGGGCGAGTCAAGTTGGGTCCACCTCCAGTACAAGTGGAATATGTTTCCACCTTAGACCCAAGAGAGATATAGGAATGGAAAACAGTCTCCAGTAAAAAGGAACAACAATTTGACAATTAGATGACCCGAAAAATAGTCATCTGAGGTTATAGAATCCTCTAGGAACGATTGAAACAACATATTGTTCCCCCGATAGCCCCTGACGAACACAACCATCATCCTCATCCTTGTTGCCCTCCAATGGCCATATGGGAAAAAAGCATGAGTAAGAATATAGGCTTCCACCAAAACTGAAGCCATTAATGGCACTTTCCAACTTCATGTTGGAAGATTTGGTACAATGGGAACTACCCCACTAAACGGGACAACATGAACTATCTCGTTAAATGCCACCATTAGAAAGAGATAGTCATATAGAAACATTATCAGATCAAGAAATGACCTCCTACAACATTAATGTCATTAACTTGAGGTACCCCTTCTCTCATGGATACTATTTTCACAAACATGAATTCTTCATATCTAATCAAAGAACTGGAGAAAAAGGCCACATAGGATGAGGGTGTCCTGGAAGGCATAATAGTGGAAGAAGTCAAATTCTTGGCCACGCCTTAACTCAAACCATTAACATTGCACAAACTCACGGAAGGACCCCACAGAAGACACAACGGGAAGCATAATTTTTCTCCACCCCCACCAGAATAAATTTGGGCCTAGTCATCTTGAAGTATCTATCAGAGGAAAAAGATATATCAAATCACCCAATGCATATAGATAGACTGGTTCAACCAAACCTAGAAAGAACCGCAGTGCCACTAGCTTCTCCCACAGAGGTCATAACATCTACATCCAAATCTAAATCCCCTAGAGCACCCAAGAATGAGTATCCCCAATCCGGGAAGTTCCAAAATTTAGAGAATAAATATGATATTCTAAACCATATACCATTAGTACCAGTAAAGTTATCAATCTGGTATGCCTTATGTATGTTTGAAGACCTTAGAGAGGCTATCAGCGAAGCCTTACTATGTCCTCAGGAATTTGAGGCTGAAGTTGCAATGGCATAAGTCTATAGGATGGAGACCAATCCCGAAGAATGCCCCACCATCATCTTTTTCATAGACAAGGATGAATACAACATCATAAAAGGGAACATAAAAACCTTATATGTGTCTGAAAAGATAAATGGCATTGATGTTCGGAGGATTTTCATTGACAATGGATCTGGAGTCCACCTTCACCCACTATGAACACTTCATCGGTTGGGCTATAATGAAAATAATTTGAAACCCGAAAAAACAAATCTATTGTTATATGTCAAAAGCGAGAAGAAGACATTGAGATGAATCACGCTTAAAACATGACATGGAGACCTTGTTTCTGATTCCGAGTTTCTAGTTGGGAATAAAAGAACAGTCTTCAACATCCTATTCGATAGGCCCTGGCTACATCAACACACTATAATTCCATCATCATAACTTCAGTGCATCAAATATTACACTAATGGTAAAAATGGTACATTGCACGTCGATAAATCCCTATTCGAATCTTCTGAGTCGCATTACATCGATGCAGGGTTCTATGAACCGAAAGAGAAGTAGTCTTTGGTCAAAGATGTTGACTAGATCAATGCCCCAAATGGATTGGAAACCGATCCTGCTGACACCCAACAACATCTTGGGGAAGAACATGTTTTACCCATCAACCAAGTTAAATGCATAAGTTCATGCTCGGATATAGACTCAATTGTCTGCATGATTTTTATTACGACTGCCAAGACCAAAGATAATGAAGAGCGGGGTGACTCATATAAAGTCATAAAAATCCCTAGAAAAGTTGCTATTGACTCATCCTTAGGACCCCAAACTATCCCTAACATACTCACTAAGTTAAAAGACAATTTCTCTCTCAAAATTGAAGAGTTCATCTCAAGAATCCTCTCTCCATCAGAATAGGAAGAGGATGATGAAGAGGATAGTAAAGAAAAATAAGAAGAAGATGACCTCAAAATTCCCATCCTCCATTCGAATAAGGTGTCTCCACCACAATTAATGAACATAAGAAGATAAACCTTGGCACCAAAGATGACATGCGACCCACTCTGATTAGTGTGGTAATTCTTGTCAAGGAGAAAGAGGCATATACCTCCTTCCTAAAAAATAATTGAGATGTGTTTGCATTAAACTACACAGAAATTCCAAGGCTCAATCCTGAGTTCTCAACTCATAATCCGGGTATTCTAGAAGATCACTAGGGATATAAGAAGATATCCAGAAGGACCCACTCGATGCATACATCCAAAATAGAGGCTGAATTTGACAAGATGATCAATGCAAACTTCATCCAGGAATTCCAATATATGATCTATATGGAAAACATAGTCCCTATCAAAATCAAGAAATGACATATTAGATTTTTCATTGACTTTAGGGACCTTAATTGGAACTTCCCAGAAGATGATTTTCTATTCTTGATTACAGAATTGTTGATCGATGCGACCACCGAACATGGGACCCTCCCTTTTTAGGGATGGATATTTCGGATGCAACTAGATCTGAATGGCATGATGAGATGAAGAATCCACTATTTTAAGGGCCCATAAATGTGTTTTTTATAAGGTGATGCCCTTTGGTCTAAAATATCGGTGCTACATATCAGCATGCCATACACCACATTTTCAATCCTTCCTCAGGAATATTATTCAAGTGAAACATCGATGATCTGGTGGTTAAATCACGACAGCGTTGAAAGAACAAGAATGATCCTGAAAAAATATTTAACAAAATGCAACACCATATTTTAATGATGAATCCCCTAAATTTTTCCTTCGGTGTTACCTCTAGGAAATTCCTCAGCTTCTTCATACGCCATCATGACATCAAAGTAGACCCTAAGAAGACAAAATCCATATTAGGCATGTCTCCACCTCACAACCTCACTGAGTTGAGAGGTCTCCAAGGGAACCTGGACTACATCTGGTGCTTCAAATCCAACCTTGTGGGAAAATGTTTACCTTTCACCAGGTTAATGAATAAAGGGTTCACATATGAGTGCGATAATGATTGTCAAGAAGAGTTCAACAATCTCAAAACATATATCCTAATACCACCGGTGTTGATGTTTCCATTTGAGGGGAGACCACTGATTTTGTATGTAACCGCCTTGGAATGTTCATGAGGCACCTTCCTCGCTCAGAAGAATGATTCTAGAAGTGATAACAACCTCTATTACCTTAGCTGAACAATGATTGATGTAGATACTCGATATTCAAGAATAAAAAATAACTGCCTAGACCTAATCTTTGTAGTTCAGATATGCAGGCATTACCTACAACACCACAAGGTCCACTTGTTCTCTTACTACAATCCGCTCAAATATATCCTCAACCGTCTCATGTTAACTAGACACCTATCATGATGGGCAGTCATCCTATAAAATTTAAACATATGGTATGTTCCCCATAAGTCCATCAAAGGATAGGAGTGTAACACACCGAGATTTTATGAAAAATATTCTTTTAATTTTATTAATGTCTTGTGCTACACCAAGATTACCTTGCGCTATACGCAACTCCGTATTAGCTTGTAGTATACGCAACACTATTCTTGGATCGTGTTACACACAATTTTGATAATAGTTATTCTATGAAACGTTGAGTATATATATATATATTCAATGTATAAATGAAATATGGTTGGATTCTGTTATACGAAACAATTAAGGATTCTTGCGCAACACGCAACCCTGACTTGGCTTTCATAATACGCAATCACGACCTTCCTCGATAGTGTGTGTTGTACGCAATACTGGGTTTTACTAAACAACGATATATTATTATAATATGGTTTTGAACTAGCCGTTATGAATAGTGTTAACTAAATTTTAAATTTTATAACATTATTATTCATTTTACACATTTCTAGAACATGGTATAAGAACAAAATAAATTTTTCGGGTAAAATAAGTATTTTTCAAAAAATGCAGTTTTACCGCCTTTTGATGGTGCACCCACTTTAAATCTAGTTTTGGACATGTTTATAAGTTCAATTTGACAAAATAAAATTCTTATTTTGAATCAGGATATAAAAATTTACATTAGATAAAGTTTTGATATTTTTCCGATAACTTTCATATTTTAATGAATTGTAAAAGCACGCTATATTTTAATTTAAAACAACTTTTTTCATCGTAATATATTATGTGGTTAAAATATAATAGTGAATGGTTTTAAAGTATAAATAGAATATATTTTTACCATTTAATATAATGTATGTCATTAGCATTTATTTTACCTTGAATTCGTAGGTTAAATCAATTCAATCTTTTGCAATGTTTTAAAGAAAAACTCGTCTTCTTTCGACAACGAGATTAATTTTAATTTAATTTCTGCAACTTTTCTGTATTGAATTTGGAAAAATGGATTCCATATTTGGAATCATTGGTTCCAAATTATTTTAATAAGCTAATTTTTATTTTTGGGAATTATGAATAGTAACTATGGTAAATTTTATTTACCATAGTTAAAGGTAAATCGGATAATTAAGGGTAAATATAATATTATAAAATTATCCTAACACATGCCAAAATTCTATTGGATGGCTAAAAGTAAACCCATATCAACTAAGGGTCGGATTAGATTCATTTTATGGACTTTTGACCATGAAAATAATTTAATTATTATTAAAACCAAAGAAACTGACAACATGTCACTCTCTTAAATATTATAAGTATAATAATTTTAAGTTAGTGATAATCTTCATGAAACTTAGAACATTAATAGTATACAGAAATATAACAAAATTATCTACATCATGAGAATTTATTTATAATTTTTTGGGATTAAATAATTATCATTAATTGTGACACAATAGTGATGCATAAATTATTTATCTAGTGAAAAATCAAGAATATAGTTTTTATTAAACTAATAGTGACCATAAAAGGCACAAAACCCGGACCAAAACTTATTGGTCATGTAAATATAAACTATAATCAACCAATGGTCGAATATGTTACCATTTGGAGTCTAATAAAAGAAATTATGACACTTATATTATTTTATTTTAAATGATGCAAAATTTGTCACCTTCATAATTTAATAAATATAACAATTTAAATATTGTGATTTTAAGATGATAAATTTGAGTAAAAGTATTATTGTGAAAGGTAATAGATTTATCTTAATCATAGGATTTTATTTTAAATTTTTATGCAACAAATCAGTATATTAAATAATTATACAAACATGTTGTAGTAATTATTTTATTAAGAGATAAATCAAATAAATGGTTTTAAAAAATAATAAAATAAATATTATATGAACTATTTAATGTGATCCACTAATTTTACAGATACTTATGACATTTTATGAATCTATTAAAGCTTTTATATCGAACATATCTTCTGTATATATTTTATTTAAATTCAAATCAATGAATAGTGTCAAAATTGACACTATTGTTATTTTATAAAAATAACATATTATAAAATTGTTTAAAAATCACAAAAATATTTAAAAATTTTAAATTTAAATTTATATGGTCTATAATGTTATAAAGTAAAACATTATGTAAAATTCACAACTAATAAGTAATTATTTGTTATAATTTAAAATTTAGAATTTTATTACCACAAATAAACTTAAATAGATTAAATACGGATAAATCAAAATGAAAAGGTTTAAAATAAGATCCAAACCTGTCTAAATTTGATTGGTTGATGATATTACAACTCTATATCATCTAATCTTTGAATATGAGTCATTTTTGGAGGTATTTAAGTGGGGTTAGATTTATTATAAATTAATATTTTTAAGCATTCCAAAGGTGCCCCTCTCCTCCCTTATAAAAGGGCACCTCCTCCCTCTCCTCCTCACCACAATTTGAGCCTTCAAGCTCGGCCAAACCCTGCCAAATTCTCTTCTCCACTTCCCTAGAAACATCCTAGAGGTTCTGGTCTTCCTCAAAGACCAATTTTAGTGCCCTAAAAGGGGATCTCAAAGAGGCGCTTCAAAGAAGAGGTAATTTCCGTTACCGATTCTTTCAACTTTATTTCTTCTTCCACTTCTTCTTCTTAGGTTGTTTCATTATGAAGTAATAACATCAGTATCACTAATATACTGATATATTATTATAAGTATAAAACAACCCTATTTCACCATCTATCCATCCTACGGAAAACGAAATCACCGCGCGTGCGTACGTACGGAATACCGTCTCCACGCCGTGGTGTAATCTATTTTCCACCACCACCTTACTTGGATGGGTATAATGCTGTAAATAATGACTATATATGACTATTATAAAGTGATACTGATTCTGAAATATTATACATACACTCCAATACAATTCCACAATCATAGGAACGATATCATCACTCGTGCGTACGTACGGAATACCATCTCCACGATGTGATGCAACTCGTTCTACATGATCTTCATTTCATAATGATTATATAAATGAATTGAATGAATTAATATGATATATATTACACTAATAAAATTCTGGGAATGGGGTATCTATAACCTAAATATAAGAATAAGAATTTATTCTACAAACCACACATAAGAACAAAAAGTTATAAACACCCGAATAACAATTAGAAATGAAATATTACTACTAAGAAGCTAAGAAAATGAACATATATGATATCATAAAAATAAGAATGATTCTGGAATAAGTCAATAACATTATTTAAATCACTATACAGGAGGTTCAGACACTTACGAAGCAAAATGGACCTAAGGTAAGGAAAATATCACAATCTCATTTTTATCCGAGATTGTTTATACTTTGGCATTTACTGGAGTGTATTTTATCATCCACATCCATGTTTCATCAATATGTAATATTATTTCCATCCACCTAAAATTGTCTAAATCCATTTTTACCCTTCGGTGAGTTTTTAGTAAAAGATATGAAAGCAATCTTTAGTCGTTTTTCGTACGAGGTACTTTTTGACTTTTCTGACAAAAGTACGAAGAATGTTTTTTTTATATAGGGCATGAATGGATTTTTAAAAAATTATTTCCAAGAATCTACCTTTACAAGTTTTCATGTTTATTTTTAATCAACATCTTTTAGTTTAAAATTTTATGGCATGTTAAGAAGGAAAAATGTTTTTTGAAGAAGAAAGGATATTTTCCTCAAGAATGGAGTTCAAGTGTTTTATCAAAATTATTTTCCATCTAAGATAATAAAGGGTTCTGTTTATATCCCTATTATTACATTGATTTGATTATGTTGTGATGGAATTATTTTTATGAATTCCTTTATCTTATATGAATTGTTTTATGATGTCATGTTGTTTAAGAATCCCATTTTTATTACATGGGTTATGCTATGATGTATGGTTTATGATTTTGTGGCACACATAAGAATGGTATCATTATGAGATGGGTGGGACCTATATCTCCCTCCAATGCATTGGGTAAAGATTTTATATCTCATGAGATAGACATGGCTGGAATGGTAGGTTATACCGGTTCAGTGAAACAGGACTGAAACGAGGGTGACTCGGTTCAGAAATGGACTTTGTCCACTAAGATAGTCTTGGAAATGAGTCTTGACTAATAATAAATGATTATCTATGATTATGTGTTTATGCCACAAAGTTTCATGTTTTAAGTTATGATTATTGGGATTACATTTCACTGTTATGATTTATCCCATGTTATGAAATTATGATCTCTTTTGCAGGTTAAGATTTCCAAAAGTTATGTGCTTATGTATATGATGTGATTGATATTTATTTTGTTTACCCTTACTGAGAATTTGAGCTCACCCTTTTATGTTTTCTTTTCCCCAGGATATAAAGAAAGGATTTAGGTATAAAAAAAGGAAGATCTTTATGGGAGATGTTGAAGATCTTTCACCATGATTAGAATATTATATTCCGAGTTTCCAAAGACACTAAACTATTACGGTTCTTGTGTGTGTGTTTTTGTTATGTACTAATTGTTCCGCAAAAGTAATGTAATGTCCATGTTCGTCAAGCTTTGAGTCTCTACAGTTGGTATTAGAGGAAAGGTTTAGTCAACCTTTGGAAACTAGGATGCGAAAAAGTTAGTGAGATCCCTAGAGATATTTCTATGGTATGTCTAGGGATGCCCCTAAGGATAAGTATACGTATAGGATATAGTCCTAGAACTATGGTAACGATCTTAGAATTTAACCTAAGATGTTAGATATTGAAGTTACTCCCCCTTTATTATGATTTTTTCCTCTAACACTATTCTTCTTGGGTTTTAGAAAATGGCTGGAAACAAGATGATTCATGATAATGGAGGATATTATGGACAATGGAATGATATTCTTCATGAGAAACCAAATGAAATGGGATTTGGAAGTCCAACCATCATTATTATGCCGAATCAGAAATCTCATAATATGATCAATAAACTCAAATTTGGTAAGTTTCTTGACTCGGCTAATAAGAGAAAGATGGAGTTTCATGATGATCATAGTGGAAAGAAAGTTCAATTTCCCCTATGTAAATCATGTGGGAAGAGGCGTCTAGGAGAATGCTTCAAAGGAACTGGAAGATGCTTTGGGTGTGGAAAAGAAGGACACAAAGCCAGTAAGTGCAAAGGAAAAGGTTCAGTTAACACCAGGGATAAGGATAATGGTATTGATATGACATCAACAATGGTTAAATATTTTAAATGTGGAATGTACGGGCATTATGCAAACCAATGCCCTAAGGGAAAGTCTCATGAAGAGAATCAGTATGGTCGTATGGGTAGTATTTATGTTGATGATGATGAAGAGACTACAAATGATATGTGAGATGAAAGAATTGTTGAAGCTCGGTCAATGGTTTAAGAATGTAGTGGAATGATTACATGTTTATCATGTGTAATGTTGTATATGTAATCTCATGGTACTATGGAATAAAGAGACATCTAAGGATTATTACACTGTTGTCTTTCCTTGAGTTTTGAAAGTGTATGATTAATGGTACCAGTATCCATGAAAGATTATTTAGATATTTTTGGAATGTAGATGATATGCGCATAATGAAGGGATAAAGAGAAAATTAAATGTTGGATAGTATTCATGAGCTCATGACTGATATAAGGAAATAGTTATATCACGGTTTGAGTATATAGAATTTTGGGTTTTTGGTATGTGGAATGCGTTAACTTTTGACAGCACTCATGTTTTTACTAAGATTCAGTGGGTATTCATTTTTCAAGAGATTACATGATTATGGTATTCACATGACTGGAATGTGACGAACAAGATATATGAGGGGTAAATGATGGAATTCACGTGATCATTTTCTCTATACTATGAGCTTGGACCGAAGTATTTTGGATAAGACTAAAGATTGGAATGGATTATGTTGGACATAAGTTAGTCTTGTTTAAGGATAGAACCTTTTTTCGATATTTTTGGTGGGATGATATAGTAATGTAGTTTTAGAAAAAGGACAACCTGCAGGACGGGTGATAGCCCATCGCGTCGGACAAGGATGTGGGAATCGAACCCACAACCGAAGTGCGACTGGCCTTTATCACCTACCACTGGCCTACAGGAAGTCCATGGTTAGTATAATCTAGTTTTATTTTATTAAGCGGTATGATATATGAAGTATAAGTTCATTTTTGGAACCATATACGATTAATCTAACCATAAGATGGACTTATAACTTTTTCTAACCTTTTGTTTGAAAGAGATGGAATGACCCATCATTCTATCACATGATCTGCTAACACATCACGAATAACAAATTCAACTTCATTTCCTTAAGGGATGAAGTGGAAATTGTTCAATTCACGAACAACAGTGAGATTGTACCAAAATCATGTAATTATTTCTTTCAATTCATCAACTTTAGGGAAATGATCTTGAAAACCAAAAATGTTGTCCTAGTTCCCTTATATCCGATGAATTATATGGTACCTTAGATCATCACAAATCTATAGCTTTGTGATTATTGGCTTTTTCATAGCCATGTTCTCTACCACTCTCCATTAGAACTTGATGGTTAGATTTTTCTTCCATATCCATATTTTCACCTATGTTCTCCTACGTGGAAACCCAGTAATGAGTTAATTTGGGTAACCGTTACATTTCATACTTTAGTTTTTAAAGCCATGTTTTGGTATTCCTTTTTACGATGTGGGTTTCTATTAAAGAAACTTTCGAATAGTAAACCATTTATAACCCCGACGAATTTCGAGGGCAAAATTAATTTTAAGGGGGGTAGAATGTAACACCCCGAGATTTTATGAAAAATATTCTTTTAATTTTATTAATGTCTTGTGCTACACCAAGATTACCTTGTGCTATATGCAACTCCGTATTAGCTTGCAGTATACGCAACACTATTCTTGGATCGTGTTACACACAATTTTGATAATAGTTATTCTACGCAACATTGAGTATATATATATATATATATATATATTCAATGTATAAATGAAATATGGTTGGATTCTATTATATGAAACAACGAAGGATTCTTACGCAACACGCAACCCTGACTTGGATTGCATTACACGCAATCGCAACCTTCCTCGATAGTGTGTGTTGTACGCAATACTGGGTTTTACTAAACAACGATATATTATTAAAATATTCTTATGAACTAGCCGTTATAAATAGTGTTAACTAAATTTCAATTTTATAACATTATTATTCATTTTACAAATTTCTAGAACATGGTATAAGAACAAAATAAATTGTTCGGGTAAAATAAGTATTTTTCAAAAAATGCAGTTTTACCGCCTTTTGATGGTGCACCCACTTTAAATATAGTTTTTTGCATATTTATAAGTTAAATTTGACAAAATAAAATTCTTCTTTTGAATCAGGATATAAAAATTTACATTAGATAAAGTTTTGATATTTTTCCGATAACTTTCATATTTTAATGAATAGTAAAAACACGCTATATTTTAATTTAAAACAACTTTTTCCATCGTAATTTCTTATGTGGTTAAATTATAATAGTGAATGGTTTTAAAGTATAAATAGAATATATTTTTACCATTTAATATAATGTATGTCATTAGCATTGATTTTACCTTGAATTCGTAGGTTAAATCAATTCAATCTTTTGCAATGTTTTAAAGAAAAACTCGTCTTCTTTCAACAACGGGATTAATTTTAATTTAATTTATGCATCTTTTCTGTATTGAATTTGGAAAATGGATTCCATATTTGTAATCAGTGGTTCCAAATTATTTTAATAAGCTAATTTTTATTTTTGAGAATTATGAATAGTAACTACTGTAAATTTTATTTACCATAGTTAAAGGTAAATCGGGTAATTAAGGGTAAATATAATATTATAAAATTATCCTAACACATGAAAAAATTCTATTGGACGGATAAAAGTAAACCCATATCAACTAAGGGTAGGATTAGATTCATTTTATGGACTTTTGACCATGAAAATAATTTAATTATTATTAAAACCAAAGAAAGTGACAACATGTCACTCTCTTAAATCTTATAAGTATAATAATTTTAAGTTAGTGATAATCTTCATGAAACTTAGAACATTAATAGTCTACAGAAATCTAACAAAATTATCTACATAATGAGAATTTATTTAGAATTTTTTGGGATTAAATAATTATCATTAATTGTGACACAATAGTGATGCAGAAATTATTTATCTAGTGAAAAATCAAGAATATAGTTTTTATTAAACCAATAGTGACCATAAAAGGCACAAAAACCTGACCAAAACTTATTGGTCATGTAAATTTAAACTATAATCAACCAATGGTCGAATATTTTAACATTTGGAGTCTTATACAATCAATTATGACACTTATATTATTTTATTTTAAATGATTCCAAAGTTTCCACCTTCATAATTTAATAAATATAACAATTTAAATATTGTGATTTTAAGATGCTAAATTCGAGTAAAAGTATTATTGTGAAAGGTAGGAGATTTATATTCATATTAGGATTTTATTTTAAATTTTTATGCAACAAATCAGTATATTAAATAATTATACAAACATGTTGTAGAAATTACTTTATTAAGAGATAAATCAAATAAATGGTTTTAAAAAATAATAAACTAAATATTATATGAACTATTTAAGGTGATCCACTAATTTTATTGACACTTATGACCTTTTATGAATCTATTAAATCTTTTAGTTCGAACATATCTTCTGTATATATTTTATTTAAATTCAAATAATTGAATAGTGTCAAAATTGACACTATTGTTATTTTAAAAAAATAACATATTATAAAATTGTTTAAAAATCACAAAAATATTTAAAAATTATAAATTTAAATTTATATGGTCTATAATGTTATAAACTAAAAAAAAATATGGAAAATTTCCAACTAATAAGTAATTATTTGTTATAATTTAAAATTTAGAATTTTATTACCACAAATAAACTTAAATAGATTAAATAAGGATAAATCAAAATGATAAGGTTTAAAATAAGATCCAAACCTGTCTAAATTTGATTTTTTGATGAGATTACAACCATATATCATCTAATATTTGAATATGAGTCATTTTTGGAGGTTTTTAAGTGGGTTAGATTTATTATAAATTAATATTTTTAAGAATTCCAAAGGTGCCCCTCTCCTCCCTTATAAAAGGGCACCTCCTCCCTCTCCTCCTCACCACAGTTTAAGCCTTCAAGCTCGGCCAAACCCTGCCAAATTCTCTTCTCCACTTCCCTAGAAACGTCCTAGAGGTTCTGGTCTTACTCAAAGACCAATTTTAGTTCCCTAAAAGGATATCTCAAAGAGGCGCTTCAAAGAAGAGGTAATTTCCGTTACCGATTCTTTCAACTTTATTTCTTCTTCCACTTATTATTCTTAGGTTGTTTAATTATGAAGTAATAACATAAGTATCACTCATATACTTATATGTTATTATAAGTATGAAACAACCCTATTTCACCATCTATCCATCCTACGGAAAACGAAATCACCGCGCGTGCGTACGTACGGAATACCGTCTCCACGCCGTGGTGTAATCTATTTTCCACCACCACCTTACTTGGATGGGTATAATGGTGTAAATAATGACTATATATGACTATTATAAATTGATACTGATTATTAAATAGTATACATACACTCCAATACAATTTCACGATCATAGGAACGATATCATCACTCGTGCGTACGTACGGAATACCGTCTCCACGATGTGATGTGACTCGTTCTACATGATCTTCATTTCATAATGATTATATAAATGAATTGAATGAATTAATATGATATATATTACACTAATACCATTCTGTAAATGAGGTATCTATAACCTAAATATAAGAATAAGAATTTATTTGACAAAACACGCATAAGAACAAAAAGTTATAAACACCCGAATAACAAGTAGCAATGAAATATTACTACTAAGAAGCTAAGAAAATGACCATATATGATATCATAAAAATAAGTATGATTCTGGAATAAGTCAATAACATTATTTAAATCATTATACAGGAGGTTCGGACACTTACGAAGCAAAACGGACCTAAGGTAATGAAAATATCACAATCTCATTTTTATCCGAGATTGTTTATACTTTGGCATTTACCGGGGTGTATTTTATCATCCACATCCATGTTTCATCAATATGTAATATTATTTCCATCCACCTACAATTTTTTAAATCCATTTTTACCCTTCGGTGAGTTTTTAGTAAAAGATATGAAAGGAATATTTTGTCATTTTTCGTACGAGGTACTTTTTGACTTTTCTGACAAAAGTACGAAGAATGTTTTTTCTATATACGGCATGAATGGATTTTTAAAACATTATTTCCAAGAAGCTACCTTTAAAAGTTTTAAAGTTTATTTTTAATAAACTTATTTTAGTTTAAAATTGTATGACATTTTAAGAAAGGAAAAATGTTTTTTGAAGAATAAAGGATATTTTCCTCAAGAATGGAGTTCAAGTGTTTTATCAAAATTATTTTCCATATAAGATAATAAAGGGTTCTGTTTATATCCCTATTATTACATTGATTTGATTATGTTTTGATGGAATTATTTTTATGAATTCCTTTATCTTATATAAATTGTTTTATGATGTCATGTTGTTTAAGAATCCCATTTTTATTACATGGGTTATGCTATGATGTATGGTTTATGATTTTGTGGCACACATAAGAATGGTATCATTATGAGCTGGGTGGGACCTATATCTCCCTCCAATGCATTGGGTAAAGATTTTATATCTCATGAGATAGACATGGCTGGAATGGTAGGTTATACAGATTCAGTGAAACAGGACTGAAACGAGGGTGACTCGGTTCAGAAATGGACTTTGTCCACTAAGATAGTCTTGGCAATGAGACTTGACTAATAATAAATGATTCTCTATGATTATGTGTGTATGCCACAAAGTTTCATGTTTTAAGTTTTGATTATTGGGATTACATTTCACTGCTATGATTTATCCCATGTTATGAAATTATGATCTCTTTTGCAGGTTAAGATTTACAAAAGTTATGTGCTTATGTATATGATGTGATTGTTATTTCTTTTTTTTTTACCCTTACTGAGAATTTGAGCTCACCCTTTTATGTTTTCTTTTCCCCAGGATATAAAGAAAGGTTTTAGGTATAAAAAAATGAAGATCTTTTTGGGAGATATTGAAGATCTTTCACCATGATTAGAAGATTATATTCCGAGTTTCCAAAGACACTAAACTATTACGGTCCTTGTGTGTGTGTTTTTGTTATGTACTAAGTATTCCACAAAAGTAATGTAATGTCCATGTTCGTTAAGCTTCGGGTCTCTACAAGGAGTTAGTAGACTTCCTCGAGGAGCACTCCATGGATGAAACAAACATGTTGGACGTCAAACTTCTGGATTAATAAGTGTTCTCCATCCAAGAGGACCCCCATGCAAGGGAAATATACATAGATGGTGCTTCCCAAAGCTCGATAGGAAAAAGGATGGAGGATCCCAAGCTAAACAAAGTGGGGCTGGGAGTTATAATTTTATCCCCCGAAAAGTCGGTCTTGCTTTACTCCTTCCTACTTTAGAAGGGATGTACAAATAATGATGAAGAATGTCATGCCCTCATTGTGGGACTAGAGCTAGAAATTCATGCACGGGCCAAACACTTGAAGATAAAATGTGATTCAGAGCTAGTATCATGTAGTTCAAGGGTGACTATTCCATTAAGAAAGAAGTATTGGACCCCTTGATGAACCATGTTTGAGAACTGATGGTAGAATTCCCATCAGAACCAACGCTGACCCATGTCCCCCGGTCACAAAATGCTCAAGTCAATGCATTGGAAAATGCCACAACTTCCCTAGATGATCCAGACCAGGATGAAACGTTTATTATCATTTCCCACCATCGAATGGTATTTCCATTTATTCAGAACAATAAAGAGGAGATCAATGAGATTAGCCCTGTTTCTAAGCCTTATGGTAACACCAACGACTGGATGACTCCCATTTAAAATTACCTTTGGAGGGGGGGACTCTGACCAGATAGGTCTAAAAGGGAACAAATCTAGAGATGGGCAGTCAACTTTGTCTTTTAATATGGTGTAAACTAAGAAAAGGTTCTCTACAAATGAGGATTGACAGAGTCTTTCTTATGTGCATTGAGGGAGAAGAGACTTATTCCATCATAAAAGAAGTGGACACTGGACCTTATGGAGTTCCCCAATCGGAAACCAAGCTCTCCCATAAATTTGGAAGGCATGGATACTATTGGCCCACTATAATATAGAATTGTTACATATTCACCAAGAAGTTCCATTCCTGCTAAGTTCATGCCAATTTTCTTCACCGAACCCAAGAGCTACATCACATAGCTAAGTATTACTGGTCATTTTCCACCTATGGGGTCGATGTTGTGTAACCATATCCCCCCACCACATCAAGACAGTTCATGTTTATTCACACACCAGCCGACTACTTTTCCAAATGCGCCAAAGAAACACCCATTAACTAATGCAGGGTGTAAAGAATCATTATCTTTCTGAAGGCTAACATCATTACCATATTTGGTGTCCCAAACAAAATACTAACATACAACGACACTAACTTCTACTCCGCTGAGTCGGACAAGTTATAACAGGATTATGGAATCAAATCCAACCATTCATCCCGCTACCATACAGTAGCCAATAGGCAGATAAAGGATTTCAAGAAGACTCTATGTAACATACTACAAAATATCGTAGATAAAGATAGAAAATTTTCACCATAAAATCTCATTCAATCTTTATGGGATAATCAGACCATAAACCATACTTCCACCTAGGAATCCCCCTACTCACAAGTATACGGATCATAGGTAGTATTTCCTATCAAAATTCAACTTCCACCACTATGTGTGGCCATTTACGATCAACTATCCATGGATGAGCAATCTCGAAGACGGTTTGATTAGTTGGATTAGCTAAATGACAAAAGGTTGCACACTTTGAACCATTTGGAAGTCTACCCAAATCGAATCCCATGAGCCTTCAACAAAAAATTTCACCTTCGGTCTTTCCTCAAAAGAGAGATGGTGTTGGTCCTTAGATTCCCAATGATACTCAGGAAGAATCCCCCAAATATTTAACCAATGTGGGAGGGACCATATTTCATACATAGGGTATATTCCGATGGATTAAATGCCTTGATATCCATTTATGGAAATCTCATCACGGCTCCCACAAATTCATGGTTTATCAAGAAGTACTTTAGGTAATAGTGACGCCCATTTACATTCCAAACTCTATGACCCTAAACTATGAGTTATCATCCTGACCACCAGACATTAAACTATATGGTATTAGTCACTACAACACAACATTAAACTGGCATGCTAATTTCATCACTGCATGAATCTAAACTAAATATCATAGATTACAAGCCGCAAGACATTAAACTGCATACGGCATGATTCCCATTCATTACTAGAATACGAAGTGATGCCTCGATCCTCGATCTTGGCCCATCCCACACACCCAATGCCTCTATCATATCCTTTATCTCCCATATTTATGAGGCAAACCCTTGTCACTCCTTGTTTCTCACATTGAGTATAACTCATGTGAGCTTAGGATTGGTGGTAAGGATTTCCTAACATTAAAAAACTATAGAGAAATATAGTAGACCAATATCCATAGAAGATGAAACCAAAATTCCATTACTCCTATGTCTGAGCCAGATCAATATAGGGAACATTCAGAACTATGTGCAGTTGGATTATTTCCCTTCTAGGATATGTAGTGACACCCAAATTTGTAATCTTAACCCATCCACCAACAAAAAACTTCCATATCATGTCCCTACACATGGACCAAACATTAGTAGGGAATGTTTAGAACTATGTACATATTGGTTATTTCCCTTGCATGATTTATAGTGATGCCCGAATATGGAATCCTGACCTATCCACCATTTAAAAAAAATCTCATTCCTTTGTGCGTAGGTCAGACTTGTATAGGGAGTCCATGAAAGGTCCTAATCGCATGACATGAAACTATGAGATTCCTCCCGAGCCAGGTGTGGTCTGATTCTCAATGTTACAATATCCAAAACATGCCCCCAATTTCTTGCACAAGAAATTTAATGAGATTAAAAAAATCCCCAATCTGAATTCTAGAACTCATAAGGAGTAAAAATATCAATACTTCCCCCTACATATGAGTCAGATCTATGTGGAAGATCTAGTAGTTCATGACTAATCACGGTTTGGACATTTCTAATATTCCTAGACACATCTTTCCCTTTCGTCAAACTCTATACATTGAGAAAGCTTGGGTCCCCATTAATATTCATCACCATCAGAGATGGAAGGCCAGTGTCCTGCAGACACCTTTGTTTGACTATGCACATCATGACCTGGTGGCTCTTCATATGTTGCCTACAAAAAATCATTCAATCAAATGAAAATCCATCCTTAGGAGAGTCCTCTCTTACCTTGGTACGCCCAATAGATTTCAAGCCCCATGTCATTCTTCCTGATCCAAGTTGCTCTCAGGGACTATGGTTTACACCTTATTCCATCACTCATGTCTAAGGAATTCTAGAATATCCTAACCACAATTAACTCAAATCTATTAATAGTCTTTTTGATAGCATAATATCCTCACTTCATGACTCTAAACTTCCCAACATAATGTCCTCACTACATGACTCTAAACTGCACATCATAATTTCCTTGCTTCATGACTCTAAATTGCATAGCATAATGTCCTTTTTGCATGACTCTAAACTGATCAACAAAATGTCCCCGCTACATGACTCTAAACTACACAGCCTGATCTCCTCACTTCATGAATTTAAATGGAACAACATAATTTTCTTCACTGCATGATTCTAAACTTCATGTCTAGAATTGTCCTTGTTGTATGATGCTAAAATTCATAGCATTGGTTTAAGACTAAAATGTTCCTTGTTATTGATTTTTCTATTCTTAAGTGGTGATATGGAATCATCTTAATCCATTGTTTATCATACCGAGCATAGCTCATTTGAGCTTAGGGAACTTAGTGAGAGATCCACCTTGAAATCACAGAAAATTAGTCTAGGAATTTGGTCCTAGTAGCATGACCCTAAAAGACATTTCATGGTTCCCTTCCTCATAAGGAACCCTATGTCCTGGTTGAACGACATAAAACTACAGGGTTCCCCAAATATGGGATAAATGACTCGCCCCGCATATGAGTCAGATCTACATAGGGGATACCTGATTCCATAAGTTAATTACATCCTAAATGTCTCTAATGTATCAAGATACACTCCTTCAATACCTTAAATTATGTGCTTTGAGTCATCCAGAACCCCCATAACCTTCCATGTCCATCAAATATAGAAGGCCAATGTCCCATAGAAACCTTTTTCTGACTATTCACATCATTACCCAGTGGCTCGGCATATGTCACCTAAATTACTATCGTTAATCAAATGCAAATTATTCCCAAGGGTAGTATTATCCTATCTCAGTATGCCCAATGGATTCCCAGCCTCGTGACATCCCTTCTAATTCAAGGGCCCTCAAATTTAGGGTTTATATTCTCATTCATGCCCATGTTCTGGATATATAAGAACATCCTAGCCTAATTCACCTCTGGTAACTCTTTAGGCATATGTAAAATAAAGATACCCTATACATATGTGTGATGTTGATACACATATAAGAGAAAAAATTTCCCCATTTATTTTTGGGTTTCTTGTAGAAGTTCAACTAAAATAAATTTCTCTATTCATGCTCAGACACACCCCTTATCAGAGTTCATATTCCATGTTTATAAATGTACCAATATCTATAGTCCTTCATAGTCATCCGATATGGAAGGCCAGTGTAATGCTGACACCTTTTTTTGACTATGAAAATCATGCCCCGATGGCTCTACAAATGATTCCTACAAAATGACCATCAATAAAAGGAAAAAATGTCCTCTAGATAGTCCTTTCTAGTTTTTGTAGCCTCATATGACATTCATGTCCCATCTCACCCCCCATATTTTGAAAACCCCTCTGGATAACAGCTTGCATATCCTCCCCTTTTCAAATTCCCAGGCCTGAAAAAGTTTTCTAATTGAACTGGCCATTCACTGACTCTTCCTTATTTAAGTAAAAATTAAGTTGTATCGATTGACAATTCCAAGCCGATACAAATTTCCCTAATACTTTTGAACATCATCACTCAGACAGGTCACCCATTGTGGATCCCAACATCAAAACAAATTCAAATTGTTGTAAATCCTCTGAGGCCATCGGAGATGGAATCCCAGTATCCCGTGAACACCTTTGTTTGACTATAAACATCATGCCTTGATGGATGTGCATATGGTACATACAAAACGACCATCAATCAAAGGAAAATTAATCCTCAGGAGAGTCCTCTCCTACCTCAGTATTCCTAAAATGGATCCTAATCCGCATACATGTCCAAAACTCACAAATTCAGTGTCAAGAAAAATCCATCATTCAGGACTGAGAGTTATTAAGACATTCCCAGATGATGAATCCCAAATTGGTTCCCCTTTCCTGTGAAGTTTGGTCAAATCTATTCGACCTAAAACATCAATAATAAGTCTCATTGGCAGGATGATAAACTTCTAGTGAAGCTTGTTAAGTCTAAAACCCACAAAGTTTGGGCTACGAAAAAGTAAATTTTAACCCGCTAAGCCAGTATCAACAAGTTATAGGAACAATTATGGTGATAATGGAAAAACATACAATGGTTTGTGAGGTTTTCCATAAAACCTCAGCAATAGTCGAACTACGCTCAATGAGTCTCGTGGCTTAGGAAAAAATTAGGGATCAATTCGATTATTTAACTTTACTGGTTTCGAATTGTAGTTTAAAATTAATACCTAATCTAAATGATTCTTATATGATTGATTGTGATCAATTGAAATTACATGAAAAGGAAAAGAAGAATCATTTAAAGGAAAATTAGTTTCATTGACTTCAACAAAAAATGGAGCAGCGTTCCCAATTCAAATTCTCTCTTTAGTATCAACAGAAAATTATTATACATCATGATTTGAGGAAATTTACAATAAGGCATGGCTCTCCCACTCCAAAAAAATTGAAAGTTACTACCACGGGCCATCATGAATTTGTTCTAAAGAATCTCTCTCATCTGCCTCAGCCATGACCATTGGGAGAACATGTTCTATAATGGCTTTATGGTCCATTTCTTTATTTTGGACAACTACTTAATTTGAACACGAAGAGGCCAATTGAGCCTTCAACCTTCCAATTTGAGCGTTGAACTCTTGAAACTCTTCCTTTTGGGTGATCACCAAATCATGATCCTTCACCTCTTTCAATTATTAGGTGATCTAGTTCCTCTAAAACATCTCAGAAAGTCATCACATAATGATGGGAAGAATTGAACTGGACAAGTTTAGCCCCACAAGAAGTGAGGTCTTCTCGAGATATGACAATTTAGTGGATAAGGAGATGTAGATACCGATAATCAAAGCCAAAAAACCCAGCTTGATTAATAACTTCCATGAGATTTCAGTATCATCAGTGAATCTATTTAGAGGTGTGTCTACGACAAGGGCACATAATGGATACCATGCCTCTTTTCTCACTGCCTGGTGCCTCCCCGCGGCACCAGTTCCTTGATAATCCCCTACCCCAAATGGATCTATAGGCAGTAAGTGTAATTATGGGAATTGGAAGGGTTATAAGATAGGTTACCCAAGATGGGGGGGGGGTATCCTTCCCCTCAGATGGCTCGACCATTGGAGATGGATGTAGAGGACTAGCCACAGCTTCTGGGGTATCTTGAGATACTGTGTTGGGGCCATCCCCATTTGGGTCATGGAAACTTTCCACAGGTGAGGAGCAATCTGAATCACTTCCCATCGAGATAGGTTTCAACAATAAATCCCCATCCTGATTCATCTAATGGATGATCGAGCGTCTTCTCCCCACAGTGGCAAGAATAGATGGTGTAGCCATCATGGATGCAACTGGGACATGAATTGGAGATGTATCCACTTCACTCATCATAGGGGAAGGAATATATGTCATGGTCTTCAGTGTCAAGATGGGGTGAAGGATGGTTAGAGGCTTTGGGACCCATCGAACTGTTCTTCGCAGCAACCCATCAGTGTAACAGCCCACCCATAGTTGGGTATATTCCAATGAAAAATGTGGATCTGGTTGTATTGGGTATTATAACCTCCATAGTGGCACCTTTCTGCATCATCATAAGCCATAACTAGCGAATAATTATGGGATGATATTCTCCCCTTTACTGAACAGAAGGAAGAAGTGCAATTTTTTTAAGACACCCAAATTTTCTGGTGAACCAGTAAGGGAGTTATGGGCCACACATGTCAACTAGATCTATGTGAGAAGTAAGCATCCCGTCCCTAAGAACTATAATGTATGAGAATTCCTTCGATGAACTACCATTTTCACCTATTAATGGTCATTGAGGGATAAGGTGCAATGCAAATGAGAATCAAGAAGTGTCAATCAGCAGCCCGACTTCATCACTAATATTTAAAGTCCTAGTATAAAAATCAGAAATATTGAGAATGGTAGATAGAAAGTTTAAGCGGGGAACCCTCACAGTGTGTCGAAATTCATATCAAGGTAATTTTTCTTTCTTCCACCCATATATAAATTGAAATGCTCTACTTAGATGATATGGAAGACTAACTTCTTTTATCTTCCCCAATAACTCATAATGTTGGGCTAGAGTATGAGTGGACAAATTAATTGCTCGGCCCTCTGCTAGCACAGCTACAATAGTCAGAGTTCAGGCCCTGGCCCCAGTATATACATCGTGATATGGGAGGATACATCCACTCAAAAACATGGCGAAGAAACCATATAATTTTAGAATAGGATGAATTTTTGGTTTAAGATCATATCCCTAGGTGGTATATCATTTCTCTTTTAGGGTAGTTAAATACAACCCTAGAATCTATTGAGACTAGAAATATAGATGAGTTCGACTGATGAGAGCTCTTTTTTTTAGTCCCATTCACCTGTAAAGATGATATTATCCATGCCTAGAATGGGATAAGAGAGAGATCGGTGAGGGGTAGATCAATTAATCCCTCTTTCATAACAAGTAGGTTCCCTATCAGTGGGGAAACATGGTCGGTATTATCCCAAGTAGTGGCTTCTAGTAAAAAGTCTTCACACATCTCTCCAAGGATGGGGAGTCCTCCTAGTTGGTGTATGCCCCATAAACTGATTCCCACCACCCCATGCGACAAATGGAAGGTGTTGGTGCTTTAACACTAGTGTCTTAGCAGTTCAAGAAGGATTTCTCCTGGGGATAAGTCTACGAACTAGGAAACCCAAGATGCCTGATATAAGTTCACCGCCTCCAACAAGATAGGGGACTTTAAATAGGTTGGATATACCCAAAATTCCCCGCTCCATTCTTCATAGAATAATCCTATGGCTAATAGGTCCCATTTTATGCTCCACCCACTGTTAGGGTTTTCTCAGGAAGTGTTGATAATAGATGGTTACTCTCGGGTGACTATTCTCTAGGCAATGTTGCGATACATGTGATTTCCCTGAGTCCACACTGACTCTTCTAAAATGAACACATTTTCCTTGATCGAAGTATCTATGAATTCCCCTATTGGGGAAATATTGTCATGATCATTGACTTGTGGTGATTATAAGAGAATAAAAAGGAGTATTAGGGATAACCAATGGCAGACAGACGTCATTAGGAATACTACAACTGTAAAGTGGCAATAGCATGGGAAAAGATTAATCTAGGAGATCTAGCATGTGGAGATATTTTTAGAAGTTGTCCTAAAGAACAATTTTGTATCGAATATGGTCCTCATGATCCCCCACCATGTTTTCCCTCATCTTCATTGATTTCGTCAAATCCTATGAAAGATCCATTGCAGCCTGCACATAAAGATCCAAAATCCCACAAAAACTAAGTCCACTAAAATTTTTTGAATAAAGGCCTCAAAAATGGCTAATGAAGGTTTCCTCATGGGTCTCTACGTACTAATCACATAAATTTTACATAATATCCATTTCCTTGTATGCTACACGATTCATGAAGATAATTCCCACATACTGCTATGGTATGTAGAAGCATTATACCCCATACAACCATGATATGCAAAAGTCCCATGAGGCGTCGGCCCACGGAGCGTTATACAGTGAACATTAGAGTTCGCAGAAAGAAGAAACTGAAAACCAACGCCTCACCAATCCCGTATTCAATGTTGATGTTTAAAATTTTAGGTTTCTATTATTAAGTCTTAATGTTTAGTTTTCCAGATTAAGCTTGGAGTGCGGGGCATGCAAACCGCATAGTGTTCTACTATATGGAGGTATGCATTTTAGTTTTAAATTCCATAACATAGTTCATGAAACCCAAAATACAATTTCCGGGTAGAATAAAATGTGTAGAGTTTGGTTCACTATATGTACGAAGTGGTTCGTGAATATGGATTCTGCAAAAGTGACGGTACAAAAATATAGAGAAATTCGAGGGAGAATCAAGAGCACTTTTCACCTTGAGAAATAGTACAATACAAATGAACTAGTCCCCCATATATAGGATTTTTCCCCTCCTACTATACCTATATGTTCTACTGCAAACAAATTCAATTCAGGACAGCTTCTACATTGGAATGGACTCCTCTTCGCTCCGAACAGACCAAATTCTAATCAGGGCATTTGTAGGGTCCTAAAAAATTCTCCAAGAGAAAGAAAATACTCCCAAAATAACTTTTTAGAAGGAAGAAAGCATTCCTAAATTTCTAGTAATGTGAATAGACTCAAATTGAGTAGAAAAATTTGGAAGATACCTTAAGGAATTGAATTTCTCACAGAGTTTTAAGTGACCCACATACCATCATCGGGAAGGGTTCACGGACTGCACGAACTACGAACCACCAGTACATGGAACGACCCACAAGGTTCTGGAATGCGAACCGATGGCCGGAGATCCCAGGTGCCCGCAAACCACACTACTAGTGGAATCAAACACATGAAGGCCACCCACAAACCATCTCATAAACTCAGCAGTTCACGGACAAAGAAAATTGGCAGGGTTCCATAAACCATAACTCGTGAACCACAGTCACCACAAACCCCAGTTCACTAAGTCTTCCATGGATCAATATATATATTGTTGGTATTTTTCAAATGGATCTGCATTCCCATAGATATGATTTCCCCAATTCTCAAGAAAATGGGCACAGAAGGAATTGAGAGAAGACGGATGAAGAAGGAATGGAAGATACCCTGGAGGTTTAAAGAAAGAATTCAGATAGGATTCTAGATTTAGTCTTGAATCATCAGAGAATTCCAAATTGAAAAACATATTTCCATAGGGATAACCATCCATGAACCATAAAACAATGGAGATTAATAATCATGGGAGAACTGGGTACCTAATTGGTGTAATCACGAACCACATATTCCCCATGGATGAACTTCCTACGAACGATGATCTATAAGACCCTACTTTAATATGGTCATATGCATAGTGTATCACTATGAAAATTTAATTTGGTGCCAATTACTGCATCAGTATGTGGACGGAACCAGAAGGGTCATGTCGAACCACATCCAGGACTACGTACCACTGTGGTGCATGGTGGTCCATGCCGAAGCCCATATACTACTTCGGAATGTGGATGAACCCTCTACCCACATATCATTATGGTATTCAAAGATCCCCCATACCACATAAGAAAATAGTACGTGGAATGGGTCATCTTTGGGTGTTCTTCGCTTTGGCTACAATATTGCACCCCGGTTACTTTCAAGTCCTCCATTACCCCTCTATAAACCAGTCCTCCAGCATCAGGCCAAAGCCTCCTCCAAAGCCACCAGACCCGTATGATTAGATCATCGTGTGCATTAGTGCGCCCCCTTTGTGTCTACATACCCTTGGTAAGCAGAGTCATGAAGGCTCTCCCCATAACAATTCGGACTCTATGGATGTCTTTAAGTCTACATTCCCATGGTAAACTAGATTCCAACCTTGGAATACTGATATGAACCTCCCCATTATAGGGATTAAGGGTGATCAATTTATTTCCCACTCAATGAGGAATGGTGATCGGTCAAAGGAATCATGTTCTCTTCTCATTTTGATGAGAGAAGACATTCCTCCCCTTTCCCAGAACATTTTTTGGGGCACTCCCACTAGATTAAGTCCTCAATCTTCCGAGGGATGAGCCATATGACCTCCAATGTCATCCCAAATTGAAGGGTTCAATTCCACGTTCCCTCTTCCATGGTCGCTCTGTCCTCTTCCACTATATTCCTTACCTCTACCATCAGTGGGAGTGGATATGTGTGGTTGGTTAGATCTCTCACATCCTATTGTTTCTCATATCGAGTATAACTCACATGGTCTTATAGACTTTTGATAATCCCAACATCCACACAACCAACCCATCATGAACTATGATAACCCTGATTCCTAGACAAACCATGATACATAGGAGGCCATTTTGAAGGCCTGAGATCAAAAGGGTTCCCATCCAAAATGGTTCACCCAATCATGTCCCCTCAAATGGGAACCTCCCATGTATGAGACCCAATTTTCTTGAACTACGTGGTCTCTAATTCCTCTCCCAAGGATACATAGAAAGCCCATTTTATGGGTCTAATCCCAACATCAAGTCATCTTCTGTCCCCCCCGAATGACGATAAACTCTAAAGCACCTTATTTCATGGCTTAACTCAACATTGCCTCCGCCTATGACAATCCTACAAACCAGGGGTATACTGTGTATATACTCTTCAACAACAAACCAAGTATTCACAAACATATGAACATGGCCTAAATCTATAAGAGAGTCCTAGAATAGTTAAAGCCCCCCCCCCCAAAGGGTGTGGTGATCCCAACCTCCCATCCTATCGACAAATGGAGTCCTTAAGTGTTGTTGGCCCAATAATCTTCCAATAAGCACCTAAATTTGGAAATAATATCAATGAATCATGGAAACCATTTCCATTGGGTGTTTCAGTCTCCACGAATAAACCCTTTTGATACCATCCAAGGAAGTTATATCCTAAGAGTACCAATTTCACAGATACTTGAAACCATGCAATTGCCTGCTGGGACCGTTTGACTGTGGTAGCTCCCTCATAATACAGAAGGGATAAGTTTTCTAGTCCTTTAAGGGCTAATCCAATCCTCCTTTAAAGGATAATGATGTGAATCGAGTAGAAACAAATATGGAGATGTGAAATTTTCTATAATAACGGAAAAATTCTTGTCGCCCTCCATACCATTTTTCTTTTTCCCCAATCACGCACCTGTGTCACCTCAGGATGAAATAGGCACCAATCATTAAGGATTATACCTACCATGGGATAGCCCATTACAAATCATAAGCATCAACTCCCAATACTAGGTCTTGAAAAACAGATTTACTATGATCAAATATTCTTTTTAGTTAATCCAAATCTAAAAGAAATAGCTTTCAGATGATCACTCACATCTCCATTCCAAGGAATAACTCAAAATAGTTAAACTACCCTTATATTAAGGTCTCTAGGTGTGAGGAAAAATCACATCTAAAAAGGGTATATTTCAATGGATAGGTCAACACCTTCTTCTAAGCACTCACCCTTCTTCCTGCCCTATGGGTCTGGTCTAAGTTTCAAAAAAGGGATACTACCAAAATCCCACTTTAGAGGTCAGGTCTAGCCAAGAAAAACATTGAGAGGAATCATATTTTTTATCCTCTATTTAAACATGAGTGAATAAATCCTACATGGGACCCTTATAAAAAAAAGGAAGAATCCTATACAGGATCCTAAAATGAAAAAAAACATAGGCATCCTATAATAGGGATTCTCAATAATAGTTCATAGGCATAGGGATCCTACTAAGGACTCCCTATCCTAGAATGTAAGCAAAGGCATCCCTCAAGGGATCCTTGGTAACCATATTGAGGATATAGGCTTCTGGAATGGAATCCTCTAGGTAGAAACATATGAAGAAAAATTCTAAAATGGATCCATGATAACAACTTGTCTCATGGTATCATATGCCAAAAGGATGCATCTCGTAAGTGAGATGTCCTCAAAGCCTAAGTCGCAAGAGATTTCTCACTGATCATCTCAGATCAAAGGACACAACTAGGTTTGTATGATCACCCAACCTATCATTCACACCATGTTTCACTCTTAGGTGACTACTGGAAATGATAACTTGGGGAAGAACCTCTTCATTTAGATAGAATTCCCAAAACACCCATTAGGAGTCCTCATAACACTCCAATGGTTTCACCATTGTGATCTACAAGGAAAACTACTCAAAAAAGGACTACTCTTGGGTCAAAACTGACTAAGGGGAAATAAAACAATAAAACACCCTTAAGAGTGCCAGAAAAGAAGTACACGACGTGTAGAAACCACACAGGGAGTGTACCCTCATGCTCTTACATAGGAATGTACTCCTATCAGCTCAGGTTTGTAAACATCTCTGGAACACTACATGTCATCCCGACACACATCATGTACTCAAGTTCTCCCTCCTGTACTTGTACTTTCACATGGCTAGAGTCACATAGGGTCTACCTAAGTAAAACTACACGATGTGTATCTACCGCAAACAACTTTCACTAACCAAAAACAAACAACACATGTTCTCTATCACACTAATGGGCACATGGTCAAATACCACACAATATGTACTCCAAGTAAACAGAATCTATTTAAGAAAAGTTCTCTCTTCACAAATATAAGAACACATGGCCTGTGTTCATAGCATCACACACCATGTTTTCTGGGTTTGCAGAAAGTAAACCTCCAAAACATCCTCGAAACCCCTATTTTGGCAAAATAAATAAATGGTTTACCAAATTTTAATCTATGGGATAACATACTCCCCAAAAATCAAGTCTTTTCATCCACATATAACGGAATTTGTAAATACCATACAACTAAAAAAACAATGTAAGACTAATAAAAAAGATAACCAGAATCCATAACATAAAAAAGATGATGCTTCCTGTTCCATGTTCTAAGAAAGCATCCAAAACATGATACACTATAGTCAGATACAAAATACAATACCAAGGTATGTAAATAAAAAAGAAAATTCAAAATCATATAAATCCTTAGATTGGTCCCATGCTCTCCTACTCTTAAAGAGAAAATCAAGTACCTATAGAAGGGCACTTCCCCTTATCGACACCTGCAACAATATAATCTGTTTGGACCCAAAATCTTGACCCAAACATGGTGTGAGAAATAATTCCAAGTAGGAAAGCACCCAAGATATTTTCCTATCTGTCAGTGATTATATTCAATAGGTAGTGTACAAAAAGGAAAATATGTAAACTATGAAGTACTCCAAAGTAAACAATCCTACAAGCCTTGTTTCTATTTATATTTAGATCATGATCAATAAACAATTCAATAACATTCAATTGTAAACATATTTAGATTCATCCATATCCCTATAATCCTCCATATCAAGTAAGCACAACCCATATCTTTAAAGGCCATGTGAATGGATATAAGGGAAGACTGAATCCAAGCTTGTTCTTTGGAATAGAAGGCATTTCATAACGCTTTTCACAAGGTATTCAGTTTAAAAGCTCACCCAAAAGAATAAAAAAACATTCCCATAGGCATAATACTACCCCTCTTGTAGGCATAAGAAATCCTCGCCCACAGGCATAGAAAATCCCCACTCGTGGGCATGACGCAACATCATCTGCATGCATATCACAATCTCTCTCGTAGGCATATCACAATCTCTCCCACAGGCGTATCACAATATCACTAGAAGTTATATCATATAACAAGAACACAAGTAAATTAAACTATGGCATGGAAAGAATTGATCAATTCACATTGGCATGAATCATATTACAATCCTATCAGCAATATAAACAATTACAAGGCTTAAAAAAACATATGCTCAAATGGGAGATTTATGTAACAAATGAAACAAGTGAATTAAACTATCACAAGGCATAAAAAATCATTATCTCACATGAAATAAAATTCAATTGACCGATTACATTTTTATCAACCCATAATAGGAAATACAAGGCTTTTTTCATAGGAAACCTAGGCCAAATGGTTAAACAACTATCATTAAAGGTAAATGCAACCACAGGGTGGACCTTAATCAAATCAAGAAACATCAAACATGATTTATATCATCAAAAAAATTACCTAATCAACATTAGGAAATTACATGGGCCAATTATAAATAAAGAGACACTCTAAAAATAGGCATGAGTCACTTTGACTCATATAAACCACTAAAAAATTAGAAAAAGGAACAAGACTAGGTACCTTGCCCTCATGTGACTCTCCACATCTAGAATCATCCCTAATTCAAGATAGAACTAGGTAGATATAAAAAATGAATTAAAATGATAAAGGTATATTAACATCATAAAGATCAAAAATCACGAAGAACAGCTTAGGAGCAATCGATATATTTCCGATTGGGTTCCAACGCATTCGACGGTGTTCAAATTGTACTTCTGACCGAAAAACGGGAAAGAAAATGGCCCTCACCACTTCTATTCGCAAACCCAAACAAGGGTTCTGTCTATCTGAATAAACATAAGGATACTGCCCATTTCAGCCAAAAAAATACACAACATGTACTTAAAACTACACGTTGTGTAGTTCCTTTTCCAAACTGGTCTGGGCCAGACTGCCACATGGATTATACTGGGAAGTATAGGGTGTGTGCCCATATTAAATGGCATGTACTTGAAGATACACAGCATGTAACACTCTCTTTCCTCTACATACTTAAACCAAACATAAAAGAAAATATCTAAAAGAATCGTGTTCTTATATGTTTTTGTCATTTAAATGAAAATTTCATTTAAAAAAGTTGGGATTCCATAGAAAATCAGTCAAATTTAAGCTTCAAATTTGACTAATTCAAACATTCTCAAACATAATAACTTTTCTTTAGTCTGATATAACTCCCCCAACTTCATTACAATAAACATCTTTAGCTCAATATGATGTGACCAACTTCCTCTTCTAATTATAATCTATATTTCTTCTTCTACTCATTATGATCTGCCTTTTTTTCTCAACACATTATGATATTCCTTTCTTTCTCTGCTCATTATGATAGGAATTTATTTCTTGGCTCATTACAATAGACTTCCTCGCCTTGTGAACTTGAACTTTACCTTTTTTCTTCATAAAAAACACAACTCTTTTGGATTATTCACTTATTTTTTTCCTAACTGATCTCTCATTTATGTGTCAAAATTAGAAACTTTGATCACTCTGATGTTCTACATCTGATGTGTTATCGGTGTGAGTCACTCATTTGAGGAATTAGAGTTTGTTCCTCATTTGATTGATCTTACTCCTCTGAGTTAGTCGGGTAAAATAATCTCTTAGTGATGAAATTCTCATTATGATGGAATTATCATTACGATGTTCTACATTTGACAATGACTCCAATCACTAACATTAAAAAGCTTCATACATTATCAACTTTACACATTCTAACTTATGAAAACTTCTCAATCTGGTACTTCTGGATCCTATCTTCTATGTCGAGGTTTCAGTAAATGATATAAACTTTAATATTCCTCTAATTATTCAAAATCTCTTTTCATGATAGTTTTCATGATTTGTGAGATCTTTATGACTAAAAAGAAAACATCAAATTTATGGTCATCTAGCATGTAAAATTTATAATTCCTAACTTTAATATTTTCATTCAAAACACATCAATAATATGACTTATTCACTTAGAAACTTATTACTTTATAAGTAATTCTATGTTTGATGGATCTTGAACTACATACCAATATTCTTAAGACTGATGGATCGTCATGTCAACAACTTCCTCTTTTAGACCACTATTAAATCTCGTGCTTCTCAATTTAATACTTTGAGTATGGTGCTTTTCATTCCAATCCTTTGAGTCCAGAAAAATAATATATCTCAAAAAAAATTATCCCATTTATTTTTGGGTTCAAAATTTCAGTTTAAAAAACATTATAACCAAACTCATTTCAATGGATAGTTTATGATCCTTAATAAAAAAAACATAAAAGGTTTGTTGCCAAAAAATACAAAAACATTGTCAAAAAAATACTTATAAATTCCCTTTATTCTTCGCCTTTGTAATTTTTTTACAACCCTTGTTTAAAACTTTTTAACTCAGAGAATTTTATCACAACTCAACTTTTCTTAACAAATCAGTTTTTTTGAGTTTTACCAAAACACATACTCTCTCAAAACATTGTCCTTAAAAAACACAAGTAAATAAAGTAATGTTTTTGAAGTATTTCCATCCCTATGTGATAATAAAATTTTGTGGAAATTTTAAGATAAAATCCCCCTCACTTTTATATTTCTCACTTTTCTTTTTCTCTCACTTTTTTCTCTCCCCCATTATCTTATAACCACTTCTTCAGATTCAATAAAGAAGGATAAATAAAAACTTCTTAAAGTTGTTAATTTTTCTTCCCCTCTATCAGCATAATCCAAAGAATAGTGGGGGACTTACTTATGAGGTTTAAGAAGTAGTTGGAGGAGGATGAACATGAAGTTTCAACCTCAATACCAAAAATATCTCTTTCTTCATAACTTTTGTAAAGTTATAAACAAATTGATACTTGGTTGAGATATATTTCAGAAAAACATCTCAAACATCAACTTTATATTTTATAAAGTGAAAATTTATATCAATTTGTTTTGATCTTGAATGTTGGACCAGATTTTTATAAATTTCAATTGCACTTTGAAAATAACAAATTATCTTCAATGGTGTTGAAACTTTCACATTCAAGTCTTCCAACTAAACTTTCACCCATAACATTTGAGTACAATCCGGAGTAGTTGAAACATATTTAGATTCAGTTATTCCTAATATTAATGAACTTTTTTTTCTTAATATTCCATCTCACACAACATTCACCCAATAAAAATGTTCCTCTTTAGGTTGATTTTATATCATTACAATATCCATCCATCTGGAAATAGTAAAACCCTAAAAACTCATCAAATAATTTCTTTTTTATAACAAACCATGATAATTGTTTCCTTTGATGTATATCATAATACTATTTTCTAAAAACATAAGTGATTCAATTGGGTTACATCAATACCTCGCATAAAAATTCACATTATAAAAATATATGGTCTTGAGGTTGTAAGTTAAATTAATCTTTCTATCAGCTTCCTAAAGTCTTTCTGATTCACAATTTTTTATGGAATTATCTTTACTCAACTTTGTGCTCATATATATAGGAGTAGATTTTTTTTCATTTTTTATCCTAAACTTATCTATTAATTATCGAACATGATTTTCATTAGAAAAGAAAATGTTCTTTTCTTTTTTTTAAAGTTGTAAGGAAATGAAGAATGTTAATTCTTCCAACATTAACATTTAAAAATTCTTCTTCATTTTTTTAGAAAAGTCTTTAGAAACTTTTTCCACCTCTAAAGAAAAAAATATATATATCGTCCACATAAACAATTAAAAGTAAAATTACAGAGTTGTTATCTTTCACATATAAGTTTCTATTAAATTTCTCATTCGAAAAATTCAACATTCTTAAAAAACATCAATATTTGAATAACAATCATGTGGGGATTATTTCAAGACATAAAAGGATTTCATAAATCTAAAAACCTTTTTTTAATCATTATCAAGTTGAAAATCACATGATTTTTCAATGTAAACTTCTTACTCAATCTCACCATCTAAAAAATATGACTCTACATCCATCTGTTAAAATTATTAATTTAGATGTGATACCACTAGTTGAAACATTCTGATTATTTCTAACCTCACAACATGGGAAAAGGTTTTATCAAAATCCATACATTCCACCTGTTCATAACCTTTACAAAAAAATTTGTATTTGTTTCTTGAAACTTCTCCATGTTCATTGAACTTGTTTCTATAAACCCACTTTATTAGCATAAAAATTTTATTTTTTGGATGTGGAAAAAGTTCCCATGTTTCATCTTTCACAATATGATCTAACTCTTTATCCTTATCATTCACTAATTCATTTTGTTGAATAGCTTCTGAAACTGATTCCGGTTCAATATTTGAGATAAGTGAAGTCAGGTTTTCTAATCTCAACTTTCTTTTGATCATAACTGGACCATTCTGATTTCCAATAATGTTTTAGGACTCAAAATGATTTTTTAAGTTATGAAATTTTAAAGTTTCTTTCGTAGATGAACTTTCCTCGTCACAAGAATCTTATGAATCGGGATGAGGATGTTTTGACTTACATTCACTATTGTTATAAATATCGAATTTATACTCCTCATCATTCTCAACAACTTTTTTTAATCAATTTTGATTTTCAATAATTTTTACATCATATGAGTCCAAAAACCTTTGTAGACATTTTTTCAAACAATTGTAACATCTTCCATTGGGGGAATAACCAATAAAATTTTCTTCCTCAACTTTCTTATCAAAATTTTCCTAATTTAGATTTTAGATTTTTATTAAACATGGACATCAAGAAATATTTAAGTGTTTCCATGAATATTTTTTTATTGTAACACATTTCATAGGAAGAAATATAGGATTTTGATCTCAATAAACATCTATTCTGAACATGTACAATATTACTAACAACTTCTCCCCAATAGAACTTTGAAAGTTTTTATTCTTCAAACATGTTTCTTCTAATTTATACCAAACTTCTATTCTTACATTATTATAATATATTTTTTGTGGGGTATTTGAAACACTATAAAATATTTTTTCCATGAATTATCAGTTATGTTTCAAAATTATTAGATGTTAACTTTGTTCCATTATCTATTCTAACCTTCTTTATATCAATCCCTATTTCTTCCTCAACATCCTTTCTAAGTAATATAGACATTTCAATAGTCTTTGTCCTATGTTTCATAAAAATGACGTTTTTCATCTGAGTGAAATCATAAATAAAAGTGATAAAGTATAAAACTCCTTTTTTATAGATGTCTCATTGGTAAACATAAATTCGAATGAATAAGATCAAGATGACTGGTAGATTGAATCTCAACATTCTTATGAATTTTGTTAGTCATCATTCCCTTTTGATAAGTAACACAAAAATATTCATCTGTTTTTTTCTATTATGTAATGTTTTGAACAACAAAAAAACTTCGAATGTTTGTTCATATTTTTCTGTCCAAGGTGGACAAGTCTTCGGTTCCACAACTTATTTTCATCTTCATCACTTAAGTAGAATTGGTTATTAAATTCTCCAATTTAAAATAGATTTCCACGGGTTATTACTCATTTTGTAATAACTTTTCCACTCTTTACACTTTTGATAATACAAGAATCCTTTTTGATGATTAATTCTTTTCCACCATCAAAAATTTGAATTACACTAAGTAAATTATGTTATAGACCATTAGAAAATAAAATATCCTTAGATTTTAACTCTTTGGCTTCAATATAAGACCTTCTAATTCCTTTAATTTTTAAGTAACTATAATTCCTTAAGGTGATAGCACCTCCATCGTGATTTTAAAAATGTTCCATTACTTTTAAATCATCTATAATGTGTGAAGAACAACCAATATAAATTATCAATGGTTTTTTATTTTTTACATTATTTCAAGGTAGTCACCACAATAAAAGCTCTTTCTTCAACTTTTCTATTTCTAGTTTCCTTTTATTTTCTCCCTTAAGAAACGAGTTCCAGAAGGACTATCGTATATATTTTGGGATGATGACCATCCTGACCACATCTTCCACAAAATTCTTCCATACATTCGAATTGATTTTTTGTTGGAAATTTTCTAACATATTGAGTTTTTTATTTTCTAAATTCTTCTCTCATAAGAAATTTATTCATCCTTGTTCTACCATTTCTTTCTCCTTGTTCAAAACTTCTTCTAACAAGTGAAAATTTATACCAACAATTATGAGATTTTTGACCACATACTCCAAAACACTAGAAATAGCCATCAAATCTTGATTTTATACTATAGAAATATCTTTCTCATTATAAAATTTGTTGAGGTTGATAAAGCCTTTATAATATATAATACTCAAGATGTGGACTATCTTTTTTATGAGTATTTTTTCAAATTTTGTATATGTGATGTGTTTCCCCCATCCTTTTTCAACCGAATAATTCCAAAAACATTTTATGGAACTTGAAATGATAGAAAAATAAGATGAAACATTATTTTATGTGGGTGATTATTTTAACTTATTCTTGATTTGAAACTTCTTGACATATTTAGAAGTCTCAAATTTTACCTCTAAATGTTTTTAAAAAATTCCATTCATATTTCTCAGTGTACTTTTGAACTCAGGAAGTTTTGATTGAAATTTTTTAACTTCTTCTTTCTTATCTTAAATCTTCTTACTAAGATCTTAACCCATCTATTCCTATTCAGAAATTATACATTTGTAAAATAATATCTCCTAAATATATTCTTTCCCCTTCTTAGTGATACATTTTCTTTCATTAAAAACCTATTCACAATGTTACTTCATTACTATAATATCTTTATTGAGAGTTTTATTTTTCTCAAGAAAATAAAAATATATATATTCTTAGTTGATACTCTTTGTATGATTCTTAACCTTCTTATTAATAAATTTTTTAAGAGTCTTCAACATTCTCAACTTTTCCAATGAAGGTTCAGAATATTTCTTAACATTATTCTTCTAAATAATTGTTGTTAGTTGAGTCTGATTCAACTTTCTTACTTAGAATAGTTATTTATTTCTCTCATAAACTTCTTTTTAATTTTTTTGAATTAGTTTTCTTCTTTAAAACTTTTTTTACACTTCTACCATCAAAGTTTTTCATCAGAATCAACTCAATAGTCTATAACTTTATTCCTGGGACAATTAATTGTAATGTTTCTAATTCCACCACACTCAAAACATTTGGGAAGAACTTTACCTCCATTATTTAATCATACTCTTTGATAGTTATTGGAAATAAGATACATTATTTGGTCATTCAACTCATTATTATATTTATCTTATAAGTCAAGTGGATCAATATCTTTAACATAATGTATTTTTATTTCTCTCATGGATTAAAAAAATATTCATCTTTCATCTTATTTTTTAGCATTGGATCTTTCCTCATTTAATAGAAAACATCAATTTTATGAAATTAATCTAGTTATAAATAATCCTTACCTTCTAAAGAGGAAAATTTAGGATCAAAACTATCTAGAATTTTTCTCATAAGTTTATTCAAAATTGTAGAATATTTCAGGACATCATTGAATCCGCTAATGTTGGAAAAAAATTCATTTAATCTAGTTAAGTATTCATCAATTGTTTTTTCATCCCTCATCATTATGTATCCATACTTACTATGAAAGATTTTTATCCTTTCTTCCTTCACTTCAGTATTCCCTAAAAAAATACTTTCTATGTTGTCCAATATACTTTTTGATGTTTTGATACCCATCACATTCATATAAATAGTTTTTGATAAGGAAAAATAGATAACATTCCAAGATTTTCCATAAACATCAATATTTCTCTATTCAGAATAAATCATTGGGGTATCCTTATCAATACGTGGAAACCCAATTGTAGTAGTGTCAACGACATCCAAGAAACGAGATTAGAGATGAGGAATCATCTTATTTTTCCATCCATAATAATTTTTTCTAACAAATGTAGGAATTACTCTACTATTAACAGAATTATGATTATCCATGATAAGGATTCAACAAGGTAACCTTGGATCTGATACCTATTTCTGTTCCAAATTACCGAAAAACAATATATAAGGGGGGTTAAATCATTTGTTCACTTTTTATGAGTTTCAAAACTTTTAGAAACATAACCCATATAAACTGTTACATTTAATTTCCTTATTATATTTTAGTAAATACTCATGCCTAAAAAATTATGAAACAAAGTGAAGCACACAATATTTATAATGTTTCACCTCAGGGTGAGAACCTACATCTTTCAATAGCCACTCTCATGCGACTATAAAAATTCAAAATTAAAAATAAGTGAATACAACATGGGAAAAATGCCATTAGAAACCTTATATCTCTCTATAATAATGATTATAATAACTCTCATTAGATTTCATAGTTTTCTTGTAAAAAACTCCAAAACAAAAGAATAAAAACATTGTTCAAACTTCTCCACAAAATCTCTTTGTGGAATCACTATTCTAATGTGGATGGGTTTAATTATCTCAGTATGATGAGGATCAGTCCAATAGAATTAGTATGATAAACTCATTATCAATATGCATTACTCAAAATCTACTAAAATTCTCCACAAAATCATCCTCGTTCTGATATTCTTAGTTTGGTTTGCTCAATACAAGGTTGCTCAATCAAATAAACAAAAACGTTTAGTAGTTTGACCTTCTTCTCACATATCAGCTGAGAAAAAAATGTGACAAAAATCTGTATCGCTCCATCATTTTTTCTCATTTTTAAAAGGACAAAAAATTGGAATTAACCATACCTATTTTTATAGGTGAATCATAATAGAAAATGAGGGAAATTGAAAAACTTTTACCGCTTACCCAAATTTTAATTCTCCAAAAATAACTCACATTTAAGCTTTACTTTAACTTATTCAAACCTTCTTGAACATACTAAATTTTCTTCATTATAGTGTTAATTATTTAGCTTCATTATAATAAACATCCACATCCCACTGTGATGAGATTAACATCCTCTACACATTATGATGTGTCTTTCTTCCACTACTTATTTTGTTATACCTTTATTTGTCAGCTCCATTTGATCCACCTTTCCTTTTCAATGCATTACAATATACCTTTATTTCTTATCTCATTATGATTAACATTCTAAACTTCTAAACTTTAACTTTCTGTTTTTTTCTTAATAAGAAAATGCAAATATTTTAGAATCATCACATATTTTCATAATTGATATCCCTTTGATGGATCAACATTAGCAACTCTAATCACTTAAATGATCTGCATATAATGTGTTATTAGTGTGAGGAATTCATTTGATAAATTAGAGCCTATTCATGAACTTATTGATCTTCCTGCACAGTGTCAATCTGGTGAAAACCACATAATGATGGAATTCTCATTAAGATGGTATTATCATTGCGATGTTCTCAATCCCATGATGAATCTTCTCAATAAATTTTAAATAATTCAAACATTATCACCTTTACACATTATGACTTCTGACAACTTCTCAGTTTGTTACTTCGAGATCTGATCTTCTATGTCTAGGTTTCTAAAAAAAATACAACATTTTTTATTCCTCCATTTATTTAAATTTTTTTATCATGATAGTTGTCATGATTTTTTACAACATCATGATGAGTAAATCATTATCTGATTTATGGTTATAAAGTATGTAAACTTTTTAATTTCTAATTTCTCTATTCTCCTTAAATATTATTCAGAAACAATAAAAAAAATTTACTTAGTAGCTACTAAATTTCTAAAAAACTTCATGTATGATCGATCTTGAACTTTATACCTATGGTCTTGAGACAGATGGTGTTTCTGATCAACAACTTCATCTTTCTGACCACCTTTGTATCCTATGCTTCTCGGTCTGATACTCTACGTTTGGTGCTTCTCAGTTGGTTATCTTAGTCCAGAAAGAAATTTCTAAAAACTTTTTCCTCCATTATATTTGGGTTCAAACTTTCAAAAACATTCAAATTTATAAAAAATCCCATTATATTGGATTCTGTATCATCTAAAATTCAAAAAAAATATTCTTTTACAAAACAAGTTTATTTTTTAAAAACTACAAAAAAATTGGTTTAAAATATCATCACAAAGGTTCTTCAATCTCACCCTTCGGATTTCTTAACAACCCTCATTAACAACATTTCGACTCTCAAAATTTTTTCACAACTCAACATTTGTAAACAACTCATGTTTTATAGAATTTTATAAAAACCTAGAATTTATAAAAAGAGATGCCCAGACACCACAAAAATGGATAAATTAATGGTTTTGTATTATTTTAATCCCTATATAATAATAAAACTTTATGACCATGTTAAGATAAACTCACCTTCACTTTTATCTTTTCTCACTTTTCTTTTTCTATAACTTTACTTTTCTTCTCCCCCATTATCTGATAACTACAACTTCATATTCAAAAAATAAAGATAAATAAAATCTTCCTAGTGCTGTTAATTTTTCTGTCAATCTTAAAATAATCCAAAGAACAGTGGGGGACTTCATTATGAGGTTTAGAAAGTCATGGGAGGAGGAGAAACATGAAGTTGCAACCTCAATTTCACATATCTCTCTTTAAGAATATCTTTTTTGAAGATATCAGTAATTTTATACTTTGTTGAGATATATTCAAATATAATATCTTCAATACGAAATTTCTATTTTTTTCCTACTATTCCAACACACACAAAAATAACTCAAGAAAAATGTTCCTCCAAGGGTTGATTTTATTTCATTACAATCTCCATCCCCATTGGCTACAATATAACCCTAAAAATTGAACTCAAAATTTATTTTGTATAAGTACACAAATGAATTTGTTTCTTTGAAATATCTCAAATTATATTTTATGACAACATATGTTATTATTTTGTATTACTTTGATACCTAGCACACAAAGTCATTCTATAAAAAATATCAGGTCTTGAGGTTGTAAGGTAAAGTGGACTTTATATCAGCTTCCAAAAGTATTTCTCATTTACACATTTTATGGACACATCCTTACTATATTTGTGATAAAAAATATATAATTATAAACTTATTTGTATTTTTTTCATCCGAGACTTCTTTAACAATTACCTTGTATGATTTTTTAGAGATAAGAAAATTTACTTTTCTTTTTATTGGACTTGTAATCTATGGAATATTGTTAATTATCCCAAAATTTACATTGCAAAATTATTCTTAATTTCCTAAGAAAAGTCTGAAAAAACATTTTCTTCCACCTGAGAAAAAATTATATCATCAACATAAACAATTAAAATTAGAATTTTGGAGTCAACATCTTTTATATGTAAGTTTCTTTCAACTTTTCCTTTAGAAAAATTCAACATCCTCGTATAATTGTTTGGTTTTTTATACCAAAATCATGGGGCTTATTTCAAACCATAAAAGGATTCCTTCAATATAAAAATCATTTTTAAATCATAAGGGAAACTGGGATAGAACCAAATGCTTGCATATGAATATATCCCAACCAGAGTTGGAAAGGATAGTAAAGTGTAGTAAGGAAAAGTGGGATATAATATAATCCCACCAAAAATAAAGTCTGTAAATGAGTTCAAGAAACTCATACACTAAAAATCCTACTTGATTTGGTGTGAAGGTAAGGTATTGGGACTGCTGTCTGAATCTGTAAGAACACCTTGACCTGTCTGATCTCACAAGGATCTGTTCAGTACTAGTACGCCTTGGACTCATTCCAAAGGTCTCTTGTGTGCACAAGACATGAAATGTGTAAGGAAATATTGTGCACTGGTGATTATAACAATACATAGTCGGACACCTTGGATCTATAAAGAAATACATAAAGAGAGATATATAGTCATCTCTACATTGGTATATGTATGTAGAACATATAGCAAGAATATCTAGATATACTCAAACCATGCCACACAACCTAGGGTAAGTCATAAACATTTCATACCACCACTAGGGATTTAGTAAGAATATTCCACAAAGCACATATCTAGGAGAACACACCCCTGAGTCTGATATCATTAATGATGTCCGTTCGAGAAGTATTGTTTGTAGGAAACTATCATGAGAGAGATAAATTGAATGATCTGAAGAGATACAACACATAATATGAGTATCATAGTTGGGTCTATATGTTGATACCAGCAACTTAATCTGTATTAACCATATTAGTAGAGGATTGAAACCTGGTGATGTTGGTCACATAAATACTGAAGACTCTACCTAGGGTAGGAAGCAGGAATATAGGATCTACTATGTCCCCTCAGGGGATTCCAACAACTCTATCTTGGAATTACTAATGAAGGGATCATACTCACGTGAGTAGGAAATGATACCAACATACCTTTAGAGAAATAATAAATTGAATGAACCCTAATAAAACTCATCCAAGATACGGTGTATGACGGAATCAATTCACATCAAAAAGAGAGGTTGCATGGTGAGTAGTAGTCACACCCATCGTAACCCTTGACCCAAAGTACTACCCAAATAAACAACCCATTTAATTGTAAAAATGTCTAATTTATAACCCACCATTGGTCTCAGAAGGATTGTATCATTGCAAGGCTTCCAACCCCACCTACAACACATCAAACAGATGCTCTGTTTGAAAGATATGGGTGTTTTAGTGAAAAGGTCCAACTGAGTCTGACACGTTGGAAGACCCAACCTAATCTGATCAACCCAACCATATAAAGTCCATGGGGAACAGTTTAGTTTGTCCTATTGGGCCCATTCCAGCCTGTTCTAGCCTACTGGGCTACTTGAGGTGGCTCGACTCCCTTGGTCCATCCCATGTACATGCAGGCCGGATGTCCAGCCGCACGTAGTCTACCTCGACCATGTTCCCCTGGTTTACGAGGTGTCTCACCACATCCTATGTGGTCTTCCCCCATGTCCCAGTATAACCCATGTGCTTTTCCATATTTTAGCCTCACCACTGTTATGAAATTCCACACGGCTCACCTACCACGTCCACTTCGACCTCCACCATCCACCACCACACGCCCCTCCAACTGCTGCTGCCTCACCTCACCGGTGCCAAAACCACATGTCATCAGACCTCTATGTCGAACCCATGCCAGTAGTACTTTATATACACAATTAGGAAACCTCTGGCATTCTTATTTCAAAATGTTTATATATTTGGGCTCCTCGAGACCCGATCTACATAGATTCAGCCTCTATTATTGGTTTGCCACCACTCTAGGGGTTGGATCGCATTCGGAACCACCTATAAATTCATCCGTAACCATGGGGATCCATCATCGAAAGTAAGAAGAACAGGGTAGAGAAAAATAACAAAGAAAAACTTGAGGAATTAACCTTATCCTTTTTTAGTGTTGACCTTGATTTTTTTCATTATAATGAAGAATAAAGAGAAAACAAATAAATCAAATGATAATAATCCATCAATATATACACATTCTACAAGAATGATGAACCATGGATCAATATGTTCATTGGTTGGTCTGTATTCACTATTGAATTTAAAAATTGGAAAAAATATATCCAAATATCACACTCTACATCATGTTTAGATTATTCACTAAATAAGATCGATCGTCGCGTCGCTATCATTGGTGAGATCCATCAAAACAACTTATGTATATCTCTGATATTCAATCCTATCATCATTTATCCCCGAGAGGATTATATCTCTACAATTCAAATACATTCCATGGTTATGGTTATAACCCTGAATTTCTCTAACATTTTTTAATAAAAATAAAATGCATCACTGCGTAACGTTAAAATAAAATTAACATTTATTTATTATTATTATTTAAAACATTCAAAAAATATCTTTCATTTACAACTCACATAGGCCAATGTTAGACCATTTCTAGTGTAAAGAAACTTCTTAGAACACAATGGTACTATCAAATTTCTGATCCATCCACCCATTTGGACGTTATAACACATTTTTGGGGAAAACACTCATGCGTGCTATTTAAAGAATAATATTTTTCAAACATTTATTCCGAGAACACTGGGCCTCGGAATCAAATTTCATCTCAGTTTCATGGTCTCAAAATAATTTCATATAATATTTAAAGTAATATATTGAAAAATACAGGATATTAAATTCTCCCCACCATTGGGTTTTACATCCTTGAAAATACAAAACAAAAGGCCACTAAAAAAGATGTGGGTATTGTGCATGAATCTATGTCTCCCACTCCCACATGCTCTCCTAGAGATTCTTTTGTTTCCATTAGACATGCACCAAGTGAATCTCTCATCCAAAAATGATTATCTCTTACCAATCCTCGATCTCCACTAGGTACTCAGCAAAAGTCACTTCATCCTCAATTTCCAACTCACCCCAGTCAATGACGTATGATGGGTCATGCTCATACCTCCTTAGTTTCGAAACATGTAAGACATCATGTACACAATGAAATTGCGAGGGTATAACTTGGTGGAACACCATGTCACTAACTTTATTCAATATCTGAAAAGGGTCAATGAACCTCAAAATATAACTTGTTTCCCCAGAAAAATCTTTGAAACCCAAGTTGAGTTGTGACTGGAAGGAACACATGGTCTCCCTCCTCTAACTCCAAAGGTCTTTGTCTCCTATAGGTATACAACTTTTTTTATATTTTCACAGTCTTCATCCACTCCTGGATGATCTGCACCATCTCAGTATTATCTTGCACCAACTCTGGGTTAATGAGTGCTAACTCTCCTAGGTCAGTATAGAAAGTGGTGAACTGAAGGTTTTCCCGTAAAGAGCCTCAAATGATGTCATACCAATGGTGGAGTGGTATTTGTTGTATCGTGCAAAATCCACTGATGGTAGATGATCCTCACAACTATGAGTCCAAGATGTGGGCCCACAACTTGTCCTCCGGAACCTGAATGGTTCTCCTTATATGGCCATTCGTTGGGGGATTAAACGTCATGCTCAAGTGTAAATGAGTCCCAAATTCCTCCTCAAATCCCATACAAAACCGAGATGTGAAATGTGCATCAAAATCTGGAACAATATTTTATAGACCTCCATGAATATGATCTATCTCCTGTAAGTAGAGGTGTCGCATGATCACTACTGAACTCTTCTCTCAGATAGGTAGGAAGTGGAATGACTTGGTGAGTCATTCAATGATCACCCATATAATTTTGTGTCCCCTGGATTTATGTGGAAAACCCATTATGAATATCATCGATATCTCATCCCACTTCGAATTTGGCACCTCAAGGGGTTGGGTCAACCCCATTGGAACTCGGTGCTCATCCTTCAATCTTGGCTAGGTCCACCACCACTCTATCTACTGAGATAACATTTCATAGAAAGTGGACAGCCTGAATCTATAACTATAACTTCAAGAGTTTCCCATAAATCTAGTACTCCAAGAATAAGTCTAGATCCATCCTTGTGTCTCTCGTGTTCTCCCCCTTTGATTCCAAGCATATAAGGATATCATCGAGGAAGACCACCATGAACCAGTCTAAGTATGGAAGGAAGATCTGGTTAATGATTCCCATTAACACTACTGGGCCATTTGTCACACCAAAGGGCATCACTAAGTACTCATAATTAACCTAGAGGCATCTGATAGTCGTCTTCGGTGTATCCTCATCCCGTACTCATAGCAGCTGATAGCTTGATCAAAGGTCAACCTTTGAGAAACATTGTTCCCCACTCAACTGGTCAAAGAGGTCATCGATACTCGATAGTGGATACTTTTTCTTCATTGTCACCTAGTTTAGGTGTCGTTAATCCACAATAAACCTTAATATTCCATCTACCTTTTTGAAAAAAAAACACTAGGGCTACCTAGGGTGAAACACCGGGTCTCACGAAGCCCTTCCTATACAAACTCTATAACATCACCCTCAACACGAAAATCTTTGCGGGATCCATCAGATATACTGAAGAGGATATTGGTGTCATATCAGGGTGTTAGTCAATATAAAATTCTATCTCTTGGTGGGCAGGTAATCCTGGAACATCATTGAAAAAGATGTCATCAAACTCCACCACTACTGCTGGAAAATGGAAGTATATGACATTTGTTGTCCTGATGGTTAGGCTATCCAAGTGGAAAGTGATCAGTCACTCCCTTATATGAATGAGTCCATCCTATGATACCTTGGTTTACTTTTCACTAAAAAAGTAAAACCACATTCCATCGCTACAGACACACCACACCCTTCATTTAAAATAGTCAATCAGGGCATGGATGGAAGATAAGCAATAGACACAGAGAATGATGTCATAAATCCTTGACATTTCCCCTAAGAGGTTCTAACTAAAACTCTTTCCTAAAAGTGTATAGTCACATTGTTATCATAGATGTGTAATAAGCAAGTCTCCTCTAGTGGGTGTCTCCAAGCATAAGGGTCGAGTCAACGGTTCTACTGAAATCTCAAGGCCTCGAACAGGATATGTGGTGATAAAGGAATGAATAACACCTGTTTCTATTAGTATTATAACTATAAAAGACACATATATTACCTTGAATCATCCCTAGAGCCCTTGGGTCATAAGCATCGACTACATTCAGTTGTCCCTGCCCCTATCCTACAGCTCCCTAAGCCTAGTGCAGATCACCTAGGGGAGGTGGGGGTAGCATGTTGAAACATCGACCACCTCCCATCACTCCCCCTGCTCCACTGACACATATTCCACCATGTGTATATGCCTTATCCTACATCTACCTCTACTGTGGTGTCCCATCCACTATCTCTTTATTAGCAACATGGTTGGTTGGAAAATCTCAAGCGAGATGTCCCTTATCATCACATGTGTAGAACCACCTCTTCCAAGGCTAGATGGATCTACCCTATGAACCCTAAACTGTAGATCCTCTTTCCAAGTACCTCCTCCTGAAATGTCTCATATATTCAGATACCTAAGACAAATGTATTCTCCCTACTATCGAGCACTATGCACCTGCTCATCCACTACTGAATGTCACTAGTAGTCTCTTCTCAACTAGGAAGCTCTCAACCACCAAAGTAAGCACAAGCACCCCAGCATAAGTAGGAATTTTCAAAGGGATAATACTAGCTCATATGTCTCTATGTAGAACTCTCTAAAGAAACACTCAAAATATATCCAAGAGAAAGTCACCTCATCACGAGTCTAGATAGAAAAACTCCACCATTGCCCTACTGATCTATGCATAATTCTCACCACCAGGACAACCATCTAATCAGATAGTGTTCTGACTAGATGAAAAACATAGGTCGCCACCTCAAGCCAGTCCTCATTTGACTGAGGTTCGGGCTCTCCTCAAAACCAAAGGGGTCTCATTCTCCCAAACTGATAAAGCATGCTCATTCTGCACTCCTTTAATGATGGTAAAATATGTACCATTTGAATCTCCATAGGTGGAGGTACAACTGGTGCACCACCTGGTGGTAACATCTGTAAAACTGGTCTCCGTATCGAAGCCTCATCACTGAAGGGGTAATCCTTGTGATGAAGCTGCTGAATCCTATCCAGTATGCATCATAGGGGAATTCTGTGAGAAAACCAGATGTACCACGGTCAATGATTATATCTAGAAAGCTGACTCAAGAGGTCCATGGAAACCTCAAACCATTTTTATTTGATGCATGTACAATTATTTTCCCTACAACCAGTGTTCTCATGTACCGATTCGAAAAAAGTTGTGTATCAAAGTTCGGGTGTATGGATGTGTCGGCCGCCACACAAACATTGGAGTCCCAATCCTGAAAGATGAACTTGAAACCCTTAACATTATTTCCCCAACACAATATCACAGAATCTCAGTCCTAACGTAGAACTGACCACTTTTGATACCACTTTGTCTTCACTTATCCCATTGGGGCCCATGCTGTGACTCTCAAAACCTGCCTCTCATAGGCTATGGGCTAGTGACTAGCACCGAGTAATAATGTCAATAACATGTACGAAATTTTCTATGTTCATGTACATATGCACACATCTCTAAGCCCAAAAAATGCAGAAAAGTAAAAAAACACCAAAACCAAATGCATGTATACGACTATATCCCAACCAGAGTATGATAGGAAAGTAAAATGAAGTAAGGTAAATAAGACCAGAATACAAGCCCACCAAAAGAATGACTGTAAACAAGTTCCTGGAACTCATCCACAGAAAATGATACTCGATCTAATGTGAAGGAAAGGTACTGGGACAATTTTCTGAAGACATAGGAACACCTTGAACTATCTGATCTCACAAGGCTCAGTCTGGTCCTAGTCCCCCTGGAATCTTTCAAAAGATTGTTCTTCTGCACAAGACACGACACGTGGAGAAAATCTCGCATAGGGATGGGTATAACAATACTCAGTTCGACACCCCGAAACCAAAAAGTAACAAAGAGAGAGAGGGGGGGATACAATAGGCTCTACACATGTATATGTATACAGAACATATAACAAGAATATTCGGAGGTACTCAAACCATTCCACATAGCCTAGGTTAATTTATAACCACTGCATACCACCACTAGGGATTTAGTCTCTATATTACACAAAGAACTCATCCAAGAGAATAGGATAAATAGTCTAATAGAACTAATGACATCCTTCTGAGAAGTATTGTTCATTAAAATCCATCATGAGATAGATACATTGAAATGTCTAAACATATACAATACACCATATGAGGATCACATCCATGTCCATGGTCTGATACAAACAACTAAATCTATATTAACCCACAAAGTTGAGGATAGATGCCCAATGAAGTTGTTCACGTCAATACTATAGACTCTACCTAGGGCATGGACAATGAATAAAGGATCCGCTCAGGGCCTCTTGAGGGATTCCAACAACCCTATCCTAGAATTCATGTTGAAGGGAGCATGCTCCTGTGAGCAGGTAAGGATAAGAAAAAACTATTAGGGAATGGATAAATGTAACTAACCCTAACTAACCTCTTCTAAGATATGGTGGAGGACGGAATCAATTCATGTAAAAAAGAGAGGGTTCACGGTGAGTAGTAGTCACAACCTATTTTCCCCTTGACCTTGGGTACTAATCATGTAAATGTACCATGTCACTAGAAATATGTCCAAGTTATAACCCAAAATTAACCTCATGAGGATCATATTTTCTCATGGGACCTAATGCCACTAGTGGTGCGTCAAAAAATGCTCTGTTTGAAAGATATGGTTGTTTCAGTGAAAATGTCTGACCCAACCTTGTCCCCTGGGCCCGATTTAGTCCGACCTACTGGGTAGCTTGGCCCAACCTACTAGGCTTCCTGGTGTGCGTTAGCTCCCTTGGTTCATCTTTCATACATATGGGTCAGCTGGCCTACCAAACACGGTCTTCCCTGACCACATTCCCCTGGTTCACACTGTGCCGCACCGCATCCCACATGGTCGACCTGCTACGACCGCGCGTGCCCTATGCCCATGCAAGCCCAATGATCTCTACCTACCAATGGGGTCACCACCATCGTGGGTTCCCATATATCCCACCTTCAATGTCCTGTCTTGGCTCTGTTGGTCGTCACTGCTTTGGCTGCCTCACTTCCACACGTTGACGCCTCCGGCTACTGCCGCACTCGCCTTCAACTGCCAGCATCGTCGCCCCACCTCATCAAACCTCTACGATTAACCCACATCATTGGTCATTTCTGCATCCCACCGGTCCACCTCCAGTGTATGAATTTTGATGTGGTTGTAGATCTGAGGTCATTGGGTCCTAACCTACATAGATCTAGTCTCTAATTCTAGTTTTCCACCACTCCAAGGATCCAATAAAGTTTGGAACCACTCAAAAAGTCGGGTCACAACCATGAGGATCCAACTGTGAAATCACAAATAACAGGGAAGATAAAAAGCATCAAAAATTTCCTAAGGAATTATCCTTAGCATTTGCTCATGATGACCACAATTTATTCTTGTTAGATTGAATAAAAAAGAGAAAACAACTAAATCTCCCGATAATAATCCCACAATATATTCCCATCCCACAAGAAAAATGAACCATGGATCAACCTATTCATTAGTTGTTCTGTGTTCATCATTGAATTTGAAAATAGGGAAAATAAATCCAAATAACAAACCCTACCTCAGGGTTGGATCATTCGCTGAAGAGGTTCAATCATCATGTCACTTCCATTGGCGAGATCTGTCAAAATAATGTTCATCAATCTATTGTCCGCAATCCGAACATCGTTCATTGCTAATAAGATTTTTTCTCCATGATTTAGATGCATTCTAGGGTTCTGGTTATAACTTCGAATTTATTTGATATGGATTGATTTTAACACAACGGTTCCTTCATATTTCTAATTTGGGCGCATGTTTTGATGTTATTCCACTTTTTAAGTAAAATCACTTGCTTGTGCAATTTAATGTTTAATATTTTTCAAAACATTGTTCTAGGAACATCATGCCTTAGAATCACACATCGTTTCAGCACCTTATCTCAAAATAATTTCATATAATATTTAAAATAATACATAGAAAAATCAGGGACATTACACAAAGCATGGAGAAAACCAAGGTCTAAACTGAGTTACATGACCCATCTCTGAGTGGCCGAAAAAAAGGAAAACAAAACTCCCTAAATGATAAATAACTTAACTCATCATTACAAAATCGAAAAATTGTTCACATTCATTATGGAAGATAAAACACATGAAATCTAGGATCAACACAATTTGTATCCCCCTAAACCTAAGAAAACCCAAGAAATAATGTAAATATTTTCACCCATTTTAGAAACACAGTGAATTGAATCCAATATAAATAAATTTTTTAAAAAAATATATTCCTTTATAAAGAGGATCTACTTGACACAATAATTTATTTAAAATTAATGTTCCCCTTATATTTTAGAAAAAAACAAACGCCCTTTTTAAAATATAGTGAAACATCTTTAATCATTTTAAAATGATTAAATATAATGATAATAGATATATTTCCTTAAATACACCTTTTAAAGAACATTAAAATAATTTCATCCTTTTTCAATTAACAACATTTTTTATCATAAATGATGCAGTGAGTAAGAGTTTTCATGATACTGATGTGCTCTATGGTGGTTCCCTTCTCTACCACCATTTTTAGAGTTTTTGTATTTCCATCCTCGATGTTTTTGGATGGTTTCCTCATACATATCACTATTCATGGGTTTATGGTTTGTTTGTGGTTTTTATATTCATGGTTGATTGTTCTATGGTATCTTTAACTTGTCAGGGAAATTACTTCTCTCACTGCTTACTTCCCTATACACCTTGAGGTGTTGCCTATCTCATAGTCAATAATTTTTTATAGGGATTTTCATGATGGCCAGCCTATGATTTAGGGACTGATATTATAGGTTCCAATATTCAAAAGGTTAATGTATTGTTTCACTTCTATAGATTCCTGGTTCCACCATTGATGACGGGATCTAGATTCTGCACGCTAGGAATTGCGTCCTTTGATCAATTTTGGTGGATTGTATGGTTCATATCCCTTTCCAAAACGATTTAATACTAATGTTTTGATGACATTTATCACATAAAAAAACTTTTAAATCTAATTTTCAAGTCTCTTTAGACATGTTTTGTGGATTTTGATGTATTTTTTCTTTAATAGAAGTGGAATTGTGGTGGAGTTTTATATGAAGATGGTTTCAGTGTTCTATTCTATTTTATGTTGTATTTATTCCATTCTTGGAATTATTTTCATTTCCAAATCATCTATGTTTTATTATCAACTATAATATATTTTTTGTTTTTATTTTAATGCGGTAGTGTTTTGGAGATGGTATGTCTCAGCCACCCTTCACATCAGTTTTGGTTCCATGTTGGGAAGCAATTATGTGATGATTTTACCAATCATTAAAGGAGGCTTGGATTGATTGTTTTTTCCTAGTTCATATGTGTGTGGTATCCATGTCAGTGATTTATTATTCATTCTTACATTACATATGGATCTTGAGATTTATAGATTGTATGTTCATTGGTCTTCTCATAGGAACCTATGAACCCCCTCCACACTCATTTGAGGTATTTTTTATTATTGTATATTTTTACAAAATAAATTGGTTATTTTTGTGTTTAGAAAGTGATGGAAGGTTTGTTAGTGAATAAAGTGGTGTTTATACTTTATTGAATTTTACATGGGCTTCACCACTTCATGAGACAAGCCGTAGTGAAGGTTATAGTCCCAATCCTTTTGGATACCTGGTTTTGGGAGACAATCAAGTCAAAGAGACAATGTCATGACCTAATTACTACCATTTGGGGGGGGGGTGTGGTGAATGGGAGGATAACTTGGGGAAAATTTCCATACCAAAACACCCAAGGAATGGGTGTAGTAGTAGGTTTTGGTCATGAAAAACATCTTGGGTGAGGGCTCCATGTCATTCTCTTAGGAGTAGTTTTGTCTTTCATAAGTAGACCAAAATGGCTTGGATGAGAGCACCATGTTCTAGCCCAAGTCATGATGTTTGTCATCATGGTTTTTCAAATGGCCAAAATGACCACCAATCCTTGCAGAGAGAGACCATGTTCAATAGTAAATTCGATGGAGGTTTTTTGGGAAATTAATTGAAATTTTAACATATTTTATCCCTAAAATAATAAACATTCTCTTTAATTTCATTTATAACTCATTATTCTGGCATTATTTGATGTGATTCTAGATGATTTCCCTCGTAAGCTAGTGTTTTAGGTTGTGGGATCTAACTCATGGTAGGTGGATGATATTCCTCTCCAGTCTATCTAGTAGTAGAAGTCTTTTATTTTCTAAATCAAATGTTTTTTCACAAAATGGATTCCAATAAAATTCATTTTTTGAAAACCTTATTTCATGTATTCGAAAAATAAAATTTATGTGCTTCACCCACAACATAGTTGAAAATTTTATAAAATTAGACTATGATCTCTAAATCTATTTTGGGTATGTAAACATCAGTAGAAAATTGTGTGATTTTATGATTCACATGGGAAGTTACTCAATAATTTGGACTTAGTTGAATAATTAATTTAGACTCAAGGGACCTTAGTTCCAAGTGTTTGATTGGGTCAATATGGATGGGTACCACTCATGAGTATAGGTTTTTTTAGTGGACCTTATTTGACATGAAATGAATAGGGTGTGTCAGCTGCATGGGTATGTGTTCATTACATGGGATACCTACATGGGGTGAGTTTTATCATTGATTTGGTATATGTATATATGGAAAAACTTTTTAATATTTCATTATCCTGGTTTATAATAAATTTTGGATATTTTTTCTTGACTTGGTGTCTTATAAGGGGAACCTCTGGATGATTTCCAACTAAGTCAATATAATAAACCCATAAATGTAAACCTTGGTGTGTATGAAAATATTTTTTACCATGATATTGGAAAAAGAAAATGTCTCAACCATTGCTAGTGAATCACCTTGAGGTTTTGGCTCATTGTTGAGAGTTCAATCATGGATACATTTGGCAGTGGAGTTAGTCGTAGTGTCACATTAGTGACTTGGGTTCATTTTTTCCCTTGTGTATTTATTTATTATATACTTATAGTGTTTTTTCACTATGGAATCTATAATGATATTTTTGTTTTATGTCTTTATATTATTATTGTTTTTTATATAATTCATCTTGCTCATTTGATTCTGTTGAGTTTTTTATGGAATGTATTATTGTTTAAGGGAAAATGGACTCCCATGATTTAGTATGACACTTAGAATTTAATTCAAACCTTTTTAGGAGATTTCACCTAAGATTAGTGATATTCTAGTTCTACCAAGACCAATGTGTCACGTTCAGAGTGTTATAAATGGAATCAATTTGGTATGGTGTTTTGTTCAGGATGATAGAAGCAGATATCTGGTTTCAGATTTTAAAATGTATAGTATAAAATGATATAGCAATCCTTTTTCTGTTGGACATAATTTATTAGGGTTTTCTAGGCACAAAATATTTTTAAACACTTCTAGGAATATTTTTAACTAATCATCATAGTTTTACTCAATGAGTGTTTGGTATCGTAAATTATTAAAGAGACATTCCATGGGGATTTGAACATCCAATATGATTTCATGACTCTTTATATTATAATTAAACTTTATTTGTTTTTATTTTTAATATTTCATGTTCAATATTACTATGATGAAATAGTTCTGTGGGGATTGAGTGGCACTTTTTTATGTAGTTATAGGAAGATTCCACCAGTTAGGAGACCATAAAATCCACAAGAGCGTGAATTTGATATCGTGGTTCCACTCAAACCATAGGTGAACCAATAGTTGGTTCATAGTACTGTAAAATAATTACAAGCTATTAAAATGGTAAATAGAATTGAGTAACAACTTCATATGGATAACTCACTCAAATTTCAAAGGTAGATCCCACCAATATTTTGGGGTGTCTCAGGAACTAATCAACTTGAATTATGGATTGGGAGGATGAATGGAATATTTTATTTCATGGGGACCCTAGATAAAGTAAAAGTGATACATGCTATATACATAACCAACAATCTCAAATGATAATTTTCAGACCTCACTCTTCAAGAAAAATTTGACAAAGACCTAAATTCTGATAGATTTGAGGTAGTGTTTAATAAACAAATCTAAATGTATTCCTTCTGAGTGTATTTAACAATAAACTTCTTCCAGCTAAAGTAAGTAAACCTCTCAATTAGGGAATATAAATCCTAGTTTGTATACCTTGATCATTTTTTACCAAAAGTGGCTGATAGTGAATCACAGAATTTGTGAATATTCTAAATGGGTCTGTAATCATAAATTTTTTCTTTATTCATTATATTTTTTAGCAATAATTACATAAACATGGTGAATAAGGATCCAGTGCAAAATAAGGTCACTACTTGGAATGTTAATAGATGGAACACCATTTTGCTTATAGATATATGTGGGAACTACAATTTAGGAAACAATCATAAAATGGATAGCTACTACCATGGTATCAAAATAATAGATAACTAGTCTACTAGATCAGTTTACATCCTTCAACGTCATAGTAACCAACCATTTTTTTCTAGTTCCATGAGGTGGAACATATGAATAGGGAATGAATAGCACCACCTGGAAATTGTCATAATTTTATTCTTAAGGGGGATCTCAAGCACTATTTCAAAAATCATTTGAATTCCATGGGTGGAGATAGTTATTCTATATCTCATACATTTAATGTTTAATATGGATACTCTCATTAGAGTAGTGATCACCGATATAATCAAGTTACTCATAGAGATTACAGGAATACCCCCCAAAACATAACAGGACATACCTCAAAAAGGATGCCAGAATCATATAGGAGGAATAGAGAAAAAAATGAAGTTAATAAAATCATACCAATTGAGGATGTAGATCCCCTGATGGTGTGAGGTATTATTCTCCTCGATTCCACCATGATGTTTTTTTTTGAAACCACTACATCAAATTATTTTATTGATTTTTATGTGGTAAAACAATTGGTCATATATATGGAAATGATTCCTTGTGTTATGAGAATCAAGACAACTCTTGGGTAATGAGAGTGTATAGGGTTTAAATTTCTAGCATGTTCCATCACTGTTGAATGAGTATACTTTTTTTTGGAGTTCATAGACTTGGAAATGGAAAAAAAACTCCACATCATGGGAATGGAATGTATTGTATCATTCAAGGATCACATTGAGTATTATGCTCATTAAGTGAATTCTATATCTCTTGAAAGAGTTGTTTAGTTATTCAAGGGATAATAGGATATAAAAGTAAGAAGAGAGAGAAATTTAGTGATTATGGTTAGAAAAATATTATATTATTTGGTAGTGATCACTTTGGGTTATATTGATGCAACAATAAATAGATATTTTCAGTCATAGTATATTCATACCCATAAGTATTTCCTAAAAAGCTTCTTTAGGATACCACCGAAAAGTGAGGTAAAATTCTCAATCGACCTACTCTGAAGAATAAAACATAGTTTATGTCAATAATATATAATGGTACCAATAAAGTTATGGTAGATAAAATACAAATTAGATGACTATGAAATCAGGGGATTAATAAGGCCCAATACATCACATTAGGCCACTCTAGTTATTTTGGTTAAAATGTTGATGTTAATCCTATAATTTTTGTTGATTATTGTAAGCTGAATCATGTTATGATAAATAATTTTTATCCTATTCCTCAAATTTATGATCAATTTGATCAATTTAAGGAAACCAAGTTGTTCTCCAAAATTGATATTTGGTTGGGGTATCCGAAAATCATGGTTAGGAAATGGTATATTCTAAAGATATATTTTAGAATCCATTAAAATCACTATTAATAATTGGTCATTTCCTTTGGTCTTTCTAATTCACATGCAGTATTTATGTCATTGAGGAATTATATCTTCCACAAATACCGTTATTCCTTCATCATGGTGTTTTTGGATGTCATCTTCGTGTATTATAACATAAAATATGGTTATGAAGGGAACTTAGATGTTATTCTTGGTACATTGTAATATGATTACAATTATTCCTAATTATTAAAGTGTGATGCTCTAGAACCGCACTCCCAAATTTTATTCTCATAGAAACATAATTTATATACTTTCCTTGATATGAGCAATAAAATCTCAGATTAATCCAACCAGAATTATAAAATCAATAATGATTACTGAATCTCTCACATAAAAGTTATATTTTTAGGTTTATATACTTATAGAAATTCCACATATCATAAACTAATAAATCCAATTTATTTCTCAACTAATTGACATTTATTCCCAATATATATATATGAAACTACTTAATTCATGATAAGTCTTAAACATCTCTAATAAATTCTTCCTCAAATTTTATCCACCTAAACATGACTCATATTCTAATTTTAAATATAAATTATGGAATGGAAACATAATAATGGGTTGATATCAAATTATAATCAATGGAAACATTTAACTTGATAAATCATGGAAAAAATGGCACAAATATTATACAAGGAATAGGTAAAAACATGAATCTATAATCAACTTGAAACTAGAAGCATTCTATATCCATGATAATAAAAGAAAACATGTCTATAAATAACACTAATCTCATACTGATGGAATGAATAATATTAACCAAGAAAACCATATTGTCTAGGCATTGTGACAAGACACTTCAAGGTCACATTCAATACATCTTGCTGAATTGGTTAGGCAAGCACTGAATACCCAAACATGTTTTGTCTCATGAGACATAACAATTTATCAAGTGTATTTACAATTATATACCCCACATTTCACTTGTTTTTAAGTGAAATTAATTCACCATAATATTCAACAATACATTTCATACAACACCCAAAAGAAACTCATACACAATTTTTTTTTACAATCTGAATAATGATAAATATGGAAATAAAATACATAATCCACCAGTGTTAGAATCCAATAATCATTGATAATGCCAATAATTTTCCCAATTTTAATATAATGAATAACATAATCATAACACATTTAGAGAAAGAATTTATATGGAAAAATATTACTTAGTTAACTTTCTAATAATTTTATGAATTGTAAAAAAATATATGGTTTGATAATACTTTTCCCCATGATAATAGAATATCTTAATTTCATGGTGAACATCATCTAATATGAGTTATTTAAAATGTTATGTTTATAATCTATAGATAAATGTGCACAAGTATAATATAGTGCTGGATAAAGTTATCATAATATATCTGGATAAAGAAGGTGTATGGTATCAATAGAACATATCCCAAGAAGTGAGAAAAATTTTTCAATGGGGTTATGTGGTAGGAATGAATATAACTTAAAAAATGAAAGAATACCACATAATACAATTAAAAAAATTATGTACCCATATTAAACAAATAATTCCAAAGAATGATCGTAACTCAATGAATGAAAATTGATTTACCAAACATCCTCACTACCAGGGAAACAGCTAAATTAATAGCCACTTAAATAAGGGGACATGATTTTTCTTTTAAATCCCATTAAATACAAGGGTTATGATAAAAATTCATCCATGGGAATTAAATACACCAAACAAAGTAATCTTGGTTCAAAAAATGTATAATGACTCAAAGAATGATAATTGAGACCAAGAAAACTCATACAACTTTAAAGACTTTCAAATATAAACCCCTTAAAATAGATGGATTTTAATTGAAATTTAAATAAAATTATTAAAAAAATTAATTATGTGATATCTCAAATTTTAAATATATACACTACATAATTAAAATTAGATTCATAAATATAGTACTTATTTTAATTGAGGGAAATTGGGAAGAAAATCCTTATCACTTTTCCAGAATTTCACAAATATTTTTTAACCTCCAGTATCCCAAACATAGATATATTAATCACTTAATTCAAAAAACATAATAATGTCTATTTTTATTCATAATTTTTATAAGAAGTAATTCTCTACAAGAAATATTTCTATTTTCACCTTCAAGTGTTTATAGTCTTGGTTGTTTGTACTATTTTCATAATAATGATATCTGTGTCCATCCTTTTTTATGATTTAATTACTACTAGATCATTTAAGTTACCCCTAGTAATGTTTTACAATTATTAAAGACGATTAAAAATACTATAAATAGTGTTTTAGTCTTTATACTTGAATATGAAATTGATTAGAAGCATGTTTTTCTGATTCTTAACAATTAAAGGTTTTTTCTTAAATTGATGATTTAAATATTGATATAACATCATCATAACCAAAAACAAATCATTATTTACACATTTATATCATATTTTAAAAGAAATTATTTTCCTATGGTCATTAAAGATATATATCCCCAATATTATTCAACTAAGTGGCTAAACCAACCCAAACATCAACCTATCATGATAAATGGATGCTTATTGTAACACCGTAATGTTCTTAAAAAAGAAAACTATGTTTGATAGCATGTATTACGTGCAACACTTAGCTTTAAAAAACCCACAAATAATATTATTTAAATGTGACTTCTATAAACTAGTCCCTAAATTGGTTGGTATGAATAGAAATTAATAGTTTTATAATATAAATATATAGATCTGACTAAATATAAATGTATAGATAAATGCTAAGGAAATAAGAAATCAATTTATAATAATGATATTTTATACTTTAAAAAATATGTTTTATTATAAACGGATTTAAATATGTCTATTGTAAAATATTTATTAAATTAATGAATATAAAAATTAAATTAGTGTTGAAATTTAGATATTTTTCTAAAATGATTGGTTTTTTCCATGAATAGTGAAAATTATCAATTTTTCAAACACTATCATTTATTTTAATTAAATAAAGTAATTTAAATGTACTATTATATTTAGGATTTGGTATTAACTATAAATATGAAAAAATTTCTTTATGACAAACAATTTTATTTTATTTTAAACATAAATTTTCGTGATTTTTTTATAAGTTAATTTTTATACTTAAAAACTATAATTTTCTAAAAACTATATGAAAGTGCATAAAATTTATCAATTTAATTAATTAAAATAACCTCCAATAGGATAAAATTTTATTGAAATTTAGGGATTATATACCTATTTATATGAATTGAAATTAAAATAATTATTATTCTCCATCATAGACTTAATATAAGATCATCAATTGCTCGAATAATGCATTTTCCTAAAATCCTGTTTTTCATCACACTATTGGGGATTATTATAAATTAATTGTTTTCAAATTATAGAAATGTAATTTAGTAAAATTGATTTATTATTTATAATAATTATAACTAATATAATTTAATAAGTTTGAATTAATTTTTTGTCTTAATGAATATTAAAAAAAAGAAAAAAATTGTAATCATGGTAAAAGGGTAAATCCGGTTAACTTAAGTAAAAACTAAGTTATAAGGAAACAATTTTACATATTGAATATTATTGTATGAATTTATTTATTCAATTATAAACTCATTATCAATAATTTTTTATTAATGAGAAGCTTTTCTCAGTAAGTGACCTATATAACATTTTAAGAAAATAAAAATAACAAATATGACTCTCCTAATTTTAAATTTATCTTTTGTATTTGTATAGGGAAAAAAGAAATATGTGACTAAATATTAATGTTTTTTTGGTAGTAATGGAATTATTTTTATGATTGTAATTAATATATATTTTTTATTAATTATATAATTATCTTAAATGCTTTGGCAACACTGACATGATATTTTCTCAATTAATAGAAATATAAAATAAATGATTTTAAAAATACTAAAAGTAATTGAAGCTGAAATAATTATAGTATTCCAAGAGTTTTTTAATAAATATAACATGTTACAGATTCTTTAATGAAATATATTAAAAATCCTTCATTTTCATGTCATTTTCAAAGACAAATTAAACTAATAGTTCTAAAATGAAATTAATGTTATTTTATTATATATAATATTTTATTAAATATTTGAAAATTCTTAAAAAATTTATCATTGGAAAATTGAATTTTATATTTATAAAAATATAAACTATATTCCATTCATGGAATAATTTTTCTTTTTTATTAACTATATTTCCCCCTAAAGTATATATGCCTTGTTACTGCATTTATTTTCAAAAGGGTTAACAAGGTTTAAAACAAAAAGATAAGGTGAAAATATCACCTAAACATGAAAAAATCTTTACCGGATGAGTGTATATAGAATCATTCTTAAACTTTCATTCAAAATTATTATTTTATATTAATTTTAGTAATAAAATTAATTTATTTTAATTGAACACTTTCAGAAATATTTTGAGTGCCCTCCCAAGTATTATAAAAGGGAATATTTTCTCCTCATTTATTCAAACTTCAATATCATTTTGGTTTAACCCATACCAACCCATATAAATTACTTACAAAACTCCACACATAAAATTGGCCATGTTTTTTTTATAAAACTATTCTATGATAGATTATACTGAAAACCATAATAGGTTGTCCGATAAAGAGGTGTATTTCTTAATCAATCATTTTCATTTTACTTCTTCTTATACCTCCTTAAAAACTTACTAAAACATGATGAAAAAATAACACTAGTATATTCCATATACTTATATTTATTTATGTTTATTTAATCGAACATATCCATTTCCACTTCCATTAAATGGGAAACAAAACCATCGTTCTTGTGTACAGCAGACTACCGCCTTACAAACTGTTGTAATTCGTTTTCCATAACTGCATCTCATGGTTAGTTATAATGATAGATTTAATGTATATATATGATATTAGTCATCTATTTATCATTACCTATAAATAATATATAATTTATTTTATAAATGTTCATTCACTAAAAAATTATCATGTTCTTGGTGCATATATGTGGACTACTGCCTCTATGAAGCGATGTGATCTATTTTTCAATGACATGTCACATAGATGACATATATAAGTATATTTAAATAAATAATATGGTATTTTGGATATAATTATGTTTCTTTAAATTTAATATAATATTTATTATCTTTTCATAAGGATATTTGAAAAATGGAAACGTTGCTCATGCGTATGTACAACCTACCGTCTCCATGATTTTAACATTGTTAATTTTTTATAAGTGTCTTTAATGGTTGGTTTTAAAAGTATAATTGATGTATAAAAATGATAATTATTTCATTATAATTTTTCATTAGATTTTCAAATAATTACTTCTTTGACCATACTCAGCCTAACAATTTAATTTTTGACATATTATCCAAATATCATCAAAACAACCGATGTGAACTTAATTATTTATGTAATTGTATATATCATGGTATTGCAGAAAATTAAAGTAATAATGGAATTGAAATTTTTATTAAGAAATTAAATTATTTTTATAAGTATATTATTTATGAATTTAAGGATTATATGTGATGTTTTGAACTCTAGGAAAGAGACTTTCTTATAAAAAATTCAACTTTTAAAGTTTCCCTTCTGACTCTTTTTTCTTCCATGTCTATATTTTTTAAGTAAATTATATGTATCTTTCTAATTTATTCCAAAAAAAATATAAGTAATGTTATTACATATTTTTTAAGTAATATTTTTACTTTCATTGAAAATAAAAAAATAAAAAAATGTCTATTCTAACATATATAGAGACAATGACTTTTCCATACCCAGAAACCATTATTTTATATTTGAATTCCTTTATAAGAATCCATGTTTTATTAAAATAGAATTCCATTTTTCCATTATCTGGAGTACTTTTAAAAATGGTTTAAATGTATTGGATATTTCAATGTCTAGAAATGTTTTCTTATGGGTCCAGAGAATAATTTTATGAGTGTAATTTTAAAAAATAAATGATTTTATATCTTATTATTTTGTTATGGTTCTTAGGAATTTTTATAATTATGAGTGGTTCCATTATAAACCATGTAAGGGTGATTCCATTATAAACCACTGATGTGTGGGTCCATGGTATCCCTCTAATGCATTGGGTAATATTTATGTTGTAAGTTGACAATGAAGTTTATTCCATTTATAATTGTGAAGGTTATTTATAACAATGATGGTTATTTTATTCGAAACCATGATAATTATTAAATTTATAATCATAAATGATATCACATATTGAAGATTTATATTAAAATGATTCCCCAAGTTACCAACAATATTTATTTATGAACATTATAGTTTTTAGGGAAATATTAGGATTTCTTAATGTAAGATAATGAGTTTATGTTTAAATTAATGTATTTGTTACATATTAAGGGTAAAATTATATCTTTGTGTAATTTTTTTCAAATGTTTTAATTTTTTAAATAAACCATTATGAGTTTAATTTTTTACCATAAGATTTTTTATGATATGTTTTATGAAAACATTTTGGAAGAAAATTTTATTTCTTGGGTAACAAAATATATAATTTCATCCCATGGTTTATTATGAAAAGAAAACTTTTTATAAGTATTATCGACCAAAAGTTTCACTATTTATTTTTATATACCTTAATTAGATTTTTGTGTTCACGCTATCTTTTAAAAAACAATTCACAGGGTTTAAGGATGGGTAAGAGAAAAGAAGAAGTCAAGTACAAAGTGAAAATATTATTAAAAGAATTATGTTATGTAAAGTATGAATATTGAGTAGAACTATCAACTTTTTAATTTATGGGTTTGTCATATTAATGTTTTGACCTAATTCTCTAAAAAACTATAAACCTAAAAGATATTTTGGATTTAAAGAAATTGGATTCTTTTCTAAGGAAACTATAATATATATTGTTAAAGGACATGTTCTTATAGTTGGTAAGAGAGAAAATGATTGGATAGATTTATTGGATATGATTTTATTTGTGCATAAGATAAAATTAATATATAACAAAAATGTTCTGTATCATAGGGATAATTATAATTATTTTTTGATAAATACAAATGGTTAATGATAAAATTGGTAAGGATATAAAAGTGTTTATCCTCTTCATAACATGGTTTTAAATTTTTTTTGGATATACTCACAATAACCTTTTTGGTTTTGGTAAATGGATTGATGTAATTGGAACCAAATTATGTGAAGAAAATGAAGTGGCTGACTGAATGAGAAACTGAATGGAATTTTAGCTGTAGATAAAACGCTTATGGTTATTCTTAACTGATTATCATGAGTTATGATTAAAAACATGAACTTGGATGAGTATCCTAACGTATTAAATAAGTGATAAATGAAGATCTGTGGAAGTTCAGGTGATATAGATCATAAAGGTAATAATATTCAAGGACCTATATGTCAAGAATGTGTAAAAACATCTTTTATAATATCTTAAAATAATTTTAATATGTTTTTATGTGGAAAATGAAGGTATAAAGGAATATTCTGCTAAGGATAAAGTAAGTGGTAAATTTACACCATAAAAGGGTAATAAACTTCTTCTCAAAGTATCAATTTAATGTTTTAAATATGGGTAGTATGATAATTCTAAAAATATATTTATTATGTGAAATTCTCAAGAACATGATTAGTAAGACTGTAAATATAAATTTTTAATAATTACTAAGGCCATTACAGTTGAAGATGAGGAAACTAGAAATAAAATATAAAATGTATTGATTATATATTATCTTATGTTTTGATACTATTTAATTCTAGTATATAGTTCATATTTTTTATTAAAAGGAAGTATTATAAAATAATATGGAAGATCATGGTTAATGTTAAATGATTAAGGTGTCTACATATAGAGGGTGAAGAGTTATAATGTAGTGGAAGATTTTGGATGACCATAAATTTAAAATCATTAATAATATTTTGATGTTTTATGTTATGGAAGTACTTTTTGAAACATTTACTGAGTTTTTATAGATGTTTGATGTATATGTAACCCTTAATTTTCAAAAAATAAAAAATTATGAGAGGAAAAAATATATTTTCATAAGTTTAAAGGTATTTATAACCTTTGTGGTTTATATGATATTTGTTTATTAATTACATTTTAAGTATTTTAATTATATTTCTTGAGATTGCATAGGAATTATGTTAATGTAGCTTTGGTAAAAAGGTAAACAACCATATCTGACATGGTCATGGGGCTTGAACCCCCAATATAAGGGTGATAAGGGTGCAACACCTACCACTGGAAAAATTGATTTCATCATTGGAATAATTTCACTATTTTGGGAACCTTATATGATTACTCTAAACATACAATTATGGGATTTTATTTGAGAAATAAAGGTTGAAGTAAATTTTTGAAGCATATATGATTTTAATGTGGCTTTATTGTGATTTAGGTTATTTAGTTAAATTATTTTTATAACTTGGTGATTATATGATTAGGGTGTATAAATTTTTGGTATAATACATAAGAATAATTGATGTTATTTTGAAATAAATTCTAACATTTAATTTTGAAGTATATGTGACCAAAGCATTATAATCTATAGGTTTCATTATTATTCTATAATATTTTGAATAATTTTAAGGTAGGTTATTTATCAAATTATATAATTTGAACTCTGCGTGTTATTATTGGGCCTTCGACGATTAATATTGTATTTATTCATATGAAGGTTTGTTAATTTTGGGGATTGTCTTACCTTATGATAACCATTTTAGTTTTTGTTAATATCTAAACACACAAGGAATCGATTTTGATCCATTTTCAAAATTATATGATCTATTATATGTTAATTTTAGTTCTTTAGGCATAGAAAAATTTATCAAGAATACTCACCTTTTGGAAAAATAGATGAGATTGTGGTAGAAATTGATTAAAGAATGAAATTATAATTTTCAATAAAGTAAATTTTCCAAATGTTCTTAGTCTATATGGTAAGGAATTATTCATCTCTAGAAAAATTATCTTGAAATGAAACTTTTATCTTATTTCCATTATTTTCAATGAATCAATTGAATTTTTTACACGTATTTGGTATATGGCTCTGTAAACCTTAATTTTCTCATGATCATCCACTTTATTATGATCAATGATAGTTGTCACTATCCATCAATATTTAGGCATTACACTTTTCTTACATGTCTATATTTTCACCTCCCACTAATAGGTTTTGACTTGGAAACCTATTTATGTGTTATTCTAGATAACATGTGTACTTCCCTTTATCTCTTATCAAGAGAATGTTTTATTAAATCTTTTTATGATATGAGATTTAGATAATGGAATATTCATAAGGAAAACATTTTATTACTTAGATCAAGTTAAAATTATGAGGATGAAATTTTACGAAGGGGGGATAATGTAACACCCAAATATATTTAAAAATAAAACTATTTTGGATAGGGTCTATCATTGGCAACACCGGGTCTAAACAAGCCACAAAATATTTTTATTTAATATGATACTAATAATATATCTATTAAATTGGAGGGTATTAAGAGGATGCAACTTTTATAAAATATATAAAAATATCTAACCTAATATAAATTTATGGATAAATTCTTAGCAAATAAGAACTTAATTCATAATAAAGTCATTTTATTCTTCCAAAAAATACTTTCTTTAAATTGGTTTTTATTTATTTTTGTGTGAAAGTATTATAATTAATTTATGAAACTTTTATAAAATCAATTTGATAAAATTAAATTCATTTTCAAAATAATAATATCAAAATTAACTTTGGGGGAATGCTTTTAATTTTTCTCAAAAGATTTTTTTCTTAGAATTGTGAAAATTACCAATTTTTAAAATACTATGATTTATTTTAAATAAATTAATTAATTTTAATGTCCCATTATATTTTTGATTTTTCCCAAAATTGAAAAAATACTATTTTATTTATAATAACATAATTAATTTTATTTTAACTATTAATTTTCATGATTTTGGCTTAAGTTTGTTTTTATGATAAAAAATAAATTTTCTAAATACTTCTTTAAAGTTCTTAAAGTTTATAAATTTTAATTAATTAAAAAAACACCTAATAAAAAAATATTTAAAAAATATTTATATATTATATATCTATTTATATTAATGTAAATTCCTATAATGATGGATTCTAGTCATAGAGTTAATATAAGATGTTCCTTTGCTTAAAAATCTATTTTCTTGAAAAAATGCTTTCCATGATGCTTTGGGGGATTATTAATAAGTGAATTTTTTCACTTATAGAGATTTAATTTAATAAAATGGATTCCATATTTAGAATAAACATAATTAATATTATTTAAAAATTTCAACTAAATGTTTTTCACAATGAATAGTAAAAATTCATCACCATAGTAAAATGATAAACCAGGTTATCGTTTGTTAAAACTAATTGATAAGGACACCAATTTCCTTCCAAAATATTATTAGACGAATTGATTTCAATAAGTATCATGTTAGTATCTGTATTTATTTATTTATGGGACATTTTTCTGTGAAAGTGAACTTTATAACATTTTAAGTAAAGAAAAAAAGACAACATGCCACTCACTTACTTTTAAAAATATCTTATGAGTTCACATAGGGAAAAAATCAAGTTTTGAATAAATATTAATGGTTATTTGACTAAAATAGAATTATTTTTAACATGTTAATTTATGTCAAATTTTTATTAATTATATAATTACATTAAATGCTTATGCAATGATGATACAATATTTATTCAGTTAAAAGAAAATTAAGCTAAATGATTTTAAAATATTACAAGTAATATAAATTGAAATGATTATATTGTACCATGAAATTATTAATTAAATATAAAATTTTAGATAGGTTTTAATGGAATATATTCAAATTCCTTCTCTATCATGGTGTTTTCAATGTCAAATTAAATGAATTGTTCCAAAAATAAAATTAATATAATTCTATTAGAAATTATAATTTACTAAATGAATTAAAATTTATAAAAATTATAAATTAAACCAAGTGATTTGTGTATATATATATATATATATATCAACTATGTTTCATTAATGGACTCATTATCCTTTTATAGTAAATATATTGACTTAAAAATAGTAAAAACGTTTCTACTGTGGTAATTGTCAAAAAGGGTTAACATGGGTCAAAAAAAAGATAGGGGGTGAAAATATCACATCAATTTGTCAAAGTTTTATTTTATGAGATTATTTAGACACAAAATAATCATATATTTCAATATACTCATTTTAGATAAATTTTAAAATTAAAATTAATTTATATTAATTTAATACTTTATGAAATTTCAAGAGTGATCCTCAACTCTCTTATAAAAGGGAACCTCCTCTCCTATTTTATTCACACTTAAAATCCTACTTGGATTATATAATACCTTTCCATATTTCTTAATTAAATTAATCATCACGTTATAGAGGCCTTTTTATCATAAAACTATCCTAGGAATGCTTTTTGTGTAAACGTTTAGAGGTTGTTTGAAGAAGCCGTATAGTTTTGAATCAAAAGTTTTCATTTTATTTCTTCTTCTAACACCTTCAAAACATATTAAAATATGATGATATAAAAACATCAGTACAATAAATATAATTATATGTTTCTATATTTATTTAATTTCCAATAAAAATCTCATCTTCCATCAAATGGTAAACAAAACCATCATTTGTGCGTACGGAAGACAACCACCACGCAATCTAATGTAATACAATTTCCATCACCGCCACTCATGGATTGTTCTAATGATAGATTAAATTTATATATATATATATATATATATATATATTATTCATGAAATTTTTATCATTACTGATAAAGTTTATGTCATCTATTTTCTTAAATTTTCATTTTCTCAAAAAAGATTGCATCCTTCATGTGTACGGATGGACTATCACTTCCATGAAGCAATGTGGCCTGTTTTTCATCACCAAATCATATGGATGATATATATATAAGTTTATTTAAATAAATAATATGGAATTACATATATTATTATTATTTTCTAAAAAAAAATCATACTTAATTTTTTTCTAGAATGATCAATAAAAAATGGAAATGTTACTCATGCTTACATACGGCCCACCATCTCCAAGATTGTAATGTAGTTCATTTTTCATAACAATCATTCAAGATTGGTTATAAAAATATAATTGATTCATAAAAATTAAAACTATTTCATTATTATTATTATTTATATGATTAAATACTGTGTTATTTTACCATAGTTAACTTACTGAAGTCTTTTTTGACATATGGGTCGAATATCATCAATGTGTCTTATGTGAACCAAATTTATTAATTAATTCTGTATAACAAGGTATTAAATAAAATAATAGTAATGATGAAATTTAAAAAGGTTATTAATTATTAAAATAATAATACAATTACATTATTCATGAATATAAGGAATGCACATGGTGATTTGGACTTGAGGTAAGGGAATTTCTTTCAAAAAAATCCTTTTTAAGGCTTCCCTTCCAAATATTTTTTATTCCATGTCCATATTTTTAAAATTAGTTTGTGGATTTATTTATATAGAGATAAATTGATTATAAATGAAATTTTATTCAACTTTTTTACTTTACTTAAAAGGTTTTTAAAAGGAATATTTTTACATATTTTATACTGAACATTTTGACTTCCTTTACAAAAGATAAAAGGAATGTTATATTTTAACACATTTAGAGATAACTGTCACAACCCACCCCCCGGGGCCTATTTTGTGACTACCCCAAGCCCTCCTTCCATAGGTCAGGGGTTGGTGACTACCACTAGAAAGACATATCCCAAAAAAAATACATTGCTTTTAAACCTATACACACACAGACTTGGTACGGGTTTAAAGGCAGTGCCTTACCTTTTTGGGATATGTCTTTTCAGTGTTAGCCGCCAACCCCTGGCCTATTGAAGGTGGGCTTGGGGTAGTCATGACAAGGGACCCAGGGGATGGTTCGTGAAAAATTGGTATCAAAGGTGGTTGGTTCTACCAAAATAACAAAGAGTATGTGTTTTCGATGAAGTAATAGTGTAAAGTGTTTTGAGTTCAGGTTATAGTTTGGGGAGTCCAGTGTTGGTGCAGTGGTCGACATATCCATACACCAGGACCCTAAGTTCTGATTTCTGACTTGATACATGAAAACAATGTTTGCGGGGGTTTTGAAATTTTTTTCCTTTTGATCTATTTTAAGTAAGCTTGCAAGGTATAACATATTAATCGTGGAACATCTTTATAGGATATCACCCTGTAGAAAACTAGCCAGGATTATAGTTAGAGATCACATCGACATCCCATCGAGTGATGAGGCATCGGTGCAAGTCCCTCTTATAGCGATAACACCTTCAGGTGGTGTACCAGCATCACCCCCACCCGTAGGGAAGTAGTTTTCACCAGTCCCACCAGTGAACCATGAACACCAACTAAGCACATTGCATGAGTTACAAAGATAGTGGACTCTGAGTTTTTGAGGTGAGACTAATCTGCAGACATCTGAGGACTAGCTAGAGGCTGTGGTGTGAGATTTTTTCTAGGTTGAGACACCAACAGACTAGATGGTGATCCTAACTGTTAATCTCTTTCTAGGCATAGAAGGGAGATGGTGGAGCCTGCCTCTCTAGACACATAAAGAGATGACTCTTTATTGGTCGGAATTCGAGAGCCTCTTAAGGGTGGAGTTCATTATAGAGACTCTACGCTCAGTGCGTATTCAGGAGCTACAACAATACAGCAGGGCAACCTGCAAGTGGCCAAGTACTCAATGAGATTCACTATCCTCCATCTCTACTCTACCGACATGGTACAATACCCTTTCTTCAGGGCCTAGCCTTTTGAGTAAGGACTCCAATTTGAGATCAAAGCATTGATGATATCACTCAACATCCCGACACAGGCTGGAGTACTAGAGCGAGCACTATTGGTGGATATTTTCCTAGTTGATAAGGAACTGACAGTGAGAGCCAACACTGGACGACAGGCAGTCGATTCATCTACAGCAGGAAATTAGAAGATGACACAGAGGCCCAAGCTGGCCAAACCATATAGAGGACAACCCTAGGATGTAGGGTTGGAGGTGCAGATCTCACAAGGAAAAGGAGGTCAGCAGAGGAACAGATTATGCTACTCGTGCAGTGGGTAGGGTCACATGGCTCGTGATTTCCCAACCCTCAATACTGATGATCAGCATACAGTTGAAGGACCGCCAAGGATGAGGTATATGTTCTAGAATGGAGGTTTTAATGTTGCGGATGTGTCAGAGGAGTAGGTCGTGCAACAGGTGGTGGGTGACAGTTTGAGGAACAATCGCCACCATGCTCAGGTAGTCCGCCCTGAATTTCGGGAGCAGGTGGATAGGGACAAGCTTAACTTCAGGAAGGAGAGTCTTATGACCACGACGCTCCTAAGATGATTCATGGTATGATATGTGTATACTCAACCCTAGCTTTAGTTCTTATAGACATAGGTTTTAGTCAGTCTTTTAATTCCACGGATCTCGTTCAGAGATCATAAATTCCTATGGATTTGTTGTCTCACTCTTTAAGATTAGAGACTCCTATGGAAGAGGATTTGATGATTATGCATTGGTGCTAGTAGTGTGATGTAACTATATGATCTCAGATCTTTGACTGGGATATCCTAGTAGCAGTGTCAAGGCCTTATGATGTTATCTTGGGTATGGACTAGTTATCCACAGTCCATGCTTAGATCGACTATTTTAGGTGTAAAGTGTGGTGTGTCTATGAGGATAGGACAAGGTTTTCTTTCACCGAGGAGAAGAGAACCTTTACAGCAAAGGATTAACTTTCTCAGAGGGGGTGCAGTTGATAACTCATTAGTTGTCTAGCCTTACCCTTGGTCTAGTTGACGAGGGGATTCTGAACTATCCTATAGTGGTGGACCAGTATGTGTATGTCTTTCTTGAGGATGTTTTGAGACTACCTCCTCACAGAGAGGTAGAATTCTAAATTGACCTTTACCCCAAAACTCCACTGATATCTACACCAGAATATCGGATGGCTCCCGTGGAGCTTCGTGAGTTAAGGGTGCAGTTGGAGGACTTGCAGATGAAGGGGTTCATAGGGCTTAGTGTTTCCTCATGGGACGCCTTGACTTTGTTTTCCAACAAGGCATACGGTATTTTGAGGCAATGTGTGGACAATCAGCGCCTAAACCATGTGATCGTGAAGAACATTTATCCTCTACCTATGAATGATGATCTCTTCAATCAACAGAAGGGAGCTTGGTGGTTTTCAAAGATAGAAAATAGATCAGGTTATCATCGTCTTCGGGTATGGGATGAGGAGGTACCGAATATAGATTTCTGTCATGAACCAGGCTGGGTTTCCATTCGACCCGGCACCCGACCTGGTCCGTGACATGGCCTGAAGGGCATTCCCGATCCCCACATACTGGCACAAGTGCCCGGGTATCAAAACCTTACATTTGAACGATTCACCCAAAACAAAATATAGAAAGAAAACCTACAAGACAAACAAACTGAACCTTAAAGAAAAAAATCAATTTTAAAGATTTACAACTTGAACCAACATCCAAAAAGTAACGACAATGAAAGCAAATAAAACTCTAACTCAAACCTCCAAGAAAAAAAAGAGGTGTGACATCCAAAAGCTACAAACACAAACCTACAAGAGAAGACCATCACCAGCCACAACCACCATCACTGAGCACAATGCCTTAGCCTGAGACATACAAAGAAAAAGGTCTACATACACCCAAAGGTGTTTGTAGGGTGTGAGACACGAGCCCAGTAGGATTCCACCAGGAGAAGATTCAATGCATAACCATTTAAATGATGAATACATTTTCCAGTAAAATAGATAAAAGTGAAATAAATGCTTAAGTAGTATTTAATGAAAACAATTTTTTAATGACAGGTGATTTAAATGAAAACGAATTGAAAGACAACAACTTAAATTAAAGCTAATAATTAAATACTTTTACACTTTTAATGAAAACATGATTTAAGAACACTAGTTCAAAAAAACAGATTAAATTAAAACACACACACACACACTTACTTTTTAAAATAACCAAAGTGTTTCACTGATGAACATAAAGTAACAAAGGAGCACCAAATATGGGAGAGACCTCATGGGTGTTAGCTAGCTTGGGTCTTTAGATCTTTGTGTCTCAGTGAAGAGTGGCTTAGAAACCACGACCCTCAAAAACTGTGGCTTAGAAGGCCACAGCCCTTAGAAAACGTGGCTTAGAAGGCCACAACCCTCAGAAACCATGTCTTAGAAGACCAAAACCCTCAGAAAAGCATATGTTTAGTTAGTGTTGCAATCGCCAGTCTTGCCAGTGAAACCAGGTCGATTCACCTCCAGAACACTATCCCACTAGTCTATTCCACCCTACTGGCTACCCGGGCTTTCCGCTTTCTGCTCAAGAAAGTTTCATGTTCATGTCACACGTCACACTTTTCCATTAAAGCCCAACAGGGTACTTAGACACACAAAATCACCATTTTCACACCCAAAACCCTCTTTTAAAACCACACGCACACAAAAAATCTTTTCAAAACATAACCTTCATAGGTTACACACTCAAATAAACCATCCTCATAGTTTAAAGTCACTTATCATTAAACAAACCTCTACTTACCCACATAAAAAACCTTTTGAAATAAGATGCACACAGAAAAAATTCAAACAAGTTTCCCACTAGTGACATAATTTAATAAACCATTAAAAATATATAAAGCAATAGTAAAAGAATTTCACATGGATTTACACACACTAAAGTAACAATTTATACATTCGAATGCATTCCCACATCACACTCACATGAATAAATTTTTTAAATATGATCTGCACCACACAAATAGTTTTATGGAAAACTTTTCACCATATGTAAAACACATTTTCACAAACCACCTAATTTAATAAGCCAAATGTAAATGTTTATAAAACAATTTAAAAAATCACTTGGTGTTACCCACTAAACTCAAGAAAAACATATTTTATGAACAAACACACCCAACCCCATGTCAAAAACATATTTTTCACCACTTGTAAAAATTAATAAGCTAACCACACAATTTATAAATCACTATAGAGTTCTCAGCAGAAAACACACACATAATATGAACAACCTACTAAACAATTTCCAATGCAAATCAAATTTCAAATAAAACCAGCTTTGCACTAAAAAAATTAATTAAATAATATGATAAAATAAAATTAATCTTGAAAATTAATTCATCAAATAATATTTAGACACGGAACCCCCAACCTTGGTGTATCAAACTTCACAAACAATGTGCACAAAGACCATCTCATGACAACCACACCTCAAACGAACCCAAATGTGAACCCCAAACAGGAAATTGAACTAAAAATAAGGAAAAATAAGACCATAATTAACACCCTAAATGATGGAAACACAAAAACCCCAACCGAACATGATTAAAACCCTAGAAAAGAAATAAATGGATTACCCGGGTGGTCTCCACTTGTGACGAAGGGAGCAGAAGGTCGCTACAAGGGTTCGGGAGGTCGGGCAGTGAATGCCTGAGGGCTAGTCAGGGCTTAAAAAACGCCACTGGAGGTGTGGGAGGTGTTGGACAGACATTCTAGAAGAGGAGGAGGCCGGTGAATGGCGTGCGCAGGCAAGGGAGGTGCTGGACTAAAGCCGGGGGTGCTGGGGTTCCCCGAACAACATGGGCTGTTGGGGTTCAATGGAAAAGGAAAGGGGGAACTGGGGTTCGTTGGACAAAGAAGGGGTCGGCTCCGAGAGGTCGAGTAGCCAAGATGGGGCACGACCAAGATGCAGCATCAGGGGGAGAGTTGTTGAAGGCGGAGGAGAGTTGTTCAGGGAGAAAGGCAGTGGCGCGATGGGGGGGTGTCCGAGGAATAAGGTAGCGGCGCAACGGGGCTGGCCATGGGTGTAGGGAGGCGGTGTACTGAGAGGAAGAGGAAGGGAGGGCTGGGGTGCGGTGCGGTGGACCAAAGGAAGAAGAAGGAAGTGTAGATAGGGTTTGGGAGGGGGTATTTCCCAACAAAGGGAGCGGTGAGGGAAAAGAGATAAAGAAAAAAAGATAAAATGAAGCCTAAAAAAATAAACTCAAAAAAAGTGCAATAATAAGAGTAATAATAATAATAATAATAATAATAATAAACCAGAACAAAATTAATAATAATAAATAAAAAAACATAAGTATCAATACTAATATTAATAATAATAATACTCAATAATAAATAATAATAGTCTCAAATAATAATATTATTATTATCAGTAAAACGATTTATTAATTCTTTTGTTTTATCACACTTATTATTTTATTTTTTTTACTCTTAATTTTTTTTTCTTCAATAATAATTCATTTTATTTAACTACCTTAAACATAGGGCAGGTTGTGCAGTGAAGTGGGTGAGGCCACGTGGCAACCTAGGCGAGGCCTCGCGGTGACCCAAGCAAGGCAGCGTAGCTTCAAGGGTGGCACGCTGAATTCTGTCAAAGCCAAAATGTGTGTTTTTAAAGAAGAACTCAAAATTTTAAGTCGGGTTTCAACCCAGATTTTCCAATGCTTCAAAAATATAATAAAATAAATAATATATTGACGATGGGTGTGACAGAGGAGAATGCACCATGCTTAGAGAAGGTGACTAAAATGAAAAACACAATAAACTCGCAGAAAGGATTTCTAATATGTGTCGCCCGCCCCAAAGATCTAAAACACCTCTAGTGGAATGATCAAGGAAAGGAGCTCTCACACCCACAGGAGCCAACATCACAAACCTAACACCTCAAGTACCCAAAACAGGAATCAAAATATTTGTTATAAATAACCAAATAAGCCCAACCATGTCCGAGGAACACTCTAATCACCTACCGCTAAGTCATCTCTAGGAACAGAGCTAAAAGGACAACTAGGGTAAAGCCCAAAGGGGATCCCCACCATTTAAATCTTATTTTCACTGAGACATGATTGAAAAACCAACACGAGGAGTCCTAGATGGACTCCCCGCCATTATGAACAAGGGACAACCCGTTTCAATACAGAGATGTTTTAGATTGACCCATCGTGGGTCTCCCCGCCATTAGAACGGATGAGAGATATAGGATCTTGGAAAAGTTTCCTGACAGTGACCAAATAACCCACCAAAAAGGGTGGGGAGGGAGGGGCCCGACTACCGGGGCACCAAAATCTTGACCCAAGATAGCACAACATCTCCACATTCCTGGATGAGCACTATTAAAAATTGGGACTGATTTCCCCAAACAGGCCTCATATGAACTACTAAAAAAGATTTCATCCAGTGGGATGCATCTATCGGGACATTAAGGTATGAGGTGACCATGCCTCCTCGTAGCCATGGGTAACCTCATGCACCCAGACAGGTCATCATAATGGAACATCCAGAATAGACAATTTAAACTGCTTTTACTTTCAACACCAGTGACAGAAATAAAGTTGTCGTCTCATAAACTCTCGGGGTTCCTGACTACGCATCGGCTTCACTCCAAGCCTTATGTCTAGATCCCTGATGTTTGAAGCATCTCATGTCTTGTAGTCAGGTATTGAAGACTCCCAAACGGAGCTTCTCATTTTAGTTTCACACACAACCACACCGCAACCGAGACAACACTATCAGACACGACACACTCTGACATCCACCCATCCCCTCATGAAATGTCCACCAGAAAAAGGTTTTAGATGATTCACATGCATCACCCCCTCACCTTAATCAATAAAATTAATAAGGAAAGATGCATGACAGACACTCACATTTGATCAGAAAAATTGCAACTCCCCAGGAGGACACACTCTTATGAAAATAGGGATTCCTAAAGAATTTTATGAAATCTATCCTTGCTCTTCAAGGAGAACTCACACTGAAAGATGTCCCCAAACATGACTCATGCAGCTGATGAAATCACTAAAAGACTTTCAAGACATCATTCAGCATTGATGGCTCTGAACCACCTTCACCCTTCCTTGCTGGAATACCTTTCACCGTTTCTAGGGGGACCTTCAAAGGCAAGGGTGTCAAACTTTATACCCGACGACTCAAACAACTGAAAGAGACAAAAACTTCTATCAACTTCCATCGCATCTATCATCCCTCTACTAGAGTATTCACTTAGCCAAAAATAATAAGGTAAAGACTCTGTACTATCACTAAAAAGAGAGAGTCCTGACTTTAATCAACTGGAGGACCGGACAACTGTGAGTTATCAGTGGCCACACTTCAATCACATGTTAACACTTTTTGGTGGTGTACACTAGTTAAGAAATAAAACCATAGACCCAATAAAACTGGTCCAATGGTCAATACATACTGCAAGTGAACACTACATGTGCATAGGGAACCACTGCACGGGCTTCCCAAATAACTTTTCAAAAGAAACCACTAACCACACACTTTCACACCATCTTACAAATAAGAATTCAAACATAGGGCAAAAATCAGTCAGAACGGATCCTCGTCTCAAAAGGCCTCATGAACAACATTTCCAAAACACAAGGACACACCACCCGATCATCGGTTATTTAAAACACCATATTTTCCTTTAATAATTTTTTTTGCAAAAGAAGGAATCCGGTGGGTTGCACAAACACCAATGGTGTCCCATGGCCCTCACACATGAATGTTCCCATTCTACTCTGGCACCCACATCATGTCCATCCATGTACTCGTCTGCTTGTTCCATTAACCATTTACCTTTCCATATACACTCATGCATGTGGTTTCCCATAAGAACACCAAGGATCAAAACCAAACCTTCCCATTTTTTCCAAGACCAAAACATTCAACCCACACCTTTCAAACCTCGTAATCATTTACTTTTGTAAAGTGATTCATTTCCAAAAAATTTACTTAAAAACAATATTTTTATGAATCCAAAACAAAGAGACGAAGGAAGATGCAAGAAGAGACTTGTGTCGATGGGTGACTGAGATATATGGTTGGCGGTCATACGCCAATCACAACACCACCATGACGAGTATTCTAAGACAGAATCCCCAGCTCCACATGGCTTCACAGACCCTACGAACTCACTGTGACCACTGATCCTACTACCTTTTCATTTCACCTACACAATATTAACCGCAATGACCAATATTTTAGACAAACCTCAACTTACTTAGGTAACTCGAGTCCCGCCACGAGCTGTGCTGGCCAGGCACCTTACTCATAGCCAGGATGATGAGTTTTGACAACCTTAACTCCAGTATACCGTGACTCCATCCCAAAAGAACACAACCCAAGAGAGAAAATCTCATATGATACCATTTTTTCATGAACCAGGTTGGGTCGCCATCCAACCCAGTGCCCGACCCGGTCCGCGATATAGCCCGAAGGGAATTCCTGCTCCCCACGGGCTGGCACAAGTTCTCGGGTATCAAAATATTACATGGGAACGATTTACCCAAAACAAAAGAAAAAAATACAACCAAAAAGATAAAAAAACTAAACCTTACACAAAAAAAATCAATTTTAAAGATTTAGAACTTGAACCAACATACAAAAAGTAACAACAATGAAAGAAACTAAAACTCTAACTCAAACCTCCAAGAAACAAGAGAGGTACGACATCCACAACCTACAAACACCAACCTATATGAGAAGACCATCACCAACCAGAACCACCATCATTAAGCATGATGCCTCATCCTATGACATACAAAGAAAAAGGTCTACATACACCCAAACGTGTATGTACGGTGTGAGCCAAGAGCCCAATAAGATTCCACCAGGAGAAGATTCCACGCATAACCATTTAAATGAAGAATAAATTTTTCAGTAAAATAAATGCTTAAATAAGATATAATGAAAAAAAATTAATGACATGTGATTTAAATGAAAAATAATTTAAATACAACAACTTAAAATAAATATAAGAGTTAAATACTTGCACACTTTAAAAAAAACAGGATTTAAGAAAACTATTTCAAATAAAACAGACTAAATTAAAACACACACGCACACACTAACTTTTTAAAATTACCAAAATGTAAAACTGATGAATGTAAAGTAACCAAGGAAGACCAAATATGAGAGATGCCTCAATGGTGTTAGCTAGATTGGATCCCTAGATCTTCATGTCTTAGTGAATCCAGGCTTAAAAACCATGACCCTTAGAAACTGTGGCTTAGAATTCCACGACCCTTAGAAAATGTGGCTTAGAAGTCCATGACCCTCAAAAATTGTGGCTTAGAAAACCATGAACCTTAGAAAATCATATGTTTAGTTAGTGTTGTAATCATGAATCCTTCTAGTGAAACAAGGTCGAGTCACCTCTAGAACACTATCCCACTAGTCTAGTCCACCCTACTAGCTACCCGCGCTTCCTGCTTTGTGCTCAAGGAAGTTTCAAGTTCATGTCACACGTCACACTTATGCATAAAAGCCCCATAGGGCACCTAAACACGTAAAATCACCATTTTCACACCCAAAACCCTCTTTTAAAACCACACGCACACCAAAAATCTTTTTAAAACTTAATCTTCATAGGTTACAGACTCAATTAAACCATCCACATAGTTTAAAGTCACTTATCATTAAACAAACCACTACTTACCCACATAAATACCCTTTTGAAATAAGACGCACACTAAAACATTTTTCAAATATGTTTCCCACTATTGAAATAATTTAATAAACCATTAAAAAATATAGATAAATAGTAAAATAATGTCCCATGGATTTACATACACTAAAGTAACAATTTATACATTCAAATGCATTCCAACATCACATGCACTTGAATACAATTTTAAAAAATGATTTGTGCCACACTAATAGTTTTATGGAAAACCTTGCACCATATGTAAAACAAATTTTCACAAACCACCTAATTTAATAATCCAAAAGTAACCGCTTATAAAAAAATTTAAAATAATCACTTGGTGTTACCCACTAAACTCAATCAAAAACTTTTTTCTGACTAAATGCACCTCACACCATGTCAAAAATACAGTTCTCCCCACTTGTACAAACTAATAAGCTAACCACACAATTTAGAAATCACTACAGAGTTCTCAGTAGAAAACACACACATAATATGAACAACCTACTAAACAATTTCCAATGCAAATTAAATTTCAAAGATAACTAACTTTGCACTACAAAAATTAATTAAATAATATGATAAAAGAAAATTAATCTTGCAAATTATTTCATCAAATAATAATTAGACAAGGAACCACCTACCTTAGTGTATTAGACTTCACAAACATGGTACGCACAGACCGTCGCACGACAACCACACCTCAAACGAACCCAAAGTCGAACCCTAAAAAATAAATTGAACTAACAATATACAGAAAAAAATACCTTAATTAACACCCTAAATTCTGTAAACACCAAAACCCCAACCGAGAATGACTAAAACTGTAACACCATGAGATTTTATGAAAAATATTATTTTTAATTTCATTGATGTCTTATTTTGTATGATACACCAAAAGGATATTGCACTACATGCATCCCTAACTGGGCTTGCATTACACGCAATCGCGACCTTCCACGATAGCGTGTGTTGTACACAATACCGAGTTTCTCTAACCAAGATATTACTATAATATTATTATGAACTAGCCGTTATGAATAGTAATACCCACTTTTTAAAATTATATTTTTCAAAATGGACTTCATTTTTGGATTCGGAGTATAGAAATTAGTCTAAGGTGAATTTTTGGTATTTTTCTGAAAACATTCAATTTTTTATGAATAGTGAAAACACTAGGTTACTATTTAAAAACTGACTTTTTAATTAAATAATTATTTATTTTATTTAAATTTATTTTAGGTCAAAATTGATAAATAATACCTATATAAGTTCAATGTAATTCATTGGAGTTATTTTATAATAATTTTAGATATATGAAAATTTTATTGAACTTTTCACCGTCTTTTACCCACCACCTAAGAGAATTTGAAAATTTACATAAAACTTAATTTTACAGCTTCTGTGAGTGGAATTTCAAAAATCCAAGAGACACAGTTAATATTAAGGAGTAAAATTTGTTTCAATAAGATAAAAAGAATTTTTGGTGAATAGTAACTTTTTACTTTTATTTACCACGATTAAAAGTAAATAGGGTAATTAAGGGTAAAATGATATTATTATTACCCTAACATATGTTCTAATTCTATTGGATAAGTTTAATTCGACTAAAAACAACCTTAGGAATAAAATATTACCCTTTAGGTCCACTTGGATTAGATTAGGACATTTATTATTATTTAATCTAAAAAAGAGTTAAAATAGTTAAAATCAAAGTTTAATAATTAAAATATTATTAATATAGGGTTATACATAAGATAAATTCTACTATAAATATTCATTATAAATATAAAAATATTTTCCACCTAATGGTGTTTTATTTATAATTTTTAGACATTAAATAATTTAATTTATTTATTACACAAGGGTGATAGAGTAATTACCAAAATAATGAAATATTAAATTAATAGATATTATAAATACCCAAATAAATGCAATTTGAGACTTTTTATTAATTAAACAAATTTTCTAGGTTAATATGACATGTTATTATTTATTTAATTAAATTTTTTAGAACAAATCATGCTGTTATGATTTTCACAAAAATCAAGTACCAAATAGTGTCAAAATTGACATAAAATAGTTTTTAAAACAAATATTATATTATTAATTGTTATTATATTTCTAAAAATATAAGGTTCGGCCAAATGACTTAGATAAGGATATATATATTAATAATTAACCACTTGGGGTTAGTTTGACTTGTTATAGTAAGTTTATTAACCATATAGCGTAAGAAAACAAAAAGACACTGTAAAAGTTAAATTATTTAACTTATAGTTAAATCTAAATGATAAGGATAAAATAGTAACCTTAACTTGTATAAAACCTATTGGTTGATAGTATTTAGACCCATACCAACCTTATATTCAAAATTAATCAATTAAGAGCTATTAAAAACCTAATATGACTTTATTATAAAATAATATTTTATGTTTTTTAAAAGGTGCCCCTCTTCTCCCTTATAAAAAGGGAACCCCTTCCCTCTTCTCTTCACACCCTTTTGAGCCTTAAATCTCAACCAACCCCTGAAAATTCCTCTTCTCAACCTCTCTAGTTATATCATAGAGGTTCTGGTCTTCTCAAAGACCATCTCTAGTGCCCTAAGAAGAAGTTTAAAGGAGGTGTATCGAAGAAGAGGTAATCTCTTCTAACGATTCTTTCCAGTTTATTTCTTCTTCAACTTCTTCTTATTTAGTTGTTTAATTATAAAGTAATAAAATATGTATTACTTATATACTGATATGTTATTATAAATATGAAAAAAACTCATTTCACCTTCAATCCATCCTACAGAAAACGAAATCACCACACGTGCGTACGTATGGAATATCGTCTCCACGTCATGGTGTAATCTGTTTTCCACCACCACCTTACTTGGATGGGTATAATGGTGTAAATAATAACTATATATGATTATTATAACATCATACTGATTCTATAATATTATATCATCCACTCCAATTCCATTCAATAAATATGGGAACGATATCATCGCTCGTGCGTACGTATGGATTACCGTCTCCACGACACGATGAGATTAATTTTCCATGTTAACAATTAAAGAATGATTATAAAGTATATATAATAAGTAATCATGAAATATATGACATAATAATTCTACTGTATTTATTTATATATATATATATATGTATGTCATCTACTTAGTTCCATCCAAGTCAATAAAGAAAGGAAAACAACGTTTATATGTACGTACGGTCTACCGTCTCCATGAACGGTGTATTTCATTTCATTCATCTATCTATTATATATATATATACTGAATATATATGATATATAAATCATTATTTACATTCTGTAAATAAGTAAATCATGATATAAGTAACAATAATATCAATAACAACAAATCAAAACACGTACGATAAATGAAACGATTTTACCCAAAACGCTGCTTTAACATGGAATTTATAAAAGAACAGGTATTATAAATTCATAATTGAACCATATATGATATCATAACAAGGAATATGATTCTATAATAAGTCAGTAAAATTATTTAAATCATTATACAGGAGGTCCGGATACATACGAAGCATATCAGACATAAGGTAAGGGATAATTTTTCAAATCTCATTTTTATCTGAGATTGCTTATATGTAAGTATTTACTGGGGTTATATTTTTCATCCATTCCCATAAAATGTTTTTCATAAAGTGTTTAATATTCTTCCAAATATGTTTAATTTCATGTTTACCCCACGTTGACATTTACTTTGTGTTATGGAAGGAATCTTTCTTTTGTTTACCATATGAAGAACTTTTTGACTTTTCTGACAAAAGTACAGGGAGAATGTTGTTTTAACTTATACAGAATGAACAGATTCTTATGGTTTGATATCGCCTTATTTTCATGAATCTTACTCTACAATATTTCATTTTTATTTTTTAAAAAATATTTTTCTTTTAAAATTGTGTGGCATTTTGTGAAAAGAAAATGATTTTTAAGAAGAAAGGATATTTTCCTCAAGAATTCTTTTCAAGTGTTTTATCAAAACCATTTTCCATCTAAGATGAAATTACTTCATATGTGTATGTTTCAAGTATAATATCTCTATGATTTACTTGGTTTAAATTTTCTTATGATGAAATGATATCCATTTGTTTTATATGGATTATGTTATGATGGGATGATGTTTATGAAACCTATTTTTATTCTTTGGGTTATGATGAATGATTTACACTTATATTGTGGAACAAGTAAGAATGATTTCATTATGAGATGGGTGGAACCTATATCTCCCTCAAATGCATTGGGTAAAAATTTATATCTCATGATATAGACATGGCTGGAATGGTAAGTTAATCTGGTTCCGTGATACATGACTGGAACGAGGAGTGAACTCAATTCAGAAAGGGACTTTGTCCACTAAGATGGTCTTGGAAGCAATGACTAGGCTAATATGGAAATCATATCATGTTATTATTGTTTTCCCACAATTAACAGTTTTATTTCCAAGCTATTTTATCATGATTGATGTTCTATTATGATATATGCCTTACGCACTGCCATGTTTTATGTCATTGCTCAAGATTTCAATGTTTAAACATTATGTTCATGTTTTTATGTTCAAATGTATATGGTTTGTTTTTTTTTCTCCAGGATTACCCTTACTGAGCATTTGAGCTCACCCTTTATATGTTTTCCTTTCCCCATGATATAAATAAAGGTTTTAGGTAAGAAAACAAAAGGGAAAGATCTTTATGGGGGATGTTGAAGATCTTTCACCATGATTAGAAGATTATGTTCTGAGTTTCCAAAGACACTAAACTATTATGGTCCTTTGGTGTTTGTTTTTGTTATGTATTAATTATTCCAAAAATTTAATGTAATGTCCATGTACTTCAAGCTTTGGGTATTTACAAAAACCCTATTAAAGAAAAGGAAGGGATCACCCGGGTAGTCCGCACTTGCGGTGAAGGAAGCCGAAGGCCGCTGCAAGGGTTCAGAAGGTCGGGCATTGAATGTATAAGGGTTTTATGGGTCATAAAAGAGGCCACCAGAGGTGTTGAAGGTGTTGGCCAGATTTCCTAGAAGAGGAGGAGGCTGGCGAATGGCGTGCACCCGCAAGGGCAGCGTAGGACTATAGTCTGGGGCGCTGGGGTTCGTCGGACATCATGGGGTGTTGGGGTTCGCTGGACAAGGAAAGGGGCGCTGGGGTTCGCTGGACAGGGAAGGGGGCTAGATCTGAGAGTTAGATTGTACAAGATGGGGAATTTCCAAGATGCAGCGCTAGGGGGAGAGTTCCCGAAGGAGGAGGGGCACTGGGTGGGGAGAAAGGCAATGGCGTGCATGGGGGGTATATCTAAGGAACAAGGTAGCAGCGTGACAGGGCTGGCTATGTGTTTAGGGAGGTGGTGCGATGAGAGGATGATAAATAGAGGTTTGGGGTGTGGTGGACCAAAGGAAGAAGATGGCAGTATAGATAGGGTTTATGAGGGGGTATCTCATGGAAAAGGAAGGGGTGAGGGAAAAGATAGATAGAAAAAAAATATAAAATGAAACCTAAAAAAATAAACTCCAATAAAAGTCTAGTAAAAAGATTAATAATAATAATAATAATAATAATAATAATAAAACAGAACAACATTAATAATAATAAATAAAATAACTTAAGTATCAATACTATTATTATTAATAATAATACCCAATAATAAATAATAATAGTCTTAAATAATAATACTATTATTATCTGTAAAACAATTCATTAATTTTTTTATCACACTTCTTATTTTATTTTAATTTTATTTTATTACTATTAATTTTTTTAATTAGTAATTTATTTTATTTAATTGCCTTGAACATAGGGAAGGTTGTGCGATGAAGCAGGCAAGGCCGTGCAGCGACCCAGGCGAGGCCGCGCAGCTTTGACAGCGGTGTGATAAACTCTGTCAAATCCAAAATGTGTGTTTTTAAATAGTAACTCAAAATTTTAACTCAGGTTTCATCCTGGATTACCCGACGCAAAGAAAATTTAATAAAAATAATAATTTAATGACGGTGGGTGTGACAATTTCATATATCGATTTTTCCACTATGAGTTCTTGGTGATGCCTTTTGGTGTGACCAATGCCCCAGTAGTGTTCATGGGACTCATGAGAAGAATCTTTCAGCCTTACCTCAATCACTTCTTGGTGGTCTTCATTAACTAAATATGGGTGTACTCGGTGTCGGAGGAGGATCACGCCACACATCTATGAATAGTACCGGATACACTTAGAGAGCACTAACTATTTGGTATACTCTTGAAGTGATAGTTCTGGATACGGGAGGTCCACTTTCTGGGACATGTTATCTTGGAGGTTGGAGTGGCAGTGGATCCAACGAAGATAGAGGCAATGCTTGTAGAGACCCAAAGCATGACGTACATGGACAATACATTACTTTTGCGGAATACTTAATACATACCAAAAAAAGACACACAAGGACCGTAATAGTTTAGTGTCTTTGGAAACTCGGAATAAAATATTCTAATCATGGTGAAAGATCTTCAACAACTACCATAACGATCTTCCCCTTTATGTTTCCTTACCTAAAACCTTTCTTTACTTCCTTGGTAAAATAAAACATAAAAAGGGTGAGCTCAAATGCTCAGTAAGGGAAAACATAGATAACATAAAACAATCCATAAACATTTGGAAGCAAAAACTTGAACATGAAATTTAAACATCAAAATCTTGAGCAAAGACATAAATCGTGGAAGTACGTAAGGCATATATCATAATAGAACATCAAACATGATAAAATGGGAATAAAACATGTAATTGTGGCAACCATTCAGCACATGTCATGATTTCCATAGTAGCCAAGGCATTGCTGCCAAGACCATCTTAGTGGACAAAGTCCCTTTCTGAATCAAGTTCACTCCTCGTTTCAGTCCTGTAACACTGAACCGGATTAACTTACCGTTCCATCCATGTCTATCTCATGAGATATAAATCTTTACTCAATGCATTGGAGGTAGATATAGGTCCCACCCATCTCATAATGAAATCATTCTTACTTGTACCACAAAATAAACATACATCATTCATAATAACCCAACGAATAAAATGGGTTTCATAAACATCATCCCATCATCACATAATCCATATAAAAGAAATGGATATCATTTCATAATAATAAAAGTGAAACCATTTAAATCATAGATACATTATACTTAAAACATACACATATGAAATAATTTCATTTTTGATGGAAAATGGTTTTGATAAAACACTTGAAATGAATTCATGAGGAAAATATCCTTTCTTCTTTAAAATCATTTTATTTTCACAAAATGTCATGAATTTTTAAAAGAAATAATTTTCTTGAAAATAGTTATGAAATCTTTTTGAGGAAGCTTCATGAAAATAAGGCTTTATAAAATCGTAAAAAATCCTTTCATGCTGTATACGTTAAAAAAACATTCTTTTCGTACCTTTTTCAAAAAAGTCAAAAAGTAACCTGTAGGGTAAATAAAAGAAAGATTCCTTCCATACCATGGGCTAAAAGTCAAAATGGGTAAAAAGGAAATTAAACATACATAAAAAAACTTTTAGAAAACATGGACATGGATGATAACAATAACCCCAATAAATACTTACGAATAAGCAATCTCGGATAAAAATGAAATTTGCAAAATTGTCCCTTACCTTAGGTCCGATATGCTTTGTATGGATCCGAACCTCCTGTATAATGATTTAAATAATGTCATTGACTTATTACAGAATCATATTCATTGTTACGATATCATATATGGTTCACTTATGACTTTATATTACCCATTCTTTTGTAAATTAATGTTAAAGTAGTGTTTTCGGTAAAATTGTTTCATTTGTCGTTCGTGTTTTAACTTGTAATTATTCATATGATTACTTAGATCATGGTTACTTACATCCAGAATGTAAAACATGATTTATATATAATATATATTCAGAATATGCATATATATAATAGATTGATAAATGGAAAGAAATACACCGTTCATGGAGACGGTAGGTCGTACGTACGCATGAACACTGTTTTCGTTTCCTTATTGAATTGAATGGAATTAAGTAGATAAAATACATATATATATACATAAATACAATAGAATTATAATGTCATATTTTTTATTATTATTGCTTATATATACTTTATAATCATTCTTAAATTGTTAATCATGGAAAATGAATCTCATCACGTTCGTGGAGACGGTAGTCTGTACGTACGCACGGGCGATGATATCATTCCCATGATTGTGGAATTGTATTGGAGTGTATGAATACTATTTCAGAATAAATATCACTTTATAATAATCATTTATTTACACCATTATACCCATCCATGTAAGGTGGTGGTGGAAAAACATATTACACCACGGCATGGAGACGGTATTCCGTACATACGTACGCGTGGTGATTTAGTTTTCCGTAGGATGGATAGATGGTGAAATAGGGTTGTTTCATACATATAATAACATATCAGTATATGAGTGATACTGATGTTATTACTTAATAATGAAACAACAAAAGAATAAGAAGTAGAAGAAGAAATAAAGTTGAATGAATCGGTAACGGATATTACCTCTTCTTTGAAGCACCTCTTTGAGATCTCCTCTTAGGGCACCAAAATTGGTCTTTGAAAAACACCAGGACCTCTAGGATGTTTCTAGGGAAGTGGAGAATAATATTTGGCAGGGTTTGGCCGAGCTTGAAGGCTCAAAGTGGTGTGCGTAAGAGAGGGAGGAGGTGCCCTTTTATAAGGGAGGAGAGGGGCACCTTTGGAATAACTAAAAATATTATTTTATTATAATGTCAAATTCGGTTTTTAATAGCTCCAAATTGAGTTATTTTGAAGCTAAGGTGGTTATGGGTCGCAATACTCTCATACAATAGAATTTAGATAAGTTTAGGTTCCTATTTTAAACTTATCATTTGGATTTAACTTTAAGTTAGAAAATTTTACTTTTACTGTGTCTTTTTGTGTTCTTACACTATAAGGTTAATAAACTTACTATAACAAGCCAAAAGAACCCCAAGTTGTTTATTATTAATATATATAACCTTATCTAAGTCATTTAGCTAAAACTTAGATTTTTAGGAATATAATAACAATTAATAATATAATATTTGTTTTAAAAACTATTTTATGTCAATTTTGACACTATTTGGTAATTGATTTTTGTGAAAATCATAACAGAATGATTAGTTTGAAAAAAGTTAATTAAATCAACACTAACATGTCATATTAACATAGAAAATTACTGGAATTTATAAAAAGTCTCAAATTACATTTATTTGGGTATTTATAACATTAATTATGTCAATATTTCATTAATAAAATAATTACTGCATCATCATTGTGTCGTAAATAAATTAAATTACATAAAGTCTAAAAATGACAGATAAAATATAATTATGTAGGAAATATTTTTATCTTTATAATGAATATTTATAGTCGAATTTATCTTATGTATAACCCTATATTAAAAATGATTTACTTATTAAACTTTGATTTTAACTATTTTAACCCTTCTTTATATAAATTAATAATAAATGTCCTAATCTAACCCAAGTGGGCCTAAATGGTCATATTTTATTCCTAAGGTTGTTTTTGGTCGAATTACACTTATCCAATAGAATTAGGACATGTGTTAGGGTAATAATAATATCATTTTTACCCTTAATTACCCTATTTACTTTTAACCGTGGTAAATAAAAGTAAAAAGTTACTATTCACCAAAAATTATTTTCATCTCATTGAACCATATTTTACTTACTGGCATCAACTGTGTCTCTTGGATTTTTGAAATTCTATTCACAAAAGCAGTAAAATTATGTTTTATGTAAATTTTCAAATTCTCCTAGGAGGTGGGTAAAAGACGGTCAAAAGTTCAATAAAATTTTTATATATCTAAAATTATTAAAAAAAAATGATTCCAATGAATTACATTGAACTTATATAGGTATTATGTATCAATTTTGACCTAATATATATTTAAATAAAATAAATAATTATTTAAATAAAAAGTCGGTTTTTAAATAGTAACCCAATTTTTCACTATTCATCAAAAATTGAAAGTTTTCAGAACAATACCAAAATTTCACCCCAGGCTAATTTCGATATTCCGAATCCAAAAATGAAGTCCATTTTGAAAGATGAAATTTTCAAAAAGTTGTTATTACTATTCATAACGGCTAGTTTTAATAATATTTTAATAGCATATCGTTGTTTAGTGAAACTCGGTATTGCGTACAACACATGCTATCGAGGAAGGTCGCGATTGAGTGTAATGCAGCCAAGTTAGGGTTGCGTGTTGTGCAAGACTCCTTTATTTTAGCGTACAACACAAGACATCAATAAAATGAAAAATAATATTTTTCATAAAATCTCGCGGTGTTACAATGCTTGCCTGGGAGCTGCCCAGGAGTGTGACAAAGGTGCAAAGTTTCTGGGATTGGCTGGGTACTACTAGATATTTTAACCCGACTTTTATAGACTAGTAGTCCCTTTAAAACTTTTACAAAGAAAGGATAGCCCTTCGTTTGGACAGAGAGGTGCCTGTAGAGTTTCTAGGAGCTGAGGCAGAGACTGACGAGTTCCCCCATCTAGAGACTTCAAGTAGAAGTCATTGGGTATGTAGTCTACTACGATGCATCCTGGACCTAACTGGGGTGTGTATTGATGTATGAGAAACCTTTGATCACCTACGGCTCATGACATCTAAGGAAACAGTAGCATAACTATGCAACCCATGACCTGGAGTTAACAGTAATGGTCTTTGCATTGAAGAAGTGGTGGCACTACTTGAGGGGTGAATGGTTTACTTTCTACTCTGATCACAAGAGTCTCAGGTACATCTTCACATAGAAGGACCTGAACCGGAGATAGAAATGATGGCTAGAGTTTCTCCAGGACTATGACTTTAAGATAGTCTACAATCCTGGTAAGTGAGACATAGTAGCAGACACACTCATCAAGAGGTCGGGTCTACAGCTGCTGAGTGAGGCAAAAGAGTAGGTAGCTGCATTTTAGATATCCTTTGTAGATATTTATGGATCATCTTACCTCCTGTATATGACTATCACCCCCCCCCCTTAGTAAGTTTGGGAGGCACTGTATATGAAGGTTGACTATGAGGCCTGACATGCTTTGAAATCCTAAAGATAGCATCCTGATGGATTTTCAATAGGTGGGGAGCACTTTATTTTTTTTAGAGGACGCACCATGGTACCTGTGATGTATGAGGAGGATGTGTTGAAGGAGTTCCATACATCCCGTTTGGTGGTACATCCTGGAGTGAAGAAGTTGTACCAAGACCTCTGACGTCAGTACTGGTGTCCAGGGATGAAGAAATTAGTGGAGGAGTTGGTTTCACGATGCCTCACTTGGTAGCGAGTGAAGGATAAGCTCCAGGTTCTAACAAGATTGACTCAGCCACTCGAGGTACCGAAGTGGAAATGGGAAAATATCTCGATGGACTTTGTGAAGAGGTTACCACATACGTCTAGGGCCCACAACTCTATCTGGGTGATCGCAGACTGACTCACCAAGTTGTCTCACAACCAACCCATTCGGAAGCAATGATCAGTAGACGACTTGAGATGCCTCTATGTTCAGTAGATAGTAAGAATTCACAGCATGCCATCTATGATTGTTTCATATCGTGATGCTCGTTTTACATCCTAGTTGTGTAAGGGATTACAGGAGGCATTCAGGACTCATCTATGCTTGAGCACCACCTTTCACCCTCATACAAGTGGTCAGATGTAGCTGATCATACAAACACTTGAGGTCATGCTTTGTGCTTGCAACATTGATTTTGGCCACAGTTGGGAGGACCACTTTCCATTGGTGGAGTTCACATACAACAAAATATATCACTCCACCATCAGCATGGCACCATTTGAGGCCATGTACAGGAGACCATGCAGATCACCACTATGCTGGATAGACCTAGGGGAGTCACCACTTATGGGTCCAAAGTTGGTATGAGATACCACTGAGAAGGTACATATCATCTAGGAGTGGATAAAGACTGTGAATAGTAGGCATAAGTCCTATACTGATAGTAGAAGGAGGCCCTTGGAGTTCAAGGTGGGGGGCTATGTATTTCTACATGTCTCACCCTGACAAGGATTGCAGACATTTGGCTGGGGCAGAAATCTATCTCCAAGGTTCATCGAACCTTTCCAGGTCCTGAGTAGAGTTGGCAAGGTGGCGTACCACCAAGATCTTCCCCCACAGATGCACCGAGTGCATAAGTTTTTCCACGTGTTGTAGTATAGGAGATATGTTCATGATCTATCACATGTCATTGACTGGGGAGGGCTGGACATTGACATTGGGGCAACATTTGTGGAGTTCTTAGGGAAGATAGAGGATCGACAGAAGCAGGTCTTATGGGGGTGCTCGATTCCTATGGTGCGAGTTTACTGGTAGCATGGGAACCTCTAGGAGGGCACATTGGAGCGGGAGGCTCATATTGGTGTTCAATATCCCCATTAGCTTTCTTAGCCATTATTGTGGCATTTAGGGACATAAATCCCTATGGTGGGGAGAATGTAAAGAATCGTAAATTCCATAAAAGTTTTTTTGTTATATGAAATTATTACGAGACTAAAAAATTCAAAGGCACGTGATTCCGAGGCTCGGAGATCCAAAAAATAATTTTTGAACTTTTTAAATCTACGTTCAACATACGTGTGTGTGGGATTTTCTATCTTTTGAGCTCGTTCTTGGATTCAAAATATGAGGGCCCCGTTGAATTTGCAGCGCCGAGATTCTTTTAAGGGAAGCTTAAATTAGACTAGAAACAGTCAGATGAAAAAGTTTCATTTTGGAAATTTCGAAAAAAAGTTAATAATAAAATAACTCTTTGAGTTATTTTATTCTTTTTCCAAATATTGAGTGAATGTTGGCAGGACCAGAGTATAACGACAATCAGAAAATGAGATTCATTTAATGATATGTTCCCTTGTTTATGTAACTGTAATGGTCGTGTGTTTAATTTGTTCATTAATTAAGGTTCATTAATGAATGACATTAATGAACATGACGTGGATCTTGTTTCTTTTTTTTATTTAATCAATCTGTTGGAAAATGATTGGAAATAATGGGGAAAGATCAGACGAAACGACGGTGACATCACCCTATAACAAAGAATGGTGATCAATCGACGACCATTGGAGGACTCAAACCAGACATCGATGAACAATGATGTACAAATTCGAACGTGGATTCCTTCCTTTGTCCACAACGGATTCTCCCAGACCTAGGTAGGGGATTTATGATTTTTATATCCATCTTTTCCCATTATAGAATAATATGAATAATGTGGATTAACCGACAATGGGTTGATCCACGATTCATTATTTATTGTGGGAATTCATTGTAGGACTTCACTTTGATGTTTTTCTTAATATTTATAATGATTATTATTCCACCCCTATGATAAAGTGCTAAGACGGAGGGTGCAGGCTAATCCGAACAAGGCTCGGACCTCTGCTGCTCTTGGGTTTTTTTCATTCTTCATGGGTGACCGAGCAACATGGAAACAAGGAAATTTTGTGGGCTTCACAGTGAACCTAGAAACTCAGTAGGCCTGTAGGCATAGAAAAGAAGGAAAATGGTCCACTAAAGCATCTCTAGTGGCCCTCGGAAGGTGTCGTCGGCATGGAACCCCAAGGGCAGCGGCGTAGGCGACCGGCGGCTGGCCCGTGCCGACCGCGTAGAGAAGCGATGCCCGCAGGAACTGTAGTGGGTGGAAGGCATAGTGATGATGTGCCACATGAGAGATGGAATGGCCCTCTCGGGACACTCACCTGGAACACCGGTCAGCTCGTTCCGGCTATTTCAGGAGTAGGGGAGGCACCCTACTGGCATAGCCAGCTGGGGTAACCGGACACATTGCGTCCGGTCCATCAAAAATGGCCCGCAAGTGGGTCGGACCCGCCAGCAGGGCCCCAGGGTCCGGAAGTTCTAGACTCAATGGGTGGGCCTTGCCAGACACAATGGGCCGACTGTGCTGGACCCCCTACCGGACCTGGACCTGACCGGCCTCTTTTCACTAAATCTTTCTTAACTCACAATCTAGGCATCTGATTGACATGCCATATGTGGCGCGAGGATCCTTACAATAAATCCGTCCTTTTCAGATACTCCACTTGAGTTTGGAAAAAAGATATAGTATGGATAAGTAGAATCGGACTCAAATCCAAATGGAACCTATTAACCTTTTTTCATATATCTTACAGATCGGGCATCTGATTAACGAGATGTTTGTTGTATTGGAACCCATACGATAAGATGGTCTTTTGGGATACTTCTTCATGAGACATATATGAGGTTTAGGTACATCTGATGGTATGAGGACCAGAGTCTTGGGAACTCAATTACACTATGTATGGGAATCCATTGGCTGGATGTCAAGTGAGGAGTGACCCTCCGTGGATCAGCATGAAAGTGACTCTCCGTGGATCGAAAACAGTGAGACCCTTTGTGGATCATCAATAGAGATACCCCTTTGTATTGTAATGAGAGAAACCCTTCATGGATTAGCAGTAGTTTGACCCTCTGTGGATTGGAAATAGAGCATCCCTTTATGGATCAGCAGTACAGCGAACCTTCATGGATCAGCAGCAGAACCTCTCAAGAGAAGAAAATGATCTAGCTCAAGACAAATAATATTTATTCTTATTCTCTATATTGTATACCTAGTGTGAGATGTATTTTACTTTATGCTTTGTGATTGAGATATTTTTTTCTTTTTTTCCACTATTGAATTATGGGAGACCTTCAGGAGTCTGGGGGTCCCTACTGGGTATTGTTATACTCACCCATGCACGGGCTTCACCAAAACCATGTTGTGTCATGTGTAGACGATAGAAAACTTGACTAAGACTTGGGGAGCCAGGGCTAGATGGTGCTCAGAGGTGATTGGTAGACGTGGGGAGCTTTAATGATGACAGATGATGAGCTGTACCTACCCTTCAGGTAGGATCCATGGTGGACGAACTTTGGAGCACATTTTCCCTTTTTTCTATACTTTCTTTTTAGTTGGGTTTTTATACTGCCCCTTTTTACTTTCAGTTCGCACTTTTACTATCTAATGTTCTACTTGTGATTTTCATTGGTTGTGTACCTAGTCTGTGTGTATGCCTGTTTAAAGGCAATGTCTTCTAGTTTTGAGATATGCCTTTTCAGTACTAGTCGCCTACCCCTAACCTATAGAAGGTGGGATTGAGGAAGTCACAGCATAGTCCTCGAGGGATGATTCATGACAATACAACATTTTCCACCACCATAACTATTAATTAATATTTGAATTACTTAATGGGATTAAAAATTTTCTCAATAAAATCTATATTATACTTTTATTTGATTATTTTCAAAATGCTGCAAATGTAATACATATTTTAATATCCTAAAATGATTTCTTATGGGTGAAAATAATATTTTTATGAGTGTAATATTAAAAAAAGAATACTATTATGTGTTATGATTATGTTATGGTTCTTGGAAATTGTTAAGATTATTGGTGGTTACATTATAAATCAAGTAATAGTGGTTTTATTATAAACCAGCGATGAGTGGGTCTGTGATATCCCTCTAATGCATTGGGTAAGATTTATATTGGCTATTTATTGTTTTGGTTATTCCATTTATAACTATGAAGGTTATTTGTAACCATGATGGTTATTTCATTATTAACCATGAAGGTTATTCCATTTTAAACCATTAATTATATTCCCCCTATAATGTCAATATGAAAGTGATTCTTTAAGTTACCTACATGATTTACCTATTCTTACTATGGTTTTTAAGGAAATATTATGATTTCTTAATAGTAGATAATGAGCTTATGTTTAAATTTAAGCATTCCCTAATTCTTAAGGGTAAAAATTATATCTTTGTAAAAACGTTTTTATATGTTTTCATTTTTTCAATGAAAACTTTATGAGTTTTATTTAGGATTTTAAAATTTATTTTGATATGTTTTCTGAAAATATTTAAGCAGAGAAGTTGATTTGTTAAGTAAGAAAATGCTTATTTTGAAATCAATTTTTATTTTGAAGAAGGAATAAGTTTATAAGTATTCATGGACTAATAGTTTCTTTCTTTATTTTTATGTCCCATGACAAAAAAATTGTGATCATCCCACATTTTAAAAACAAATCACATGGTTTAAGGATTTTTAAGAACAAAGAATAAGTCAAGTAAAAAGTAATGAAGTTTTTTAAATTTTTTATATTGTATGAAAATTGGATACTGAGTATAAGTGTCCAATTTTTAATATATTGATTTTTTAATTAAGATTTATGTTCTAATTATCTAAAATAATATAATCCTAAAATGGTTATGGGAATTTAAGAAATTGAATTCTTCACTAAATGCACTAGAATATGTATTGTTAAAGTTTGGGTCCTTATAATATTGAGGCGGATTAGTTATATTATAATTATACCAGAAGCATAATGATATACTTTATCATTTATTTTTGTGTTATATCAAAATTATATGTATGTATAAGAAGAAGTAATGGATGTGAATACATTAAAAAATTTAATAAAATTTTATCCTCTTTGTACACTTATTTTAATTGATTAAATATATGATAATTTTCTATTAATAATTTAATTAATAGGTTCTATAATTTTTCATAATAGGATGTTAATGATATCATATAAATTATATGTATCATTTAATTTTATATTTATATCCAAATTTTTATTACAGTAAAGGAAAGTGAAACACATTACGTTGTGGAGGAGGTTGTCTGGATAATGTACGAACAACATTTTTGTTTTTTGAATGGATGGGGTATAAAAAAAGATAATGATAATACCATAAATATAGTAAAATTATAATGTATAAATAATAATAATATCATTATATTAGTTTTCTAGAATAAATTTTAAATAATATAATTAAGAATAAAACTTATTAGTTTATAATATTCACGTCACGAACTTAAATTTTCCTTTAGTATATGCTTAGAAATAAAGTCCTTTTCTAAATAATGGTGACCATACATTTTTTAAAATGGGATAGGGTGATTGGAGGATAAGAATCATATATTTTCAAGAAGAAATTCCAAATATAGTTGTATCTAGAAGTTATGAAGATGTAACCCTCTTATAAGTGAAGTAAAGGGTTGTTTTGTGAGTAATCCCTCAATATTCAAAATTGTTCAATTACTATTCAAGTTCCAAAGGCCACAAAAGGGAAAACAAATAGATGAAAATTAGTATGGGTTGAAACTCACCTAAACCAATATTTTCCTAGAAAAATTATGTATTTTTATTTATTTTTTTATTTTTTTTTACTTTTACCCAAACTAAGTTTTACCTTAGTAATTTATACCTGACATTAGTAATTAACTTTAATGAAAAATGTTAATATTTAAGTTTCATAGCAAATTCTATAATGCTAATTCAAAATTTAAAAATAATTTTATCAAATATAATTTATAATGGTTTGAAAAGTTAATTTGTAATTAAATAAAACTGATTCTCCCATGAAAATAATTTACTCAAAGAAAAAACACAAAATAGTTTTTATATTAAATTAATTTTTTAATTAGAAATAAAAATATTTTCCTTTGGTTTTATAAGTTCAAAAATATTTTAAAATTATTAATTTTATTCTTGAGAATCATATTTTACTACATAAATTGTAGAACCATCAGTTTTAGGTAATTATCCCTTTATTTATGTATGTTAAGTATATAAAGTAATTGTGTTAAGTTTTGGGATGTTTGGAGGGGTTTTATAATTTATTAAGGATTTTTTGGTGGTGCATAGTTTGAGAATGGTTAGTCTAAACCCTGAAATACCTCTTAGAAACTCATGAAACTAAAAGTGTGAGCATTGGGTTGGTGCATGGTAAGATGCATAGTTTTGCAAAATTATGTGTCCACCCAGGAGAAATCATGAAAGGGTAGAAAAATTGCATTATCATATTTTGCGCATAGTTTGTCTAACCGTGTGATCCAACCATGTGATAGGTGTTTTGAGTTAGTGGTTAATACATGGTTGGTGCATGGTTTTCCTAATTGTGCGATGTTAAAAAAAGATCCAGATAATGTGGATCTAATCTGAATCAGCTCCTAAAACACTATTTTTCATAATATGATCCTAACTCAATTTTATATCCCTCTAAAGGTTGTGGAGACCTTTCCTCTCCATTAGGGAGAAATCCATTATTTATCGGATTCCTTGGTAAGTTCCCACTCTTTGTGATTTTCCATAGTTTCTTCTTCTTCCCACTTTTTGATTCTTGAATCTAGTCCACTGGGGATATATTCATGTTATATGATGACAATAATGATAATATATGGTTGTGTTGATGGTAGAAAACAATATATAAGGTCGGTTTTTGGAGTTTCATTCTGGTGTGTAGAAGAATTTGTGTCGTTGTTCATTTTCACATAATTTTGTGAGGGAGGTGGATTCACTCTCGACTCACCTTATTAGAAATTAAATCATATATTTAAGATTTATTTTATTGATTTAATGGAATTGTAAAATTGATGTGAAATGTTTGATAGAAATCCTCTTTAGTGACGGTTTGTGAATTTGTGGAATGTGTTTGTTTGTGGAAAATGAAATTGGTTACTTGGTTTTAGAATGATTATTTTAATTTGGTTGTTTAGTTTTTATTTATGAAATTATTTGTACAAAAAATCAATAAAAGTATTTTTTTTATTGAAATGGTTTTCAACAATTGGTTTGGAATGGTTTCAAAATACATGGATTTGTGTGGGTTCATTCTTTCAACATGTTCCTGAATAAGGTGCAGGTTCTATTAAGGAACAAGGGACATGACCCTAGATAAGGGGTGTGTCCTATTAGTCCATAAGAAGATTGGACACTTAGTGATGACGTGGTGGATGGATGAGAAACTGATCATGAGTATGGACAGGCCATCAGATCAGGCATGTGTGGGTGTGTGTGAATCATGGAATGGGTATGCCAATTGGAAATGTGAAATAGTTTAATGAGTTGGTCGATTTATTTCCATGGAAATGGTTTTGGTTTGGGAAATTATTTTATTCTTTTATATAAACTATTTTAAATTTAGTTTTTAAATTTTTATATGAATATATTAACATGTTCTATCCCATGGGTGTGAGTTGGGAAGTCTATGGGTAAATCCTACTTAGTTTTATACTCACCCCTTGAAAAAATTTGTGCATTTTTAGATGTTGTATATCATGACATAGTTAAAGGAAAGGTATCCCGATTCTTTAATGATACATCATGATACCTTGGTCATGGATTGTGGAGTTTGAACTTGGAGATTGTTGGGATTTTATGAAGGATATCTTGGTTGTCTTTGGGTTTTTGGTTTTAGTTTACCCTTTTTACTATGATATGGTTCATGGTTGTATTTTTTATTTTTGTTAGCTTATGTTACATGGATTTTTATGACATTGCTTTCATGAATCATATAGTGGTTGTTTGGTCATTGTATTCTAGGTTTATCTATTTTATTTTCAAAGTTAAAATCATCCCCCTAGTATTTATGATGACTCTGGCATTAATTTACATCCATTGGTATCTTAGGGATGTCACATAAGGCCTAGTGATGTCCTACCACCTTCTCAAGATAAATAGGGGTAGAAGTCACAAATAGTATCAGTCTTGGACGATCCAAATATCTATATGGATAATTGGTATCATTTTTTTTTGTCCTGGAGTTAATATAGAATTCTAGTTTGGTCCAACAGTTAGATTAATAGTAAGCAGAATGATTTTCAGGACTTTAAAAATAGATATTGAATATGTGTATCTAACCTATTTATGTTAAACTTCAAGTTACTAGGGATTTTAGGTACATGAGTGTTTTGAGACAATTCTATGATATTTTACCACATATTCAAGGTTTTCACCATTGATAAGTCCATGGAATGCATTCATAGTAATGAATTCCCACTAGGAGTGCATATATAATTTAGATTAATGATTTGTGAGTGGGTGAAAATTTGTTGATTTTTGAAAATAGTTGAAATGGTTTGAATTTCAAAAAAATGGTCGAATTCTCACAATGGTTTGAAGATAGAAATTATTGAATTTTATAAAGACTTGTTTTAAAATATGTGATTTGATAAATTTTAAATTTATATGCCTTTAGTTTCTAGAGAGTGAGATTTAAATGGCGTTGTATTTTTCTTATACAAAATGGATCTGGTTATGTATAGAAGAAACCAAATGGAAGAAGCTATTGAGAATGTGGTTCAACATAATCCACAGGTGAACGAAAAGCTGGTTAGAGTATTTTAGAGGCTTTTAAAGTTATGGATAAAGGGAATATAAGGGATGAACCAAGGAAATTGGATCATTCTGCTGAGTTTTAGAAGCAGAATCCCCCCATATTATTGGGTCATTAAGAATAATAAAAAGAAGAGTTCTGGATGAATAAGATAAATTAAGTCTATGATTTCCAAGCCACACCAGATGATAAAAAATACAAGTTGGCAGTATACATGTTAGAGTATTTAACGCACTACTGGTGAGATTTAGTAGTTCAAGATAAATTGGGCCAATACATTACATGGGAGTATTTTTAAGAATTTTTCTGAAAATAACTCTATCCTCACATGTCTGGGATTTATGAAACAACATAATTTTTCATCTTGAAGTAAGGGAACCTCTCAGTGATTGAGTATACAGATAAATTTATGAATTTATTCCATTTTTCTCTGGAAGTTGTTAGAAGTGAATCCTTTGTGGCATGAATTTTTTAATCAGGGTTGAGGTTAAAAAATCTCTCAAAGATTTCCATGATTTGTACAATAGATTATACGGAGATGTTCAATAGATAGATGATGGGAGAAAGAGGCATCTCAGGAACTATGGTTGGAGTAAGTATGTTGATACCTATGCGAAATGTTGGGAACACTATTTTTGGGAATAAGTGTAATAGGGAAACCTATTTCCAAGGTGATCGTATGAATTATAATCAGGTGGTTGGATAGATAAATCTTTCCCTTAAAAACAACAGTAAGACTTGATATTTTCAATGTGCATATTTTGATCACAAATTGAAATATTGTCGAGCACCACCTAGATAATTTCATTATTTCATCCACATGGGTATTCTCTAATTAAATTTTCATAGTTCTCCAAGGATGAGTTCTTAGGACACATCTCATTATTTCACAAATGTTTTATAATTTGATGAGATAATGGAATCTGAACAATTCTCATCTATAGAACCGAGAAATACATAGTGATTCAAGGAATCCCATGAATTCTCAACCAGTGAAATCTCAAAAGGGTACTAATGAATAATGTTCAGTGAGTAACCAGTTGTATGGATAAGAGAAAATGATTTTAGATGAGAAATCAAGACCTTCTATGGTGAGAGGTATGATTCTTTTGAGTTCTACCTTTATACAATATTTTTTTCATATAGGTTCATCTAAATCTTTTATTTCTTCCCATACTATTGATAAACTGGGTTTTCTTCTTAATATTGTGTGTTGTGTTTTAAAACATCAAAATTATCTTGATCAAAAATAATATCAAGCCTTTATGTAAAAAATGTGTTCCATAACCATTCATGGAGGTGAATTGATATGGGATTTCTATTTGCTTGAAATGGATTTCAATGAAATAGTCCTATGTATGGATTGGTTGACAGTGTTCGAAGCACACACTAACTATTATACCCAAAGGATAAATTTCGTGACTATGATTGTGTCGAGTTTCTATTTAGAGGATACTAGAATGTAATGATATTTGTAGCAGGCTTGTTGGAAAGATCTCATGCCAGTTGGCAGCTTTGGCCTTTGCATCAGTGGGTGGGAACCGGGATAGAAGTTTTCCAGAAATATCAGATCAATTTCTGGATGTTTTACTAATAATATATCATGGTTTCAACCCACAAGAGAAGTGGATTTAAGGATAGATCTCTTACCATGGACCAGTCCTATATCACTTCCATATTATTGGATAGAACCAACGCAATTAAGGGAATTTAATGTTTAGTTGGAAGATATGGAAATAAATGGGTTCATTCGGCCTAGAACTTATTTGGGTGTATCACTGATCTTATTTTTGAAAATGGCAGATTGAACTCTAAATATTTTTCTGGATTATCATAATATTAATCAAGTTATGGTAATGAATCAATATCCTCTTCCATGCATTGATGATCTATTTCATCCATTGAGATAAGATCAGTGGTTCTCAAAAATTGATCTTTTCTTCATATATCACTAATTAGGGGTTCAAAAGGATGATATTCCAAAGACATACTTGAGGAGTATATATGTCCAAAATAAGTATATGGGTTTTCCTTTAAATCTTATGAATTAATTAGATGTATTTATGGAATTGATGAATTAGATATTTTAAATATATTTAAATTATTTTGTGGTAGTGGTCGTGGAGGACATATTGGTGTATTCAAGGACAGGGGATGAGCATGCGAAACACCTGGAGATAGTGTTGGAAATCTTGAGAGATAATATTTTGTACCCCAAACATTCAAAGTGTGACTTTTGGATATAAAAGGTACATTTCATTGGCTATGTTATATATGAAAAATTTGTCTATGAAGATCTAGAAAATATATAGGATGTGATATCATGTGAACCACCAAATAATGTCTTTGAAAAATGTAGTTTCATTGGTTTAGTTGGTTATTACCAATTATTTGTTCGTTAATTTTTACTACCAACTTCACCAATGACATCTTTGATGAGGGAAAATGTTCCATTCCAATGAAATGATGAATTTAATAAGCCTTTTCAAGAGCTTAAAGTTCATATTATTCCAACACTGATATTGATATTTCTGAAATTAGGATAGGGTTATGTGGTACATTGTGATGCTTCAGGATCTGGGTTGGAATGTATTCTCAAGCAGGGAGATCATATTTTTTCTTATGGATCATAGAAATTGTGGTTTCATGAGAAGAACTACCCAATACATGATTTGGAGTTATCTGTTGTAGTTCGTACTTTTAAGATATGGTTTTATTACCTCTTTGGGGAGAAATTTATTTTATTTATGGATCATATGAGTTTGAAACAAATTTTATCACAAATATATTTGAACCTACGAAAAAGAAGATGGATAGATTGTAAACAACTACCTTAATTTCCAAGAGATGGTGCCTTATTACATTACATTGGTATAAATACAATAATGTTTTATCCTGAAGGAATGAATAGTTTAGTAGATTTGGAAATCTAGATACATACATAAGTACAACATTACAACTTTAAAAGAAAACAACATAAATGTTCAATTGGGAACAACCACCACTCTAAGATTATCTCGGAAAGTAAAACATAATATACCTCTCCATTCCTAGGAAAAATGAAACATAATAAGGGGTGAGATCAATTTTTTACTAAGGATAAACTCTACAATAGAAGATAACATAAACATTAGACATGATGAATAATTGAAAACAGATCCCTTTAAAAATAAACCTGGACATAATATGGTAGGAATATGAACTGAGTAAATATTTCCATAATAAAACATAATCATAGGTATTATACTAGTCAAATAACCACATGAACAATCAATTTATAGATTCATAATGATGTAAATGCATATATTGGACATTCTGAAACATATCGTCAAGGCCTCGGCCAAGACATCTAAAATGATTAAGGCCTCCACCAAAACCATATCTCAAAATGGGCAAGGCCTCGGCCAAGTCCATAGTTATTTGTATCATGATACCTATTGATGCATCGAGGGGCTATATCGGTCCCCACACATAATATAATAAGTCCAATTCATTCCTCATATGAATGGTTATAAACATAAAAAACATATATATTCATATTTAAACTAACATATGAAACGTAAATAACTTTCCACGAACATTAAACATAAACACTAACCATTCAGAGTAAATTGGTGAATGATTTTTGGATAGCACATCCAAAGTCAAAATAATAATAATCCATTAAAATAAATATGGATTATGATATCATAATATATTAGTCCCATTAATAAATAGAAATAAATATGAGTATACAAATAGATGAAAACACTATTATAAAACAATTGAATAATTCTTGAGATAAATACTCCTTTAATTTGAAAAGAAGAGTTCTTTTAGAAAACTATTTTTATAAATCTAGAAGTTAAGTAAAAATGTATTTTCATAATAAAATCATTGATTTTAAAGAAATGATGGTTTCTAAAAACATATTATATAGTTTCCTTGAAAATATGTATGAATTTGGGAAATTCCTTTGGATTGGGCTCGTATTCCAAAAAGAATTTTGAAAGTTCCTTTTAAAACATATAACACCACCATAAATGAATGTAGGATTTGGGTTGGTACACATATAAAGAACATTGAAATAGAGTATATTTGGAATAAACAAGAATGAATAAGAATTTAATTGAGGTATGTAGATAATAAAAGTAACCTGAAAGAAAATGGAGGTTCAGGTAAGAAAACCCTTACTTTAAGTCTGACTATTCTTCTCTGGACCTTATGGTATTGGAATATGAAATTAGACTCATTAATAACTTCATTAAGAACCTATTAGACATATATTTAGTATATTATAATTTTTTTATTTCGTTTATTTCCTTATTGATATGTTATAATATAGAATTTCATTGTTCTGGAGTGTTTGTTTCCATTGTTTTCTTGGTTGGTATATTTGTATATGAGTATGGATATTCATCTAGAAAATATGCAATTATCCCAAACTAAAATTATATATTATTTATGAATATAAATAATTTTTGATGCTTATATATATAATTTTTTTACATGTTATTGATATGAATCATTGGATTAAATATTAATGACAATGACTTATATTATTTGGTTGTATTTGGATTATTATGAACTAATTTTGTCAAATGAATTAATACTACATACATACACCAGTTCCTAAATATTAATTAGTTTATAATAAATATATTTTTTCTGTTTCAACCATAAAAATGGTTTCATTTCCCATAATGAAGGAGAACCTGTAGAACAAAACTTCATCATCCATGAAGGTTGTAAATTAAAACCTCACGGACGATGACTCCATTTATAAAAGACAGAAAGTAAGAAGATTGATAATGGTTATTACATTAAAAGGTTATAATTATATTATATAGATGATAATAGAGATATAAGGATCAATTGGACAGAGTATGTTAGTAGAGAATAAGAGAAGAAGATAAATTGAAATGAAACTAACTAAAAAAGGAAGATGCTTTACCTCTTGAAATAACCTCATTGAGAACCTCCTTAAGGGAAGGTGATTTGGTCTTTTGGATAGATCAAGAGCTCTTAGACGTGGTGAGTGACTAGGGAATTGTATTTTATCATAAATTTTATGATCTTAAATGAATAGATGAGTGAACGGAAGAGCGGAGTGAGGGCTGTATTTATAGTGGAGGAGAGGAGTGATTTCTGAATATCTTATTCATTGTTTTATTATTTCCCTCAAGAAAACCAATAGTGTTGATTCATGTTACCAGTAATAGTAATAAGTTAAAGTTATTTAGAACTAATTGTTCTTATGTTATCCATGATGCTAGAAATAGTGAATTTAACTGATAATGTATATATATGATAAATTATTGTATTTTACTATTCATAAAAAATTTGAGTATTTTAGAGAAATCCCAAAAATCCACCCTAAATATTTTTTGACATGTAGAATTAAAAAATGAACTAAATTTTTTGAAAATTATTTTCTAAATATTTTTAATTTAATTTTTAATGAAAATCATAATTTATTCCAAAAAACAATTTTAAAACTATAACTCGTTTTATAACACCTTGAGAAATTGATCAAGGTCCCATAAAATTATCTTATAATCCTAATAAAGTAAAAGAAAAATTTATTATTACATTTTATGAAAATAAATATCCATTTTTAATTTTTAAATTAATCAAAAAAAATTAGTTAAAATATTTATGTCATACAAAAATACCAATACTTACACTATGATCATTTTTTCACTTATAAGATGTCTAAATTTTATTTATAAATTCATGGGTGAAGTTTTCTTTTGGTAGATTTACTATCCATTACTATTCATAGGGGTATGTTACTATTCATAAGGTTATATTACTATTCATCAAAAATAAATTTTGTCTTATCAGACTCTAAATATCTTACTGAAGAGATCCATGTATGTCAGTTTTTCAAAATTCAAATTAAAATGGTGGAAAAATTATGTTTACTTTCTAGGTTATATCAAAAAGATATTTAGTAGATATCAGTGTTTCAGGCATTAAATATTAAATTTATTTTCAAAATCTGGGGGTGTTACATTATCCCCTCCTTAAATAAAATTCTTCGTCGAAATTTGAAATTTAATTTGAAAAGTTAATAGTTGATACTTTAAAATTACCTTGTGGGAAACCCACATCAAGAATAAGGTTAAAATATCCTCCTAATAAGAAGAAGTTTAAATGCATCAGTTACTAAAAAACAACACATTGTATTTAGAGAACATGTTCATTGAAGAATAATGCAACCATCATGTAGTGTCATTAAACACTAAAACTCATACAATTATCAACTTAAACAATTTTACAAATGGTTTAACTTTCCAAAACATCATAATCCAATATTTTTGAATCATTCTCATATCCATCCTTGCCAAATCCATGTACAAGGGGTCCTTGGAAGTCCTCATTTTATTTAGAACCCCATGATCTATCATTCTCAATGCATCTGCTACCTTATCTGCCTTTAATCAACATGAAGCAGCACTAAATTTTCACAATTCAAACATTGTAATAACTTCATAATGTGTCCTCTTAAAATATGTTAATAACTAAAATTACCATAAACATTTATTTTAAACATGAATTCATATTTACTCATGATATTGGATATATTCCTTATATCTAAAAATGTTGTAAACTCCATTAATGATAGCATAGACCGCTTGTTGACAAGTCAAAAACAGTTTTGAGGTAGTTATTGCTTATCCAAATGAATCATTTCATCATCATTATCTTGATCATTAGAAATATATTAAAGGTTTTCCTTCCCTTAATCTTGCGTTTTCCAAAAAAAATTAACTATCTACTGAATATATTTACTTAGTACCATTCACCTTATTATTTAAAATACTTAATGAAAACGTATTACAGTACAATCCTCATATATTTCATAATTATTATAAATATATATTTATGACAAAATATTGATGTGATTTTTTACTAGTCATATTAATCATTCTATATTATCTATGACAGCATCATAACTTGATCATTATCCAAAATCATCATTTGGGGTATATTCTTTTGATTCTTGGGACATTGATTTGCATAGTGTCACAGTTCCCTACAGTTGAATCATTGTAGATTTTAAACCTTTTTCTTACCCTTGAAATCATGAACATGGTTTCCTTTTTATCCACACTTAAAACAAACACCTATTTCTTCAATCATTTACCAGGGTGATTCTTTACATAGTTATCACACGTGGGAAAAACCTTCTTTACCTTCTTCCCTTTATCCATATTTTTCACTATCGTCATCTTTTTCTTTTGATCTCATTCAAATCCATAGGAATCTGATAATTCTTTACATACCTTATTAACAAATGATAATATTTTCTCATATGATGAGGATACATGGAAGACAATCTTCCTTTGAAACAATAGCTTAAGACCATGAGAGATAAGATCCTTCTTACTATTTTCATCATGTGGATTAGTTATATTATCTTTCCTTATACTAGGTTCCATTTCTAATCAATTACATATGCTATATTATTTAATAAAATTATGAACTTTTTATAACTCTAAACATGGTATAGCACATATCATAAATTTATGCATCATAAATCCTTGAACCACATAATTTGGTTACTTTGTGAGAATAAATCCTTCTTAATGGTATATAAAAAATGTAAATTATCATAATCATACCCACAAGGAGTGTAAAAATAGGTGCACATTAAGTCCCATTATCATGTACCAAGATACCCTGGGTCAATCCTGAAACTCCATGTCAAAGTTTTCACTCCATTGTACATCTGTTTCTGAACCACGCCCACTTGCAGTATTAAGACATGGATGTATTTTATAGAAGATCCACATAATATATTCCATACCAACATTAAGGGAACTTCTTGTATGTATATCCTCAAATACTATCTTAGGTTTTTGTTCCCAAATATATGTTTTTAAATCAAGTTTCTACGTTTTCTTCTAAACATTCTATAATACCAACTGTAAAGACCCAAACCTACTTTCCTAGAGTTGATGCCCTATTAAATTATATTGGCCAAAATATAAGAATGTACTATCTTGAAAGAATGAATTTTTTAGTATATTTGGAAATCAAGATACATACATAAGTTCAACATTACTACTTGAAAATAAAACAACATAAAATATCCACTGAGAACAACCACCACTCTAAGATTATCCCAACATGTTAAACATAATATACCTCTTCATGCCCTAGGAAAAATGAAACATAATCTAGGGTGATATCATATGCTCAGTAAGGGTAAAAATTATAGCAGAAGTAACTTAATCATTACACATGGTGGATAATTGAAAATACATTCCTTTAAAAATAAACAGGAACATAATATGGAAGAAATATGATCTGAGTAAATATTTCCATAATAAAACATAACCATTAGTATTCTACTAGTCAAATAATCACCTGAACTAGATATTTAGAGCCTTATAATGAGGTAAATGAATATTCCACACATTCTGAAACATATCTTCAAGGCCTCATCCAAGACGTCAAAAAATGATTAAGGGCTCGGACAAAACTATATCTCAAAATAATTATGGCCTCGGCGAAGTCCATATCTATTTGTCTCATGAGACCTATCAATGCATAGAGGAGATATAGAGGGCCACACCCATAACATAAAAATTCTAATGCATTTTTTAGATGAATGGGGATAAACTTAAACAACATATACATTCATATTGAAAGTAACATATGAAACATAAATAACTTTCCCTGAATATTAAGCTTAAACATTAACCATTCAGAGTAAATTGGAGAAGTGTTTTATGATTACATATCCACAGTAAAAAATAATCATAATAAATTAAATTAAATATGGAGTATGAAATAATAAGATATTATTCCCAATAATACATAATATTCAACAAGATTATTGAAATAGATGAAAACACTCTTCTTAAACAATCGATTAATTCCTGAGATAAATACTCCTTTACTTTGAAAAGAAGATTTATTTTGGAAAAATATTTTTATAAATCCAAAAGTTTTGTAAGGTAGTATTTTAATAATAAAATTATTGATTTTATATGAATAATTTTTTCTAAAAATAGATTATAGTGTCCTTGAAAATACGTAAGAATTTGGGAAATTCCCTTGGATTGGGCTTATATTTCGGAAAGAATTTTGAAAGTTCTTTTTAAAAAAAATAAATCCCCCATAAATGAAGGTATGGTTCTAGTTGGTACACATATATTGAACATTATAACAGATTTTATTAGGATTAAACATGAATTACTAATAATTTAATTGTGGTATGTAGATAATAAAAGTAATGCGAATGAAAATGGAGGTTCGGGTAGGAAAACCCTTACCTTAAGTCTGAATGTTCCTATCTTGATCTTATGGTCCAAGAATATGAAATTAGACTAATTAATAAGTTAATTAGAAAAATATTAGACATTTTTTTAGTTTATAATAATTTTTTAGTTCATTTATGTTCTTATTGATAAGTTATAATATTGAATTTTCTCGTTCCAGAGTGTTTGTTTCCATGGTTTTCATGATCGATATATTTTTATGTGAGTATGGATGTTCATGTGGAAAGGATGTAATTATACAGAATTGAAATCATATATTATTTATGAACATAAATAATTGTTAATGGTTATATATTGAATTTTTTCACAAGATATGATGATGAATCATTGGAAGAAATATTAATGGCAATCACTTATATTATTTGGCGGTATTGGGATTATTATGAACTAGTTTTTTCATATGAATATATATAATGTAAATAAACTAGTTCTTGAATATTAATTAGATTATAATAACTATATTTTAGTCTGGTACATCCATAAAAACGTATTTATGACCCTAATGAAGAAGAAATTTAAGAATAAAACTTTGTCATCCACAAAGGCTGTAAATTGGAACCTCAAGGACAATGATTTCATTTTTAAAAGAGACAAAGAGTAAGAAGGATGATAATGGATCTTATATTATCATGGTACAATTATAGTGTATAGATGATACTAGATATATAAGTATAAATTTTATAGAGTATGTTATTAGATAATAAGAAAATATGATAAATTGAAATGGAACTAAATGAAAAAGAAATATGTTTTACCTCTTGAAATAACCTCCTTGAGAACCTCCTTAAGGGAAAGGATTTTAGTCTTTGGGAAAGACCAAGAGATCTTGGATGAGGTGAGTGACTAGGTAAGGGTATTTTTTAGAAATTTTAGGATCTTAACGGTTTATAAGAGTGTATAGAAGAGGGGAGTGAGGGTGGTATTTGTAGTGGAGGAGAGGAGTGATTTGTGATTATCTTATTCATTATTTTATTATTTCCCTCAAGGAAACCAATAGTGTTGATTCATGTTACCCCTAATATTAATAAAAGCATGTGGGTTCGAACTAAGTGTGCTTACATCATCCATGATTCTATTAATAATGCATTTGACTGATAATGTATATATATGGTAAATTAACATATTTTACTATTCATCAAAAAATTGAGTATTCCTGATTTTTCCCAAAAATTCACCCAAACTATTTCTCAACGTGTAGAATTCAAAAATGAACTCCATTTCTTGGAAATAATTTTTTATATATTTTTATTTTAATTTTTAAATAAAATCATTATATATTCCAAAAAACAATTTTAAAACTATATCTCAATTTCTAACACCTTGAGAAATTAATAAAGGTACCATAAAATTATCTTATAACCATTATCAAATAAATTAAAAATTTATGATTACATATTATGAAAATAATATTCCATTTTAATTTTTAAAATTAATCAAAAAATTGTAATTAAAAAATTTATGTCATAAAAAATACCAAAACATACGCTATGATCATTTTTTCACTTATAAGTTGTCTAAATTGTATTTATAAATTCATGGTTGAAGTTCTATTTTTTGTAGATTTAGTATTAATTAATAGTCATTACTATTCATAAAGGTGTGTTATTGTTCATAAGGGTATGTTACTATTCATCAAAAATTAAGTTTCTCTTATCAGACTCTAAATATATTACTAAACACAACTGTGTATGTTAGTTTTTTGAAATTCAAGTCACAGATGTGGAAATATTATGTTTTCTGGCTTGGTTATATCAAAGTGGTGTTTTTTAGAGATTCAGTTATTCATGCATTCAATATTAAATTTATTTTCAAAATATTGGGGTGTTACATAGAGTATCTCTAAATTTTTGACATTGGATTGATGCATATACCGGGTAAAGGAAATTCGGTGGTGGATGCATTAATAAAATATTCTTTTAGTTATTTGGAAAAATATACTTCAAATTGGTGGTAGATGATGTAGGGGATAGCTGATATGCACTTGGATTGTGAAGAATTAAGTAGTTTTGTGGTTTTATTCCTGGTTTATTTTGTTCCAAATATGGTTGAGAAGGTTAACGAGGCACAAAAATCTAATTCAGAATGAGTTTATTTGAGTTAAAATCTCAATGGTGGGGAGACCATTGAGGGATGGAAGCTAGATGGGAGTTCAGTTTTTTGGTTTTCAGATCATATGTTCGTACAATTGGCTTATCAGGAAAAAATTCTTCATAACTACCAATATTCGAGATGCGTTATTCATCTGGAAAATATATATATATATATAAGTAATTAAAATCAAAATTCTGGTCGGTTAGAATAAAAATAAAATTGGATGAGTTTTTTATGAGATGCCTCACATACCATCAGTTTAACTCATAGAACCTATGACCAGTGGGTATATTATAGTGTCTACTTATTCCCATCTATAAATGGAAGAAATAAGCTTTATATTTTTTTACAGGTCTCCCAAGGATAGTTCAGAAACTTGATTCCATTTGGGTGATATTATATCTTCTCAAAAATTCATCCCATTTCACTACTATTCATGAATCTCACATAGTGGGGGACTGATCTAAATTCTATATCTCATAAGTGGTAAAGAAGCACGACGTACAAGTTTCGATTATATCAAACTGAGATATGTGGTTTATGTCTCATTTATGTAATCCCTTATCAAAATCCCTTAGGACTTAGTTGAATTTGAGCATAGTGTATCGTCCTCATATATATGTACAACAAAAAAGGATGATAAAAATATTATAAGACATGCATATATCTTGTATAGTTGATTTTTGTGGCTCGTGGGAGGATCACATGCCATTAGTGGAGCTCTTTATAACAATATTTATAAGGTTGTGATACATATGGATCCTTTGGAATCATTTTATAGTTTTCCCTATCATTCTTCCCTTTTCAATGCAATGTGGGGAGACATCACTGGTTGGACCAAGCCTTATGCAAGAGACAATAGAGAAGATTTGATTTATCATGAAAATAATGGAGATCACTTATAGTCATCAAAAATTGTATGTAGGTCATCATCGATGGTCCTTGCCATTTGAGGTAAGTGATCATGAGTTATTAAGAATATCTCAAAGGATAGTGAATAATAATTTTAGAAATTAGGTCAACTTATCTCATCGATACATAGTCCCTTTTGAGAAACTTGAGCGGGTTAGTGAGGTGGATTGTCAGTTGGATTTCCCACAAAGGTTCATTTTTCTCCATAATGTGTTTTATTTATTTCAATTAATGAAGTATCAACCTGATTCTAACCATGTGATTTGATGGGATCACATTAACCTAGATACTGATGCTACATTGGTTCATGTGCCCATATAGATTGTGGATAGGCATGAGAAAGTATTGGGTAGGAAAATCATTGGTCTTATGTCAGATTTATGGTATTATGGTAGGACATAGGAAGAAATGTGGGATTGTGGGAAATAAATGGTTGAGCAATAACATAAAATCTTTCTGGACAATGGAAGTTTTCAACTTTCTGGGGATAGAAAGATGTGCTAGATTAGGCACGCAGTTTTTAAAAACTGTGTGGCCATCTTGGAGAAACTATGAAAGTGTGGATAGATATATTTATCATTGTTTCAAATTTTTTTGTCTAACCATGAGATCCAACCGTGAGAGGAGTGTTTGGAGGTAGTGGATAACGCATTCTTATTGTACAGTTTTCCAAACTATGAGGAATTAAAAACTAGATCTGAATTTTGTGCATATAATCTGAATCACCTCTTAAAACACTCGTTTTTTCATTAACTTGGACTTAACTCTATTTCCTCTCCCTCTCAAGGATTTTGAGACCTTTACTCTTGATCTGAGAGTGATCCATAGGCAAATCACAGTGCGTTAGAGGTTGTATTCCTTGGTAATTTCTCATTCTTAATGGTTTTCCCTAATTTTCTTCTTCATCCCTCTTTTGGAATCATGAATCTTATCCATTAGGTATAGATTCAGGTTTTTTTATTCCAATAATGATGATAGATTGTTGTTTTTATTCTAGGTAACAAGATTTAACGTCCGTTGTGGGAGTTTCAAGATGATGTGTTGAAGAATTCGTGTCATTCTTTGTTTTCACCTAAGTTTGGGAGGTAGTTGTCTTTAATCTTGATACCTTTTGTTAGAACATTAATTATTGATTTTAAATTGACTAAATTTCTTAAATTTAATTGTGAATTTTATGCTTAAATATTTATGGAAACCCTCTTTAGCGATAGTTTGTGCAATTGTCGAATGTGGTTGTTTATGGAAAGTTCAATTTGTTATATGGTTTTAAAAAGATGATTTTTAAATGGTTGTTTGATTTTGATTTACAAAATGGTATGTAGAAATTTTTTCAATAAAATAATTGTTTTGTTAAAATGGTTTGTCACAATTGGTTCATTATAGTTTTGAAATACATGGGTTGGTGTAACTTCATGCTTTCGACTTGAAACTGAATAAGGGGCATGTACCACTAGGGTATAAGGGATGAGACCCAGGATAGGGGATGCGTTCCATTGGTGAATAAGGACATTGGAAACTTAGTTATGACTTGGTGTATGGATGATAAACCACTCATGATCATGGAACTATTAGTAGATCATGCATGTGTGGGTTTGTGTGAATCATGGAATGGGTATGCCAAATGGAAATGTGAAATGGTTTAACTAGTTGGATGATTTATTTATATGGAAATGGTTTTTATTTGGAAAACTATTTTATGATTTAATATAAACTATTTTAAATTTAGTTTTAAATTTTTTTATATAAATGTGCTAAATGGTTTGGGTAGGAAAGTCATTGGGGAAATTATACTGAGTATTATAGTCATTCCCTACTTAAAGAAATTTGTGAATTTTCAGATATCTTATATCGAGGAACATGTAAATTCAATGTATATTAGTTCTTTATTGATGCACAATGATACAATGGTCATGGATTATTGAGTCAGAACTTTGATCTTGTGGGGAGTAGCTACTAGATATCTTGGTGTCTTTGATTTGTTAACTTTAGTTTCTAATTTGTACTCTTATACGGTTCATGGTTGTAATTTTTATTTTTTAATTTGGTATTACATTGAGTGGTATTACATTGTTCTTATTCATCATATAGTGTTTGTTTGGATATTTTATTCTTGATTTTCCATTTTTTTCAAAGTTAAAATAACCCCCCAACTATTTATGAATCCCTTGGCATTTATTAACAACCTTCGGTATCTTGGGGATGTGGCCTTAGGCCTAGTGGTGTCCTACCACCTTCTCAATCCAATGAGGAGGGTTGGGATGTTACATAAATTTTTTTATAAATTTATAGATAATTCAAATATAATGGATAAGTTATAAAAATTACAAGTTTCATGAAAACAATATTTTTTTACTAAAAAATACCTCATCAGAAAAAGAAAAAAAATTCATACTATGTAAATTTTGATATGAGGAATTCAGAAATGAACTTATTTTTTATTAATTTCAAATTAAAAATGTTATAAATTCAGTTTTTTAAAATAATAAAAAATATATAATTGAAACCCCATTTTAATTGGAAAATGAAATTTTCAAATATTAACAGTTATTATAATTATTTCATATCATTTAACAACTAAAATGGTGTAAACAAATTATTAATATAACAAATAAATTATCATCGTTAATCATATGTTTCTTGAAATATAAATTTATATCGTATACAAGGGAATTATCTAGAAAAATATTTTTTAAAATAATAAATGATCTTATTAGTTATTGTAGGTAAAATAGTTTAATTTCATTCATATTAAAAGTATACTTTATTGTATATATAAATATAATTAATAAATTGATTAATTTTATTTATTCCCAATAATTAAATGGATAGGTTTTAATGATTATACTTAAACATTAATATTTAATCTAAATATATCATATTTCTTTTTAAGTTATATGTGTTTTTATAGATTAAGCTATCAAAAATTTTGAATTATTTAAAGGTAATAATATATTATAATTTTGGGGTGTTACATTCACCCACCCCCAAATAAATTATGTCCTCTCAATCTAACTCATAATATCATAGTAATGTTTATAAGTAACTCATAATTACCCATACGCCACTAGAAGATCATGGTTTTATTGAGGATCTGTAAAGAGATTTATCTATATGAAAAATTATTATAAGAACCCTATAAATGAATATATAACATTATTAATTTCACATATAATTATACTAAAGGATTTTAATCTAATTCCTTAAGAAATAACTTCCCAAAAACTCTGAAAATGATTTATATGATAAAAATACCAGTAGGTGTTTTTATTTATAACTCAATATCCAGTACTTAGTGAGAACTTGAATTTTATAGGGCTAGAATATCTAGATTGAAAACTATATATCAAATTCATTAGAAGTAGTTTCATAGGATTTTACTTGTTCATATGGTTTTTGGGGACTATTTACCTCATTGGCCTTTTGATTAGATATTCAGTGGAAAATGCCAGACACTTGTGAAATTGAAGTGATGGATTTTTTTAGCTTCTCTCTCTACCTTACACTTATGAGTCTAATAACATTCATATCCGCTCTTATATCATATACTTATCCTTTTAATAAAATTTCCCCCATTATTCTTCCAAAAATTTTAACATATAAGAAATTGAATCCTCTTTCCTCTATCATATTCATCATTTGATCTTTCATGAGACCCCATATATCTACCCCTTTGTGTGTTTGAAACATCAATTATGTTCACATTGTTAATAATATTTCATGATAGTTGGTTTTGAAGAATCACTAGGTTTATCACTCCTTCTACCATTCTTATGGGTTTTTCATTGAGGTAATCTCTGCATTATCCCTCACACTGAAAGTTCCTTCTATTTCCATTCATTGATAAAACAAAAATATTTAATATGAGTAATGATAATTATAAGTGAAATATTATAAAAATTCATAAGAAAAATTTAACCTGAAGTTGTATCACTGTATAACATTATCATGTTAACATATAGTTCTTACAACTTAAATTTTATTAGACTCAGTTCAACCTATATCACTATCATTTTAAGATAAATCATTATTCACTCAACTTACATTACATTGATCTAGTTCTACTCATGCTTACTAACATGGTCCTTAAAATAGAGACCCCAAATTACCATGGACTTTCATAAAATATTCTAAACCCAAAACTTATTGAAATATGTGATCATAAAATACAATGTATCCTTCTTTAAACAGCGTTAATCATTCTTATAATTATATAACTTAGTATGTATATACCCTATTTATACACACTAAAAAACATACATTTCTAAAAACCTATTTGAATCTCTAAGACAATACAACATAAAGAGATTACATATTCATCAAATAATTTACTCCATATTTATCCCTCCAATGTATTAATCACCAATTCATAAAGTCACGAACAAGTCAATATACATCAAAATCCCAAAAATTAGATAAACATCACCAAAGATATCATGGATTACAATTTATTTCAATAATTAATTGGTTTTAATACTATCTGACTCATTTTCGTCCAAATAAATCAACCATTTATTACCTAAAAATAAATTTAATACTAAATATAAGGGTTAACCACTACTAAATATTTTTTTATTCAATAGTTATAACCAAAAAATTATCCTTTAAATAAAATAACTTTTCAAGGTTATTGATACCATTTAATATATATTTCCAATCCTCTAAAGAAAAACTACTGAATAATAATATTTATATGTTCCACATAATCCTCAACAAAATTTATAATATACCAACATATCATTGAAAAAATATCATTTCAATAATTTAAAGAGATAATAGTATTAAGAATTAATTTCTATTGTGATATCGACATCACTGCCATAGGTAAGTCTTTGAAAGTAGCATTTTAAAAAATAATATTCGCATACTAAAATTCTTAACCACTTATGTATTCACTCTTATACGATTACAAGACATAGTGATTTCTAGATACATACCTTTCTCAGCTTCATCTTCATGATCCTATTTCAACCATATACTAAAACTAGATTGGTTATGACAATATCAAAAATATTTATATAAAAACACCAATCGGAAAATTTATTCCCTTATGAAACATTTTTTAACACATGAAACTTTTGTAAAAACCTATGACTCTCTATGTTTAGTCCTTGGTTATCAATGGTCATTTTTCTATTAGGTCCTATAACCGAATTTTTTAACATCATAACTAAATCCTTCATAATGGTTCATAAAGAGAATTTGATTAACAAAATCATATCCCTTAGTAGTGTCTCTCTAGGCATGAAATATTAGGCTCATTCATTGTGCACAAGAGTGAAGATTAAATCAATGTTCAAACAACCCTTTTTAGAGTGACTTCCCTGAGGTCTTTGTAACACCCACATACACATTCTAGTATCCATATAGCTATGTAATTTCGTGGAAAACCACATACTCAAGACTTTACAAAAACATCAATATGCCATCCTATAATTAGACTTATTCTTAGGATTTTCACTAAAGTTATTTAATTATAATCCCCTAATAAAATGTTAATTTTTTCCTTAACATTAATTCATATTTTTGCCCTAAATGGTTATCTATACCATTTAAATTCTGATGAAACTAAACTTATCAACCCTTAATTTGTCTTCAAAAAGCATCATAATATCTAATGATATATTAGTATTTCCTTTGATACTGACTATGACACCTCATACCCACACTACTGGATCTGGTTCTACTGGAAAAATACTTTACATACTTTCTCTGATACTAGAACTAAAATCTTAGATAAAACCATCCATAATTAAAAAAATCTTTTGTACTTATTATATATAAAGTATATTTTCTATTTTAGAAATTTAGAGAATTATGAAACGTCATAATATAACAAATGAAATGCCTAACTCAACTAATTTACATTCTTCCATCATATATAATAAACTAATTAATTCATTAAAAGTCTACAACATCTAACATAAATTATTCCTTTCTTATTAACCTTATAATTATGTCATTTATACTAAAATTATTCCTAACCTGGAGAATATAAACACAATAAAGGTGTGATCTCAAATAATCAGTAAGGGAAACATTTAACTAAAGAAATCATGACATTAATATTATCAAAGGAGTAATTAAACAACCTGAATCCTTAATCAACTTAAAACGTGGATCATGTTATGTCCCTAAAAATAGAAGAAAACTTGAATATTAATAATACTAATCTCATTAATAGGTAATGTTTAATGTTGGACATCAAAAACCTATCATCATATCCTTGTGCTAAGAATATTTACTTGTCATTGGGACTATAGTCAAGTAATCTTTACAAATTGGGTATAAATAAACTAAATACCCAAACTTATTTTGTATCATGAGACATTTAAATGCATCAGGGGACTATATAATTTTGTAACCCACCCATGACTTGTCAAATTCTAATTAATTCACTATAATAGTCAACAATACTTTTCATGCAACTCTTTGAAGAAACTATTACTCAATAAAACTTGGTTATCCTGTGTAGGATAAATACAGAATTCAAATATATAATCAACCTACATTAACAGCTAATAATAATTAATAATTTCAATACTTTTCCCCATTTAAATAAAATATATTTCATGATCATAACCCATTGAGGTAAAGAAGTTAGATGGTTAAAAATTACGTAGTCAACATTCCAATAATTTCCCATATTTAAATAATAATATATAATACATCAATAATTTCCCCCATGTCAAAAGAATATCATAATTTATAGGTAAAAATCATCCAATATGAGTTATATAAAATGTGGGGTTTATACCATATAGAGAAATTGTTATATATCTGAGATAATACTTGAATAATGTGATCATAATCTATCTGAAAAAATAAGGGTGGTTTCAACATTACATATCCCAAGAAGTTAGAAATATTTGACAACGGGTTTGTGTGGAAGGATTTTATATCCCCATAAAACAATGAGTTAATATAATATAATAAAATCAAATAAAATAATGTACCAAAATTATATGAAATAAGATCAAATAATGATCATAAATCAATAAATTAAAATTGAGTTATCAAAAATCTTCAATACTTGGGAAATAACTGTATCAATATACATTTGAATAAGGGGATATTATTTGTATTTTAAATCCCATGTAATAAAATTCTTATAAGAAACAATTATCCATGAAAGTAAATACACTAAAGAAATCATGGTTCACAAAATTTATTATGTCTCTAAGAATCATAATTGAAACCAAGAAAAACCTTAAAAATTTAGAAATGTTCGAATCAAAGACCATTGAAAGAGAGGGATTGAGATTAAATGTCAAATACCATGATTAAAAAATATTTTATGATATAATAACTCAACTAGTAAATATATATATATCACATTAACAAAATTAGGTTCATAAATACCATACTTATCTCAATGTATGAAAAATTAGAAGGAAACCCTTACCTTTTTTCCTAACCTTCATAAACTTAATTTAACCTCATGTACCATAGAAATAGATATCTCAATAAATTTGTTCACAATGTTAATAAAATCTATTTTCATTCATATTTTTTAGAAATTTTCATTCTCTATATGAATTATTCTGATTTCCCACATCATGTGATTATAGTGTTGATCGTTTGTACTAGTTTCACAATAGTTGTTTCTCTATCCATTATTATTTCAATGTTCTTCATTACTATATCATTAAATTTAATAATAGGTATGTCTTATAATTATTTCATATATTCCAAAATCCTTTAATGAGTGTTTTATACTTTACCCTTGATGATGAAAATAATTAGAACCATGTTTCATTTATTCTTAACAATTGAAGTGTGTTTTATTGGTTGATGACTAAATATTGATATAATATCTCTAGAACCAAAAATTCATAGATATATATTTTTATCACATTATACTCATAATTATGTTCCCATAATCATTCACGATATAAATTCATATGATTTTCAAATTCGTTGGTTAAAGTAACCCAAACATTAACCTACTATGATTAATGTGGTATATAAAAATTATAAGAAACTACATTAAGAAATAATGCATATGAAGGAATTAAAATTTTTGAATAAGAAATGATAATAACCATAATATTGTAACATTATTGTACATAAATGACCATAATATCAAAATATTAGTGTGTATCGAATAAATTTTAAAGAAGATAGATAAGAATAAAACTAAGTAGTAGATAATACTCAGGTCTGGGACATGAATTTTCCATGTAAGTATCCATGTAAATGTAGAATTTTTTTTAACTTATAGTATCCAAAATATTTTTAAAATGTAATTTGCTTAGAAAATATTCAAATATAAATTTAAATGAGATGTGTATCTTGAAGTGTTGAAGATGTTACCCTTTTAAAAGTAAAGGAAATGGTTTTTTTGGTATTTCCCCTTACATTTTCAAAAATGTAATGTTATTATTCAATTACCAAAAGACACAAAATGGAAAAAAATGTGAGGAAAACGAGTGTGTCATCCACTCCTTTTTTAGATATCTTTGATTATTTTATGTCTTCTTCATTAAATTTGGTACTTTTGACAAAACTTATTTCTGCCTTGGAAATTTATTCATTTCCTTGTAGTTAATTTTAAGAAAAAATATTAATATTTAATTTTTTACCTAATTTTATACTTCTAATTAAAATTTTAAAAATAATTTTATCTAATAAAATTTATAACAGTGTGCAAATTTAATTTTAAATTAAATACACTTACTCATCTAAAAGCATTTTTTAGTTTAGTATATTTTTTAAGATTTAAAATTATATGTAAGATATAATTACCTTAGATTCTGATTTTAATGAAATAAATTGTTTTCTTATAAAAAAATAATACATGGTATGAGTCTTTTAAGGCAATCCAAATCGGAATATCCCTTGAAAATACATTATTCAAATAAATGATCAAAAATAGTTTATTATATTAAAGTGACATTTTCATTAGATATAAAAAAGTTTTTTATTCGTTTTTAAGTTAAAGAAAATATTTTAAAATTAATATGTCATTTTTATATAATGGTGAAGTCATAAAAATTAAATGTTTCTAGACACCTTTATTTTTTTCTAAAAACTGACCTTTTAAGAAAAAGATCATAAATTATTACAAAGTAAATTTCGATATGAAGAACTCAAAAATGTTGTTCATTTTTACTAATTTTAAAATCCAAAATTCATAAACTCATTTTTTGAATAAAATTAGAAAATATCACAGAAAACAGTTTTAATTGGAAAATGAAATTTTCAAATTTTAACTAATATTAATATTATTTAATATCATTTACCAACTAACATGGAATAAACAAAGTATTAATATCAAATATAATTTATCATCATTAATCATATGTTTTGTGAAATATAAATGTGTATCACGTAAAATGAAATTTTTTAGAAAAAATACTTTCCTAAATAATAAGTGATAATATTAGTCATTTTAGGTAAACTGATTGAATTTCATTCATATTAAAAGTATAATCTATTTAATATATACAAATAATTTATAAAAAATTTACTCTTATTCATTCACACTAATTAAATGGCTATGTTTTAGCAATTGTACTTAAATATATTATATTTCATCTAAATATATCATGGTTCTGTTTAAGTTTGTGTTGTATGCGGAGAAAAATATCAAGAAAATTTACTTATTTAAAGGTAGTTATATATTATAATTTCTGGGTTTTGCAGAAAATGTGAATTTTTTATATAAAAAATTTATTTCCTTGAGAATTTTTTTTTTGGAAAATTTTATATTGGCCGATCTTGGGAATATTAAGATTATTATTTCTTAGCAATAACCTAAGAATTTTTTGAGATATGTAGGTTCCTGGGATTAATTGTAACGACCCAAACATTAATTAATGGAAAACCTTATTGATCTAATTAAATGTCTATTTATGTAAAATTTATATATGAAATGTCAAATTCTTTGGTTTTATGTTAAGAATTGTGACCGTTGCTAATATAGCTGTTAAACAGTTATCACATGATTGGATTAAATATAGGGCTTTAACGAATCTAATTTACTCAGACAAAGGAATCGATGGCCTCATCCAGTAGATGTGCCCCATACGAAGCCCATTTTTCAGAACTCGGAAAAGAGGTGGCATCATTGGGAATCGCCCTTGACCAAGCCCAAGTCGAGCTTCAACTAGTTAAGCTCGAGCGGCACCACCTACGAGATAAGTGGAAGTTCATAGAGATTACCACCCGAGCAATTTTATCTGAGCCACCCCAAGAGTCGGTCACCATCGCACACCTTACTCTTTGGTCTTATGTGGGTGTTATAAGGGGTTATGTAACAATACCATAGAACTATGGTTATGTACATTATTTGTGTATATGACAATGAATATATTTTCATTTTATTTTTGTTACCTTGTAAAAAGTTTTTAAAGCTCAAATAGTGTTTTTAGTTAATATTCAACTAAGAAAAATATTTTGAGGAATTAATATAGTTTTTTATTAAATAATATTTTAATAAAATATTATTATTATTATTAAATTAATTTTTATTAAATATAAAGGATTTTTTACTTTTATGAATTCAATCGTAATTTTTATTAAGGTTTGAATGTCATCTTTGTCAAACCCTCTAAATTCTCTATAAATGTCGGTTTATATTTTAAAAGTGAAAATTAACATATTTAGAAAATTATTTAGATAAAATAAATATTATTTTTGGAATCAGGATGTCGAAATTATCCAATGGTGAATTTTTTCATAATTTTCTAAGACCGTAAAATTTTTGGGTAAAAATTAAATACCGTTTAAATATATAAACTGTATTATGGCATCATAATGACCCAATATTGATGTAATAAAATACTATAAGCCTTATGTTCGTCCAATATATGTTTTACCATTAAAATAATGTGATTTTGGGTTTGTTTTACTTATTTTACATTGCATTAATGGACCCTTCAAGGGTTATTAAACATCTTGTCTTTTTAATTTTTTTTCATGGGAGTGTGACTCACCTCCACATAAGCAACCCCAAAATTTTAAGAAGTTAGGACTTTGGAATTATAAAATATTATTTTCCAATCCACTTTGGTGAAAACCATGGGAAAAAACCATGCACTAGTTTGTGGTTTGACTGAATTTAATGTGAGGTGTCCCAACCCTAAATAATAAAGAATTCACTGTCATTTCCTATATAAACCCACCAAAGATCTCACTTTCCCCTCCCTCAAAGACTTTTTAGTTCGTCCAACCTCTGCCCTACTCTCTATAGAATCCTCCCAAGGTGCCCCAATCTCCCAAGAAGCCTCTCTCAATCCTCTCTCAAGCCTTTGGAAGCACACTTCCAAGTAAGGGTTTTTTTCTTCCTTTCTCATTTTTTTTCAATTTTCTTACTATTGTTATTACCTTTTAGTTTCAATTATAAATGTTGGGGTATGGTTTTTCACCTCCCCCATAATGACCTCATTATGTTTGAATTATGGGAGACCCCTTTCTCTCTCATTAAATTCCTCCCATGTACACCCGTTACTATGCTTAAATTCTGAAAGGAATTTCTCTCTCCCCTTTTACATTTAAGAAATTCTATTGTATCGTGACTCGAAATTCCATTAAAATTGTTGGGAAATGTATCTATATGACCCCCCCCCCCCACCCTCGTACTTTCCATTTCATGTAAATATAATGAGAAACCTCTTTCTCTCTCATCAACCATTTTTATGAATTCTTACGTCACGTTGTTACGCTGCCGAAATTGCACTGATTTTCCAAGCCAATGTCATTGTGTACTGAATACCATGCCCATTTCTCTATATAGGGTATTAACCTTTATGCACGTTTACTTATTTATTATAAAGTTTCATTTATTAATTCCACATTCCTTTATTGTGGAAAAAATGGTTATGTTTTATGAATCCATGTTATATGATCCATGTGGAACACTTATGCATGAAATGAAATGTTTGAGAAGGGTGTGCCCTTATAGCACTCCAATGCATTGGGTAAAGTATAGTATCATGTTACATCATGTTCAATTGGAGTTGACTCATGCTAATTCAAGTGAAATGAGGTTTTACCCATGATTCATGTGCAACGAGGATTTACTCATGCTCCATGTCCAATGAGCCTTGGCTCATGATAATTCCATGTTAAGTGTTGTTGCCAAATTTCCATGTTATGCTTATCATGATTTATCATGCCTTTTTGTTTATAATTCCCTTGTGCTTTATTGATATTCCAATTGTCTAACATGTATTTTATTCCTCATGTTATTCCATTATTATTTCCTTACTGGGATTTATATCTCACCCTTTTCTTATGCATGTCCTCAGGTTATCCCATGCAATGCTAAGTACGAGGGAATATAGTGGTCATGTAAAGGAATTTCTCAATAAAGATGATGTATTTTATGTTTTAATATGTTATGTAATGTTCCTAATCCCCAAAGACACTAGACCACTCGATCTTCTATGTTGTATCAATTGAAGGTTTTATATAATAAATCAGGTTTAAGTTTGTAATATAAGCAGGGTTGTCATGGTTGGTATCAAAGGGAGGTTAGGTTATTTGGGGGATTAGGATTATAAACCCTAGTAAAGACTTAGAGAAAAGACTGTATAATAAAAACATCCCTAAGTTTTTGTGGGTATTGACTAAGTGGTTTATCAGTCAAATACATCCATGTCTGGATACGATCAGGTAGAGGGGGCTCTGGCACAGATGTATCCTAAGGGTAAACCCTGAAAGCACTGCTTTGAGATAGACTTGAATGGGAACTGGTGCATGACAAAGGGCCTCGCTGCAATCTTGGTTATGACACTCCCAGGGGATTTGCTTTGGCAAATTCACAAGCTTAGTATGAACCATTATTAAGCGATTAAAAAAATTACCTATGAATATGTGTTAGAAAGTAGATCACAGATTACATAGACTAAAGCCAGTAGATTCATATGTTAAGGAAATAAGAGTTATTTATAAGTCCTCGGTTTTGTCCCTGTATTACCCTTTATGTGTTACCCCTAACTTTCCTTTTACTCCAGCCAATGGCCGGTAATAGGAGGACTTGGGCTAACAACCGATGTGAAGATCAATGTGATGACTATACTAATGAGATGCCCAATCCAATGGGAGTAGGAATCATGAAATTTTTCATTCTTCTATCTCAGCTAACTCAAGATTTGAATAGAAACATGGGTCAAGAGGAACGTTCAACCCCCCCCCCCCCCCCAAGAAAGAACAAGTCGTTGTCTAGAGCTTCATGAGACAAAGGCCTCCTACTTTTAATGGATCATCTGATCCCTCAATCGTTGAACAATGGATCAACTCCATTGAAAAGATCTTCTCCATCCTTCAATGTTTTTAACAAGAGAAGGTTCTCTTGGATACTTATCATATGGAGGGTGAATCTGATCAATGGTGGACGTTGATAAAAAATATGAAGCCTAAGGAGGAGATCGAGGCGTTGGAATGGAAGGATTTCTGGAAGATGTTTTTTGATAAATATTTTCTGTGCACCCTCCGGCTTAAGATGGAAAGGGACTTCATTTCCCTCAAGAAAAAAGATGATGAATATATTAGACTGCACGAGGAAAAGATCACACGGCTTGCACGATATGCTTCCGGATTTTTCGTTACCACCGAATGAATGGTTGACCGCTTCTTTTGTGGGCTGAAACCTAGCATGTGGAAAGCACTAGAAATTTGTGACTTCGAAAACTATGAGGAAATTTTCTGATGTGCCCTAAAGGTCGAAATCGAGATCGTATAATCTCAAGGGTATCATTGGGATAAGAAGCATAAGTTTTACTTCAATTTCGGTGGTCTGAGGGATAAATCCAACAGTTCTAAGAAGATACAACACCTCACTTGACAACGGTGCGGAAAGAAGCACCCCATAAATTTCCTAAAGGGTACAAGAAAATGCTTTTGGTGTGAAAGAGAAGGGAACCTAGATGTAAACTATCTGCAAGAAAGACCTGCAGCTGTGACAGAGGAGAGGAACGCTCTGTTCGAACCTCAACGCATGGTTCATTACTATAATTACAAAGAACTAGGGAATGTTGCAAATCAGTTCCCTAAGCTATGGGTTTTCAGAGGCAAACAACAACCTCCAAGACAGCAAGGGCAAGCTTTTTCCATCACTACTGCCGAAGTGAACCCCAATAATGAAGTGGTGATAGTTATGCTAGTTATTCATTCAATAGTAGAGAATGTACTTTTTGATTCCAGTTCTACGCATTCTTTTATATCTCAAAAGTTTAGTAGAACAATATCATCACGACCACAAATCATGGAAGTGAAGATATTAGGGAGTAAGACAAATGGCGAGATTATTACATCCCATGAATATAAATCCTCCCCTATCATAATATGTGTATTGAACTTCCCAGCGAACCTCGTCATACTCCCTCTGGTGGAATTTTATTCAATTATTGGCATGGATTAGCTTTCCTTATATAAGGCCAACATAAATTGGTGTGAGAGAGAAATCACTCTCCATATAGATAATTGACCCCCGGATTCTTTACAAGTTCAAGGAGGAAGATGAATATTTTTTAGATCCATCATATCAAGCGTGGATATTACTGCCTAATGAGCATGCGTATCTGGCTCAGATGATTGATTTCAAGGAAGCAACCATCCATGAAGACATTCCTATTGTGAGGGAATTTGCTGAAGTGTTTCCCGCAGAATTTTCTGGTCTTCCTCCTAGAATAGATGTTTAATTATCAATTGAACTTATACCGAGGGAATTGCCAATATCCAAAAATCTATATAGAATAGCTATTGTGGAGCTTGAAGATTTAAATAAACAACTACATGAGAATCTAGATAAAGGTTTTATACGCCCAAGTGCTTCACCATGGGCTGCACTAGTCCTCTTCATCAAGAAGAAGGATGGGTCAATGCGCCTTTGTATCGATTATCGTGACCTATACAAAATCACGATAAATAAAAAGTATCCTATCCCAATAATTGATGACTTTTTTTATCAGTTGTGTGGAGCACAATACTTCTCCAAGGTGGATTTTTGGTCGGGGTATTATCAAGTAAGGGTGAAGAAGGAAGATATCTCCAAGACTGCTTTTCATACAAGATGCAGGCACTATGAATTCATAGTAATGACTTTTAGACTCACTAATGCTCCAGAAATCCTCATAGACTTGATGAATATAGTATTTAGATACTACCTCAACAAATTTGTGGTAATCTTTATAGATGATATTCTGATATACTCCAAAACCAAGGAGGATCATGAGGAGCATCTAAGAACTGTAATAGAGACCTTGCTGAAGGAGAATCTATATGTCAAGTACAAAAAGTGTGATTTCTTGTTCAAGTAGGTATCATTCTTGGTCCATATCATCACAGGAAATGGGATATCTCTGGATCCCACCAAAACAGGTGAAATTGAGGGATGGATGAGGCCATCATCGGTAACAGATATTCATAGCTTCTTGAGGTTTTCTAGATATTATCGATGATTTGTGAGAAATTTCTCAGGATTTTCCAACCCTCTTACGAAGATAACTCGGAAGGGAGTAAAGTTTTCATGGAGTGATGAATGCGAAGAAAGCTTCAAGGAGTTGAAAAGGAGGCTTATCACTACCCCCATGCTCACCTTATCAACAAGTGGAGAACTTTTCATGGTATTCAGTGATGCTTCGAAGAAGGGCCATGATGTGTGTTGATTCAACATGACAAAGTCATTGCCTATGATTCAAGGAAATTTAAAGTTCATGAACAAAACTATCCAACACATGACCTTGAGTTGGCTTCAGTGATCTTCGCTTTGAAAATTTGGCGACATTATCTCTTTGGGGAGACGTCTGAAAAATATACAGACAAAAAATGCCTCAAGTATATATTCACACAGAAAGAGTTGAATATTTTCCAATGAACATGGTTAGATCTGATCAAAGACTATGACTGCTCAGTCCATTACCAACACAGGAAAGTGAACAACATGGTATATTCTCTTAGTAGGAAGGAACTAGAAATTCTATCATTGATGAGAATTGAAAAGGATCTAATCTTCTTAGATTTAATGAGGAGGGACATGGGAGTCATAAAGAAGGGAACATCATCAATCCTTTCACAAATAATTGCTCAAACATCACTTTTGGAGAGGTTAACGGATTCTCAAAAGGATGATGTGGGAATTCATGAAAAAGTAGAAGCTATTGGAAAAGGGAAATCCTTGGATTTTAATTTTAATGAAGAAGGAATTGTGAGATTTGGGAAAAGACTATGTGTTCCATCATGTTCGGAGCTGAATAAGTAACTTTTGGATGATACAAATAGTTCAAATTTCTCTATTCACCCAAGAAACAAAAAGATGTATCGAGATCTCTGAGATCATTATCGGTAGGATAATATGAAGAAGGATATCGTTGAATATATATCAAAGTTCATGGTGTGTCTGCAAGTGAAGACAGAGAGGCATAAGTCTAAGGGGATGATGCAACCATTTCCCATACCAGAATGGAAATGGGAGAACATCACCATGGACTTTGTCACCGGAATTCTGAAGACATCCAAAGGAAAAAATGCAATCTCGGTTGTTGTGGGTTGTCTTACAAAGTCTACACAGTTCATTTCTATTCAACAACATTTCTCATTGGATCAACTGGCACGGATATATATCTGGGAAGTGGTAAGACCGCATGGAGTACCACTATCTATTATGTCTGATAGAGATCCAAGATTCACCTTTATGTATTGGAAGAGTCTTCAACATGCTCTGAATACTGAACTGAACTTTAGTACGGCCTATCATCCTCAAACTGATGGCCAATTCGAGCGGATAATCCAAACACTTGAGGAAATTTTGAGACCATGATCAATTGACTTTAAAGGAGGATGAGATCAACATATTCTTATGGTTGAGTTCCCTTATAATAACAGTTTCCACACGAGAATCCAAATGGCACCATATGAATCCCTTTTTGGGAAAAGGTGCATGACACCAGCATGTTGGAATTAGGTCAGTGAGCAAAATCTGGTTGGACCAGAAATGGTTGAAGAAATGGTGGAGAATGTGAAAACCATTCAGCAGCATATCAAGGTATCCTAGAGTCGACAAAAGAGTTATGTAGATAACCATTGATGAGACCTTGAGTTTAAATTTTAAGACATGGTATTTCCATGCATATCTCTATGGAAGAAGGTAATGAGGTTTGGAAAGAAAGGGAAGTTAAATCCAAGGTACATCATCCCCTTCGAGATTTTGGATCATGTTGGGGTTGTGGCCTATTGACTAGCACTTCCACCTACCATTACCAAGTTCCATGATGTATTTCATTTATCCCTCTTAAGGATGTACATATCGGACCCTTCACATGTACTCTATTAAAAGATGGTACAATTAGAGGATGATCTATCTTATAAGAAGCAACCAGTGAAGATCTTAGACATTAGAGGAAAAGTTCTACGAAATAAGACAATGCACCTCATCAAGGTGTTGTGGAGAAACCACAAGTTTGAAAAAGCATCATGGAAATTGGAGGAAGTGATGAAGCAGAGTTACCCGCATTTGGTTTAGTGTGGGAAAAGAAAATTTCAAGGGCAAAATTTCTTAAGAGGGGAAGATTGTAACAACCCAGACATTAATTAATGGAAAACCCTCTTGATCTAATTAAATATCGCTTTATGTAAAATTTTTATATGAAATGTAAAATTATTTGGTTTTATGTTAATATTTCTGACTGTTTCTAATATAACAATTGAACATTGAACACATGATTAGTATAAATATAGGGATTTAACGAATCCAATTTACTCAGACAAAGGAAGTGATGGCCTCATCTAGTAGATGTGCCCCATAAGAAGCCCATTTGTTGGAGCTCAGAAAAGAGGTGGTGTCATTGGTCTTCACTCTTGACCAAGACCAAGCTGAGCTTCAACAGGTTAAGCTCGAGCAGGACTTCCTACGAGAGAAGTGGAAGTTGATAGAGATTTCCACCCAAGCAATGTTATCTGATCCACCCCATGAGTCAGTCACCATCACACACCTTACTCTTAGGTCTTATGTAGGTGTTGTAAGTTATTATGTAACAAGACCTTAGCACTATGGTTATGTACATTAATTTTTTATATTATAATGAATATATTTTCATGTTATTTTTGTTACCTTGTAAATAGTTTTTAAAGCTAAAATAGTGTTTTTATTTAATATTCAACTAAGAAATATATTTCTAGGAATTAATATATTTTAGTATTAAATAATATTTTAATAAAATATTATTATTATTATAAAATTAATTTATATTAAATATAAATCATTGTTTAATTTTATGAATGCATTCGTAATTTTTATTAAGGTTTGAAAGCCATTTTTTCTCAAGACCCGTGAAGTTTCGATAAATGTAAGTTTATATTTTAAAAGTGAAAATTAACATATTTATAAAATTATTTAAATAAAATAAATATTATTTCTGGAATTCGGACATTAAAATTATTCAACGGTGAATTTTTCATAATTTTCTGAGACAGTCAAATTTTTGGGTAAAAATGAAATACCGTTTAAATATATAAAGTGTTTTATGACATCATAATGACCCAATAGTGATGTAATAGAATAATATAATCCTTATGATTGGCCAATATATGTTTTACCATTAAAATAATGTGATTTTGGGTTTCTTTCACTTATTTTACAAAAAATTAATAGACCCTTCAAGGGTTATTAAACATCTTGTCTTTTTAAATTTTTTTCCTTGGGAGTGTGACTCACCTCCACATAAGCAACCCCATTATTTTAATAATTTCGAAATTTGTCCCTATAAAATATTGTTTTCCACTCCCCTTTGGAAAAAACCATGGGAAAAAACGAAGGGTTTGTTTTTGGTTTGAATTAATTTAATGTGAGGAGTCCCGACCCTAAATAATAAAAAATTCTCTCGCCTTTCCTATATAAACCCACCAAGCACCCACTTTGTCCTCACTAAAAGCCTTTTGAGTTCGTCCAACTTCTGCCCTACTCTTCCTATAATCCTCCCAAGGTTCCCCAAGCTCCCAAGAAGCATCTCTCAAGCCTCTCTCAAGCCTTTGGAAGCACACTTCCAAGTAAGGGGTTTTTTTCCTTTCTCATTTTTGTCTAATTTTTTTAATGTTGTTATACCCTTTTAGTTTCAATTATCAATGTTGTAGTATGGTTTCACACCTCCCCCATACTGCCCTTTTTATGTTTGAATTATGTCATACCCCTTTCTCTCTCATTAAATTCCTCCCATGAACACCCGTTACTATGCCGAAATTCCGAAAGGAATTTCTCTCTCCCCTTTTACATTCCCACAATGATTTTGTATCATGACTCTAAATTCCATTACAATTTTTAGGACATGTATCTATATGACCCCCCTTACTTTCCATTTCATTTACATATGATGAGACACCCCTTTCTCTCTCATCAACCATTTTTATGAATTCTTACGTCACGTCGTTACGCTGCCGAAATTGCACTGAACTTCCAAGCCAATGTCAATGTGTAGTGAATACCATTCCCATTTCTCTATCATGGATATTCACCTTTATGAACATTTACTTATTGATTATAAAGTTTCATGTAATAATTACACATTCCTTTATCATGGAATAAATTATTATGTTTTATGAATCCATGTCATAAGATCCATGTGGCACACTTATGCATGAAATGAAATGTTTAAGAAGGCTGTGCCCTTATAGCGCTCTAATGCATTGGGTAAAGTAGAGTATCATGATACATCATGTGAAATGGATTTTGACTCATGATAATTCAAGTGCAACAAGGTTTTACTCATGATTCATGTGCAATGAGGTTTTACTCATGCTCCATGTGCAATGAGCCTTGGCTCATGCTAATTTTAGGTTAAGTGTTCTTGCCACATTTACATGTTATGATTATCATACTTTATCATGACTTTAGGTTTATGATTCTCTTGTGCTCTATTTATATGCTGATTGTCTAACATGTATTTTATTCCTCATTTTATTCCATGATTATTCCCTTACTGAACTTTATAGCTCACCCTTTTCTTATGCATGTCCTCAAGTTATCTCATGCAATTCTAAGTACGAGGGAATGTAGTGGTCATGTAAAGGACTTTTTCAATAAATATGTTGTATTTTATGTTTTAAGTTGTTATTTAATGTTCCTAAGCCCCAAATACACTAGACCTATCGATATTTCCTGTTGTATCAAGTGAAGGTTTTATGTAATAAATCGGGTTTAAGTTTCTAATATAAGAAGGGTTGTTATATTAATATTATATCATAGAAAATGTAACACTAATTTATCAAATATTATTTATCTCATGACTACATTGATAATAAATGCTATTCCACTCTCTTGGAGTGGTAATTTTCAAAATTTATTTGAGGAACTCAAGGGTTGGCTTATTTCATTACATATCCTTATCTTATAGAAATCAAGTGACAAATATGTTTACTTTAGTGATTCTTATGGAACTAGATTGGATTTTTTTTCTCATACAAGTAGGTCATATCATCTCTTATGTCTCAATGAAATAGAGGATACATGATAACTATTCAACCTAAGATCTATAACATTCCACAATGGTCCATGACTAAGAAACATGGTGTCACAACCTCTTTGGTGAAAAATTGATGATGTTCACTTATCAAAAAATATTTAAGAACATATTTTCACAACAAGACATGAATATAAGGAAATTAATATGGATGGAATATTTTCACATGTTTGAAATTGACTTTGTGTACACACCTAAGAAAGTTAATTTAGTGGTGGGTGTATTAAGTAGAAATTCATGTAATCAAGTGTTATGAGAGGCTCATGACCAATTGAAACTAATGTCAGAAATTGCTTATATGTACATGGAATTGACTGATTGGGAAGATATTGTGGTTTTATGTCTAATTACCACTATTATTATCTAGGTTCAGTTAATCAAGTAGGATCAATAGTCAAACCCTGAGTATTTTATAGTGAGTTCAACCCTCGATGGTGGGGAGATCACGGATGGATGGATAGAAGATGAAAATTAAATGTTTTCATTTCAGGATGGGATTATGATTCCTTAACATTTACAAGACCTACTAAATTATACTTATCACCATTCTAAGTGGGATATCAATCTGGGTACGAATAAAATTTATATGGAAGTTAGGGATCATTTATTGTTGTTTTTTTAAGCAAAGTGGCTGAGTATTTTGTGATATTTCTCACTTTCAAATAGTTGAAGGCTAGACATCAATGACCAGCTAGAATATTAAAATCATTGCCCATACAAATATAGAAATGGTAGTGGATTGATGTGTACATTTTAATACATATTCTATAGTAAGTTCTAAATAATCACACCATTTTATTGATTTTGGAACAACTCATGAAGTCATTATGCTTTATTCCAGTCCACGAGATGAATATGATCGATGCATTGGAAACGTTATATCTCTAGGAAGTGGTAAAATGTAATGGGGAACCAAATTACATTTTATCATATTAAGATCCAATATTCACCTCATGTTTTTGGAGGACCTTGCGATAGGCCCTTATAACTAAGGTGACTATAGGAATAGTATATTATCCTCAAATGGATAGCTAATCAGAGTGCACAAATCAGACCTTGGAGGACATGGTCACTACTTATGTGATGGGAATATATGGTTCATGGGAAGACCACCAAGATTTATAGGAGTTTTCATAAAAAAATATTTACCAAGAAATGAAAAATATGGCCCTGTATGAAGAATTTTATGGTCATCCATGTATTCGTCCACTTTTTTGGGTCAAGAGAGGGGAATCTTCATTAATTCGACCTATCATTGTTCATGATATGACCATGAGGATTTATATGATCAGTAAATGAATGTAAATGACCCAAGTCCATCAAAAATATTATGACAATAATTTTCATAACTCACTATATTTTTTCAGGGTTGATCATGTACTCTTGAAAGTCTCTCCTATGTTGGGACATCCTGATTTGGGTAAGTAAGAATAGTTGTCTCCTTTGTATATTGAACATTTATAAATTATTGAATGGATTGGTGAAGTTTCTTATATCTTATCTCTACCATAATGATTTATTTTAGTGAATAAAATTTTTTATATCTATCAATAGAATAAGTACCAATTGAATCTTGATCATGTGATTAGTTGGGATCTTGTGAATCTTGATCCATACACTTCATTTTTTTACACCCCATTTTTCATTATATACATACAAGAAACGGTCTGGACAGTGAGGTGTATATATTTAGTGATTTTTTATGTAAACATGGACACATTTAGGAAGATACATTAAAATGAGATAATATTTTTCTGGAGTAGTGTCTATAACGTTTCTAATAGTCCACAAACATCCATATTTTTAAGGATGGAGAGTTGGTGAGTAAAGAAACTAGTGTTTGTACTTTCTAGACTCCACTATGACATGGGATACACCATGGTGAATGGCATGATCCCAAGAATTTTGGAACTCTAGGTGTGTAGTGAAATCAGAACAAGGAGACATTTTCAGGAACTAGTGTTTGTATTTTTTTTGGGAGTGGTGGATTGTATTCCCACCTATGGAGAACAACCATAAAAAAATTCCCAAGTAGTAGGCGTGGAAGTTGGATATGGTTATAAAAAACACTTGGGTGAGAGTGTTAGGCCATGGTTCAGAGCATAGTGTTTTCTTGCATGGGTGTCCCAAAATAGATTTTATGAGATCACAATTCCTTGGGATAACTCATGGAATCGGTCATCATGCATTTCTAAATAGATTAAATGAATGATGGTCTTTGGGGAGGAAAACTACGTTTGGGGGGGAATCTAGGGACATATTTTTTAGTTTGTTAAATGTTATTTTTAACCTATTTCACCCCCAAAATAATAATCATTGTCTGTGTACACATTTTTAACTATCAATTCAGGCACTCTTTGATGCGATTCTAGAAGATTTCACCAGGAATTCAGAGTTTTTATTATTATCTCTTATTGTATGATTGAACTCGAGGTAGGTAGCTTCTATTCATTTTTAATCTATCTAGAACAACATCAACTTGATTTTATAAATCCAATATTTTTGTGTGAAATTGATTTCTAGAAAATTCAATATTTTAAAACCTTATTTTATGGATTTAAAATATATATTTTATGGGATTTATCCACAATGAGGTTGATAAATTTCTAAAATGATATATTGTTCTCTAAAACTATTTTGGGAGTGTTAACATTGGAATTATCACAACCCATACCTATAATACACGTTAATTCATGATTTATTACATAGATATAAACTTCATATAACACCAAAATATCATGAATCCTATTTTATTTAGGTAATTAGGTACATAGAATAATAACATGAAACATAAATACAATGGAAATATTAAAAACACCATTAACATGCTCTTAAAAAAGCATTATCCTTCTAAAACTGCATGGGATAACATAGGGGAGTACATAATAAAGGGGTGATAAAAAAATATCGGTAATGGAATAATAAAATTATAGCATGATCAAATTAAAAAAAATTATTCAATATGCCTATCAATATAACATAAGGGGGTTTAAAATTTTAAAATTGAACATTGAAGCATGATACAAGATGATAACATAAAGCCAACATAGGAATGTTGAAACAACATAAAACATGAAATAATAAGCATAATTTAAGGATAACTGCCAATAAATAAAAATTAATGTACTAAGGATAACCTACCATTCACCAAACATTGTATATCATGAGATAAATACATTACCCGATGCATTGTAAAACTATATAATTCTAGGACCACCCAAAAACTTCATATCAAGTACATGAATAAGTGTGCCACATAAATCATACAATATAAGGATGAATTTCCTGACTTTTAATCCCATGACTGAGGAGTGTGGGTTAAATAAATGTATGTTCACAATAAATTAAGTATAGGTGCATCTATGTGAATAACCTTTAGTAGAAATGGGGATGGGTATTCACTATAGAAATGTTTGGAAAGGAAAACCATAGGATAATTATTGCAGCATAATAGGGGTAATAAAAGATTCGTGGAAGAGTTTAATGAAAGTTAAAAGGATATATAATAAATTGGAAATCATAATTATTGCAATGGGGAAGTTTAAAATCATATTATAATATAGAATATTTGAAATTAAAATGTATAATATAATTAAGGTTCATAAATAAATAAGAGGAGGAGAGGAGCCCTTACCTTGATATTGTGCTTATAAAAGTTTGTGAGGAGCATATTGAGAGCTTTTGGGAAACATGGTAGGGATAAATAGAGTGAAAGAAATATTAACTTCATGACCCAAGGGTTTTGAGTGAAGATAAGAGTGGGGTTGGGTAGGGTTTTATAACCAAAGAGAGGATAATTCATTATTAATTTCTAAACATAGGTATTAGACTCTATATTGTAAATTAATATAAAATGAAAATAATTCCATGGTTTTTTCCTATAGTTTCTGACAACAAATAGTGGATTTAGTTATTTTATAAATCTAATAAGTAAACATATTAAAATAATACCCTAGGAGATGTGGAAGTGAGTCATGTTTATAAATAATTGATGTTACAAACTTAAAATATGATATAGGTTTTCAAGGATTCATTAAAGGTTTATAAAATTAATCAAATAATTTCAAAAACAAGTTATTTAAAAGTAGAATTATATGTTTTATTTTGGATAAATTTTATGGTATTTTTCAAATAACGTTTCTGATTTTATGATGTCATTATACATAGGGTATAATTATATCATATTTAACTTTTTATAAACAATTCATCTATCTAAAAAATTTAGGAAAATTTTACCATTGGATAATTTTAACATTATATTTTCCAAAAAAATATTTATTTTATCAAAATAATTCTATAAATATGAGAATTTACACATTTAAATTCAAAATCATCATTCATTAAAAAAAATACTGTTTTTTTACAATAACTGTTTTGGACCCATATGAAAATTACATTTGACTTCATAAAATTATATTACCATATATATTTAATAATTTTTATTTAATAATATTATTTTATTTAAATATAATATATTTACAAAAATTATTGAATTATTAAAAAAATCTTGTCCTGATTGAATCTATATATTTTCTAAATATACAATTTTTGTTTCATCATATCAAAATATTATTTTTATCAAACTTTATTATTTAACCATTATAAAATAAAAAATATATAAAAATTCAAACTATTAAGGTTTAGATATAAATTCCTTTATTACACTAGTGAATTCCCTATGAGTAAGGTGTGTGATGGTGAGATTTTATTAGGGTGGTTCGGCGAACACGGTTTGGACCATTGTCACGATGAGCGTGAAATTTTCCCACAAACAGTTTATATTTTGACCCCTAATTTCTTAAATTACTTTTACATCATTTTAATGACAATAAAATAAAAACATTACGCCATGAGGATCAAAATGTTTAGTCTCTTGGGAAAACAATGACCATAAATAATTTTAGAATATAAAACATAAGAATTTATTTAATTTCTTCTTCTCAATATTCTTATTAGCCCTAGTGTTCTCCTTAGTTCACATAATAAATTGAAGATATATATCAAAAATGGATGATCTAAAATCCCAGTAATAGGATATATAATAACAAGAAACAATATAACATTGGCTGAGTAAAAACAATAGCATCATAACATAGGAATAAGATCATAATAATGAGAGTAAGCATAAGGAGAAGACTTAAAATGTGGAAATGCATAAAAATGAAACATCATTGGAGAACTATATAATTACGGGCACACCTGTAAAATAATAAAATTTACATTATAATGCATTCCACGTAGAAAATATATAAATCTCGAACATAAATAACTAAATTAAAGGAATGGTTTTTATACCATAATCATACATTCATAAACTTTGGGTTCTCAAATGGAAGGGGGAATAATATACTTGATATAAGAATCATCAACCTTGAGTTAGAAGTAAAAGGTGTGTTTGGAAATAACTGTTATTTTGGAAAACATTGTGTTTTTAATAAAATCCAATATAAAAAATTTATATCCCATAGAAGATAAGATAATGATGAATAAATAATATTTAAGGAATGGCCATACTGAAAATTGAGTGAAAGAGGGAAAACCCAAATAAAGAAAGTTGGGTTCGTGAATTCCCCATACCTTGTGTCTGAATGCTCTTTTAAATTTAGTGTTTTGTATAATAAAATTAGACTAATTAAATAAAACTTATATAAACATTTATACATGTAATATATTCATTATGGTTTATATTAACTTCTTTTATAGGCCTTTGGATGAGTTATAGAGTCTAACTTTTTTATTTGGGAGTGTTCTTTTCCTAGTTTTCATGAACAGTTCACTTGTATACATGATTGGAAGATCATGTAGAACATGGATAAACATTAAAAATTTCTTTTACATGTTATTATTGATCTAAAAGGAGATAAAATTTTCTTATAATGAATTTTTTTCTATACCATGAGTGTTAATAATTAGATAAAATTTAATGATGATCGTTTTAGTTTATTTTTTGCAGTTTTTGGATCATAATGAACATGTTTTGATCTATCATTTAGTATTATATATAAAAAAAATTTAGATAACATAAAGAGGTTTAAAAAATTCATATTAAAATATTTTTTTAACTATTTAACTATATTATTGATATATTTCAAATCATTGATGGAAAATGGATGTGCATCACCCATGATATAGGAGAATTAACGCATCACGAGCAACAATTTCATTTTTATAAAAAAAGCAGAGGGAGAGGGAGGATTGTAATGAATAATCTTACACTAACAGATATAATACCATTATATCAGTCATATTTGAGTTACCATGAAATTTTGATAATATAAGTTGAGGATAAGGGAAGAAATTGTAATGCCTCGACCCTAGTTACACAAAGTCGGTGCATTATTACATAATATAGCCATGATCACAAGGGATCAAATCCCAAAGGACTTATCAGTTTAGTAGCCTTGTAAGTACTAGATACATTCATAAGTTTTACATTATATCATGAAATAAAAACATCAACAACATGTTATTCCCTTTTGAACAAACTTATATCCTTATCCTATCCATGCAGGTCAACCATAAAATACATCTTCACATTCTGGGAAAAATAAAACATAGAAAGGGGTGAGCTCAGATGCTCAGTAAGGATAAAAATATAATAGAAACTTTCATAAATAAGCATAAACATTTAAGGAAACGTATAAGACTAAAACAAAAGCCTTTTAAAATTATACTTCATCATAATATGGCAATGGTAAAATCAAATAATTCCATTTACTTATTCACATGGATATTATACTTGTCAAATAATCACATGCAATATCAATATCCACTTTCAAAATGATGGAATGCATAATTCCAGACTTCATAACCACATAGTCAAGGCCTTGTGCCAAGACTAAAAATAATATTTTGTAAATTCCTTTTTCCAAGGCACTAGTCTGTATCATGAGACCTACCGATGCATCGAGGAGCTATAGCAGGCTCCACCCTTCACTTACTAAGTACAATGCATTCCTCAAATGAAAAGGTTTAAACATAACATAAACATTAGTATTAGAACTAGAAAACGAAATGTCAATATTTTATCCATAAACCATGAATTGTGTAAAATAACACATCCACAGTCAAAAATATCACAAAACCTTAAATACAATATGGAAGATTTGTATCATAATAAATCAAATTCAAACAAGCTTAAAATACATCAAAGGAGATTGACATAGATGAAATCAAAACTTTGTTTTAGAGAAATATCACTTTCTATTTTGAAATAATTTAAAATTCATATAATTATAAAAGAAAACATTTATTTTAAAAATATTCTTATAATCTTGTATGGGAAGCTTTGACGATGTTATAGTGGCAAAAAATAGCTAAATTCGCCATATGTTAAAAAAAGACATTCTTACCTTAATTTTGTCGAAAAGGTAATAAAGTACGTTGTTTAGAAAATGACGGAAAGATTCCTTTCAAAACATATATGGTCAAATAAGGGTATAAATGACATTAACCCATAGTATAGTAAATTGTAAAAATGTTTTGAATTACATTTTTAAGAAAACACAGATGTGGATAAAAAAAGGTCCTGGTTGATACTTACGTAAAAACAACCTTGGATAATAAAGAGATTGTGAAATTAACCCTTACCTTGTAATTTTCCTTAGTACATGGTCAGTGAACCTCCTTTATAATAGTTAAAACACTATTATTAAAGAGGAAGTGGGAGAAGAAAAGAACTTGAAAGAGGAGATGAAATATTTACCTCTTCTTCGGGTTCTTCCTTTTGATATGATCAAAATGGCTCCTTAGGTTAGATTTTTGAACATATTAAGGCCTCTAGAATGAAGAGAGGAAAGTTGGGAGGATATTATGGTAGGGTTTGGCTGATCAAAATTGTAACTCCCCGACCCTAGTTACCCAGATTCGGTGCATTATTACATAATATTGGCATGATCACAAAACATCAAGTCTCGAAAGACCGATTAGTTTAGTAGCCTTGGAATCACTAGATACATTCAAAAAGTTTACATTACATCATAAAATAAAAACTACAACAACATAGTCTCCATAGTCCACACTCATATCCCCTCATAATATCCCTGCAGGTCATTCATAAAACACTTCTTCACATCCTGGGAAATATAAAACAAGAAATGTGTGAGCTCAAATTCCCAGTAAGGATAACAACATAGCAGAAACTTTCATAAATAAGAATAAACATTTAAGGCAATGTATAACTAAAAAAAGACTTTTAAACTTTAACATCTTCATAATATGATAAAAATGAAATGAAATAATGTCATTTACTTATTCACATGGATATTATACTAGTCGAATAATCACACGAAATATCAATAACCACTTTCATAATGATGGAATGCATAATTCCAGACTATCATAACCACGTAGCCAAGGCCTCATGCCAAGACTACAAATAATATTTTGTCAAGGCCTCTTGCCAAGACATTATTTTGTCTCATGAGACCTATCAATGCATCATTGAGCTATAGCGGGCTCCACTCGTAACTAATTAAGTCCAATTCATTCCTCATATGAATAGTTTTAAACATAACATAAACATTCATATTAAAACTAGAATATGAAATGTCAATATTTATCCATAAACCATGAATGGTATAAAAATAACACATCCACAGTAAAACATATCACAAAACCTTCAATACAATATGGAATTTTTGTATCATAATAAATCAACTTCAAATAAGCTTAAAATCCATCAAAGGATGTTGACATAGATGAAATCAAAACTATTTGAGAGAAATATCTCTTTTTTTGAAATCATTTAAAATTCACATAATTCTAAAATAAAACATTTAATTTGAAAATATACTTATAAGCTCATAAGGTAAGCTTTTGATATTTTATAAAGGCGGAAAATAGATGCACCTACAGTATAAGTTAAAAAAAGACATTCTTACCTTAATTCTGTCGAAAAGGTTAAAAAGGACCTTGTTTGGAAAACGAAGGAAAGATTTCTTTATAAAAATCTTATAAAAAGTCAAAAATGGTATAAATGAATTTAACCCATAGTCTATAAAATATTAATAATGATTTGAAATACATTTTTATGATACATGGATGTGGATGATAAATAGGTCCTAATAGATAATTACGTATAAACAACCTCGGATAATGAAGAGATTGTGAAATGAACCCTTACCTTGTACTTTTCCTTGGATGAGGGTAGGTTAACCTCCTGTATAATGGTGAAATAATTTTTATTAAATTATACAAGAATCATATACATTAATATGATATCATATATTATCTTTTAACATTTTTTTTTAATAATATCTTAGTACTATCATCGTTTCGGGTGTTAACTTACTCATTTTCTTTTATATATTTTGATACATAAGTCATGTTTGTTATGGATAGGTTGTATATTATTCATATCCAGAATGATATCAATTACTTGAACATTATTTTTAATCATTAAATTATAATTATAATTGCATGGATATGATGGGAAATGAATCTCATCGCGTTCGTGGAGACGGTAGTCCGTACGTACGCACGAGCAACAATATCATTATTTTGATATTAAAATAATATATAATTGGATGGTATATAATATATACAGAATCATTATCATGTTATATTTAATATTTACATCAAATACATATCATTATAATACCCATCCAAATAATAATGTTTTTGAATAACAATTACACCACGACATGGAGACGGTAAGTCATACGTACACACGTATGGTGACATGTCAACAAAAGGATGGATAGAATACTGAATATGGTTATACCATATTTATAATAACATCTCAATATATAGAATATATTTTAGTTATTAATTTATAATGGGAAAAAAAGAACGAATAAGTTGAAGAAGAAAGGAACTTGAAAGAGGGTGGTGAAAACATTACCTCTTCTTCGGTTTCTTCCTCTTGATTTGATAAAAAGGGATATTTAGGTTGGATTTATGATCAAAATAAGGCCTCTAGGTTGAATTTATGGAAGGTGATAGAATATTTGGGAAGGGGTTGTCCGAACCAAAAGGTTTTGAAGGTGTGAAGAATTGGTTAGAGGTGGTGTCCTTTTATAAGGGGGAGGAGGGGCTCTTTAGGAAGAACTTAAAGTATTATTTTATAATAAATTCATATTCAGTTTCTAATGGTTCCAAAGTGGATATTTAAATTATAATGTTGGTATGGGTTGAAATACTTTAAACCAATAAATTTTAGACAGGTTTGGTTCACTATATTAACCTTATCTTTTAGTTTTAACTCTTAGTTAATTAGTTTGACATTTACCATGTCACTTTGTATTTTTATATTATATAGTTAATAAACATACTATATACATCTAAAAGACCCCCAAGTGGTCCATTAATGATACAAATATCATGATATAAGTCATTTGGACGAACCGTATATTTTTAATAATATAATATCAATTAATAATATAATATTTATTTTAAAAACTCATTTATGTCAATTTTGACACTATTCAATAATTGATTTTTGTTAAAGTATTAAAAGCTTTATTAATTTGAATAAAATTCATTTAAGAAATAATAAAATTTAATATTAACCAATAAAATTCGTGGATGGCATAAAAACATTCAAATTATATTTAATTTAGCTTTTATAATACCAATTATTTGATTCTTTCATTAATAAGGAAAATACTGCATCATTATTGTGTCATAAATAAATTTATTTATTAAATGTCTAAAAATTATAAATAAAATACCATTATGTAGAAAATTGTTTTATCTTTTTAATGAATTCTTATAGTCTAAAATATAATATTTATAACGCTATGTAAAAAATTATTTTCTAAAAGATATATGCGTGTGTCATTTTTGTATTTACTTTAACTTAATTAATATAAAGTGTCCTTATCACCTAAAAATGGCTCCATGGGGGTCCTTTAGTTGTCCAGAAAAAGGGGGACTCTACCTCCTTGGGGGAGGACCAACCCAGGTAAGGCCTAGTGGGCGTAGTCCAGGGGTTCTCTTCGGGTGCCCCCAAGAATTGTTGTCCAGAGGCATTTAGGCCTCTTGTTTCAGAGATTTTTGATCAGTTGTGCCGTGATCTGGGTACAAGTAGCTCATGTGACGACATGAAAGGGTTCAAAGCTGAGAAAGATTCGAGACCCTTTCTTATGGCTACGGGTCAAGTCAGCCGAAGGGATGAGCAGTCCGTGAGTGAGGCCTCCTGGGTTTCTCCACAGGTTTTCTAGGAGGCTTCTCCAAAGCCTACTGCTGTTACTGTTCTGAAGGATAATAGAAAGAGTCTCGGTTCCAATGAGGGATTTCAGAACCTGGCATTGGAAGTTAGTCCCAAGAATTTTATGGGTCATGTCCTTGAAAAGTAGGGAGTCCCAGCCAAGTCAAAGTCGGCCCCTCAAACATCCTCTTATGCTGAGAAGCTGTTAGAAGGAGGGCCAATCAAGGCCTCCCAAAACCGGTATGTAGTGCTAGGTATAGAACAGGGCCCTAAAAAGAGGAATCTACAGGGGTGGATTATGGTCAAGACTTATTGGCCGATGAGGAAACATCTCAAGAGGAAATGGTCGAGGCTTTGGACTATGATGAGCCTAAGGAACTGGTCATAGAGGATGATTATTTTAGATCCTCTATGTGGAAGGGCAAGAACAAAGTTATTGATTCAAATGGTTTCATTTTGAACAATCGGAGGTCGCGCAGAAGGAAGGATTACTCCAACCTCCCTAGCCCTCTTATTACTAGATCTGCTAGTAAGGGAAAGTTGTCCCTGAAGTCCTCCACTAAGGTTGGCATCCCAACCACGAACAAGTCCAAAGACCTTGTCCAACAAGAGGTGGTCGCCATCTCTAAGGACTTCGTTCTGTCAAGATGTGAGGCTGCTACTCCAGACTCTTCTTCAGGTGTGGATTTGAGGGGTCAAGAGCAACAATATGAAGGTGGATCTAAAGCTAACTCACAACGATAAATGGTCTTTGTCCTGGAACATAGGGATCTACTCATGCATTCAGATGAGGAAATGATGGAGGGAACTTTGGGTATCAAAGCTTTGAAGAAGAGCAGACTGATCCAGGTGGCCACTAAAAAGGAGAAAGACTAGTGGGTGGATAAGAAGGTGTGCATCCTGCTAAGAGGCTTCAACATGGGGAAGATTAGTAAAGAGGAGTACAAGAAATCCTAGGACAACATGGCTCTTCTTTTTTAGGGCACCTTAAAGGATTTCCCCGACATGAAGGTAAGCGATATTCTTTGGGTTTTCTTCAAGGAAAATGATTCCAAACAACTCACTCTTTTTTTAATAGATCTGTCGTATCCTTTGGTAATGAAACTAGTTAATTGTGAGGGTTCCCACTTTCCCCATAAAAGTGCTTGCTCTTAATAAAAAATTAATATTGGATGGATGGTAAACAAAATATTTACTAACGTAATTATTCAAAATATCTAAAAATAAATGTTACCTATTTACACAATTTGGAACTCATGATTCTAAATATGGAATCCATTTTTCTAAATTCAAAACACATAAGTGGAAGAAATGAATTTAAAATTAATTCCCGTTGTCTAAATAAAAAGCATGTTTTTAACAAATAATAACTATCAAAATATTGACACTTTCTTATGTCCGGTTTAAATATGAAATTATGTCCAATGACCAAAATTGGATTAAAAGGTAAAATTATAATCTAATTATACTTTAAAATTACTCAAATTAATAATTTATCACTATTAATTATTTCGATTAAAAGGTTTTTTTTAATTAAAATTTAGTAATTTTCACTATTAATCAAAATATGAAAGTTATCAGAAAAGCACCAAATTTTTACCCTAATATAATTTTTATATTCTGAATCCAAAAATGAATTATATTTTATCAAATTAAAAACATAAAAGTTTCATTTATTAATTTAAAATTAATTACTAGTATTAAAACCAAAAGAAATATTTTTAAGAAATAATAACTATCAAAAGTTTGACACTTGATTATGTCCAATTTCAAAGTGAAATTACTTACAATGACCATCATTGGATTAAATGGTAAAAATATAATATATTTATACTTCCATACCATTAAAATGTATAATTTAACAATATAAATTATTTTGAATTAAATAAGTTGTTTTAAATTAAAATATAGTATTTTTCACTATTCACCCAAATATGAAAGTTATCAGAAAAACACCAAAACTTTATTGAAAATAAATTCTTATGTCCTGATTCTAAAGAAGAAGTTTATTTTTTAAAATTGAATATATAAAAGTTTCAAATATTGGATTTAAAAAGGCTTCTCCATTAAAATGCGGTAAAATTTCATTTCTCGAAAAATACTTCTTTTATCTGAAAAAAATGTATTTGTTCTTACATTATGTCTAAGAAACTCATAATATGGATTAAAAAATTATAATGATTATATAAAGTATAAAATTCAGTTAATACTATTCATAAATACTTCTAAACAGCTTGTTTGGTAAGTCATGGTGCGCTAGAACTCGGTGTTGCGTGTAGTGAAAGTCATTGAATTACTTTGAAGAAATAACGTACTATGAAATCTTGGGGTGTTACATTATTCAATATTTCAGTAAATTGCATCCTCGCAAATTGAAATTATTTTTCGAAAATAAAAGGTTGAAAATAGAAAATACCTTTGGGAAAACCCACATCAGAAATTAGGTTAATAAAATTTAGTCTTAATAAGAGGAAAAGGGAAATGAAAGGGTCACCACCAAATTATGATCTCGATTAGGATAACATTGGTGGAAATTAGAGACATATAATTGGAGTAAAAACCTAAAAATTTATAGGTAGTGATTGAGTTCATCAATCACAAACAAATGTAAAAATTGAGGGCCTTAAATTCATCAATCTATAATGATTTAAAATACCATCAGTTCAACAAAACATATGGTATTATGATAACACATTTTTTATTTTAAGATCCCTTCACTAATGTATAAGAATTAATTTCTTCATTGAATAAGAGAAGAAGAAAAATATATACTTGACAGGTAGAGTCCCATACATTAACTAAGTTCTACCACAAACTCATCTTTCACTCTAAAAGATAATAGAACTTAAAAATAATATTCTATTTATCCTATTCGTATAGGGTTCCAAAATAAAACGAATTTATAATTCATCTAGAAGAACCATTAACAAAACTACATTATTCAATCCAGGACATCACATGGGTCAGTGGTAGGTGATACACCCTTGTCGCCCTTTGGTTGTGGGTTCAAGTATCACAGCCCTGCCGGACGCGACGGGTTGCCACCCGACCTCTGGGTTATCCTTTTATGAAAATCCAAAAATAATCTCAAACTAGAATTATCCAAAATACTTCTATCCAAACTCATAGTCCAAAATTTATAAGGAAGGTAAACATAATGAAGATCCTTTTTTCCGCGTAATAACATGTGAACACCTTCATCGGGTATTCTTTTAAAACATTGCAACATCCTGAATTACCATAAAACCTTATTGATTATATTCATGATCCCTTATTCCTTATAGAATACTGGATATACTCCTTCTATCTAAAAATATTATAAACTCCAAAAATGATGGAATATACAAATCATTGATCAGTTTTAAGGTAATAAAAAATATCCAATATAATTTATCCAAATCAATCATGTATTATTTCAAAATAACTACCTCGATATCAGAACCATATTATGGTTTATCTTTCTCTCAATCATATATTTTCCAAAAATTTAACCTGCTATTGAGTCACTTTTCTTTGTTCCACACAATCCCAAGTCCTTAATTAAATAGTACTGTAGTACAATCCTTATATACTCCATAATTATTATAACCAGTACATTGTTGATACAACACTCAAATGACATAATTCTCTAATAACAACATAAGAACTCTAATCATTCCTCCTCGTTTGTGGTAGTATCATAACTTGATTATTATCCAATAGCATTAGTAGAGGCATACTCTGATGATTTGGACATTGGTTTGTGTAGTGTCCCACATCCTTGCAGATGAAGCATTGTACATTTGAAACCTTTTTCTTAACCTTGCAGTTACATACATGGTGTCCTTTTTCTCCACACTTATAACAAACTCCAATTCCTTTCAGGAAAGTTCCAAGGTGTTTCTTCCCACGGTAATCATATATAGAATAATTCCTCTTTTCCCCATTCCCTTTATCCATCTATCTCTCTTCCATCCTTTTCTTCTCATGCTTCCCTTCAAATCCAAAGGACTCAGAGAATTCTTTACTTATCTTATTAACACATGATACTATTTCTTCATATGTTGAGAATACATGGATGACTATTTCCCATATTAATGTTGGATTAATACCATGAAAGATATGATCCTTCTTACTCTTTGGATCATATGTATTGTTGGAGTTCACATTCCTTCTACTGGGCGCCATTTCTATACAATAGCATAAACTATGTCAGTTTATGAATTGCAACGAATAATTCCAAACTTGTAAAATACCTAACATAAATGGAACAGTTTATGGATATAATCCATAATCATAAAAATGTTCTCTTTGAGTAAGTATATACTCATAATCCCTTCATAATGGTTTGTAAATAAACTGATAATTATCCTAAGAATATCCTCCGGGAGTTTCTTAACCAAGAGTGCAACAAGATCCGTTGTCATGCACCAGTTCCCATTCAAGTCTAGCTCGAAGCGGTGCTTTCGGGTTTTACCCCTAGGTACATCTGTGCCAGAGCCACCTCTACCTGCTCGTATCCAGATAGGGATGTATTGCTCATAAAACTCACAATATCTTTACAATACCAAAATTCTAGGAAGTTCTTCTATACTAATTCTCAAAGTCTATCTTAGGTATACGTGCTCTAATCAGAGTTTATCTAAATCTAGCTTCCTAGGTTTGTACTAAACTTCCTCTGATACCAACTGTAATTCCCTAACCCTAGTGACCCAGAGTCGGTGCATTATTACATAATCTTGGTATGATCACAAAAGATCATGTCTCGAAAGATCGATTAGTTTAGTAGCCTTAGAATCGCTAGATACATTCATAAAGTTTACATTACATTATAAAATGAAAACTACAACAATATAGTCTCCATAGTCCACACTCAAATCCCCTCATACTATCCTTTCAGGTCATTAATAAAATACTTCTTCAAATCCTGGGAAAAATAAAATATAGAAAGCGGTGAGATCAAATACCCATTAAGGATAACAATATAGCGGAAACTTTCATAAATAAGCATAAACATTTAAGGCAATGTATAACTAAAACAAAAGCCTTTTAAACTTGAACTTCAGCATAATATGGAAAAAATAAAATGAAATAATTCCATTTACTTATTCACATGGATATTCTACTAGTCTAAAATCACATGCAATATCAATAACCACTTTCATAATGATGTAATGCATAATGTCAGACTAGCATGACCACGTATCCAATGCCTCGTGCCAAGACTACAAATAATATTTTTTCAAGGCCTCATGCCAAGACACTAGTTTGTCTCATGATACCTACCGATGCATCAAGGAGCTATAGCGGGCTCCACCCGTCACTTATTAAGTCTAATGAATTCCTCATATGAATAGGTTTAAACATAACATATACATTCGTATTAAAAATAGAATATGAAATATCAATAATTTCTCCATAAACCATGAATGGTATAAAAATAACACATCAATAGTCAAACATATCACAAAACCTTCAATACAATATGGAAGTTTTGTATCATAATAAATCAACTTCAAATAAGATTAAAATCCATCAAAGGATGTTGACATAGATGAAATCAAAACTATTTGAGAGAAATATCTCTTTTTCTGAAATCATTTAAAATTCATATTATTATAAAATAAAACATTTACTTTGAAAATATACTTATAAGCTATTAGGGGAATTTTAAAAGATTTTATAACAGCGGAAAATAGCCGCACCCACCATATAAGTTAAAAAAAGACATTATTACCTTAATTCTGTCGAAAAGGTTAAAAAGGACCTTGTTTGTAAAAATGACGGAAAGATTCCTTTATAAACATCTTATAAAAAGTAAAAAAGGGTATAAATGGTGTTAAAACGTAGTCTATAAAATATTAAGAATCATTTTAAATACATTTTTAAGAAGCATAGATGTGGATGATAAAGAGGTCCCAGTAGATAATTACATATAAACAACCTCGGATAATGAAGAGATTGTGAAATAAACCCCTACCTTGTACTTTTCCTTGGTTGAGGGTAGTTTAACCTCCTATATAATGGTGAAATAATTGTTATTAAATTATACAAGAATCATATACATTAATATGAAATCATATATGATCTTTTGACATTGATTTGTTAATAATATCTTAGTATTATCATCGTTTCGGGTGTTAACTTACTCGTTTTCTTTTATATATTTTGTTACATAAGCCGTGATTGTTATGGATAGGTTGTATCTTATTCACATATAGAATTATATCAAGTCCTTAAACATTATTTTTAATCATCAAATGAGAATTATAATTGCGTGGATGAGATGGGGAATAAATCTCATCGCGTTTGTGGAGACGGTTGTCCGTACGTACGCACGAGCGACAATATCATTATTTTGATATTAAAATAATATATAATTGGATGTTATATCATATATAAATAATAATTATAATTTTATATTTATTATTTACATCAATTAAATATCATTATCATACCCATCGAAATAATAATGTTTTTGAATAATAATTACACCAAGACTTGAAGACGGTAAGTCGTACGTACACACATATGGTGGCATGTCATTCAAAAGATGGATAGAATAATGAATATGGTTGTACCATAATTATAATAACATCATAGTATATATAATATACTGGATTTATTATTTTATAATGGTAAAAACAAAGAAAGAAGAAGTTGAAGAAGAAAGGAACTTGAAAGAGGGTAGTGAAAACTTTACCTCTTCTTCGGGTTCTTCCTTTTGATTTGATCAAAAGGGCTCCTTAGGATGTCTTTCTAGTCAAACTAAGGCCCCTAGGTTGAATTTAGGGAAGTTGAGAGAATATTTGGGCAGGTTTTGGCCGAACCAAAAGGCTTTGAAGGAGTGAAGAATTGGTTATAAGTGGTGTCCTTTTATAAGGGGGAGGAGGGGCTCTTTAGGAACAACTTAAAGTATTATTTTATAATAAATTCATATTCTTTTAATAATAGCTCCAAAGTGTATTATTAAAAGTATAAGGTGGTTATGGGTCTAAATAATTACAACCAATAGATTTTAGACAGGTTTGGGTCACTATATTAACCTTATATTTTAGTTTTAACTCTTAGTTAATTAGTTTGACATTTACCATGTCACTTTGTATTTTTATATTATATAGTTAATAAAATAGTATATACATCCAAGATACCCCAAAGTGGTCCATTAACGATACACCTATCATTATATAAGTTTTTTGGCCGAACCTTAGATTTTTAGGAATATAATATCAATTAATAGTATAATATTTGTTTTAAAAGCACATTTTTGTCAATTTTGACACTATTCAATAATTGATTTTTGTTAAAGTCTTAAAAACTTTATTAATTAGAATAAAATTTATTTAATAAATCCTAAAGTGTAATATTAACCAATAAAATTCGTTTATGGCATCAAAACATTCAAATTATATTTAATTTAACTTTTATAATACCAATTATTTGATTCTTTCATTAATAAGGAAAATACTGCATCATTATTGTGTCAAAAATAAATTTAAATATTAAATGTATAAAAATTATAAATAAAATACCATTATGTAGGAAATATTTTTAAATTTCTAATGAATATTTTTAGTTGAAAATATAACCTGTATAACCCTATGTAAAAATTGTTTTTCTAAAAGATATATGCTTATGTCATTTTTGTATTTACTTTAACTTAATTAATATAAAGTGTCCTTATCACCTACAAGTGGCTCCATGAGGTCCCAAAATCAACCCAAAGATGCCCATGGTCATACATGTATCGTAAAATAAGGTTAGGATACGTTTTAGGTTAATTTAGTATTTTTATAATATTATTTTTTACCCTTATTTACTGGATTTACCCTTTAACCATGGTAAATAAAATATTTACTGAAATAATTATTCAAAATGTCTAAAAATAAAAGTAACCTATTTATACAATTTGGACCTCCTGATTCTAAATATTTAATCCATTTCTCTAAATTCAAAAACACATAAGTGGAAGAAATTAATTTAAAATTAATTCTCGTTGTCGAAACAAAAAGCGTGTTTTTAACAAATAATAACTATCAAAAGAATGACACTTTCTTATGTCCATTTATAATATGAAATAAAGTCCAATGACCAAAATTTGATTAAATGGTAAAATTATAATCTAATTATACTTTAAAATCACTCAAATTCATAATTTATCACAATTAATTATTTCGAATAAAAAGTTTTTTTCATTAAAATTTAGTAATTTTCACTATTCATCAAAATATGAAACTTATCAGAAAAGTACCAAAATTTCAGCCTAAACTAATTTAGATATTCCTTATCCAAAAATTTGGTCTATTTTAAAAAATTCAAAACATAAAAGTTTCATTTATTAATTTAAAATTAATTCCCGCTATTAAAACCAAAAGGCCTATTTTTAGGAAATGATAACTATCAAAAGTTTGACAATTGATTATGTCCAATTTCAAAGAAAAATAACTTACAATGACCATCATTGAATTAAATGGTAAAAATATAATCTATTTATACTTACATACTATTAAAATTTATAATTTAACAATATAAATTATTTTTATTTTAAGAGTTGTTTTCAGTTAAAATATAGTATTTTTCACTATTCACCCAAATATGAATGTTATCAGAAAAACATCAAAACATTATTGAAAATAAATTCTTATGTCCCGATTCTAAAGAAGAATTTTATTTTTTCAAATTGATTATATAAAAGTTTCAAATATTGTGTTTAAAAAGGCTTCTCCATTAAAAGGCGGTAAAATTGCATTTTTTGAAAAATACTTCTTTTATCTGAAAAAAATGTATTCGTTCTTAAATTATGTCTAAGAAACTCATAATATGGATTCTATAATTATAAGGATTATATAAAGTTTAAAATTCAGTTAATATTATTCATAACAGTTTTTGAACGGCTTGTTTGGTAAGTCATGGTGCTCTAGAACTCGGTGTTGCATGTAGTGAAAGTTATTGAATTACTTTGAAGAAATAATGCACTATGAAATCGTGTGGTGTTACACAAATGGCTTTGTAGGTTTGAAATTAAGATAAGGGGAAGTACCAGTTTATAAGAGAGATGAGGGTCACTTTAGGAAAAGCTTGAAATATTATTTTATAATAAAATCATTTTCGGTTTCTAATGGCTCCAAAATGGTTTATTTAGGGGTTAAGGTGGGGATGGGTAGAAAACCTCTCAAAAAATAGATTTTAGACAGGTTTAGGTCACAATATAAACCTTATCTTTTATATTTAACTCTTAGTTAAATAGTTTGACATTTTCCATGTCTCTTTGTATTTTTATAGTATATGGTTAAAAATTTACTATAAACTTCCAAGCGAACCCCAAGTGGATCATTATTAATATATATAACCTTATTTAATTCCTTTGGCCAAACCTAATATTTTTAGGAATATTATATCAATTAATAATATAGTATTTGTTTTAAAAACTCAATTAAGTCAATTTTGACACTATTTAGTATTTGGTTTTTGTGAAAATCATAACAACATGATTGCTTCGAAAAAAAATATTTTATCAACACTAACATGACATATTAACCTATAAAATTATTTTAATTCATAAAATGTCTCAAATAAAATTTATTTGGATATTTATAATATCAATTATTTTAATCTTTCATTAATAAGGTTATTACTGCATCATCATTGTTTCATAAATAAATTAAATTATTTAATGTCTAAAAATTATAAATAAAAAACCATTATGTAGGGAATATTTTTCTCTTTATAATGAATTTTTATAGTCAAATTTATATTGTGGGTAACTCTATATTAAAAATCATTTAGTTATTAAACTTTGAATTTAACTCTTTTAACTCTTCTTTAAATAAAATAATAATAAATGTCCTAATCTAATCCAAGTGGACCAAAGGGGATCATATTTTATTCCTAAGGTTTTTTTGGTCGAATTAAACTTATCCAATAGAATTAGGACATCTGTTAGGGTAATTATGATATCATTTTTACCCTTATTTACCCTATTTATTTTTAACTGTGGTAAATAAAATTCAAAAGTTACTATTCACCAAAAATTATTTTCTTCTTATTGAACCACATTTTACTTACTGATATCAAATGTGTCTCTCAAATTTTTTAAATTCAACTCAGATAATCAGTAAAATTAAATTTTATGCAAATTTGCAAATGCTCCTAGGAGGTGGGTAAAAGACGGTAAAAAGTTTAATAAAATTCGTATATATCTAAACTTATTATAAAATGACTGCAATGAATTACATTGAACTTATATAGGTATTATATATTTATTTTTACCTAAAATAAATTTAAATAAAATAAATAATTATTTAAAATAAACAAATCGGTTTTAACCAATAACGCAGTGTTATTCACAATTCATAAAAAATTTAAAGTTTTCAGAAAAATACCATGAATTCAACCTAAGTTAATTTTGATATTACAAATTCAAAAATGAAGTCCATTTTGAAAAATAAAATTATAAAATTTCAAAAAGTGGGTATTACTATTCATAACAGCTAGTTTGATTGGTCTGGATGTGTTATAATCTCAAAGTTGCGTACAATGCAAGTAATTGCATTATTCAAAGTGAAACGTACTGTGGAAGCTTGGGGTGTTACAAAAACAAAATGAAATTTAAAAGGAATTTGAAAGAAAATACAGAGATAAATTACATCTTGAATTCTCCTCTTGAGATCCTCCTCAAAGCACCTAGGATTGTTATTTAGATGATACCAAGAGATCCTAGATGTATGGGAGTGACTTGGGAAGAGAATTGGGCAGAATTTGGACAAGGCTTAAATCTTGAGAGGCGTGAGTAAATGAGGTTGTGAGAGGTGGTATTAATAGTGGAGGGGAGGGCTGTTTTCTCAATATTTAACTCAATAGTTTATTAATTTCCCTCAAGACAAGAAATAGTGATGATTTCATGACTAAATACATTAAATATGATAGGTGAGATCGAACCAATGGCTATTTACATCATACATGACTCAAGAATGATGCAAAAATTCATTTATTTAGCATATTTCGTAAATTATAAAATTTCTCTATTTACCGAAATTATAGTATTTTAGTAAAATACCAAAAATTAACCTTAACCATTTTTCAATTTCTAGAATTCATAAATGGACTCTATTTTATCAAAATAATTTCATATATATGTGAAATTTAATTTCTAAATATAATCATCATTTACTTGGAAAATAAAAATTTTAAAATTATAACTAATTTCATAACACTTTAAAAAATTACTTGAGGTCTCATAAAATTATCATAAAATCATGGGAAAATAATATATTTATTTACGAATACATTTTATGAAAAATAGTTTTATTTTAAATAAATTTATTAATTAAAACATTATAATTAAATATTTATTAATTAAAAAAAATACCAACACTTAATTATTAATTTTTGAAATATTCCCTCTCATTTATAGGGTACATAAATTTTATTTATAATTCCATGGGTGAGGTTACTATTTATTTGGCCAGTTTACTATTCATAAGGGTCAAATTACTATACATAAGGGTATGTTGCCATTCACCAAAAACTATGTTTTTCCTATCGGACTCTAAACAACTTACTGATCGCAACCGTGTATGTCAGATTTTTGAAATTCGAATCATAGAAGTGGAAAAATTGTGTTTAAATATCACATAGAACTTTTTAGTTCATTTAAGAAATATGTGGAATTTTGTTTCCTAATGTGATTCCACTATATGAAATTAATATTATAAGGGAGAAATTTAATTAATAAAAGTTTTGGTCATCACATTCTCCCCCCCCCCCTTTAAAATTTCACCCTCAAATTTTTTTTACATAAACAGGTGAGGGTACTTTTCCTTCATCGCATCCTTCCACTCCAAATTTTTTTATTCAAACTTATAGTTCCTCCATAACACTTTGAAAAGGTATGTTTTATTGTTTCATAGAACCTTATCTCTCCAATACAGAATCTTTATTGGATTCTTCTTATAAGAGAGATCATTTTACAGTTGTAACACCTCTGAGTTCAATACATGTGAAGGATTCGGAATGTACATCCTCATGAGTGATGCATTAAATATGTCATGAAATTGATCCATATTTAGTGGAATTTCTAGCCGATAGGCCACAAATCCTATGCATTTAAGGATCTCAAAAGGCTGAATATACCTTGGGCTTAGTTTTCTTTTCTTTCCAAGCTGCATGACTCTCTCACATGGTGATATTCAAAGGAAGAATTTATCTCCGATGTCGAACTCTAAATCCCTTCGACGTTTGTCAACATAGATCTTTTATCGACTCTGAGAAAATTTGATATGTTGATGGATGACTTGAACATTTTATGTCATCTCTTGTTTAATATCCGGTCAAGTAGATTTATTTCTCTAACTTCATCCCAATTGGTTGGAGTTCTACGTTGTTTTTCATAAAAAGATTCATATGGGTCCCTCTGAACACTCAAGTATAATTTATTGTTGTATGAGAAATCACCCAATGGGATATGTTGATCCCATGAACCATTGAATTATAACGTTCAAACTCTAAGCATATCATTGAGCATATGAATAGTCCTATCATATTTTCCATGAACCATTGAATTATAACGTTCAATTTAGTACTCAAGTCATGTTTAAGACTCCTTCAGAATTTAGACGTGAACCTTGGATCACAATAAGATAAAATCAATAGTGGAACCCCATGCAGTGCCACCACTTCCTTCGCATGTATATTTTTATGTTTTTAAAGTGAGATATCTTCCAAAATATGATAAAGTGGGAAGAATTGGTGAGTTGGTCCACCGCAACCCATATCACATTATTTCTTATAGAAGTCTTCGATAGACCCAAGAGAAAGTCCATAGTGACATTATCCCTTTTCCACATGGGTATAGGAAATGATTGCATCATCCCTTTGGACTTATGTCACTCTTCATTAACATGCTAACATATCAAGCACCTTGAGATATACTCAGTAACCTCCTTCTTCATGTTGTTCAACCAAAAGTGTTCTTGAGGATCCCGATACAACTTGGTGCTACTATGATGGATAGAGAAAGCTGAGCTATGTGCATTATCAACTTGTTGTTTCTTTATCCCCAGTGATGAAGGCACAAAAATCTGAATTCCAAACCAAATTACACCAGAATATTCAATATGGAACTATTGTATCTTCCCTTCCTTTACTACATTCACCTTCTCTTGTAACTCCAGATCATCACTTTGTGCCTCCTTAATCTTCTCTAGGATAGATGGTTGGGAAATAATTTGGTAAACGTAGGATGCATTCCCTGCTGTTATTATTTACAAAACCATCCTTTTCATATCCATGAATACATAGCCTTTCTATATCCACAACATAGATATAGTAATAGGTTTTTTTTTCTAAGAGCATCAGTTACCTTATTAATCTTGCTAGGATGATATTGAATAGTTCAATTATGGTCTATGATTAGCTATAATCATCTTGTTTGATTCATGTTGATCTCATTTTGTGTTAATATATACTTTAGTCTCTTGTGATTGGAATATATGTCACAATTCTCACTATAGAGGTACTACTGCCAGATTTTCAAGGAAAAAATCATAGCTTCTAGCTCCAAATCATGCATCAGGTAGTTCTGCTCATGGATCTTCAACTGTTATGGGGCATACTCTATCACATTATCAATTTTTAGAAGTACACAACCAAATACTTTCTTGGAAGAATCACTTTATATCACAAAAACTTCTCCACCTTTCGGTAATGTGGGTACATGTTTATTGATCCACCTTATCTTTATCTCATTCAAGATTTCCTCACATACTTCTGTCCGGATATATTTCAACCCTTTCCTTGTTAACATAGTTATCAGGATTTAAAATCATGAGAAATTTTTTTACAAAATTTTGATAGTACCCAGCAACCAAAAAAACTACAAATTTATGTGACACTAAAGGGTCTAGGAATTCCTCAATTAGCATGGTTTTTGAAGGGTCCATTTAAATTTCCTCACTTGTGATAACATGTCCCAATAAATTGAATTGCATCATCCAAAATTCACACTTTTTGAACATGGTGTACAACTTATCCTTTCTCAAAGTCCCCAACATAGGCCATAGATGTTTTTCATGATCCTTCTTTCTCTTGGAGTAGATGAGAATATCATCTATAAACACTATCACAATTTTTCAAGGTAATTTCTAAGGACTCTATTCATCAAGTCCAGGAAGATTTTAGGGGAATTATTAAGTCCGAAGAACACCACCAGAAACTCATTTTTTCCATACCTTGTATGGAAGGCAATCTTCTGAATATCTTCTTTCTTCACATTTAGCTAGTGATATCCAAAATAAAGACCCACATTTGAGAAGTACTATGCACATTGTAGTTGATCGAATAAGTTTTCAATCATTGGGAAATGATAAATTTTCTTTATGGTGATCCTGTTGAGATCTCGATAATCAATACACAACCTCATTGATCCACCCTTCTTCTTTACAAGAGCACTGGTGCACCCCAAGGTAATGCACTAGGGAATATGAACTATTTTCCAAAAAGCTCTTTCTGCTTATTATTTTACTCCTTCATTTCGATAAGAACCATCATTTAGGTACACTTTAATATAGGAGTAGCTCCGGGTATAAGTTATATTGAGAACTCTACCTCGTGATCTCAGCGAAGTCTGAGTAACTCTTCAAGAAATATGTCAATGTGTTCTCTCACGATGGTCATTTCCCCAAGGTGGATAACTTCCTTTAAATCAACCATTTGAGAAAGGTATTCCTCTTCACATGGAATAAACACCAGTTCCATTGAAGGATTTTTCAAATTATATTCATGATCTTCCCTACATTTATAGAGGATCCTGGGATGGTTCATAATATGAAAAGATATTAACTTTTTCTAAAAGTCGATGTGTGCTCTATATAATAAGAGAAAATCCATTCCCATTATACCATCAAATTTCACAAAAGGAAGTATCACAGGATTAACTGGAATAATCTTCCCATATACACAAATAGAAGAAGAGTCCAACACTTGGGTTGCAATGATTTTACCACTTGGTGTTTTTATAGATATCTCTACTTCAAGGTTTCGGTGGTCATTGCGGCATAAAAAACTCTACAACAAGTTTCTCCATATTAGGTGAAGGAGGATATTCTGAATTATTCAGGTTATTATTCATAACCAGAGACAACTGGGTAAGAATCTCTATGAAGTTTTGAACTCTTCCCCCAAAATCATTGGGGATGTCATTTGGGCAATCACAGCATTGTCCCTTGCACGGGTTGTTGGCCTCATTTCTTCTAGTTCCCACCATTTTCTAAAACAGAAAAGGTTAGAAGAAAACATAACTCAATAAGTCATGAATAAATAATTTATTCCTTTGTGAAATTAATACTAAATAATTTCTTATGGTATCCCTATTTTTAGAAAAGTTTCTTATTTTCTTACAAATACTTAGTCTCATACTAGGGTTTTTCACTAAGGTTCTTCAATCCAAATTCTCAAATTAACTAATATATGCCTTTGATACCAACTATAGAAACCCTACTTTCCTTACATCACATTTACATCATTTTAATTATAAAAACATAAAAACATCACACCACAAGGATCCAATGGTTTAGTGTCTTGGGAAAACTAGGATCACACAAAACTTTTAAAACATAAAACATAGGCATTTTTTTAATTTCTTCTTCTCTAGCTTCTTATTGGCCACTGATTTCTCCTTAGTACCTATAATCATCTGAGGATATACATCAAAATGGGGTGAAATAAAATCCCAGAAATAAGATATATAAGAACATAAAATAATATAACATGGGGTGATTATAAACATTAGCATCATAACATAGGTGTAGGATCATAATAATGAGTGTAATCATTAGCAGAATACTTGAAATGTAAAAATGTATAAAAATGAAATATTATGTCTTAGTGGTCAACTACCACACATAGTTGTGAACAAATATATAATCATTTTCACATATATATCACTTTACTCATGATGTTCTTCACATTATCCAATGCACAGGAGCGTTATAAAATTCTGGGTGCACCCATCACATCATAACATTTAAATTATCATGAATGAAATATAGAACATATATCAATCATGAACATAAAAAACCATGTAAAGGAATGTGTTTTATCTCATAATCATACATTCATGAACTTTGGGTTCCCAAATGGAAGGGGGAATAACATACTTGATATAAGAATCATCAACCTTGAGTGATAAGTAAAAGGTCTATTTTGAAAGAAGAGTTATATTGGAAAAAATTATGTTTGATATGAACTATAATAGGAAACATGTATATCCCTAAAAAGATAATTTAACTATGAATAAATTATTTTTAAGGAATAACAATATGGAAAATGGATTGAAAGGGGAAAACCCAAAGAAAGAAAGTTGGGTTTGAGAATTCCCCTTTCCATTTTTTCGAATGATTTATTCACTTAAATGTACTATATAATCACATTATATTAACTTATTAACAATTATAGAATGTTTTATACAATTAATTGATTCATTGTGGATTTATTAAGTTATTTTATGGGACTTTTGTTGAGCTATAAATGTGGTACCCTTGGAGGATTACCTTTCCCTTTTCCCAAAACCTCACGACTTTCATCCACAGTGATATATAACGGATAAATTTACCTCATACATTAAACTATATATCTCATCAAAGATTATCTGCATAGAATTTCTATCGAAATTTTATTTAGTACATATGACACTAAATAATTTGAACCTTCTCTATCATATCTTTGATAAGATCATGTCCCATCAGCTTTCTCACTCCAAATTTATCTTAGCTTATTGGATTCTGACACCTCTTCCCATATAGATAATCATAAGGTGTCATTTGGATACTATAATGGAAATTGTGGTCATATGAGAACTCCACTACGGGAAGGGGATGATCCCAACATCCTTGTAAATCCATTAAACATGGTCTTATCATAGTATCTAGGATTTGAATGGTTCACTAAGACTGACCATACTTCTTATGGTGCTAAGAAATACTGAAACCCATTTTCATATCCATCATTTACTGACGTCTTCTCAAGAAACACAAGATAATCCTTAAATCTCAATCAGATATAATAGATATTGTAACTCTATGCAGTATTACCACATCCCTTATATACATACTGTCAATTTTGTTAAGTGATAAATATTCCTTTAATAAAAATGAAATTCACTGACTTGGTAAGGTGATCGACTACCACCCATATGGTTTTATTTCCTTTAGGGGTCCTAGGGAGTCCTAAAAAAATCAATCACTGTGTTTTCCCATTTCCATACTGGTATAGGGAATGGTTTCATTATAACCTTATACTGTTTTTTGTTCATCCTTGACTTCTTGGCATACTAATCATCATGATTCAAACTCTTCAATTAATATATTCATGTTATCTCACCAAAAGTTTTACTTAAATTTTTTATACAAGTTAGTTATTCCTTGATGAATATAGAAGGATGATCTATGTTCATCATACACAAGTTACTTATTCAGTTATGGTTTTTATGGTATAATATCTAGCTTCCAATACTTATAAATCCATATTTATAAAATTATAAATTTTTTATATTTTCTACCCTTGACTGTAGCACCTCATCATCCTTCTAATACTCCTTAATCCTATCAGGAATAGATATTTGAGAATTAATTGGATAATGGTTGTATAAAATTCCTCTTATTATTCACATGTATTTTCTTTCTATATCCAAGAATATTGGATCCCATTCAATTCTCATCATGTATAGGGTTGCAGGATCCTTTTTACTTAGAGTATCTTCCACTTTCTTCACCTTCCCAAAATGGTACTACTTTGAAAATCATAACAGTTGATTATCTATAACCACCTTCATTGGTTCATATTGTTCTCCTTTTGTATGAATATATAATTTTGGATTTTATGATCCATGTATATTTCACATGTCTCTTCATAGAGATAATATCACCAAATCTTCAGTGAAAACATCAATACAACCAATTCTAGATCATATTTTGGGTAGTTATGTTCATGGATATTTAATTTGTGGGAGGAATATGATATCAATTTTTCATCATTTATGGGTACACAACACAATCCTTTTTTGGATGAATTATTTTAGATCACAAATTCTTCCTCACTAGTGGGTAATGTGAGAACAAGTGGAGTTATTATCCTTATCTCCATATCTATAAATCTTTATTTCAATTAAGAATACCTAATAAACTTCACACCCTTCTGATTTTTCTTCATTAGTGGGATTTAAAATCATGATATGTTCCTAAAAAAATTGATGATTATACCCATTTAATCCAAGGAAACTATTGATTTCTAGAAAAGAGGTAAGTATGGATCATCCATCAATTGCCGCTATTTTTAAAGGATCCATAGATATCCCTTTATAGTGATAACATTCCCCAATAATGTTACTTTATCCATAAAATACTCATATTCAATGAACTTTTCATACATATTTTCTTTTTACAATGTCTTTAATACAACATCCAAATTCTCTTCACACTCCTTTCTTTTGGAGTAGATAATAATATTATCCATAAGGACTACCAAAAATGTCAAGATAATACCTAAATAATATATTCATTAAGTTCATGAAGATTACTATATAAATAGTAAGTCCAAATGGAATCAATATGAACTCATTGTTTATGTACCTTATAGAGAAATCATTCTTCTGGATATCCACCTTATTCACCACTACTTGATAATATCTTGACCAAAAATCCACCTTAGATTAGTATTGGGATTCACATATCTGATCAAACAAGACATCCATATTTTTAAAAGTACACTTGTTCTTTATTGTGATTTTTTTGAGTTTATAATAATAAATGCATTGGCATGTTGACTCATCCTTCTTCTAGAAGAAGGGTACTGGTGCACCCCATGGTAAAGAACATGGTCTTATAACTCCTCTACATATATTATTCAATGTTTTCTTATTTATCTACTTAATTTTAGAAGTGATAAATCTATATGAAGTATTGGATATTGGATAAGCTCTAGGTCTAAACTCAATCGATAACTCAACCTCTAATATGAGAAGAGGACCATGAAATTATTTTGGAAACACATTGGATAATTATATTAGAATGGGAATATTACAAAGGATGATCTTATCCTTATTCTCAATCATTTGATATTGATACACTTTATCATAAGAAAATATTACCAATTCTAAAGACAACGATACCAAGGGAGATCCATCTTTCTCCTTGCACATTTATAAAATCATTGGGTAATTTTTGATATGGAGTTTGATTTCATTCTCTTGGAAATTTATGCTGGATCTATATATAGAAATCCAATCCATATCCAGAATATTATATAATTCCAAAAAAGGGAGTATCATAAGGTTTTCTAAAATTTTAGCCTATAAGTATGGATAAGGGTTGGGGAATATACTTGGGATGAAATAATTACCTCATTTTCTATTTTTTCGCATAGAACAACTTCCCTGTTTTGTGGTGGTGCTTGAATAGTTTCACTAAACATGTGTGATAAGAATAAATGAATAGAACTATAGTCACATAGGACATTTGAAGTTCAAGAACGGATGATAATTCCATATTTCACTACTTTATAACAGTATTAATCACTTAATTCATCCAAAATATACATACGTATGTTAATTTTCAGACAATTAAACACATAAAATTGAAACTGTGAACATTTAAGGGATAACTCATCAAAGAAATACATTCATTGACCTATGAATTTCAAGGTTTCAATCTAAGTTATCCTTGGTCTCCTTTCTAACATAAACTATTTTCGACATTTTTTATCCCTTCACAATGGAAAATAAATATATTGTAAGTTTAACAAATCATAACCATTGGGAGTAAAAAACTAGGCGATAAGAAAGGAAAATTTGTCATTCACCTTGTGATAATTGATTCAATGCCAAATGCAGTATTTTTGGGATTATTACCCTAAGTTAAAAAATTTCCAAAACCATATCCACTTGTAGTATCTAGGAAGGATTTATTAAATTAGAAACCACATAATCTATACATTAACAAAATTTAGGGATGTTTTCTTAGGTTTAGTTTTATACTTAATGATTTAACATGTGTTTTATAATCCTGGTGCTTAAAAATAACTCGACTTTAATTTGATACCAATTATGATAATCCATATGATTAATGAACTTTAATTAATGATTTATTACATAAATATGCACTTAATAACACCCTATAAGTTCATGAGTCCTAGTTTCCTTTAGTAATTACGTACATAACGTAATAAATTTCAACAGAAATACAATTACATTATTCAAAACTATATTAACATGATCTTAAAGACTCATTTCCATTCAAATACTCCGTGGGATAACTTATAGATGTACATAAGAATGGGGTGACTTATAAAGCCCTATAAAGAAATAATAAAAGAGTAACATTATGAAAGTAATACATGTGATTCAATAGACTTATCAAGGTAACGTAACAAGGGTCAGAATCAAAAAAATTAACATCAAATCATGACAGAAAATCATAAAATAAAAGAAACATGGGAATGTGGAAACAACATAAAACATGAAATCATAAGCCCAATTCAAGTATAACCACTAATAAATCAGAAAATAATGTTCTTATCATAACCATTAAATCACCATACATGGTATACAATGAGATAAAAACATTTCCTAATGCATTATAGGGAAATATAATTCTGGTCTCACTCATCAATTTCATATCATGTACATGCATAAGTGTGCCACATTGATCATACAACATAAGGATGTATTTCATCAATTTTAATCCCATGAATAAGTAGTGTGGATTAAATAAATGTACATCCCCAATCAATTAAACATAGTTATATCTATGTGAATACCCTTGAGTGGAAATGGGGATTGGTATTCATTACATAGATTTTTGGCATTGAAAAATACTGGATAATTTCTACAGCATAACAGGGGTACATAAAGATTAATGAAATGGTTTAATGAGAGTGAAGGGGTTCAATAATCAGTTTAGTATTGAAAGACCTATTTTTAAAAACATATCCCAACATGAATAATTGAAAATAAAAAGGTATAATATAATGAACGTTCTTGAATAATGGTGATAAAGAGAAGATCCCTTACCTTGGGAGGGAGCTTCTAAAATCTTGGGAGGTTTATATTAAGAGCTCGGGTTTCCTTCGGAGGGATTTAGAGAGGTGAGGTAAGATTAAATTCACACTCTAATGGTTTTTAGTGAAGAGTAATTTGATTTTTGGTGGGTTTTATAGAAAAATAGAGGAAAATTCATTATTAATTTCTAAAATTATGTTTTAGACTCTATATGATAAATCAATCCAAACGAAAAATCATCTCCTAGTTTCTTCCCATGGTTTATTCGAAATATGAGAGTATTTCGTTATTTTTTATGGATAATAACCTAAATTCCTAATATAATACCCTTGTGATTTGAATAATGGTTCTGGAATTAACGAAAGCGTTTGAAGGAGGGTGATATATTAAAATTTCTTTTTAACAATCATTTCCCAGAACAAAGAGTGAGGATCTTGAATGTCTAATTTATAATTAATTTATTTAATATTTTAAGAAATAAATAATTGGGATTAGTAAATTTATTCATTGGTGAATGTTGATCATTCAAAAAGACCCTATCAGGTTACCTTCACATCACTATAAGGATCAAATGATAGAATCCCTCTAGTAATGATCCACATGTGCTCCTATGATCTCCTAGAAACACCACTCGATATCCGGGTTCTAGCATGGTGGGTCAAATGTTTTGTGTTTTTTTTTTGTTCATTCTTAAGTCTTTAAGAAATAACCATTGCACTTTTTGCCTTTAGATAGAGATATTATACTTTAAGTAACTAAGGCCTTGAAAAATAACCAATTATAAAACCTAAATATTACCTAAGGGTAAGGTGTGTCAAGGTGATAGATTCATGGGGCGGCTCAAATAACATCGCTCAAGTGATAATTTTCACTAACTTGAACTTCTCCCAAATGAGATTTTGTTCAATATAAACTTGTTGAATCTTGACTTGGTCTTAGTCAAGAGGGAAGATCAGTGATGCTACCTCCCTACCAATCTTTGAAAAAATGGGCTTCATACGACATGACTCTACTGGTTGAGTCCATCGTTTCTCCTTTCTTCATTAATTATCCTTTGTAATTTAAACTTATAAAATATAATTATAATGTAAAATTTTTTATCAAGAGTATTGTTTCCAATGATCGTACAAACCAATGGTCATAATTGAACAATGGTTGAAACCCGATGGTTACATTTCAAATTATACTCCCTTCATTATTAATAAGATATATTTATTTAGTAAAAAATAATTTAACACAAATTTTATCAGGAAACAAATATCATTCAAAAATTCTTGGTCGTTACACTCTTCCCCCCTTTATTAATTCCATCCCCAAAATTTCAACTCATCACCTGACTTGAGAAAACGTTTGGGTATTTATGTCTCATTGTCTTCTATGGTTTCAATGTCACTTATAAATATTTATGGTTATTTCATAACATTTTGACGATGTGGGTAATCCAATTTCATATAAACTTGTCTCTATATTCCAAGATCTCCACTGACTTCTCCTCATAAGATAGTCTATATTCTAGTTGTACAACTTTTAGATTTAGTACCTATGAAGGGTTAGGTATGTATTTAATCAAGAGAGATAGGAGGAATATATCATTAAATTAATCTATATTTGGAAGAAGTGAAAGCAAATATCCCACTACTTATAATGGATCAAGGATTTCATAAGGGCTAATGTACTTGGGGATAATCTTCCCTTTCATCCCAAACTGCATGAATCTCTTCCAAGGTTATATTCAAAGAAACACTTTGTTGCCAACACCGAACACCAAGTCACTTCGATGGTTTTCATCATACCTCTGATACTAACTTTGGGAAGCCTTTATGATTTTTTGTATGGAATAAACCCCTATGTCTTCTCTAGCACAAGATCGGGCCCAAGAAGCTATCTCTCGCCAACTTCATCTCAATAAGTTGGAGTTCTTCATCACTCCCCATATAGAGCTTCATAAAATTCCATTTTAATACTTGAATATAAATAAATTATTGTATGATAACCCAACTAATGAGATATATTGATCCCGTCCACCTTTAAATTAGGTTGAGCATGTTCTTAGCATGTCATAAAGTGTTTGAATAGTCCTTTAAGACTGACTATCTGTTTGGGGGTGATTGGTCATACTAAAATTTCATTCGATACTTAGATCATGTTGAATACTTCTCTGGATCTTTTATGTGAATCTTATATCATAATAAAAATGATATAAAGTTTCACTCCATGAAACCTCACCACTTCCTTTATGTAAATATTGGAAATTATGTGAAGAGATAAGTCTTGCCGGATAGAGATAATATGGGAATTATCGATGAGATGGTCCATTATAACCCATATCACATTATTTCCTTTCAATTTTATTGGGAGAACAGTGACAAAGCCCATAGTGATATTTTTCTACTTCCATGTTGGAATGGGTAGTGGTTGCAATACCCCCCTTTAAGAATTTTTCACTATCCCTTCACTTGTTGAAGGACTAGGTAGCTTGTACTGTAGTCAGAAATCTGCCGTTTCCTGTTATCCCACTAATAATGATCACGAAGTTACCAATACATTTTAGTTCAACCATGATGTATAGAGAATGTATATCTATGAGCTGCATCCATCATTGCCTTATTTATTTCCGAAATATATGGAACACATAACCATGTACGAGATTTTCTTACACCTTCTTGATCGAAATTTAACTGAGGAAACTTCCCACAAATTTTTTTCCTTCTAATTTATCTCTAGTAATTCCTTCTCCATTTTCATTCACATTGAACAGGGAAAGTATTTTTTTAAAAGGTTCCCATGAACTCTTCTTAGTCCATAGCTTTAATCTCCCTTATTGGATTTGCGTTTTTAATTAGATTCCACCACTGATTATATTCTATCTCTTAGTGGTGAATAGCTAGGATGACATTCTCTTGTTCTACACAACATAGTATAGAAAAGATATTTTCAATAGATCTTATCCATTGCTCCACAATCAATGGTTCAGTGGATCCACTAAAAGAAGGTGGTCATTTTCACATAAAGGAATCAATAGAATTTTTTTCCTTTCAAGGTGAATCTGGTATCTCAGTTTGCTTCACATTATTTTTAATAACTCAAGTTAGTTGATTCATCATTCTCATGATGTTTTCCATTCCAGCTCCCATTGGAGGGTTGTTGGCACATGGTCCACTTCGCTTAGCATTTAAATGGTTCCTCATATCTCCCTAAATTTTATAAAATAACAAAACCTTAGTGAGAAATGTTTTTATTTTAATAATATTTTAATTTCTAAAGGAATTTTATATCTTAAAACATCATGATTAGATATGTTATTCTTTAACAACAAATAAATTTTCTATAAATCCTTCAAAATAGTTTATAAAAATATTTTGATTAACCAAACATATCCCCCAGGAGTGTCAAAAAATGAGTGAATAAAGGCCAATATTTATGGACAAGTTTCCATTTTATTCTATCATAAAGTCGTGTTATTAGTTTTTAAATTTAGATACATCTATTCCATATCCATATCCACTTGTTTGTATCCTGATAGAGATTTATTTTCTCGAAAACCTCTTACATAGTAGGTTTATTTAAAAAAATTAAATCCTTAATTTAAAAAGTAACCAAACTATCCTTTGATACCAACTATGGCATCCCACCATTTTGTTTCATAAAATTTTCATTTACATGGTACAAAGAAGAAATCATTAAAAGTTTAGTTTTTTAGAGAAATGGTACATAATATAAGAAAACAAAAAATATTGTTATAATACACTTGAAAGGATTATTCAAATTTTCATACTAAGAACATTTAAAAAATATCATAACTTGGGTAGATATATCTAAGGAAAGGGTGAGCATAAGTCCTATAAAGTGAAATCATGGGAAGTCGTATACATGTGATCTTGAGAAATATCAATAAGAACTTTAGGATTATCATAAAGGAATAATAAAGAGTTGTATATTAATAATAATAATATGAATAATAACATTTAAACATGTGTATAACATTTAAATCATACATTCATAAGCATATCACCAAGGTTTTTCACTAAGGTGTCGTGAATATTACTAAGGTTATTCACCTAGGTATCGTAAAACATGTCATCTATAAAGATCAAATTCTTTACCCAATGAATTGGAGTACTATTAGGTAACATATTATCATGTATTAATTAATTTTTTACACATAGATAATTATAAAATTTTTATTTAATAACCGATAGAGATTGAATGAAATGTGTTTCATATAAAATGATGGCGTTTTTTTAAAAGTGTTTAAAGACAAGATCTTTATGTCATATATAACCCAAGAAAATAGAATTAATGTTTTATTTATATTAATACAAAAATAAAATAAATAATGTTTAATATTGTTGAATACACCGGAAAAAAATAGGTATGCGTATTCATATAAAGAATATAAAATGGAATTTCTTGAGGAGAATAGAGAAATTTTGTGAAGTAAAATCGGTAGAATAACATATTTAAAAGATGGTTTTAGAAAAGGTTAAAAATATGGGAAAATGGTTCTAAAATTCATAAATACTCTTAATATAGTAAAGGGATAAATTAAATTGAAATAATAACTTTTTTGGTAAATTTTAAAGACATACCACATAAAGAGGAAACTTGATTGGAAAAGAGAAGAGGGGATTTCCATTACCTTGAAGAGAAGTTCCTCAAACTTGTGGACCAGGACCTTATCGGCTTGAGGAAACCTTGTAATGTCTAATATTGAGGTAAAAATACCATATCTATAGGGAATATGGATTAGTAATGAATGGAAATAGAGAAATTGGTGGGTATTTATAGTAAAAATGTGGGATTTGTTTATTAATTTCTAAATTAAGGCCTCGAAAACCTACATAGTGGTAAATGAAAAACCATGGAATTTTTTATGGTATTTTACCATGGTATTAAACACTTAGGACAAATTTTATGTTATTTTAATCGAAAATAGTCTAAAATAATTTTATATTACTTATTTTGTCAAATTAAATTAAACTTTTCACAAAATATAATTTTTAAAGTTAAAGTTTGTATTTTAGAAATTAGAAAGTAATTTATATATATGGAAATTGATTAAAATATATTAAAATACTTGAAATAAATAAAATAAAATATTTTAAGTCATGGATTATATTAAATTAGTTATTACATCTTTATGACATAATTATGATGCCATTAAACATACTGAAAATCTCAAAATATATTTTTACTATTCATGAAAAAATAAAGTAATTCTATAAAATTCTCATGAATTCAACCTAAACTGATTACAATGTAGTAATTTCAAAAATGATATTTGGTTTTCAATAATAATTCACTAAATATTATAATTTTAACTTTTAAATTTAAAAATCCTTATTTTTTAAAAATGATTGTGGATTGAAAATTCCTTGTAAAATTTCAGAAACATAAAAAAACATATTTTATCATTTATTTTTAAATAAGATTGTTTTAGTGGTACTATTTCATTAAAATAAACATTATTCATAGTACCTTCATTTATTATACTAATTATATTTTATTCATGAAAAGTATAATTTCAATTTTAAAAAACAATTGATCAAATTCGTCATATTTTTTATTAAGAAAAACTATTCTTAAAATAGAATTGATGAAACAAAAATTTTATTTAGAAAATGGGATTATAATTTTATTAAATAAATCCACTACACATAACCCTGTATAACATCATCATATGACATTAGGGTAAGTTGTACAGGGGAGATAAATTCATTGGGTGGCTCGGGTAACATCGCCTGAGTGGAAATTTACACTAACTTGAACTTATCCCATGAGATATTTCATTCATTTTTTCACTTGTTGAAGCTTATCTTGGGCTTGGTCAAGATAGAAGACTAAGGATGCTACCTCCATCCCAGTCTCTGACAAATGGGCTTAGTACGGCATAAATTTACCAGTTAATGCCATCATTTCTCCTTTTATCATTAATTATCCTTTTTCATTTCTACATATAAACTCTAATTATAATGTTAAATTTTTTATCAAGAGTATTTTTTCCAATTGTCATACTTGGAGAATGTTCAAATTTACCAATGGTCATAATTGAACAATAGATAAACTTTTATGGTCACATTTCAAATTATACTCACATCATTATTAATGACATATAGTTTTTTTGAGTATAAAATAATATAAAACACATTTTCTTATAAAAACATATCATTCAAAAAGTATGGGCAGTTAAAATCCTAGACTTCATCAAAGTATATTTCACTCTAATAATATCTTTTAGATATAATATCCTCCTCAAGAAATTTGGTATTTCTATCAACCATACCTTTTTTTCAAATGATTGTATAAGTAGTATCGCTTTTTTATTTAAGATATCCTATAAAGATACACATTGTGTCTGAGGGTAAAACCTTATTACCAGAATAGTCCTTAAAAAATGCTTCGCAACCCCACAAAAGTAAGTAAGAAAATAAAGGTTTATTTCCATTCCATAATTGGTATATTAAATCATATGTTTCTTTATTTGGTACTCGGTTTAATATGTATATTTTTGTTTGTAACACGCATCCCCAAAAGGATAATATAAGACTCACATGACTCATCAATAATCTCACTATGTCTAATAAGTTGGAGCTCCTCCTTTTTATTAGAACATTCCATTGATTCATATAAGGAGTAGTGATTTGAGATAATATCCCAAACTCACATAAATAATCAATGATTTTTTGATTATGATATACTCCCCCACTGTTTGAGAGAATTTTTTTAATCATATTTCCAAGCTGGTTCTTAACTTCATAATTTTATTCCCCAAATTTATCAAAATAATCCTATTTATACCTCATTCAATAGACATATCCATATATATTAAATCATTAGTAAAAGTTATGAAGTATGAGTACCCACCACTTGATTCAACAGGAATTGGTACATACACATCGATATAAACGAATTCAAGAAGCTCTTTATCCCTTTCACTTTTCTCACTAAATAGGGATTTGGTCATTTTTATTTATAAAAATAAATGACATAAACCAAGTGGTTTTACTTCCAAAGAATCTAAATATCCATATTTATGTAATTTAGTCATTCATTTTTCATTTACGTTACATAATTGTTGTCACCAAAGTTGGGTGTGGTGTGAGTCATATAAAATAACTTTGTCATCAATTTCAATTATTCGTTTCATGTAATACAATACATAAATATTGTTATTTAAATATTATTTAACAAAGAAATGATATCATTATAAATTAAACATCATTTATTCCCAAATTTTAAAACAAATCCATCTATATCAAGTCAGAATATAGAAATAAAGTTTTTGGTAACTGAAGGAACATAATTAAGACACATTAAAACCCAGATTATTATGGTCAGCAACGTGAGGTGGTAGTCCCTGATAGCTATGACAAAAAATTTATCTCAGTTATATACTCAAAGATCTACCTCTCCTTGGACAATCATTTTTAATCTACTTGTTTCATATATTGTATTACATATTTGAGAACCACAAGCTATATCTAATACCCAATTTGTAGAAATAGATAAACTACACTTGATAAAAAAACAACCATGAAGTTTTACCTTTCTTCTTTTTCTGGGTGTAATTTTTATTCCAATGGATCTTCTTTCCACATGTGAAATAGACAGCATAATTTTCCCATTTCTTTCCCCTTGATCTTTCTCTTCTTAAAAGGATGTGAATAGTATTTTTTATAAAATCTATTTTATTTCACTTTATGTTTATTCACCATAAAGATAGAATTTTTTCATGCTTTATATCCTTATTTACTTGGTGAAAAAGAGTATGAAGATCTAAAATAGACTACTCAATGTTGTTCATATTAAAATTTAAAAAACATATGTATAAGAACTCATGGAAACTTTTCCTTTACCAATAGTTTCAAAGAGTTGGTATAACCCATACCAATAGTTATCCAAACTATTGGTTATAGAGTCTTGGGGATAGAAATATCCCAATGGTTCTATGTGAACCTTTGGTATAAGGATTAAAAATGGATTATATACCAACCATTTCTTGTTACCGTTGGTATAAATGTTTACCAACAGTTTAAAACCGTTGGAAATATCAAAAATCATGTCTATAGCAACGGTTTCCAAATAGTTGGTATAGGCTTTTACCAACGGTAACTCAGAAACCATTGGTAAACATTTAGTAAAAGGATCTATACCAATAGTTTGAAAAAAATTTGGTGTATAATTTTACCAATGGTTTCATATAAACCATTGGTATATGTTCTATTTTCACGAATATTCCGAAGGTTTACAACTGTTGGCATAGGCTTTATGCTACAGTAGCAAGCCTACCTCCTCCCCTTCTGTAGCACTTCCACTAGTAGGTCTGCCTCCCCCTATGCATAATTAATATAGAATTCTAAAAAACTATAGAATACATATAGAATTATGTATGAATTTATATAGAATTCATACCACGCATAATTCAAAAAGAATTCTAAATTCCTCCCATTATTTATTTAATTACCTGGTATAATCATATAGAATTAACACATAATTCATATGGTAATTACGATAAGCATACACATACAACAAGTATACACATACAAAAATTATATCCATACAACATTAACACATAATTAATAAGTTAGTTAAATACATAAATAATTCAATTAAGAAATCAAAAGTCAATTACCCGATGTAATATAGAATTTTGAATTGGATATATACAATATTGAATTATCTATAACACATATAGAATTGAATTCATAATTCAGAATGTAATAAACCCTATATAAAAAAATCATGTTTCAGGATTTGAATATGGAATTATTGTTCATAGGCATGGGTGAATTTATATGATATTTGAATTTTTTGATAATGTGGTATGTCATGTTGTAGTAAGGGGTAATGTGACAAGGGGGTGGCGGGCTGTCCAGGGGGTTGGGGGCTGTCCAAGGTGGCACGGGGTGTCCAGGGGGTGGGGGTTGTCTTTGGGGGAGGGGGTCTCTAAAGGGTGGGGGTGTCCAGGGGGTGGGGCTGTCCAGGGGTTTGGGCGGGATATCCAAGGGGGTAGGGGGTGTCCAGAGGGTGGGGGTGTCAGGGGGGTCCGTGGGTTTGGGGGGGCTTCCCAAGGGGGTAGGGGGTGTCTGGGGGTCGTCCAAGGGGTGGGGGCTTCATAGGTGGTGGGGCATATCCATGGGGGAGGGGTGTCTTGGGGGTGGGGTGTGTCTAGGTGGTGTGATGGTGTCCAGCTGGGGTGGGGTTTTTCCAGGGGTTTGGGGGCAATCCAGGGGGTAGGGGGTGTCCAGGGGGTGTCCAGGGGGTGGGGGGCTATCTAGTGGTTGGGGGTTGTCCATGGGGTGGGGTGGTGTCCAGGGGGTGGGGGAAATCCATGGGGGTGGGGGTGTCTATGGGTGGGGGTTATCCAGGGGGTGTGGGTGCTACCCAAGGGGGTAGAGGGTGTCCAGGGGGTGGGGGTTTCCAGGTGGTGGGGTGGTGTCCAGGGGGTGGGGTTGTCCAGGGGGTTGGGGTGGCCAAAGTGGTAGGGGTGTTTAGGGGTTGGGGTGGTGTCCAGGGGGTGCGGGATGTCCAGGGAATTAGGGGTTTGACCAAGGGGATATGGGTTGTCAAGGGGGGTGGGGTGTTTAGGGAGTGGGGGATTTCCAAGGGGGTGGGGGTTGTCCATGATGGTGGGGGTGTTTAGGGGGTGGGGTGTCCAGGGGTTGGGGGTTGTCCAGGGGGTTGGGGGCTATCTAAGGGGGTAGGTGGTGTCCATGGGGTGTGGGTGTCTAGTGTGTGGGGGTGTCTATGGGGTGGGGGCCATCCAGGGGGTGGGGTGGTGTCCAAGGTGTTGGGGGATATCTAGGGGTTGGGGGTGCCCCGGGGGTAGGGGTGTCCAGGGGGTGGGGGTGTCCTGGGGTGGGGGCTGTCCAGGGGGTTGGGGCTATCCAGGGAGCTGGGGGCATCCAGGGGAGGGGGATATCCATGGGGGTGGGGTGTCCAGGGAGGTGGGGGTGTCCATGTGGTGGGGGTGTCCAGGGGGTGGTGGTGTCCAGGTGGTGGGGTCGTGTCCGGGGGTGGGGTATCCAGTGGTGGGGCGGTTAATGGGGGAGGGGGTGTCCAGGGAAGGTGGGGGGTTTCTAAGTGGGGGGTGGTGTCCGAGGGGTGGATTGTCCTAGGGGTTGGGGTGATGTACAAGGGGGTTGGGTTGGTCCATAGGGTTGGGGGTATCCACTGGGTGGGGTGTCTGGGGGGGTTGGGGTGTTGTCCAAGGGGTTGGGGTGGTTGTCCAAGGGGGTTAGGCGGCTATTTAGGGGGGTGGGGTGTCTAGGGGTGGGGGATGTCAAGGAGGTATGGGGGTTGTCCAAGGGGTGGTGGTGTCCAAGGGTGGGGGTGTCCATAGAAGAGGTGAATTAGTCACAAAAAAATCATCAAGTCAAGTTTTATTATTTATAGATAAATAAATAAAGATAACATGACCTAACTAATCAGACATATATTCAAGCATAACAAATCATGAAACATCAAACCTGAGTAATATCAATCAAAAGGTTAAGGGGTCAATATGTTCATCATCACCATCACTATCATCGCCCTCATCATCAGCCTCACCCACATCCTCATCTTCATCCCCATCATTTTCCCCTCTCTCCTCAATTCCATCCTCCTCACCCTCATACTCCACCTCAGCTTCCTCCTCACCCTCCTCCTCCACCTTGGCCTCCTTGTCACCCTCCTCCTCCACCTTGACCTCATACTCACCCTCCTCCTTGCCCTCCTCCTCCTCCGCCTCAGTCTCCTCTGCTCCATCATCTCTACCACCATTAGAACTTCCACCGGGTGCACTGTATATAGAAAGAATCGATAAAATTTATTCCTCGCAAGCTATGCTGGCCTTTGGTGGAAGTGTTGGATATAAAACTTCCATCAGTTTCATATATGCATTGTTTGGACTAGCATAATATTCTGTCGTCTTTGGGGACCTTTTTTAATCCTTTTATTCTTGTTCCTTAACTTTATAGAACTACAACTCGTACCTGAGGAGGGATAATACCTTTTCAGGACTATACTCTTCCCAGGTCGGCAGCATACTCTTCTTGGCTGTTCATCTCCCAAAACCTGATGTAAGTGATCGTTTGGCCCAAATTGGATGGTTCATGGGAATCAAGGGCCTCTAAAGAAGCCTACTAAAAATATAAATAGATTATTAAGTTACAAAGGAGATATTAAAATTTTAAATCAACAAAGTAAAACATACAATTTTCTACTAAGTCGGTTCATTAACCTCACTTCCATATTTCATCCTTCGACTCGAGAAAAACTGTTTTTCTCAGGGCACCTGTCCATCAATATTCAATTTTTTCCTCAAAAATGACATTGAATGTAGGAAAACATAATTAAAAATAGTTTACCAATAATTAATTTCATAATGAAAATTATATAACAACATTATAAATCAAATAAATTATGGAGGAAACAACAGAAATTAAATGTCATTAAGAAAAATTATAAAAAACTAGCATACCTACTTCCTCTCATGATTTGGAATCATAACACATCCCAATGTGTGGAGGAATTTTTTACCAACAATTTTTTTATTTCTTACAGATGATTCCTAAATACAATTAAACAATAAAAATATATTACTAACACAAAACATGAATTTTTTCATTTAAATACCTCAAATGTGATTAATACCTTAAACTGGGTAGTCGTCCAATGAGTAATCATCTGATGATATTGTTCAATCAGATAGTCATCCACAACATAAACTACCTCTAAGTTTGTTCTAACTCAAGCATGTCAACCAATATACAACTCATGCATATAGGATATCCAAATCTCACCAAAATCCTTTATAGGTGTTGGTCATGCACCCTCACCATCAGGGAAATTAAATTGAAGCTGACACCAAAATATTAATTCATATAAATACAAATAAAATAATAAATTTCATTAAATACAACATATTTTTTCCCATATCTGAACTTGAGCATTGTCCTTGACTTAATTTCGCAATTTTCTCCATGACAACGGACTGACAGGAATGATGTCGGAGTATTTGGAAATCGTCGCCAAAAAAATCTGACATTGCTACCCTGTTTTTTCAATCATTTGATTGTCTTCATTATATTCCACCATCAACTGTGTATAGCAGTTCCACACCACATGCATATGTGTACACCCATTCCCCCACCTCTTATTAGTATATGTATCGGTTATGAAATAAAAACTAATATTTTATCAATACATATTATAATGAAAATAAATACTGGTATTAAAATTGGTTAGGGTTCTATAAATATACTTGTGGCAGTATGATCAACGGGAACTATTGGATCTGTAGAAACGGAAGGAAAACCCTTTACATGTGGAGTGAGTCCCAATGTATGCTATGTAGTGACAGACACTGGCGGAGCATGAGTCAAAGAATATGGAATATAGAATCTTAGAGAGAAGGAAGTAGAAGTAAAAGAAGATAGCACAGATGACCGGCCGAATGCTGGATGGGTAGTAGGAATCATCATCAGATATGATAAATATGGGTGAGGAGACTCATATGTAAAGGGTAGTGAAACATATGTGGACTCAATATCATGTGTGTCCCTAATAAAACACTGGGATTAGAAAGTGGGATAGATGGTATGTCAGTGGGAGGGGCAGGGTCTAATCAGGAACGCTGACCAGATCGACTAGCTCTCATACCACCCCCCCCCCCTCGTACGAACACCCTGAATACTAGGGCCACTACTAGGGTTCTCATCTAATAATTTTTTCTTAAGAGGTGGATCCTGCAAAAATGTTTAAAACAAAATTAATCACATGAAATTATATATTATTTAAACATATATATTTGAAATAAAATACTCACTACCGGCACTAGTGGTGGAATACCCATCTTAGCCATGCGACTATTATTGTCCACCATCTTTTTTGATCACCTCTATTCAATTGGTTGCATTTCCTACATTTGAAAACAAATATGGAAGTAATTAGAAAAGGATAACTAATGTGTAACCAAAAAAACAAAATAAATGAGAGAGAATAGGGGGATTCATGGATAATTTAACTATCCATTGATTTAGGTAATCTTGAATAGATATATAATGAATTCAATAAATCGTAAAATATGTAAAAAAGAAATTTAATTTTTAGTAAGATGGTTATTTACTAAGAAGAAAAACCATCATGTTCATAAGGGGTAAAACACTTGTCAAAATTAAGGAAAATTTGAATTATTTTATCCTAGGTAGATGATGCAGGTTTCAACACATGTTTTGTAGAAGAAGACAAACCATCATGTTCATTATCTAGTGAAATGTTAAAGGGAGGTCTTAGAGTTATTATAATTTTATACATTGTCAATAAAGCATTGAAATGTTCACCAAGTTATAAATATTGGTTTCTTAGGTTTTAATAAAGTTAAATTCCAAATTAGAAAATGCAATTCAAATAAAATTGAAACCAATAATCATTGAAAATTAAAATGATGGTCAAGTATGATACAACATATTTGTAATTAATATTAAATCAATTTCAATGGTACCAACCTTAACAACCCATGTAGAGCTAAACCAAAATAATTTTGAAAATGGATGGATGATTTTATATATTTCCCCCCACAAATTCAGTTTCATAGTCAACTTTGACAATTGATATATTGGAATCATCAAAAGTAATGAATGGATTGATTCTAATGGTAGAAGGAATGTTGTGAATTTCATCATCACCATCATCAAAAATATTTCTTGGAATTACTTCAATAATTAAACCAAAATCAGGTCAAAGATGGTCTTCGACATAAAAGACTTGTTTCTCCATTAATGCTAATACATATGGTTTATCGGTAGCAAGAGTTCGAGTCATATCAATTACTCAAAATCCACAATCATCAATAAATGTGTCATTACATGTCATCAAGTCAAAACACTGGCATTTAATCACTGTGACTCGTCTATGAGAATAATAATCCAATATTATTATTTTTTCAACAACTCCATAATAACATACATTTTCAAATCATGGTCTACTATCTGATGCATTTTAATAACCGTCTCTTTTGGTAGTAACCATAAAACCATCATGTTGTATTCTCTTGTTCATTTCTCATTTAGTGATAATAAATTTGTACTCATTGATAACAATTGATTTATAGTCATGAACCACTGTATTAGGACCAAAAGCCTAATATCTTATTTCCTCAGAGACAGAGTCATCAGGAAAACTCAATACCTAAAATATAAATGAATATTAAACTTAATTAAATAATGATTTAATTATTTTAAATATTAATATTTTTACATTCAATTTTAACCAAGAAGAAAACTCTTTTCTATGAAAAGTCTCTCTCTTTATCAAATATAAAGAATGATGCTTTCTATTTAACATTTTTTTATGTTCCCTGTAGATAAAAATAGATATCATTTAATAGATTTTTGTGTAATATATACATATATTTAATTTACTTACCTTATGTAGTCATCGAATAAATCAAAGTTGAACAAAACTATGTGATGTTCCTTCTCCCACTCTTCTTGTCTTAATGTCATCAATGTATTTGATCCAAGAATTCCTTCTATTTACAAAAGTGGTGGAAATTTTGGTTCAGTTTTCTCTTACTATTCTTCTTCATTTCTCATTGTTTTGTTCATTATTATACTAAGATCAGAAAAATACATAGATCATAAATCCATAAATTCTTGATCCAAGTAACCATTCATGATAGAACCTTTGGGGTGATTCTTATTTCAAACATAAGACATTATTGTGTACATATTTATTTTAGTTGGATACATCCAACGAAAATAAATAGGTCTTTTAAGAAGTATTTCAGTTGGAATATGGACACTTAGATGCAGCATGCATGATAAAAATGATCGAGGAAATATTTTCTCTAACTTACACAAAATTAATGGGGCATCTGCCAACATTTTTTGCAAGAAATACATGGACAACTTCTTTGCACAAAGATCTATAAAAAATGGCACAATAGAATAACAACCACTCTTACATTATTGGAAAAATGATGATGGATTTCTATTGGAACCAACTCATGCAGAAGGATGTGATAATCATGAGTCTTCAAATATTTTAGCTTTAAATCTCTTCTGTTGGCCCATTTAGTTATGTTGCTTAAATAGCCATTAGTAACTCTAATATTATCCAGTACTTCTAGAAATATCTTTTTTTCTATAGGTTTCATCACATAAGAAGCACAAGGAACTTGCCATTTATTTTCACTGATGTGCATTGGATGCAATTTTGGTCTGATGCCTCAATCCACCAAGTCATGCCGAGACCATAAATCATTTTTTGCCTTTACCTTAACATTTAGAAGAAGAAAAAGCAACATTTCACGTATATTTTTTTCAATGGGAATTACGTCAAAGAAATGACATAACAAATTGGTTGACCAATAAGGAAAATCAAAGAAGATACTTCTCTTCTTCCAAATGTAACAGGTCTCAGAGGAAACATTATTTCTCTTTCTAGATTTTATTTGACCCTTACCAAATAAAAAACTGAAATATTTAAATTTATTAAGCACATCAGTTCTAGACATATGCTGAGGTGGATCATCGGTCTCCATGGTATTTTCAAATCTTCTATGATTATTTCTATATGAATTGTCCACTGGAAAGAAAATTAGATGTCCCATAAAACTGAAACTGTAATGATGTTTCAATCTTCTGGATCATGTATTCTTCATAAAAACATGACATGATAGTTTTCCTTTTTTGCTCCATACAAACATCATTGCATAAGCAGTAAAATCATTGATCATCCACATAAGCATAGAACACATTTGAAAAATTTCTTTAGAACATGAATCATATGTGTGCGCACACCCACATCGTAAAGAAGTTTCAAATATTTTATTAAAGGTTTCATGTATACATCTATACCATTTCTGGGATCATAAGGGCCAGATATGAGTATACTCATGAAAGTAAATGTTTTTTTCATACACAACCATGGAGGAAGGTTATAAATGTGTATAAAAACTGGCCATGTGTTGTGTGAAGTAAGAATCTTCCCAAATGGATTAAAATTATCACATTAAAGACCCAGCCTCACATTACACACGTCAACTACAAAATCAAGATACCAAGCATAAAATATTTTCCATAAAAATCCATCTTTAGGTTGAACCAAATAATAATTAGTATTATTTCTCTTGGTATCATGCCATTGCATTTTTATTGATATTTCATTAGACATAAAAGGATTCTTGAGCTTGGGGATCAATGGAAGGTGCCACATTACTTTATATGGCACATGGGATGGTGTTCCATTATCTTTTGGCTTCTAGTGGGATGTGCCTCATTTTATACAATAATTCCGTTCAGTAGTCTCCTCCTAGAATAAACTGCAATCTTTCGGGAAAGCATGAATTTTGTTTCTTGAAAATCCAAGTTCCCCAACTAACTTCCATGACATATAGTGGTTTGAGGGAATATCTGCATCAACGGGAAGTAATCCCATCAAGAAGGTAATAATTTAATCGATGTAAGTTTTAGAAATACCATACATAGTTTTCCCATGAAACAATCGGATTAAAAATTTCATCTTTTTCATTTTATCTTATTGTTGATATACAAGAGTTGTGGCAGAATCATTCAATTTTTTCATGATGAAAACATCATCATTTTCATTAGACACATCAAGTGTTATCATATCAATGTCTTCTTGGGTTGGAATACTTTATTTTTCATGATGAAAAATAAATCCAAACTGGCCATATAACAAATTCTTCAATCCAGTCCTCTCATTTGGATCATTAGCAATTTGAGATTTCATTTTCTCCCTATTGTGATACCACGCATAGTAGTTTTATTGAAACTATATTTATTTATGTGGTATATAACTTCTTCATGGCTCAACCAAGGTCTTCCAACACAATTGTAACTTGGGAAGTGAATCTGACCACTATCTGATGCATTGTGAAATGAAAAAACTAAAAATCTCTCCAATTTGTTTTGAAAATCACTTGAGATCCGATCAGTTTCATACATCCAACTTCTATACATTCTGTAAAAAAAATATAAGTCATTTCATCAAAATTAATTCAATGAGATTGAAGTTTCATCGAAAATATATTTAATTAAATGAGAATTGTTCACTTTATATGAAACCATAACTAACACACTACTCTATATGAGAATTATAATATAAAAGACAAAAAAATACTATATTTATAACAAAATAACTTTGAATAACTATACATGAGTGTACAAGATCATGTACACTTGAGGAGGAGAATTATTCAGGAGTTGAGTAAATTTTAGGTCAAAGAAATTTTATATTTTAGTATATTATTTCAGTGATCACATACACTGCCCTAGGGGGTGGGGCGTCCAGGGGTGGGGGTGTCCAGGGGGTGGGGTGTCTAGGGGGTGGGGTAGTGTCTAAGAGGTATGTCTAGGGGTGGAGGTTTTATAGGGGGGGGTTGTCCAGGGGTGGGGGTATCTAGGGGTGGGGTTGTCTAGGGGGTGGGGGTGTCCAGGGGGTGGGGTGGTGTCTAGGGGGTGGGGGCAGTCCATCAGGGGTGGCGGTGTCCATGGGGGTGGGGGTGTCCAGGGGGTGGGGTGGTTTCCATGGGGGGTTGTCCAATGGGGTGGGGTGTCCAGGGGTGTAGGGGGATTTCTGGGGGTGGTGGATGTCCTTGGGGTTGGGGTTGTCCAGGGGGAGGGGTGTCGAGGGGGGTGGGGTGTCTCGAAGGTGGGGTGGGGGGGAGGGGTGGGGGCTGTCGAAGGGGGTGGGGGTGTACACCCCTAAACTAGGGTTGTAGAATCCAATCTCTATCCAATTGTAGCATGACTTCAAGACAATTATAGATGACCCAGAAGACTATTCGTGTAAACCACAATCGTTATACATATAAATCACAACACACCTAATTTTAAACACACCTTTGAATATCATATTTGGATCGGATTTTATCTTCCACTCTAAATATCATACATGAATTCTAAAAAAAACTCACCTAATTGTAAACACACCTCCAATTTTTGAGCTAGGTGTGTGGCTTATTGATTCCTTGAGTGCCTAGCGGAGAGAAAATTCCAAGTTGTGATACAAGGTGTAAATATAGTATTTTCTATGTTTTCAAAATTTTGTGTGTGTGTCAAATATGATCCTATGTCTATTGTTTAGTCATGTGAGCCAAGTTTCAATGGGACACTACTCATGGGAGTATGATCTTTGTTATATCATTAGGTGATAAAGAGTTGTACGAATGTTAAATTTATATGAGATCAATATGGATAGTGTATAAGAACCTTTGTGAGATTTATTTGTAGAGATCACTTCTTCTTTGAAGGGTAAGAGTGAATATTGGTATGGAAATTCAAGAAAAATCTTCATGTGTGAAAGAAACTACACATTGGTTATATGTGATTCCCAAATTTTTGTAGAGTATCAGAGTGGACATCCCAGCACTCCCCCCCCCCCTCGGATAGCCCACACCCCCCACACACACACCCCAGAAACCCCTACCCCATGCACCCCCTAGACATCCCCCCCCCCCCACCTGGATAGCCCCCCATACCTCCTGGAACCCCCCCCCCCAACCTAGAAACCCCCTCCCCACCCCACCTGGATAGCCCCTCCCCCCACACCCACCACCTGGACAGTCCCCCCAAGTCATCACACACCCCCCCACATGGAAATCCCACCAGACCCCTTAGACATCCCACCCCCTAGACAACCCACACCCCCCTCCCCCACCTGGATAGCCCACCCTAACCCCCCCCCCCCCCCCCCCGATAGTCCACACCCCTCCTTGGATAGCCCACACCCCTTTAGCCCCCCTACCTTGTCTACAACCCCCTAGACACCCCCTACCTGGATAGCCCCCTACCCCCCCCCCCACAGTCCCTATTAGGGTAATTTTATTTAAAACCATTTTATTAATTAAGAAATTAAAACCATCATGTGGTATCCATTTCATTCAAAATAACCCATTAAATTTATCAAAACATGACAAATTAATTTTATAAGGCTCTATAGGTAATATAAGAAATGTGATTTGGGAAATGGGAAATCACCTACATGGTTAATTCCAATTTAAAAATTAGTCCAATCACATAGGAGGTGTGGTAGTGTCCAGTAGGTGTGGTGGTTTCCAGGGGGGCTGTCTAAGGGGGTGGGGACTATCCAAGGGGTGGAGGTTTTCTAGGGGGTGGGGGTGTCTAGGTATTGGGGGTGTCTAGGGTGGTGGGGGGTGTCCAAGGGGATGAGGGTGTCCATAGGGGTGGGAGCTATCTAGGGGGTGGGGTGTACAGGGGGTGGGGTTGGGGGTGTCCAAGGGGTGGGGGGAGGTTATTAATCAAAATATTGTGTGGGACTTATGCTGAAGCAGCCCAAGTAACATGGAGAGGATATGGGTTTCCAAGTAGGATCATACCCTGTTGGGAATATGGCCCAAGGAGAACAGGTTTTATTTAAGCTATTGGGTTTCAACCTCAAGGAGGATTCCTAGGTATCCCATATAGATGGGAATCAAAGACCATGTAGTTTGATAATTCTTATAAGAGAGTATAGTCCTTTTAGAGAAATGATTTTGGGCCTACTTTCTGAAAATAATGCCTTCGTGATTTGAGGGTTTAATTTGGGGCTTATTCCCAAGAAGGATTCTGAAATTAAGTGAATTAGGGTTGGATTCCTAAACAGAACATACAGTAAGCTCGGGCCCTGAGAAGGCTTACTACATATCTCAATTATGGTGGGAATCCGAGTTCTCCTAGTTTAATCAATTGTGCAAATTTTTTAATCATGACAAATCTATAAGCCCGCGTGAGTCATGCTCGGTGTAATAAACAAGATAATGGAAAAGATTCAACAAAATCATCCATATTTTTCCTATTCTGTTGATGGAAGGGGTCACACCTATAGAGGTCAGAGTGGGCGAGGCCTGATTTGACCTGAGAAGAGGGTGAGACTACAAGGCCAAGTTGACCCGATAAGAGGGTGAGGCAACGAGCCTTCCCTCTATTCACATTATATTAGACAAGGGCCCAATTAAAGGAAAGGGGGACGAATGTTAGGTGCTTACACTAGGATGGTTGGATAGGGTGACAAAGCGCAGCGGGATAGGGAAAGGGTAACAAAGGTCCCTATGTCCATCTCACCTCTGTTCTTTGGCACTGAATAAGAAATGAGGAGCAGTGATGCTATCTTTTTAAAGTAAATCAAGGGGATTATGTCAAGATGGTTGCCCTAAAATTTATCCTGGTAGGGGAGGGAGACTTCTCCTTTTCTTCCATGGAAAAATCAAGTGTGAACCGTACCTTCCTTACCAGTGACCTAAGGTTCTAGGTTTTAGAGACGATAAGGGGAGGATAGAACCCAAACCCTAATCCTTCAAACTGAGAACTTCCCAACACTATTTTTGGGAGAAAGTTACATGTGACTATGGATATACAAATTCAAAAAAATTCCATGTATCCTATCTCCCTTATAAATCAAATGTGCGAAACCTCTGACTGTGGAAATAAAAATCCCAAGAGAAGACACATGACGTGCCTTTTCCAAAGGTTTGATAAGTTTGGAGGTTTTGGTGGAGGATTCAACATAGTCCCTATCAGATAAGGGAAACAAGGAAAGAGGTACCCTACCATGAATGGATTTTAAATAGGGTATTTGAGTTGGTATGTAGGCTTTATACCAAGATATGTGGTGTAGGTACCTCACGCAAGTATTCCACATAGGTTACCCACGTTGATGTGCTGCACAGGTATACCACGTAGGTAGGTTGCGCAGGTATGTCACGCTGCTATGGTGAATAGGTATGCCACATAGATTTTAATGATGACTGAATAATTTGTTCCACATAGGAGAACCAAACCTATGTAAAAATTGTAAAATAATTTCAAAACATTCTTATCCCATTTAATTATCACTTCTCTCGGGTTTTAGAGAGCTACCTGAGATAATTTGAAGGATCTAAGTGAAATATATATGCAATGGGGGCTTTAGAGAGTCTTTCTACTTTTTCATTCCTTGAAATGGGGAGACTAAGGGTCCTATTTATAAGCATGGAGGGGACCTGGTCAAAGGGAAGTTGTCTGTGTAGGTCCTCCGTGTAGGTCCTCTGTGTAGGTCTTCCATGTAGGGGTGTGAAACTTCATTTTCTGCATAGGTCCTCTATGTTGGTCCTCCGCGTAGGTCTTCTACATAGGTCCTCTTTGTAGGTCCCTTTTTTAAATTTATCAATCTTCTAAGTGCCAAAGTTTTTTATCTGTAAGTCCGTTTGGGCTCCGCGACCAGTCAAATCAAATGTCTTGAAGAGATCTATACTTCTTGAGATCGTAAATACACCATTTCTTCTCAGAGAAAACTCAGAAATTGAATTTAATTTTTCAAATACTTTTCATCATCGATCTTGTGAATCCACTACCTACTTTTGGATGGGGAACCATTCCACTTATCCATCAGTATGGAGTAGTATTTTGGAAAATATAAATCAAGCATGCATCTTGTTCCTTCATGGTGAAAACATATCTACTAAAACTTGACATTTGTTGTATTTGTGAGAATAATATCTTCACTATACATAGAAGTTCATGGAACACATTTCATTTTTTATAAACATTCAACATTAATAATCGCATAAAAACATTTCTTTTGAATTTTGTAGAACAGAATTTTAAGAGGATTTTAATAGAAAAATCCCCTTACAAATATCATAATTGAAGTGAGACTTAATAGAGTTGATGGAATATGTATATGCACTATAAATACACATAATTAAACAAAATATAAACAAAATTCACCACACAAACAATTTTAATACCACATAAATAGTGAAGTAGAAGGCTAACCCAAATAATGGAAATTGGGTTAAGAATTCTCTTACCTCGGGTTTGTCTTACTTAAAATGTGTTTAAACATAATTTATAATGGTTAAAAGAGTGTTATTAATATATTATAGAAACATATTCATTTTTATAAAACCTTATATGAACATCTCATAAAATTATTTCACCCTTTAATTATTAGTATTTTGTTCCCTCTATTGTTTTGGGTGTGTTCTTTACATGATTTTCCTGGCCGGTTTGTATTTTATTTTCTTGTCGTTTGGAAATGAAGTTGTATATGTGGAATGAAATGGTATTAAGAAGTTTCAAAAATATATAATGATTCCACAAATCATTTTTTTATCATATATGATAATGGATAATAAGATAAAACATTAATGATGTTTTTTTAGATCATTTTTTGCAGTTCCTCGATAATCATGATCTTCATTCACAATACAATTTAATGTCATGCATGGAATATCATTACACAACATAAAATTGGTTAAATAATACACATTAAATATTTTTAAACCATTAAAATGTTTTTATGGACATATTTTAAAGAATAAAAAGAAATTGGAATAACATCATCCATGATTTTGGTAAATCAGCACATCGCTCACTGGGTTTTTATTTTTAGAATAAGAGGGGGAGGATAGGAAGAAAGATGTTGAATATTTTGCATGAACATGATAAAATATATAATATATAAGATTTTTTAGATTTCATACCTCTTGTATAAGTGGAGGGGAAGAGAGTATAATAAAATAAAGTAATTGGAAAGAAAACACATGAAAAAGGAAGAGAATTCTTACTCTATATCTCTTTTCCTTAAGATCCCCCTTAAGGCCTTTGGAATTGGAATTTTGTTGAGACCAATAGGTCTTAGATTTGGGGAAGATATTTGGGGAGGGAATTTGGAAGAACTTATACAATGTTCAAGTATTGATATGTGTGAGAGGAAGAGGAGAATGCGGGTGGTATTTATAGTGGAGGAGAGGAGGGATTTAACATTATTTTAATCGTTATTTTAATATTTTTTCTCAAGACTATGAGTAGTTTTGATTCATTTAAACCCAAATAATAATAAGTTCATGTGAGTTCAAACCAAGTTGTCTTACATCATCCATTATGTCATAAATAGGGTATTTAGCGGATAATTTGAATATATGGTATTTTACCGTATTTCACTATTCATCAAAAATTGAAGAATTCCAGAAAAATCCAAAAAATTCACCTTAACCATTTTTTAATGTGTATAATTAAAACATGAACTCCATTTTTGGAAAATAATTTTCTAAATATGATTAATTTAATTTTTAAATAAAATCATACTTTATTCAAAAATTAACAATTTTAAAACTATAACTAATTTTATATCGCATTGAAAAACTAACCAAGATGAAATTATCTTAAATACTTAAGAAAATAAAATAATATTACAATTTACTATTCATAAGGGTCATATTACTATTCATATTACTATTAATTAGGGTATGTTACTATTCACCAAAAAAACAAGATGGTTCTATCAGACTCCAAATAACTTGATAATCACAACTGTAGAAGACTGTTTTTTGAAATTAAAATCATATAAGCATCAAAATTATGTTTAAAGGCTTGATAAAATATCTACTTAAAACAGAGTTTCATGTATTTCAAATTTGTTTAAACCATGGGGTGTTTAACCTATTACAAAATTTGGGTCAGATGAATGAAAATTTATCCTCTATATAATCTAATTCAATATCTAAAATTGATAAATTTAACTTTTAAATTAGAACATTTAATATGTAATAAAACTATTTTGTAGAAAAAATTTGTTTTTAACATTAAGTACTTTTCAGTATTGATTACCAATTGAATGAGTGTTATTATATTTATATATATGTTTAAAATTTTTATTTTAGTCATTACTTAAAGGGGGAAATTTATTTTATTATATATAAATTACACAATCTGAATAAAGTAATTCTTTGAAAATAATAGTTTTACCATTATCATCGTAATTCACTTTAATCCTAGAAATGTTATTTTTAGGAAAAAAAATAAAATTGTTTTTTTAACATAATATGTACATGGCGATCTAAATTATGAAATTAATTTTTCTAGATTTAATTTCACAAATTATGAAAACTAATTTTTAATATACAGAAATAAAAAAATATTTCGAGAGTAAAATATTTCATGTGTCTACAAAACATTAAAATTTTGTTTTATAAATTCCCTATAACATTTTTAAATTATTTATTCTACTTTATAAATATATATTTTATATAGAAAAAAGGTTTTAAAATCTTTTAATTATTTCTTGAAATGTGATGATATTATCAAAAGTAGTATTTATTCACTATTCTCAAAAAAATCAAGTACTTTAAAAAATCCAAAAACTTTATCCAAAGAAAATATTATTATTATAACTCCAAAAAAAGTTATGTTGGAAAAATTGAATTTATAAAATTTTAGAATTAAACATTTAAATTAAAATTGTAACAACCTAGGTAATTATTTTCTAAATTATTTTTATATTTATTAAAATGAATAAGATAGTTATATTTGACCTAAAAAAATTAAGTAATTTTAAAATCAAAAGAAAATAGTTTCAACTGAACTCTTTTCTTATATGATTTTATTTGAAAAGTTTAATATCTAAATTTTAAAAATATAATTTTAAAATATTAATATGATTTTTGAAATCATAATATCAAAATTTATATATGGTTAAATTTCATTATTTTTCATAAAATACTAATTTTTTAGTGAATAGTAAACAATATCGATTACTGTAACAAAATTAATTTATTTTAAATAATTGAAGTATTTTAAAAGTCCCAATATGTTTTTAATTTTATATTATGTAACATTATTATTAATAATTTATATTTTAAACATTTAATTTCTTATAAATCAACTTTATATTGGTGTTTAGTATCATTTTTTTGGATTTAAAAAGTGGGTTTTTCTAAAAACTATATTAAAATGCATAATGTTTCTACATTATAATTATTTATGATAACCCATAATGGTCACCGTTTTAAAATAATTTATTATACTATATTTTAATAAATATTAATTTAGATTCATTCAATGATAATTATTATTCATGGAGTTAATATAAAACAAAATATTTCTTGAAAATAAACTTCTTGAAGTCCCTCCTTTTCATTGTGTTTGTGAATTTTCTTTAAAATTTAATTTTGTCACCTCTATGAATGAAATTTTTTAAAATGGAGTATATATTTAAAATAATAATACTTTATATTATCTAATATGTTTGACTTATTTTTTTAAAAAAATTAATAGTTAAAATAATAAAAATTAATTACCATGGTTCGGGTAAAAATTGATTTACAAGGGTTTAAACTAAAAAGATAAGGGTAAAAATGACCTATGAACTTGTATAAAACATATTTTTTGGAAATATTTAGACCTAAAAATTTATAATTCTAAATAATTCTTCATGTTTTTCTTTTTTGATGTTAAAAACATGGGTACACCATTTTCTTTTAAAAAATTACAAGTGTGTCACCCACCTTACTTATAAAAGGTCACCCCCTCCTCTCCTCTTCACACCTTAAAATACCTTTTGTTTGTCCAATACCTAACCAAATAACTTCTTTAATTACGTAATCTCATCCCAAATTCATTATTTTTTATCATAAATTCAACCTAATAATACTATTGGTGCAAACAAAGAGAAGTTACTTGAAGAAGAGGTAATATTCTTAAAAAGCGTTTTTATTTTATTTCTTCCACCACACATTTAAAATATTCTTAAACTAAGATTATATAATAACCATAGTATATTACATAGATAGATATTTTATTATGTTACTTGCATAACCTAAATCCATCTCCTCTTCTATCAAATGGGTTATGAAATCATCATTCATGTATAAGGAGGACTACCGCCTCGCGAACCGATGTCATTTATTTTTCCATTACCACATCTCACTATTGGGTGTGATGGTGGATAAAAATTATATATAAGATATTTATAACATAATTATACATATTTATTAATTATATCATATATACCTTTTTTACTTTCCATTTCATATGATATATGATAACATCGCTCGTGTGTTTGGAGGACTGTCGCCTTGCAAAGTAATGTGAATCTTTTTTCAATAACGCTTTACATGGAAGGTAATAAGGATAAATATAATTAATATATGTGATATACATGAATTAAATATAATATTAATTAAAAATTTAATACTCTTTTAATATAATATATCATTTCATTCCTTACATTTTTACTCCCCGAAAAATTATAACGTTGTTCATGAACGTGTGGACTACCACATTCACAAAGTAATATGACTCGCTTTTCATCACCACACCACATGGATGATATATATATATATATATATATAAAGCAATAATATGGTATATATTATATTATTATCATTCTTTAAATATAAAATATTTCTTATCTACTTTCTATAATGATTGTTGAAAAATGGAAACATCACTCATGCATACATACGATAATGAACTTCATTTCTAAAAACCATATTTTATTATTGGTCATAAAATTATAATTTATGAATAAATTTTATAATTATTTCAAAATTATTACTCTATATATGTTTAAATAGTGACCTCTTTGACCACAGTTAACCTACCAAAGTCATTTTTTGATACATAATACAAATATTATAGAAACATTCACTGTAAACTTAATTGAATAAGTAATCATATTTACCATGATAATAAGTGAAATAAAACTAAAAATAAAATTAAAAATTTTATTAGTAAATTATATAATTAACATAATTTGATTATTCTAGAAGATAAATAATGTACATGATGATGTGTACTCAAGGTAAGGGACTTCATCTCAATTTCCTTTCACTCAGGTATATTTTGATGTTATGCACATATATTATTTTATGAGGTTTATATGTTGACCCATTGACATATTATATCTTGAATTTATTTATTATCATTTTATTTTAAAAAAAAATTAATTTTTTTCTTTCATGGGGATTTTTATTCCAATATTTTCATAGTGATAAGGGACTTTTCTTTAAACAAATCATCTTCTAATGTTTTTCATCCAACACTTTCTTTTTCATGTCCATGTTTTGAAAATTATTTCATCAAAGTATTTATATGGAAATTAAAAAATTATAAATTAAATTTATGTGTATTTTTACTTTATTTTAAAATGATTTCAAAAGTAATATTTTTATGTTTTTTATACATAATATTTTGACAAACGAAAAAAGGAATAATCTATTTTTAATGCTCATGGTGACAATGAATTTTCTGACTGTTGGGACTATTTTTTATTTATGGATTCCTTTTTAAGATATAATGATTTCTTTAATTATAAAACATTTCATTTTTGGGGTTTTTTTTAAATGTATTTTTAAACAAAATGGTATTTTGATATCTCAAAGTGATTTTCATATGAGTTTAAAAGTGGTTTTCAAACATTTTCTGGTTAAAAAGGTAAAGCATAAGATTGTTTATTTGTGTCTTGGTTCTTGGAAATTATATATGATTGTTTCACCTAGATATTGTAGAGTGATCTGGTTATATCTTATATGATGGGTGTTCCTATATATCTCTCCAATTCATTGGGTAATGAATTTTTCTCTGGATAATTATATTAGAAGTTATTCGTATGATTATTCCAATTTATAAGGGTTTTGTAAGGGTCCTATAGGAGTTTTATGATATGATGTCCCAGTGTACCTACATGAAATTTCTATTATTTCCAATGAGTTTTCATGGGTATAATTTGTATTCAAATGTTAATATGAATTATCTTTTAAAATTATTAATAATTCACATTCTTCGTAAAAAGATTTTTTTTTTCAGAAAAGGCTTTTCATGCACTTTCAGGGTTTTCACTGGACTAACAATTTTCTTAATTTTTATCCCTTACTGAGATTCTTCAAATCATCCCATACTTATAAAATGTTTTTTCACAATATTTAAGGATGGTTAAGGGAAATGAAGTGGTCACGTTGAAAGTTGGGAAGAGTTTTCATGAAAAGAAATCATGTATTGTTTTAAAAGTTTTATAGGGTGGTAAAAATGGATACTAAATGTAAGTCTCTCCTTTGTATTGTATAGTTTTATTATGTATGATTTATGACCTACTCCTCTAAAACAATAAACATAAAAGTATCCTCAAATGTAAGTGAATTAAGTCTTGGATTAAAAATCGAGATTATGTAATGTTTGTGTCTGGGACATTAAAAAAATAATATAAATATATTGACAACTATTTTCATCAAAAAATAATTTTTAATCACTTTAATTATTTTTATTCTTATTCCAAATAAATTAAAAATTAAATTGGACTTATATTATTATTATAAACAATATATTTAATATATTTAGCTTCCCTAAATAAATTTCATTAATTATAACTTTATAAAAAATACATTTTTAAGAATAAAATGACCTCATTGATTTTATCAAACAATTAGTAAATAAATTTTTCTTTTTCTTTGAAATTAAAAACTCAAAATATATAAAATAGATGTGATACAAAATTATTACACAAATATTTAAATGATTATATCATACTCATTTCTAGTAATATATCCCCTTGAGATATTTATATATGATCTAATCATAAGGTAAGTTGTGGTTGTATTTGCAGGTGGTGATTCCACTATCATGGGTCTGGTAAAAAATTCAATTAGCTTGAACTTATATCATATATGATTTTACTCATTCCATAATTGTTGGAGTTCATCTTGGGATTGGTATAGGAAACCCCCTAGTGAACCTACTTCTTTTCCAGGCTTGGATAAATGGACCTCAAAAGGGAGACTTCCACTAAGAGATGCCATTTATTTCTTATATAGATTTATTAATTTGGTTAGTTCATTTTATACCCACAAATTTAATATCTATATTATAATGGTAAAATTAAATAATTTTACCTTAAATTATCACTATTTCGTTTTAGTTTGGTCTTTTATGTGAAAAAATCTTTCTAAGACATTATTTTTAAAATAAAAAAAATAATAAAATGTTAGGATATTGCTAATGAAACATTGATGATTTTTCTAATTTCATTGAATTTTTATTTTTATTAAATAACGAATCATGTTAATTTTATTTTTTTTAGTGTTCTTTATGAAATTTTTTATTTTTTAAGGGAAAATCATCCCCCTTAATTTAGTAAAACCTCTGAAATTTATTTACAAGATTTAGTGTCTAGGGGATATCACTTAAGTTTAGTGTAATCCCAGTCTTACTCAAACCAATGGGTTGATATTGGGGTGTTATAGTTCCTTTCCAATTTAGTGAAGTTGATTGAATGGTTTCAGGGAAGAGAGATCAGCATGATATGATGAAGATCGTGAATTATTGTGTTATATTGGTTTATTTTATGGTTTATGTTTTGATATGGTTCTAGTTTTGGGTATTCAGGTTCTATATTTTCACTAATTATTGTTAATGATAATGATTTTCAATGTTCAGTCTTTGATTGAGGGGATAGAGAAAACTACTTAGAGTGTGGGGATGATATAGCCCATTATTTTTTTGGTTACTTTTTTGGATCTATTTAGACCCAAGACTCTCATTGGGTTTGCTAGTTGTGATAATTGTAGGTGTTTGTATTGATATTTCCTTGGGATTTGGGTGCTTTTACATTCGATTCATGTTTTTTTTGTTTGTTTTTTTGTTGGTTTGTTGTGTGGTCAATTTCATTGTTGGAATATGTTCTCATAAGTTTGGTTGTATATTGGGTGAGTCTTTATTTTGACCTAGATCTTTTACCACTCCCATTCATTTTAATAAAATAAATTATTTGTTTAGATTTATTATACCCATAATATTGGATTTTATGATGTCTATATTTCATGGTTAGATTCTTTGATTTTTTTATGTGGGGTTAGTTTTTTTTTTCTATTTCTTTTTTTGTGTCTTAGAGTTTGATTCTGAATTTTTTTATTTTAAACAAGCATTTTCCTTTAATTTTAAATATGGAATAAAAAATAATCTATTCCAATTTTTAATGATAGAAAAAACCCTTGAATATAAAACAATCAACACAAAAATTTATAAAATGGAACGAAAAAGTATATCTAAGTTGAACATTGTTGAACGAACAATATAACCCCAATTATACAGTCCATTAGGGAGAGATAAATTGGATGAAATATTATTTAATTTTATCGAATCCTATAAATAAATAACCTTCAAACTCTATTTTAATTTTATTTTTGGGATAAGACATTTTTTTAATCGGGTTGAGCAGAAACAATTATATAGATTAAAAGTCCCATAATAGATGGCTTGAAGGCCCCATAGTACATGTCCCAAAGGCCCATAAGAATAAAGACCTATATATGATATCCCCTCCCTCCATCTTGTATTCCTCCAGCTTAATGCCCTGATGTCATATATGAAGCCTTCCATTTACACCTTCGGTCAAGGATCTTGGTGGTATCTAAGTGTTAATTGCTATGGAAAATGACTAATAATACAGATGATCATCTTATATATATATACTTCATTGAATTTAATTATACTATTGTATCCATCAGATAAGATGCTCTAGATAGCCCTATGGACCTTAAATAATGGCACAGAGGCTCTATGGCCTAAAGGAAAATGGTGGATCAAATACCCTATGGTCCAAAGGCCTAATACTTAGCTTGAAATCCCATTTCAGATGAACAGTTCCCTTACTACAATAACCCTATAAAGTATCCAATGTAATTCATGCACTACTAAAATTCAAAAATACTACTAAAGTACAATGGAAATTCTCCTCTTCCTGGATTTGAACCCGGTTTTCATGCAAGATTACAGGTTCAAATTTCCACTCAAGTAAGCTCCCAAATTTCCTGAATCAGATACTCGAAATCAATAATTTGAATTACATAATAATTTATAATATTAGGAATAGTAGTCAATAATAATATTAAACTATAAGTCAAACCCATTCATCTTAACTTCATTACTAAAATTAAGAGAGTTAATATCACCAACCTCAATACTCATCCAATAAATTCATTTATGAATATCTAATTAGTTTCAATGTCTTACAACGCTTATCACATCAAAATCCAAAAATTCAAAATACAAATCAATTTATAACCCCCCCAGCAATATAAACCTATGGGAAAATAAATGAGCGACATAACAGATTCGATAAATGATTCAATGATAGGCAAAAAACACACAATGACTACAGAATCACATAAAAACAATTTTGTATTTTATCAATGATTTAAATTATAATTTATAAAATTATTCGCTTATCAATGACTTTAAAAAAATCACTAATGAATATCACAATTTATTGGTACTTATTTTTAGAATTGATAAAGGACACTCTGTAAAATATAATATAATATATATATTTGTGTGTGTGTGTATTGTTAAATATGATTTTTATAAAAAAATATATGTTTATTCATTTATATTTATTTACATTTATATATATATGAAAACAAATATATTTTCAAATATAGAGACATTGTCTATATAAAATAAATATATAAATACATTAAATATAGTTTATATATAAATTTATATATTTATTTTCATATTATATTATTTATAATATACTTGTATATATATAATTATGTATATATTTACATATATTTATATATATATAATTATAATAATATATATATACTCCAAAATATATAAATATCTATATATATATAAATGTATAAATATAAAAATAAAAATTTATTTGAACATATATTTATTTAAATATATTTATATGTGTGTGTGTATATACTGCAGGTGTCGTGATTCAAATATTATAACACCATGTAACTTAAATAAAAGATAATTATGAGTTTAATTACATGGATTTCGAGTTCCTACATTACCATGATATTTTAGTTTTAGGGTTTTAGAGAATTAGAAAAACCAATACATAAAAAGTGTACATTTCCACACTATTTATATTTTTTCCACCAAATCAAGTTCTTAAATTTAAACCCTTGTATCCTTCAAGTCACTTTTTATTCATTTAATATGATTCAACATAACTGAAATATTTACTTCTCTACTATTCCTACACAACCTTGGATCCTATGAAAAACATTTGAAAACATGGGACGAGCACAAAAATCACTATAAAGGATATAAAAATAAAAGAAACCCATTATTATAGTTAAGAACATAGAAACCCATAATTTTTTTACCATTTTTTCTATAAACTTTAATCATATGAAATAAATCATAATGACATAACGGTATCTTGAGAAAACATGAGAACCCATGAAAATATTTTTTTCTTAAAAACAAAACTTTCAATTTTAAAAGATGATATAATTTATTATTTAAATCATATCGTTCTCATTTAAAACTCAATACAAGAATATAAAAACAATGAATCCACTTTGGAACATTTTATCCATTTATCGCGTTCACTCATCTTACAGCAGTACGGAATAATTCATAATCAGTAAAGTTCAATAATCATTTATCTGGAGAATATATAATTACCCATTGAATTAGAGGGATATATCTCAGGCCCACCTATCAACATCTATAATTTCAAATAACCACTACCTAAAACAAAAAACATATAGGATCTTTGATTTTTCATCATAACACTCATTTGAACACATAATAAAAATAACATTCAATCATCTAATAAAAATAATAAATATCTTTTTATTTTAAAAAACTAAAAAAATATTAGAATAATAGGAAGTGAATATTATTTGAAAAATAATATAAACTTATATAATAATCTTATTAATGAATAATTTCTATGATGTAAGGAAAAGGTGTTCATACAGAAAATATTAAAAAAATCACACCTTTATAAAAGGTCAAAATGAACCATAGATAAACTATTTGAAAGATTACTTTATTAAAACTTTTAATATAAATTCAAAGATAACTTTAAACAATTATTTAGGTATAAATAAGAAAATTCTTAAAAAATTCTAAGAATATGGACATATAAGATAAATAGTAGAAAAGTAAACTTCAAGATAATTGGAAATGAGGTTTTAAAGAAAATTCCCTTACCCTGACTCTTTTCGGGATTCATACATTTTATAAATACTAAATAATAGAATTATATAAATTATTTACATGATTAAGAATATATTTTATTTTATTTTTCTTTCTATTATTAATTTTATTTAATTTGTTACCACTTTCTGTTTAGTTACTAAATCGGTTAAGTTTACATTAGATATTTTGAGGTCATTCGGTCTAAAATAGCTATGGTGTATTAACTATGGTGAAAGGGGGTATGATTTAATCATCAATAAAATCAAAAAAAAATTATAATTATAATGTTTTTACATTAAATATAATATTAAAGCCATCCATATAAAGTGGTCATGAAAAATTAAATACACCGATTCATGGAGGTTGTAGCCCGTATGTACACATGAGGGACATTTTCACTTTTATAATAGATAAAAAAATAAAGAAGATAAATTTTTAGCCTTATAGAATCATAATCATATTATAAATATAATATTTATCCATTACACCCATACTTATGACCATCCATGTAAGACAGTATTAAAAAACCAATTACAACACTTCATTGAGGTGGTAGTCAGTACAAACACATTAGTGAAATTTCAATTTTTCAAAGGATGGAGGGTAAGAAGTTTGATAATATTTTATATTTAAATAATAATAATTATTTAATAAAAACATATATATTCAATAAATACATTTTTATAACAAGTTATGTTAGGTGGTGATGAAATAAAAAATACACCGCTTTATGGCGGGGATAATATGCACGTAAGCATGGGGACGTTTTCATTTCCCATAGGATATAAAGGAGGTACGAAAAAGTTTCTCCATAAACATAATAAAATTTGAGTATATTAAGGATACTTATTTAGCTATATTATGATGTTTAGAATTTATTTAAAGAAGTTATAATAAGAAATAAAGTTAAAATAATTTTGTTAAGACTTATACCTCCTCATTTGATATATTTCTTTATCATACACCTTAATCCTTTAAGGATTGGTATTTTGGTGAGACCAAGAACTCTATTAAGTAGAGATATTATTTGAGGAGTTATTTTCAAAAATATATTTTGATCTAGGGTTCTCAATGTGTTTAGAGAATTGAGGAGAGGAATGGAACACTTCTAAATATTAAGAACATTAAAATATAATAACTCTCTTTATAATTGTAAGTTGCTCTAATTTAGTCCAATTTAAAATATATTATTATTTGAGGTATAAATAAACTCATCCAATCATATTTATAGAATTGTTAGAGATATTCTAGGCCTTATAACTTATATTAACTCCCTTTTAACCCTTACAAGGGTGCCAAAATTTTACCATAATAAATATCCATTAGGAATAAAAATGGAATTGAAATAATTATAAAATTATAAAATTTTTATAAAAAAATATAGAATAAATTTTCTAATATTGAAATTCTATATGTTTTAAAAATTAATTTTTCAAACAAGAACGTTTGACGTAATGAAAAAACATTATTTAGGAAATTCCCTTTTAAGAATAAAAAAGATTTTATATAAAATTAATGTATAATACTGATTCCCATAAAATTAATTAGATTATTGTAAATAAAAATATTATTATTTTGCATTAAAACAAAAAATAAAACCAAAATTCACCTTGTAAATTCTTTATTAAAAGAGAAGAACCAAAAATAGTTTTTATTTGAATAAAAACATTACTTATATTTCAAAAACATAAAACAAAGATTTATAAGCCCAAAAAAATATTTTTAAATGAAATATAATACTTATTAAATATATATTTGGTCTATGAAAAAGGTTTCATGTACTTATATTTCATTAATATATCACGATAATTCCATAAAAATGAAAATATTTGTAAAATCGGTATTTTCACTATTCACCAAAAAATTAACTATTTCATAAAAATTCTAAAAAAAACACCCTAAGATAACTTTTACATGATAAATTAAACAATTAAGTTAACTTTATCCATTTAAAATTATAAAATTAATAAATTTAACATATAAATAGAACCATTTAATATATGCAAAAAATAACATAGTTACGTAAAACTATTCCATTTTAAATAAAAAATTATGTAAAATAATTTATAAAACTATAATGAATATGAATACATAAAATAAATATTTATAAATCATTAAATTTTTATATTTCTAGGATTAACTAGGTTTCCACATTCCTTCCCCTAAAATAAATTGTGCCCTCTCAATTTTATTCATTACTTAAACAAATGAGGATATGTTGCCTCATAGTTATTTTAGTTACCCTATTACTTCATAAATAATGTGGTTATTCCAAAAAACCATAACCATGCCAGTTACCTTATTTAAAAATATCATCTCTATATGATCTAGAATCTATATTAGATTTTCATCATAAGATAGATTCTCTTCTAACTATACTAATTCAAGGTTCAAAACATTATATGAATCAGGCATATATTTCCTTAATAAAGAAAAATAAAACACATCACGCACCTAAGAAAAACTCAAAGGTAATTATACTTGATGATAAAATAATCCAAGTTTCTATTGTATTCATATGGACCAATATGCCATAGGCTTAATTTTCCTTTCCTATTCAAATTTATAACACATTTCTAATGAGATACTTTAAAAAACATGGTACCTTAACTCAAACTAAAGATCATTATACTAGTAAAATGAATAAACATTATGTCTAAACTGTTTTCCCCTCATATAGTGATGAATCGTCTTTAATTTCTCAACCATATCTTATACCAATTCTGTTACCAACAAATTTATTTCACTAACATTATCCTAGCATATTGGATTTTGAAGCCTATTTATATATAATTCCTCAAATGATACCATCCTTTTACTAGAATGAAAATTATTTTTATATGAAAAAAACACTAATGAAATATTTAGATCCCAAATTCTATGATAATCTAATGAAAAATCATGAACTATATTTTTTAATTTTGAATTTTTTGGTCAAGCTATCCATCATATTGGGGATGAAAATTTTTACTGAAATGTATTAGAGTACCAAATGAATTTTTAAATCCTTTAAAAAAATTGGATGTAAATTTTGGATCATTATTAAATAAAATAGATATATGAACTCCATTTAACAATAAAATCTCATTGAGATAAAGTCTAGAAAGCTCATCCAATGACATAATATATATAATTGGAAGAAAATACATGGGTTAATTCAATTTATCAAAAAAAACCCAAATTCCATTATTACCTAAATATGTATTTAGAAATACCATCATAGAATATATGGATATCTTCTTCAAATTTCATTTAATTACTATATAAGTGAAAGACCCAGACCTTAGTAACCTAATGCTAGAGCCTTACATTATTATATTGGAATAGATTTAGGGTTCAAAATCCCCAAGGCCTTATCGGTTTACTAGTCTTTAATAACAATATATATACATTGTACTACTATTAAATTGGAAATAAAATATAAAATATAAAAAATGAAATTAATTTCATCCTTGAACTCATTCAATCCTTTCATCTTTATAAACTAGGAGGAAAAATAAAAGGGTGAGATCTGATACTCAGTAAGGGTTAAATATAAAGGAAGCTTTCATGAATCAATAATAAATGAAACAAAATCAATATAGAAAGTTATAGAAAATCTAAATACATGCCATTTAATCAACATATTTTTCAAAAATGAGAGGATAATGTGTAATCATTATGGCAATATAAACGATCTAAAACAAATTCCATTTAATTAATAACTTGAGCATAATCTGAATCCACATATAATATCAAAATAAAAATATATTCGATAATAATTACTAAAATATTAATGACTTAAATTATTAATAATTTGGATTCTATGATATCAAGAAACATTTTACCTTTATCATCAAGACCATTCACAAGGCAGTTTAATCAATATGGGTAAAACCCCATTTAATTTGGCCAACTCCATCCTCTCATAAGACTATCGATGCATCGAGGGGAAATCTATAAATGAGAACCACCCATGTATGCATGTACAAAGAATTAATAAAGTATCTAACTTATTTATTTAATTAATGAATAAATATTTCTTATCAAAAAAAAATATATTGAGTGACATATATGGATTTAACATTATTTACCTAATTAATAAAATAAATTTTAATGTTAACACCATATGTAAAATTGGCATATGAATTAGGTAATAATCATATCCATGATACAATAAATATAGATATTAAATTAAATATTAAATTAATTCATATTATATATAAAATGGGTAGTATATACATCATAGAAAACAAAATAGGTGCATAACATCAAAAATTTGCATCAAGGAATGAAAATTGAGATAGTCCCATACAAGAATCATAAAATTACTCAAATGAATATATTATATGTATTCCTATTAAATTAAAATAAAAAAGGGGAAATAAAAAATAAGATAATCAAAATTAATTTTACACATAACCTTATCATGAAATAATAAATGAAATAGAAGTTTAAGCCAATGAATAAAAATTGAGTTAAAAGATCCCTTACAACTTTGTAATCAGTCAAAACATATGCCCCCATAAATTTAATAACTATTAAATGAAACATTTAACACCATTCATATAATGAAATTAATTATATTATATATTAAAGGGAAGTATTTACACCACATTCAATAAATAAGGGTGGAATAAGGAAAAAAACTCATAGAAGTAAACATGATATGAGAAAAACCTTACCACTTTGTAATAAATCAAACTATACACACCAAAAATGTAATAATTATCAAATAAAACACTGAATACAAATAATATAAAGATATTAAGGGTATAATATATCAAATATAAGTATTTACACCACACATAATAAATAAGGGTTTAATAAAGAATATATCTCACAGAAGTAAAAGTGAGATGAGAAAACCCTTACCACTTGTAATCAATCGAATCGTATTCCCCATAAAACTAATAATCATAAAATTAAATATTAAAAAAATTAATATGGATATATTAATAATAATATACATAAAATTAAATTATATATACACCATACACAATAAATAATTGGGGAATAAGGCGTATCTCACAGAAATAAAAGTGAGATGAGAAACCCCTTATATTATGCCTGTAAGCATTCTAGACGTGCACTTAATGTCCTATATAATCAAATTAGATTCAATAATTCCTTAATTAAGAACATATTAAACATATATTTAATTTAATAAAATTTTATCAAGTTTATTTATGGCCATTTTTATGATTTATAATGCTTAATTTCATTGTTTTGGGAGCACTAATTTCATGGTTTTATGGTCGATTCCCTTGGGTGTAATTATGGGAGTTCTTTTCAAATTGGAATAATTTCCCTGAAGTGAAATTATATGGTATTATTTCACTTACACAAATTCAAATGGTCCAATATAAAAAAAATTATATGATATGAGGATGATTCATTACATAAATTGTTGATAAAAATGTCTTAATTTATATTTGCAGTTTTTACGGTCATCATAAACAAGTTTTATTTTATTTAATATTATGTATATAAATTGGTTTTAGAATATGATAAAAGTTATAATATTTATATTAAAAAAATAACCATAATAATGGTTTTATATCCATCTATGAAGGAAATAAAGGAATGTGAAAACTCATCGTCTATGGAGGCGGTGAATCGACAACTCATAGATGATGTTTTCATTTTTAAAATAAAATGCAAAGAGAATAGATCTGATGATGTATATTCCATTATCACAATATAATTTTAGTATATAAATTTTACTATAGTTACCATTCCACTTTTTATTAGGTGGGTGAGTAGAGTATAAAAAAAAGAAAATAAATTCAAAGAGAAAGGATGAGGATTTTACCTCTTGAATATCTTGTCCTTGGGAACCTCCCTAAAATTCTTGGATTTGGTATTTTAGTAAGAAACGAAGGTCTTAGAAATTGGTAATAGTATTGTGAAGGTATTTTTTTAGAACTTATATAGGCATAAAGTCTTATAAGGTGTGAGGAGAAGGGGTGGTGAGAGGAGTACTTATAGGGGAGGAGAGGGGGTTTTCTAATTATTTTATTCATTCTTTAATTATTTTGTCTCAAGACTATAAATAGTGTCTATTATTGTGAATAAGTAAAGTAAATAAATCATTTGATTTCTAAATAATGTCTTATTACATCATTAATTACCAAAAAAATAATGTATTTGGCTTAAGTGTTAAATACCATAAATTATTGTATTTCATTATTCATCAAAACTTCAACTATTTTAGAAAAATCTCAAAAATTGCCCGTAACAATTTTATGATGTGTAGATTTTAAAAATAGAATAATAATTGGAAAAATAATTTTCTAAATATGATAAATTTTATTTTTAATTAAAATAATCATTTATTCAAAAAAATACCAATTTTAATTTTATAAATGATTTTACGACACTATTAAAAATTATTTATGGTCTCATAAAATTAACTTAAAATTATAATAAAGAAATATATTAATTTATTAATATATATTATGAAAATAAATTTCCATTTTAATCATTATATTAATTAAAAAATTATAAATAAATATTAACGTTTGAAAAAAATACCAGTAATTAATTTATCATTTTTAAAACATTTATTTACTTATTTAATGATATATCATATTTTCATTGATGAGATACCTAAATTATATTTATAATTTCATAGGTGAAGTTATTAATATAATTTCCACATTACTATTAATAATAGTCACATTACTATTCCAATGGTCCGGTTAATATTTAATAATATATCACGGTTTGTTTAGGATCGTAAGTTATTGAATAAATTGAATTTATTTAAGAAGATGCATAACATAAAATCTTGGGGTGTTATATTCTTCCCCCATTATAAAGTCTCATCCACAAAAAAAATTCATGAATATTTCCTTCAAAACATATAATGGTGGTTCTTATTCATAACATCCTAAGGTTCCCATGTTGTTTCTTCCATTTTATGGTTTCTCCAAAGAACCATTACCAATAGAGTCATCCAATTTTTCAATACTTTCTCTCTAGGGTCAAGAATATTTATAGGTTATTTTTGGTAAGAAAAATCTAGTTCCGATTTTATTTCTTCATAGGTGAGTACATACGTTGGTTCTACCATGTACTTATTTAAAAACGATATGTGGAACACATCATGAACTTTGGAGATAAGTGATGGAATTTCTAATATGTAAGATATAGATCCAATTCCTTATAGAATTTAAAATTATTCGATGTAACTAAGGCTCAATTTACCTTTGTTACCGAACCTTATGAAACCCTTCCATGGAGAAACTTTCAGAAAGACATGATCTCTCACATGAAATTCCCAATCATTTCTCTGGTTTTCAGCATAACTATTTTTCTTATTTTGATTTACCTTTATAAGATCCTGAATAGTATTTACCAATGTCGTTGTCTCTTAAATATGTTCCAGTCCTATAAGTTTCCCCTCACTCACTTCATTACAACAAGTTGAAGAACAATATCTATTTCCCTATAATTCTTCACATGGCTCTATTTGTATACTAGAATGGGAACTAATATTATAGGAAAACTCTACCAAAGGTAAATATTGATCCCACACGCCTTGAAAGTCAAGTGATCATGACCTCAACGTGTCTTATAATGTTTTAATAGTCCTCTCAGACTGTCCAACAGTTTGAGGGTGATTAGAATTACTCAAAGAAAGATCAGAATTCAAATCCTTCTAAGGACTCTTCCAGAATTTTGATGTAAAACAGGGATAATAATCAGACACAATTGATGGAGGTTCACCATGATGTAATGACCTATACTTTTTAAATTATATTTTCTTCTTGAAAATGTTTGTTATTTTATTTTACAAAATAAAACCAAATCACTTTAATAATGAAATGGTATTTATTGAGTTTAAATAAAAATTTTACAATCAAGATTTTACTGTTATATGACTATTGGTTAATACGATCTTTGGAAACTATAATCCTTGTAATAATTTTAACATTATAATTACTGTTTATAAGTAGAAATTACAAAGGATAATTAATGAAAAAATGAGAACCAATGGGCTCAACTACTAAATTCATGTCATATGAAGCCAATTTTTAATAACTCGGGAGGGTGGTAGCATCAATGGGGTTCTCCCTTGACCAATCCTAATCTAATTTTAAACAAGTGAATCTTGAATGAAATCATCAATGGGATAAGTTAAAGTTAGGGGAAATTACCACTCAGGTGATGTTAGCTGACCAACCCCATAAATCTATCATTATCACACACCTTTCCATTAGGTCATATATAGGTGTTATAAGGAGTTGTGTGTCAATTCCTTAGTAACTTAAAGTGTAATTCCATTGTATAAATAAAATTTTTATTCCATCAATTCTGTTTTAAGAATAATTTTTCATAATAAAAAACTGTGATGAATTTGATAAATTGATTTTTTAGACACAAATTGTATTAGAAAAGATATAAATTTTTATAATAAAGTAAGGTATTATGAATAATATTTATTTTCTTTAAATATTATGTTAAATATGCTCTTATATAAATATAACTAATGAAATAATTGTATTATTTCTTTAAAAAAATTTAAGTGTCAGAAGTTTGACTATTCATTATCGACCCTCTATATTTCTTAATAAATAAATATTTTTATATTTAAAAGTTAATATTTTCATAAATATATAATTATTATGATAAAATAAACATAATTATTGAGGTTATAATTTCAAAATTAGGTTAGGGTGAATTTATGAGAATTTTCTAATATATTTTATTTTTCTACGAATAGTAAAAATACATTTTGGGTTTTTCATTATATTTAATGAATTAATAATTATGTCATAATGATTTAATACTTAATTAGAAACAATACAGAACTTAAAATGTATTATTTTATTAAAATCAGATATTTTAATAGATTTTAATCAATTTCCAAACCTATAAGTTACTTTCCCAAGTCTAAAATGGAAAACTTAACATTAAAGATCTTATTTTTTGAGAACTTTAGTTTTTCCATTCCAAATAAATCAATGTAAAATGATTCTCCATTATTTTGGGTGAAAATAAGATAAAATATTTCCCAAATTTCTAAAAACATGGACAAAAATCATGTAAAATCCCATGGTTTTTCATTTCCCATAATCTAGATTTCCAAGGCCTATATTTGGAAATTATTAGACAAATCCTCCACTTTTTCTATAAATAACCACAAATTTATCCATTTTAATTCACTAAAAATATATCCTATATGAATACATAGTATTTTTACCTTCCATGGAGTCCTCCTAATATTTTCTCAATCCCCCAAAGTCCCAATCCTCAAGTTTTTGGAGTAACTCTTCAAGGTGAGAAAATTATCCTTCTTTTCTCTTCAATTCAAGAACATATTTCTTTATATATCCTGTAAATTCTATGTTTACTCTCTTTTATTACAATTTTTATCATAACCTTACTATAAAATTATTTTTTATGAATGGTATACCCTTGTTTCCTCTCATTTTACCCTTTTCTTAAACCACGTTTTATACCTGTCATGATACTGAATTTACTTCTCAAAATTTCCTTCTCTACTTAAGAAATTATATTTTATTTTATATTTGTGAATACCCAAACCACTTTATTTCCCATGGGTATATAACTATATGTAAAAATTATTTATTTTATTTATGTATTAACATTCATAAAACCCATATTCCCTTTTCGCGGGTTAAAAATGACATAATGGTCAAGTCTTTAAGAACATTTGAAGAACTGTGATATTGATAAGAAACTCAATGTTTATTCTAAGTGGGTTATTTATAAAAAGTTTTATTATAATATATGTGGATCACATTAATTAATACATATGACTAGGGTTCCCGTTTATCACTCCAATTCATTGGGTGAATAATTTAATCTCTAGAGATGACATGTTTTTACAATACCCTCGTGAATACATTGGTAATATTCATTTAAAAAACATTGGTGATATGCATATGAATGTCTCATTTAAATATTGTGGCCACATTTACATGTTATGATTCATGTTTTTTTTTTATTATATTCCAGGTTTTTCTTTTCTCATTCCTTAATGACATTCTTCATGTTCTTATTAATATTCCTCAAGATCACAAGTAAATTATTTTCCCATACTAGGCCTTATGCTCACCCCTATTCTTTGATGTATGTCACCAGGATATAAAATGCAGTAAATGTACTTAGTATAAACCCATGTTGATTTATTCAAGTGTATTTATAAGAATTTATTATGTTTTCATGTATTATGTACCTTATTTTCAAGAAACTAAACATAAAAAATCCTATGTTTATACCTTGTGAATGAAAGTTTTATGTGATAAAATGATGGATGTCATATATAAAGTCTTAAAAATTCATTAATATAGAGTTCTTATAGGTTATAAAGAGGTAAATATTATATTATAGCATGAAAATGTTCTGATTTTGTAATGATGTCAACACTAACTCATATCATATCATTCTTTTTAGAGGGTTTTTGGTAATCTAGTAAGAAATTCCATAGTAATGTCATCCCACTTCCATATAGGAATATGTAGGGGGTTTCATGACTCCTCTAGGATATTTTATCTCAACCTTCACTTTCTAACAAAAATGATATCTTGACACATTGTCGGCAATTTTTTGCTTTATATTATCCCACTAAAAATATTCCTTCATATCTCTATACATATTGGTACTACAAGAGTGTATAGAGAAATATAAGCTATGAGAATCATCTAATAGTTCTATTTTTAGTTGATTTAGTGATGGAACACATAACCTATTTCCAAATTTCATAATTTTATCCTCATACAAGAATTCTTGCAATCTTTCATCATTAACAGCTTTAATTTTCTTTTGAAAAATCTCATCATGAAATTGAGATCTTTTTATCTTTTACAATAAAGATGGTTTTTCAATAACTTGAAAATGGTGTAATGTTTCCCCTTATTTAATAATTCCCATATCCATATTTAATAAATCTATGAACTCAGGATCTTTCTCAATCCACATTTGGGTTAGAAATCCATGAACTTTCCTGTTTAATTCATTTGTTACCTTATTTTATTTTCTTCAATCACAGTGTATTGAGGAATCATAATCTTTGAGTAACTCAAGACTTATACTTTACCTCATGTTGAGTTCTTTCTATGTAAAGATGTATTTAAAACTCTTTTTATTCATATATATCTCACATATTTCCCCATATAGATTGTGCCTCAATAACTTCATAGAAAAGATTATGACTGCTAACATAAGATCATGAGTTTGATAATTTAGTTCATGAATATTCAACTAAAATGATTCATATGAAATAAATTTATCATTTTATATAATTACACAGCCTATCCCTTTATTTTATGTATTACTATATATCAAAAACCCATCATTTCCTAATGGTAAAGTCAAAATTGGAGCATTGACCAGTCTTCTCTTCAATTCTTAAAAACAATCTACATGTGATTTTTTTAATAAAAACTTAACCCCTTTACATGTGAGGTTGGTTAATGGGTTATCCAATCAGGAAAAATTCTGAATTAAATATATATAGTAACCTGCTAAATAAGTGAAACTATGTACCTCAATTATTTTAATTGGCATTTTCCACCCTTGTATTTCCTTTGTCTTTAAAAGATTAATTGTGATTCCACCCCTACAAAAAATATGGCTAAGAAAAGAAATTTCCTGAAGCTAGAATTAACACTTTCTAAATTTACAATATAAATATTTCCTCCTAAGTGTCTCAAGAATGATCTATAAGTTATTGTCATGGTATTCATATGTTTTAAAATATATAGACTTTCATGAATGAATACCAAAACAAAATATTCAATATATTCCTTGAATATTATGTTCATTTGATATATAAAAATCAAGGGTTATTTTTTCAATCCATATGACATAACTACAAACTCGTAATGTACATACCTCATACAAAATTCTATCTTTGGAATTTCTTCCTTATTGACTCATAATTGAAGATACCCATAAATAATTTTAATCTTTGAAAAATATTGAGCATCATGACATTGATAAATAAATCATAAATGTGAGGTAGAGGATACTTGTTCTTTATAATAATAGCATTGATTTATCTATAGTCAATGCACAAGCTCACGGATCCATATTTGTTATTAACAAATAGAATAGGGGATCCCCATGGAGAAACACTAGGGTAAATAAATCCCTTATTACTCAACACCTCTTATTCTTAATTTAGCTCCGCTAATTCTATAGTGGTCATTCTATAGGAAGTCTTTGATATTTATTTTGCATTAGGGATTAAATAAATGGATCATTTTATGGTTTTCCCTTAAATTTTAAATACCATTTCTTCTTCCTCCTCATTTTTTATCTAGAAGTTGAACCCTTTCCCCCCGCATGAGTCTCACATTCTTTCAAACCTACGGATCAAGACAACTCTTATATCAAGCATCTATTTCTCTCACTATCTAATCCATCAAGAAGCTAGAGGTAAGCTCCAAAATCCTACCCCTTATATTTCAAATTCCTATTCCATTATATTCCACTATATTTGTGTAATCTCATTTGCCTCATTTTTAGAGTATTTGATTATTTCATCAATATCTTCTGTTTTAGATCAAATCAAAGGCCAATGTTGGATGATGGAAGCACAAGAGGCTAAGGTATGTGGTATAGGTTCTTTCCTAACATTTAGTTTCACTTTATAATATGTTCCATTGTTATAAAATTATGATCCTTTTTGTGTCACCTATAACTTATTAATTAAATTAAATTTAACCACCAGCCTTTCCAAATGCAACCCAGGTTAGTATCAAATCAACCCCCTATATTGATCTCCTTAATTTATGCCACCCAAATATATATTCTTAACCTGTGGGGAGTATTTTCCCTTTTCCCTTATATTTTTTAAACTCTCTTGAGTGGTTTTTTTATGATAATAAATTACTAGAGTTATAAATTAATTTGATTAGGTTGATTAACCATGATTAAATCCCTTACTCCCCATTCCATAAATAAACTAGTATGACTGAGTGAACAAGACAACAGCTTATACTTTACCCTTATTCCATAAATGGATTATTAAATTTAATGTATTAACCCATATATATAATATTATATAAATAATTGTTTAAATTCCTTCACCTTGGTGTCGAGGGTGATACAAGTGGTTCTAACTTAAGGACCCCTTAGATGGACTCATTGTGCCTTAGTTAGAATTTTTAATGTTTTGTAAACACCCTGGGGGAGACACTAGCTATTTCTTGGATGGGATCACTGAGATTTATTGTTTTTCCCCAAAGTAGTGACATTGGTTCCCTAAGGGTGACCCTATAGATGGGACCAATGATGTGATGGTTTTACCATCCCATAATAGAGACTCAGGCCCCTACGTGCGATACCAAAGACAGACTTAGAGGTTAGTTCAATATGTCTTCACATCATCCCTGGAGTGTAACATCCCAAGTAAGTAAAGAATTATTTATTTTCATATCTATGTCTATTTATGAATTAGATAGTGTTTTAGAGGCTTATAATGAGAATAAATCCAATCTAAATCATAGAATACTCTAATATTTTTTAAAAGATTGTTTTACCGCCTTTTTATAGAAAACCTATTTTAAAAAAAAACTTTTTACAATTTTATAAGCTCTATTTGTCAAAATAAACTTATTATTTAGGATTGGGACATTTAAATTTACTTTGGATAAATATTTAGTGTTTTTCTGACAATGTTCATTTTTTAATGAATAGTGAAAAATACTGCATTTTACTTCAAAACTGCTTTTTCATCTAATTTAATTATATGGTTAGATTATCTTTTTAATTGGTTTTAAAGTGTAATTAGAATATATATTTACTATTTAATCCAATTTTGGTCATTTTAATTAATTTCACTTTGTAATTGGGCATAAAAAAGTGTCAAACTTTTGAAAGATATTGTTTCTAAAAAACCCGCTATTTGTTTTGACAACGGGAATTATTTTTAAATTAATTACTGCAATTTATGTGTTTGTAATTTGGTAAAATATATTCAATATTTGGAATCATAGGGTCCAAATTATTTAATTAATACTCTTTTTTTTTTTTTGACATTATGAATAGTAACGACGGTAATTATCTTTAATTATCGTGATTAATTAGTAATCGAGTAGTTAAGGGTAATAAAATAATATCATAATAATATAAAATGACCCCAAAATGTGTCATAATGATACTGTTTGTTTCATGGCCGACCATGGTATTCCTTGTTCCAACTTTGGGACCCCATGGAATCACTTTTATGTGATAGTGACATTTTATCTTTTTATTTTTAAAGAAAGGAAAATATAACAAAAGTATGTAACACCTAAGTAAAACAATTTTAATTTTATCTAAATAAATTATATCTTAGACTATAAATAGTCATTGTAAATATAAAAATACTTCCTACATCATGGTATTTTTTTTATAATTTTTAGACATTAAATAAATAAATTTATTTTTGACACCATGATGATGTATTGATTACCTCATTAATGAACGATTTAAATAAAATGAAAATATAATGTAAAATATAAGACATACACTTGTAAAAACCCTATTTTATGGGTTTATTTCGAACCATTATCACCTTATCCTAGAAATATATCATTGTGGGACCTTTAAAATCCTAAAATCATTTTATAATAAAGTAACATTTCAAGACTTTTCAATAGTTCCCCTCCTCCCTCTTATAAAAGGCCCCCACCTCTACCCCCTTACCCACACCTCTAAATCCATGGGCCTGGACAAACTCTTCTCATTTTCTCTCTTCACATACCTCTCCATCCTATAAGCCTTACCATAGGCATAAATCTATTCAAGAAAACCTTTTGGTTCAAACTAAGGGGAGTTACCCGATTTAAAGGTAATGTCTTCTCTTATGTTCTTTTGTTTAATTTTGCTTCCCAAACACACTAAACTCTTTTTAGTCCTCTCTTTTGTAATAAAAACATTATATTCAATATACTAGGATGTTTTTTGAGATTTATTTTATTTACACTTACACACACCTCCGTCTAAGTGTTAAAGAACATACTGTTTCTGTGAGTAGTGAATTATTGCGTCACGAAACAATGATTGTTCAATCTTCTTTTAACACATTTCATAGTGGCCATTAAGATGTCACCATATTTATATATGATATATATTATGTTTAATTTTTCCTTATTCTTATGTATTTTTTATTTATGACATAACTCTATGCTTTCCATTATGAGTAAACGCGGTAATTTATTTTAGGAAGTGCGGACTACCGCCCCCTCAAAGTGATTTGATTCGTTAATTCCATATGTGGTACGTATAAAGGATGGAGTTAATGGTATTAAATATTATATCATACTCTAATTATAATATACCTTTATATTATTATTATTTCTTTCCATTAAATACAAAAAAAATAAATGAAAGTAGCGTTCATGCCTACATACGGCTTACCGTCTCCATGAACGGTGCATTTCATCTCTTACATCTAAATGTTATGTAATATAAAAAATGTATGTATATACTGCATATATATAATATATATGATATCTAAATCATGAATATAATTATGGATATAATTTATATTTTACCACATTAACAACATGTAATTATAAGAAGTTTATTTTTGACTCACGTACCAAAGATCAACAAAACGATCGTTATTAACTTACATGATTACATAATGTTCATAACATGGTAATATGTGATATAAAAGGAATAATTAACTTCAAAAGGGTTATTAGGAAAGTATAAATTAACTCTAGTTTATTATTCAGGATATTAAAGAATGATCGAGTCAAGTCGTACACGAGGTAAGGGACTTCGTCTCAATCTCCTTTCATTGAAGCATATTTTGTTTTATAAACAACTTTCTTTTATACGATGTATAAATTCCATTGACTTTTACTTTTATTCAGAAGGAATATTTTGTATACGAATTGTTTTACTAAACAACAAAAGGGAATTTTTATGTCTTACGTATGCGGCGACAACAACTTCTCTGCCACCGTGACCATTATTTGAGTTTCGGCTTCCTCTACAAGCCATAAATTTTTTTAATGAAAAATAAATACCATGATTTACTTTTCTTTTATTTTGGTATTTGAAATGTTTTTGATAATGTTTTTATTATATCAATGTTTCTTGGATATCTTGTGATTGAAATGTGGAAATTTTATGTTTCATTTATGCATATTTTATGTGATACGATTATGTTGTGGTTCTTGGGAATTGTTTATGAAGATGGGTGGTTCCATGATAAACCAAGGGCGGTTGAGCCCGTGATAGCTCTCCAATACATTGGTTAACATGAAGGGGTTAAACTCTAAGGTTTCTCTGAAGAGATTTATGTAATATACTATGATGGGTATTCCAAACGTAACCATGAGGGTTACTCCCTACGTAAGAATGCTATAAATGCCTCAAGATATATTTATGTCTTATGATTTCTATGAGTAATTCATGAGTCTTATGATTTCATGAGGTATGTTAAAGTGCTTATGTTTTATGAGTAAAGTATGATTTCATTGATTCTTATGTATACATGGACTAATGTTTTCATTCCGTATTTTTATATCTCTTACTGAGCTTTTTATGCTCATCCCAAGATACTGAAATGTTTTTCACAGGTCAATGGAAAAGTACATGATGTGATGATAGTGTCGAGGAAGTGTCAATAAGGAATCCATGTTTTATTTTAAATATGTTTCCTTTGATGGGAAAAATGATTATTGTCTTTTATGTAACCACCTTGTTTAAATGATGAATATAATGCATGATTTATGATCTAATTCTCTAAAACTCTAAATCTGAAAAGATCCTCAAGGTGTATTCTTGTAATAACTCAAGATTTTGTAATTTTTAAGGATGGGGACTTATATGGAGTGACACTTGAGACTTCATTATTGGGTCACCTTGGATGGACTCCATAGGAATTGGACTTATACTAAGTCCCTAGAGAAATTATTGGAATTCTATTACAATTTTCATGTATGTGATCAGGGTAAATCTCTATATTTTTATAAAAATTATTAATTGAATTAAAATTAATTGAATGAGTTTTAATAATAAATGATATTTTGGTTTTAGGAACTTAGGGATGTGCCTGCCAAGACCAATCACAAGCTTGGGGATATTCCATCATCTTATAACTTATATCCCTCACTTTACCTTAGTAAGTTTTCTTTGTTCATACTCACCCGCTCAGGCCAAGGAAGGTATAATTGGATAGGTGTCCTATTGGAACACTATCTGATTTATTTATTTATTTATTTATTTATATATTAAAAATATTTATTATGGAACCCTTTTCATTTTATACTACACAATATTGTTTGATCTAGACATTGTTGGTGGTGGCCTACTGTGATTTTATCTAACACCCTAGTCAGGCCACCATTGCTTTCAAGTAGATTTCATGGTTGCAAGAGTAGATAGAGGGAAGTGTCCAATTTCTGATGCTTGATTGACTATTCTAGGATTGAGTTTGACACCAGAGGACCGAGCCTATGATTAGGATGCTAGTAGTAGCTATTTTTTGACCTTTTAGTATGTTTTGATAGCATGTGGTATATGCTTGTATACCCTGACTCTCGTGCATACATTTTTATAGATATATCCCCATGGTTATCATAATATTATTCTACTTATTATTTATATTTGTAATGTTTTTTTATTTATCTTTAATGCTTAGGTATATTTTTTCTATTGTTATATTTCTATTGATACTACTTCCTCTGTGAAGGGTTACCGGTTTGGTCATATAGTCTATGCTTCTGTTGTTTCTTATTATTCCTTATCAATTGTTGAATTGAGTTCTGTCCTATAAGGGTATAGTGTCTCCACAGAACCAACCTAGTCCCTCACTTCTACTCGGTATCCTTTGGCATTCAGAGAGTCATGCTTGAGGTCATCTGGCCCACCATCTTAGGGAACCATTAAGTGGTATCTAGGGAAGGATGCTACAAACTACTATCATAGGGTTATTCCTTTTGTATTACTTTTTGGGCTTAGACTTGAGACTATGGTATTGGGATTTGTTAATGAGTCTATTACTTGGAGTAGCTACATGGGAAACCCAAATTACCTAGGATGGGTAAATATTATTGTTGGTGCACCTGTTACAGTTTCAGATATTTTCACATTTAGCTAATGCACTTGTTTTGTGTAGATTCTATATTTGAAATTGTTGTTATTATTGGTTATTTACCCTAGCCCGAGGATATGAGTGCTTCTAAACTCATTCATCATAATAGGAACTATGGGATTTAATTGTCATGCTTTATTCCATTCCATATCTATATTCATCAAGCATTTCTTATATTGCATGTGATTTTTGTGGTGTCTTATCTGTTATGCCTTGTAGTGCTTTAGTGTTCTACATGATAATATAATTGGTTCAATTTACCTATAATTCCACAATAATTGGTTTTATTGGTGAGTTCCAATGATAGTTTATTCAATCAAAACAGTACACCTGGCCCGTTACACCCTATTGTCAAGTTTAAAGATCGAGATATAGTTACTTGACAAACTAATTTCAATTTATATAGACTATGGGTCTTTATAATTTTGAATTGGTGATGAAATTAACTACATTTTTATACTAATAACCAAATAAATAAGAATTAATTTAAATAAATTGATGTTTTATAATAAAAGGGTTATCTCTAGATGTAGTTTTCAAATGAAAATTAAAGGGTATTTTCCTCTATAACTTTCACTTTACACTCCATTTACTAGAACCACTATTTTTCTATGTGAGACCTTGAACTTGACTCGACCTCATTAGTGTAAAGTAGTTCATGTCTCCAATGGTCTTTATGTGACCTTTTCTGATCACCCAAACCTGGATCCTGGAGTAGGATAAGGTTTGTGACATTCTTATAGGAACTCCTTGTATATGTAATTTATTTATAACTTTCCCAATATGTTATAAATCCTTTCTAAGGTGTGAACATGATAATTGTTGAGCTATGACACCATGAAAACCTCATGTTGTACGGTTGGAGAGTGGAAATGAGCATACTCCGTAGGTTCTGTGCTCTGATCCACTCATAGTACCTCATATAGTTCCACATGAGGCACCTCCTATAGATCTTCCATTGGGATTTTATGCTCAGTTCCGGGATACTTTCTTCCAGTTCATGCAATCTGTATAGGGTGATTTTTGGCCTTCCCATTTTATGGAAGTGCTGACTCGGGAGTTCCAGTAGGAGAATCTTCCCACATTCTCAGGGGATAGTGGACCTCAAGCTGTTGATTCATGTCTAGAGGCTATTCTATCTATCTTTTAGAATATTTAGATTCCTCTAGTGTGGAGGGTCAGTATCATAACCTGCATGCTATGTGACTCCACCAAGAGTTGGTGGCACATTCTGACTTAGGCTGGTTGACATCAAGGTATGGTCTGGGAGGACTTCCAGATAGCCTTCTTAGACTGATTCTTTGAATATACTTTGTGAAAATATCTTTCCTAGGAGTTCATGAACTTTGAGTAAGGTGATATATTGGTGATGAAATATTTAACCCACTTCACTGAATTACATAATTTCATACCAACCTTGTCAGGTCATGAGTTCATTACTGTGAGGTGATTCAAGGATGGGATTTCATACACCATATGCTCATAAGTGAACATATTTTGGCTAACCAAAATTTCATAAATAGTGAATCAATCCCTCATTACTAAGAAAAATTGAGGTAAACTGGCGACGTGAAATAGGGTGGTTCATCATCCACGAAGAGTAGTGGTTTCTCCAGCAGCGGGAAGTGACGTTTCAAAGTTACATGTGGAGAAAATACCTGCCATGTGGCATGCACTGAGAGCTTTGTGGTGTTTCACCAATGAGGCAGGTGAGGCCATAAAAAATTCCTAATTTATAGAAAACCCAACTGAGTATAGTTATTGTTGTAGGATGGGTCACCTCCAGTGTTTCTGATGATCCTTTCCTCCAATTACAAGTGAGTGAGGTTCTCTGTCAGCATCGCCTTCAGGTTCCGGGTTTGTGACTAAATTTCAAGTTGTGAGTTGGTCTTCTATAGGCCATTCGGGTTGAGCAGGAAGTCATGGTCGAGGCAGTCAGGCCTCAGAGTTTGAGAGTCAACTGAGTGGACCTACTATGGCTACTTATGTAGCATATCAGGGCTGCAGTTCAGGCCATATTTATTTAGTGTAGCCTACTCCATAGGATAAGAGTTCAATAACATCTATGGTTAGAGTTATTATAATGGTATCCTCCACTTTAGTTTTTTCCTTGTTTGATTCATGGGAATCACACTCTTTTCCATTTTCTAGAACTATGGGAAGTTTGGTTTTAGTGATAGAGTTCTCCAGTTGTGTTATGCCTCTTAACACACTACTAGGTGTTCAAGATGAGGAAATACAACATTTCAAGGGGTTCCCCATTGAAATATGTTGGTAATATTTTATAAGGAGTTTCTTCATCCTAGAGATAATTGGTTTTGACATCATTCTCGATATGGACTAGTTACTGCCTTATCAAGCCCAAGTGAATTTTTATCGCCATCAAATGTCTTTCCAAACACCTAAGGGTAGTGCATATGTTAATTAGGGATAATGAGATATCCCGGAAGATCAATAAGGAATCAATAATACTAGGCTAGGTGGAGTGATATCCCAGATGGTCTGTCTCTTTATGAGTGAGTAGGGAATGCAGCTCCTGGAATTTACTCCTCTTGTGGATTGTTTTATGGACTTATTCCCTGAAAAATTATCTAGATTACCTTATAAGATATATTTTGAGTTCACTATTGAGCTTATGATAGGTTTGGAACATATTTCAATTTCTCCATATAAGATGGAACCTACAGAGCTCTAGGAACTCAAAACATAGCTTTAAGATCTAGGGGATAAGGGTTTTATCTGACCCGGCACATCTCCATGTGGTTTACCAATCCATTTCACCAATAATGAATATGGTACCAATAGATTGTGACTAGATTACCACTGACTAATCCAAATTATTGTAAATAATAGGTATATACTTCCTCATATTGATGAACTCTTTGACTAGATTAAAGGAGATATCACTTTCTCCAAGATCGATTTGAGGTCGGGCCACCATCAGGTGTGAGTGATGCACTCATACATACCACATACAGAATTCTAGAGTTGGTATGGCTTGTACGAGTATCTAGTCATGTAATTTGGTCTGAAAAATGCACCAACAGTCTTCATATCCTTGTTGAATTGGGTTTTCCATCCATATCTTGATTTATTTTTTGTGGTCTTCATAGATTACATGTTAGTGTATTTGTGCACTAGAAAAAACCTTGGAAACCATCTTGATATCATATTGAGTACAATGAGAGAGCATCATCTATATAAAAATCTTCTTAAATACCACTTTTGGATTAGAAAGGTTCACTTCTTGGGTTATATCATTTCAAAGGAAGGCATATCATTCGACCTAGAGAAGGTGAGCACCATGGTTTTCTGGGAGAAGCCCAAGAATGTGTTTGACATACATAGTTTCTTGGGTATCTATGGATATTATGGGAGATTCATCCGGGAATTCTCACATCGGGCAGTGTTGCTTATGGTATTGACTAAGAATAAGGTTAAATTTCACTAGATTGAAGCTCGTGAGACTGATTTTTAAAAGTTAAAGGGGAGATTCACTTAATTACTTATCTTGATTCTTCTTGAGCTGACAAGAAGATATACTATTTACTATCATTCTTTAGGGATTTTTCTAGGGGTAGTTCTAATATAGATTCATCAAGTTGTATCATATGGGTCTCACCACCAAAGGCCTCATGATTGGAATTGTCCTATGAATGACCTCGAGCTAGTAACCATGGTTCATGCTCTATGATGTTGGAGGCACTACATTTTGTTGAGAAATTAATTTTCTACAAGGACCATATAAGCCTCAAATACATATCAACACAGTGAGACTTGAATCTGAGGTAGCCTAGGTGGGTGTAATACCTTCAATTCTTTGACTTTTATCTTTCTTAAAAACCCAGAAAGGGTAATGTTTTAGCGAATGACTTGATCCAGAATACTGAGACACAATCCATCAAAGAGGTCAGCAGTGAGTGTGATAGGATGGATATTTTTTCCTTATGCACCTATAGGTTTAATAATAGAATGGTAAACTAGTTTTAGAAGATTTGGTAGTGACCTCCTCCCTTATGAAATAGGTTTTCATGTGGTAGTTATCTGATTCTAAGGGACTCCTTTTGAGAGAGAGAGTCAACGAAGATAACCCACCACCTTGTTGAGTAGTTTATGGGAATAAGACCTTGTTCTTTTGTGGGTAAATTTGGGTTCCTTATGATATATGGGAAGAGATTATTAGGTAATATCATGCCTATTTTTGGTAAGGTCACCCTATTCTAACCATTGTGTACTGATACGTGCATCGTCAGTATAGGTGCCCAGGTATGAAGAGGCCGATTGCAAGATTTAATCACTCGGTGTTCCACCTATTAGTAAGTGAATGAAGATAACCAGAAACCTGTGGGAATTCTACAACCTCTATCAATTCTTGATTGGAAATGTAATGAATTCTTAATGTATTTCATGATGGGATTTCTCAAATTCCCTTGAGGTAGTGATGTGGTATGGGTGATCATCAACAGGATTACCAACATTGCAAACTTTTTACCGATCTGGGATACCTTCTATAATGATGATCTTGGAAGGATTTACATCTATTAGATAGTGATACCACATGGTTTTCCCCATTATATCATATCAGATAGAGACACTTGATTTACATCACATTTCTATAAAGGGTTGCAAAAGGCTCTGGGTTCACAGGTGCTCTTGAGTATCGCATATCACCCTCAAACTGAAGGGAAATCTGAGTGAATGGTACAGGTGTTAGAGGTTATTATTTGGGCCTATATTTTTTATTTTGGTGGTTCATTGGAAAATCATATTCATATGGTTGAGTTTTCCTATAATAAAATATTTCAAGAAACAATTAAGATGGATCTGTATGAGGCCCTTTTTTTAGGTCATGTCATTCATCTCTATGCTGATTAGAGGTAGGTGAGGTAACACAACTAAGTCCTTATCTCATACAAGAGACATAAAATAAAGTCCAGTTAATTTAGAATCATATGGATAAATCTCAGTCTAGGAAGAAGTTATATACTAACTGTCGCCATATACATTTGGAGTTTCAGTTGGGACATTGGTTTTTCATACAGGTTTCACCCTAGTTGGATCATAGAATAATATGAAGATAGGGAAAGTTATCTCCTAGATAGCAGATCGAGTTGGGTCAGTAGATTACCAATTATAGTTACATCAGAGGTATTGTTCCTTGTACAACATATTCCACATGTCTCAACATTGATGGTATCATCCCAAATTGTCTCTTTCATTCGACCCTGAGGATATTGAGCTCGAGGTGGATTCATCCTTTGAGGATAATATGATGTGTATATTTGATCATAGCATGAATTCTCTAAGAGGAAGGTCATTTCCTCTAGTATGGGTGATTTGGAAGCATGAATTTATACATTATGATACCCGGGAGTGGGAGGGAAATGTACATTCATAGTGGCTAGAAATTTTCTCAAAAACTGTTTTAATTACCTTGGAATGGAAACTTGGAGATGATTTGTCTTAAAGAGGGGAGGTTTTAACATTATAAACTTTATCTAAGGTATGAACCATTTATTTTCTATTTAAATTCATTTTTTTGGTAGTAAAAATGTTTCCTCATGGAGTTAAAGAGGTCATGGGGGTGTCTAGGGCTTAAGATAGTGGGGTGTTGTGGGCCACACGGTTTTTATAAAATCGTGCAACTGCAGGTGCATGGCCATGCAAGATTGAAGACCCTAGTGATAGTTTCATTTCACATGTTTTTATCATGGTTAGACAAACTGTTTTCTTAGCCATGTGGGTGCCCCTTTGAAGAAAAACTTGGTGAATTGTTGGTGTATGGTTTGGCCAACTGTGAATCCAAATTGTACACCCATTCTTATGTGGGTAATTTTATGGGTTTTCTCTAAAAAATTAATAAATATGTTTTCTCCTTCTTCTTCCTTTTTTATCTAGTAGTTGAACCCTCTCCTCCCACATGAGGCCCTCCTTCTTCTTAATATAGGGATCAAGACAACCCCTCCATCTGGAATCCTTTTCTCTCAATGTCAGTTCCACCCGAAAGCTAGTCTTAAAATCCACAGTACTATCCCTTTAATTTCAAGTTTTTTTCCACTTAGTTTTATTATCTCAATCCAAGCTCATTTTCCCCATTTTTAGGGAATTTAATTATTTCTTCGATATCTTTTATTCTAGCACAAATCAAAGTATTATGTTCGATGAGGGAGTCACCACCAACCTAAGGTAGGTGGTTTAGGTTCTTTCCCCTTATTTGTTCTGAACTTTATAATATGTGTTGTGGCCCCATGATTCAGACCCTTCTAGTGTCGCCTCTAATTTGTAAATTAAATTAAATTAAAGGACTCACCTTGGAAAATGTGACTCGAGTTAGTGGAGAAGCATCCCCTTAGGTTGATCGCCTTGATTTAAGCCAACCAAATGGGTGTGCTTCACCTATGGGGCTTATTTTTTCTTTTCCCTTCTTGTGATTAAACACACTTTGGGGGGGTTTGGACTCATAATAAATTCCTATAGTTATAAATTAATTGGATTAGGGTGATGATCCATGAGTTAATCCCTTACACCCTATGCCATAAATGAACTGGTTAGACTAAGTTAATTGAAAAAATGCTTATACTTAACCCTTGTGACATAAATGGATTATTTAATTGAACCTCTTGAACAATATACCCAATATGATATAAACTCTTGTTTAAATTCCTTCAAATTAGTGTCAAGGGAGATACAAGATGTTCTGAATTAAGTATCCCATAATAATGTTCATCGTTACTTGGTTTGAATTTTTTAAAGTCATGTAAACATGTTGGGGTGACACTAGCTATGCCTGGGATAGGCTCGCCGAACATTATTTATTTTTACATCCATATGAGCTACACTGGTTCCCAAGGGGACACCCCATAGATGGGATCGATTGTGAGATTGTTGTACCATGCCACGAGAGAGACTCGGGCCCCTACATGTGATATCAAGGACGGACTTGAAGGTTATTTCATGTTTTCTTCACACCATGCTATGAGTTCCACTTGGGACTCTATTTTTTGGTCAATTTGGATAGAATACATAGGCATTGGACTTATACTAAGGCCCTATATTGACACATAAAATTATTTTAGAATTTCTAGGGATAGGCTTGGGGTGACTCTCTATATTTTTATAATAAGGTTTAATCGAATTAGAGAGAAGGTGAATGGTTTTTAATAAGAAATGATATTTTGGTATTGTGAACTATGGGAAGTGTCTACAAATCCCAATCGCATTCTTGTTGATAGTCTATATTATTACAAATTATATCTCTCACTTTACCTTCAAAGGTTTTATGGGTTCAGACTCACAGGCTTTGGCTAAACTAGATAGAATTGGATGAGTGTCCTATTTAAACCCTTGCAAGTTTATTTATTTATATATTCCATGTAGTGACACAATTCTTGACATACATAGACATTAAATTACTTTTTCAAAATACTTAATACATGACAAAAACATATTTCCAAAGACCGTATTATTTTAGTGTCTTTGGAAACTCAGAACATAATCTTCTAATCATGGTGAAAGATCTTCCACATCTCCCATAAAGATCTTCCCATTTGGTTTTTTTACCTAAAACATTTCTTTAAATCCTAGGGAAAAGAAAACATAAAAAGGGTGAGATCAAATTATCATTAAGGGTGAACATGGAAACATAATACAATCCCTAAACATTTGAATGTAAGAACAAGAACATAAAACATAAAAATCATGAGTAATGACATAAATCTTGACAATGCATAAGGTATAGATCATAAAGGAACATTAACCATGATAAAATATCATGGGAATAAAACATGTAATTTTGGAAACCATTAAGAACATGTTATGATTTCCATAGTATCCAATTCATTTCTTCCAAGACCATTGTAGTGGACAAAGTCCCTTACTGAATCGAGTTCACTCCTCATTCAAGTCCTATATCACTGAACCAGATTAACCTGTCGTTCCAGCCATGTCTATCTCATGAGATATAAATATTAACCCAATTCATTGGAGGTTAATATAGGTCACACCCATCTCATAATGAAATCATTCTTACTTTTGCCACAAAATAAACATAAATCATTCATCATAACCCATAGAATAAAACGGGTTTCATAAATATCATCCCATATTAAGGTAATCCATATAAAACAAATGGATATAATTTCATCATAAGAATAATCAAAACATGTAAATAATAGAGACATTATACTTGAAACATAATAATACTAAATAATGTCATCGTATATGGAAAATAGTTTTGACAAAACACTTGAAATGAATTCTTGAGGAAAGTATCATTTCTTATTCAAAATCATTTTCTTTTCAAAAAATTCCATTTAATTTTAAAAGAAAAGGATTTTGTTGAAAATAATCATGAAATATTTTATAGGAAGATTCATGAAAATTAGGCGTTATGAAACCATAAAAATCTATTCATGCCATTTACGTTAAAAAACATTATCCTCGTACTTTTTTCAGAAAAGTCAAAAAGTTCCTCATCTGGTAAACAAAAGAAAGATTCCTTCCATAACATGTGGTAAAAGTCAAAAATGGGTAAAAAAGACTTTAAATATACATGAAAACATTTTTAGAAAACATGGACATGGATGATAACAATAACCCCAGTAAATACTTATGAATAAATAATCCCGGATAAGAATGAGATTGGAATAATTATCCCTTACCTTATGTCCAATTTTTTCTATATGTGTATGAGACTCATTTATACTGGGTTTAAAAATATTATTATCTTATAACAGAGTCATAATAATATTTCTTATATCATATATGATTCACTTATGACTTTATATTAACCGTTCTTTTGTCAATTCCATGTTAAAGCAGTGTTTTGGGTAAAATCGTTTCATTTATCGTACGTGTTTGGACTTGTTGTTTCTTGATATTATTAGTACTTATATCATGATTTAAATCCTTCTAGAATGTGAATACTGATTTATATATCATATATATTTAGTATATATATATAATAGATAGATAAATGAAATGAAATACATCGTTCATGGAGACGGTAGGCCGTACGTACGCATGAACGTTGTTTTCCTTTCCTTATTGACATGAATGGAAGTAAGTAGATGACATATATATATATATTAGATTTATTATGTCATATATTTCATTATTATTAATTATATATACTTTATAATCACTCTTGAATGGTTAACATGGATAATGAATCTCATCTTGTCGTGGAGACGGTAATCTGTGCGTACGCACGAGCGATGATATCTTTCCCATAATTATTGAATGGAATTTGAGTGGATGATATAATATCTCAAAACTAGTAAAATGTTATAATAATCATATATAGTTATTATTTACACCATTATACCCATCCAATTAAGGTGGTGGTGGAAAAACATATTACACCACGACGTGGTGACGGTATTCCGTACGTACGCACGCGCGGTGATTTTGTTTTTCATCGGATGGATAGAAGGTGAAATAGGGTTGTTTCATATTTATAATAAAATATCAGTATATAAGTAATACTTATGTTATTACTTTATAATGGAAAATCTAAATAAGAGGAAGTAGAAGAAGAAAGAAATTTGAAAGAATCGGTAGAAGATATTACATCTTCTTCGACGTGCCTCTTTTAAACTTTCTCTTAGGGAATTAGAGTTGGTCTTTTGAGAAGACCAGAACCTCTATGATATAAATAGAGAGGTTGAGAAGAGAAATTGGCAGGTTTTTTCCGCACTTGAAGGCTCAAAATTTTGTAAAGAGGAGATGGAGGAGGTGCCCTTTTATAAGGGAGGAGAGGGGCACCTTAGGAAAAACTTAAAATATTATTTTATAATAAAATCATATTCGGTTTATAATGGCTCCAAAGTGACCTAATTTGAGGATAGGTTGGGGATGGGTCAGCATCCTCTCAACCAATAGGTTTTATATAAGTTTAGGTTACTATTTTAACCTTATCATTTTGATTTAACTCTAAGTTAAATAATTTAACTTTTACCATGTCTTCTTGTATTCTTACACTATATGGTTAATAAACTTACTATAAACTGCCAATAGAACCCCAATTGGTTAATTAATGTCATATATATTATTATATAAGTATTTTGGACGAACCTTAGATTTTTAGGACCGTTATATCAATTAATAATATAATATTTGTTTTAAAAACTCTTTTATGTCAATTTTGACACTATTTGGTATTTTGTTTTCTCTAAATTCATAACAGAATTATTACTTTGAAAAAAATTCATCTAACCAACCCTAATTTGTTATATTAACCTATAAAATTAGTTTAATTCATAAAAAGTCTCAAATTACATTTATTTGGGTATTTATAATATCAATTATACTAATATTTCATTAATAAGGTAATCACTGCATCATCATTGTGTCATAAATAAATTAAAATATTTAATGTCAAAAAAATATAAATAAAATACCCTTATATAGGATATATTTTTATATTTCTAATTAATAATTATTGTCTAATTTATCTTATGTATAACCCTATCTTAAAAAAATTTAGTTATTAAACATTGATTTTAACTCTTTTAATTCTTCTTTAAATAAAATAATAATAAGTGTCCTAATCTAATCCAAGTGGACCCAAAGGGTTATATTTTATTCCTAATATTGTTTTTGGTAAAATTACGCTTATCCAATAGAATTAGGACAAGTGTTAGGGTAATAATAATATCATTTTTACCCTAAATTACCTTATTTTACTTTTAACCGTTGTAAATAAAAGTAAACAAGTTACTATTCACAAAATATTATTTTTATCTTATTGAACCACATTTAACTTACTGATATCAACCATGTCTCTCTGATTTTTGAAATTCCACTCACAGAAGTGGTAAAATTAAGTTTTATGTAAAGTTGTAATTTCTCTTAGGAGGTGGGTAAAAGACGATAAAATGTTCAATAAACTTTTTATATATCTAAAATTATTATAAAATGACTCTAATGAGTTACATTGAACTTATATAGGTATTATTTATTTATTTTGACCTAAATTAAATTTAAATAAAATAAATTATTATTTAAATAAAAAGTCAGTTTTAACCAATAACTTAGTGTTTTCACTATTCATCAAAAATTAAAAGTTTTCAGAAAAATACCAAAACATTACCCTAGGATAATTTCTATATTCCGAATCCAAAAATTAAGTCCATTTTGAAAGATAAAATTTATAAAAATTTAAAAAGTGGGTATTACTATTCATAACGGATAGTTTATATTATATTTTAATAATATATCGTTGTTTAGTGAAACTCGGTATTGCGTACAACACACGCTATCGGGGAAGGTCGCGATTGCATGTAATGCAAGCCAAGTCAGGGTTGTGTGTATTGAAAGATTCCTTTTTTGTTGCGTATAATAGAATACAACCATATTTCATTTATAAATTGAATATATATATATATACACTCAATGTTGCGTACAATAACTTCTATAAAACGAACTTGAAATTGTGTGTAACATGATACAAGAATAGTGTTTCATATACTGTAAGCTAATATGGTGTTGCGTATAGTGCAATATAATCTTGGTGTAGCATACAACACAAGACATCAAATAAATTAAAAATAATACTTCTTATAAAATCTCGGGGTGTTAAATTCTACCCCCCTTAAAATGAATTTCGCCCTCAAAATTCGTCGGGGTTATAAAATGTTTTCTACTTTAAAGTTTCCTTCATAGAAACCCACATCGTAAAAAGAAATACTAAATCATCATTTTAAAAAGGAACGTTAGAATCATAATGAATACAGAAATTAACTCATCACTAGGTTTCTTCATAGAAGAATATAGGTGAAAATATGGATATAGAAGAGAAATATGACCATCAAGTTCTGATATAGAGTGGTAGAGAACATGGCTAAGAAAAATCCAACAATCACAAAGCCATAAATTTTTAATGATCTATGGTACCATCTGATACATCGAATATGAGGGTACTAGGACAACATTTTTAGTTTTCAATATCATTTCCCTAAAGTTAAAAATTTTTAATTAGAAGAAATACTTACTTGATTTTGGTACAATCTCATCATTGGTCATTCCATGAACAATTTCCAATTCATATCTTAAAGAAATGAAGCTGAATTTGTTATTCGTGAAGTTTTAGCAGATCATGTGATAGAATGATGGGTCATTCCATCTGTCTCAAATAAAAGTTACGAAAAGTTATCAAATATACATAAGTCCTTCTATGGTGAGTTTAATTGTATATGATTCCAAAAAAGGACTTAAACTTCATCTATCATACCGCTTAAAAAATAAAAATAGTTTCTACTAACCAGGGACTTCCTGTTGGCCAAAGGTAGGCGATAAAGGAATGTCACACTTCAGTTGTGGGTTTGTTTCCCACAACCTAGTCCGACGAGATGGGTTGTTTCTCATCCTGCAGGTTTCCCTTTTTCTAAAATTACATTATTAAAAAATTCCTTCAATAATATCAAAAAAAAGTTCTAGCCTTAAACAACACTATCTTATGTATAACTTAATTCATTCCAATCTTTAGGCTTATCCAAAATAATTTGGTACAAGCTCATAGTATATAGAAAATTATTACTTGAAAGGTCGCATAACAGGCACGTGAATACCATCATTTATCCCCCATATATCATAAGATATATCTTGTCGGTCACATTACAAACATGTGAATACTTTAATCATGTATTCTTTTAAAACATGAATTACCATAGAACCTTAGTGAAAACATGAATACTATCAAAAGTTAACTCTTTACACATACCAAAATCCCAAATTTTCTATATACTCAAACCGTGATATCACTTTGTCCTTATATCAGTCATGAGCTCATGAATACGATCAAACATTTCATTTTATCCTTATCCCTTCATTATGTGCATATCGTCTACTTTCCAAAATCACTTTTCATGGTTACTGGTACCATTCAACATATAACTTCAAATAAATTAGAAAAAACAATAGTGTAACAATCCTTATATGTTTCTTTATTCCATAGTACCATACATTATTCTAGATAAACATTCAATCATTCCACTACCTTCTTAAACCATTGACTGAGCTTCAACAATCCTTTCATCTTACATATCATTTGTAGTCTGTTCATCATCATTAACATAAATACCACCCATACGACCATGATGATTCTCTTCATGAGACTTTCCCTTAAGGCATTGGTTTCCATAAATACTTTCCACATATAAAACATTTAACTGTTGTTGATGTCTTAGTAATACCATTATAATTTTCCATGGTGTTAACTGAACCTTTTCCTTTACAATTACGGGCATTGTGTCCTTCTTTTCCACACCCAAAGCATCTTCCAGTTCCTTTGAAACATTCTCCCTAATGCCTCTTCCCATAGGATTTACATGAGGGAAATTGAACTTTCTTTCCTCTATGATCATCATGAACTCAATCTTTATCTTATTAGCTCAGTCAATAAACTTACCAAAGTTGAGATTATTGATCATATTATGAGATTTCTGGTTAGTCATAATAACGATGTTTGGACTTCCAAGTCCTGTTTCATTTGGTTTCTCATGAAGAATATCATTTCATTGTCCATTATATCCTCCATTATCGTGAATCTTCCTGTTTCCAGCCATTTTCTAAAACCCAAAAAGAATAGTGTGATAGGCAAAAATCATTCAAGGAAAACAACATAATAAAGGGGTTGTACCTTAAATATCTAAGATCTTAGGTTTAATTCTATGATTTTTACCGTAATTATAGAACTATAACCTATACATATACATAACCTTAGGGACATCCCTAGACATACCTTAGAAATATCTCAAGGGATCTCACTAAATTTTTCGCATCCTAGTTTCCAAAGGTTGACTGAACCTTTGCTCGGATATTAAATATAGATACCCAAAGCTTGACGTACATAGACAATACATTACTTTTTCAGAATACTTAATACATGACAAAAATAGATTCCCAAATACCATAATAGTTTAGTGTCTTTGGAAACTCAGAACATAATCATCTAATCATGGTGAAAGATCTTCAACATCTCCCATAAATATCTTCCCCTTTGGTTTTCTTACCTAAAACATTTCTTTAAATCCAAGGGAAAAGAAAACGTAAAAAGGGTGAGCTCAAATGCTCAGTAAGGGTAAACATGGAAACATAAAACAATCCCTAAACATTAGAACGTAAGAACATGAACATAAAACATAAAAATCATGAGTAATGACATAAATCTTGATAATTTATAAGGCATAGATCATAAAGTAACATTAACCATGATAAAATATCATGGGAATAAAACATTTAATTTTGGAAACCATTAAGAATATGTTATTATTTCCATAGTATCCAAGGCATTGCTTCCAAGGCAATCGTAGTAGACAAAGTCCCTTACTGAATCGAGTTCACTCCTCGTTCCAGTCCTGTATCACTGAACCAGATTAACCTGTCATTATAGACATGTATATCTCATGAGATATTAATCTTTACCCAATGCATTGGTGGGAGATATAGGTCCCACCCATCTCATAATGAAATCATTCTTACTTGTTCCACAAAATAAACATAAATCATTCATCATAACCCAAAGAATAAAATGGGTTTCATAAACATCATCCTATCTTAAGGTAATCCATATAAAAAAATGGATATCATTTCATCATAATAATAATCAAACCATTTAAATAATAGAGACATTATACTTGAAACATAATAATAATAAATAATTTCATCTAAGATGGAAAATAGTTTTGACAAAACCCTTGAAATGATTCTTGAGGAAAATATCCTTTCTTCTTCAAAATCATTTTCTTTTCAAAAATGCCATTTAATTTTAAATGAAAATGATTTTATTGAAAATAATCATGAAATATTGTAGATTAATCTTCATGAAAATTAGGCGTTATGAAACCAAAAAAAATTTCATGCCGTTGACATTAGAAAAACATTCTCTTCGTACTTTTTCCGGAAAAGTAAAAATGTTCCTCGTACGGTAAAGAGAATGATTCCTTCCATAACATGTGGTATAAGTAAAAAATGGGTAAAAAATTAATTTAAACATACATGAAAACATTTTTAGAAAACATGGACATGGATGATAATAATAACCCCAGTAAATACTTACGAATAAACAATCCCGGATAAGAAAGAGATTGGAATAATTATCCATTACCTTATGTCCAATTTCTTCTGTATGTGTCTGAGACTCATGTATAGTGGGTTTAAACATATTATTATATTGTAAATAATCACAATAATATTTATGATATCATATATGATTAACTTATGACTTTAAATTAACCGTTCGTTTGTCAATTCCATGTTAAAGGAGTGTTTTGGGTAAAATCGTTTCATTTATCGTACATGTTTGGACTTGTTGTTTATTAATATTTTTATTACTTATATCATGATTTAATTACTTCCAGAATGTAAATAATGATTTATATTTCCTATATATTCAGTATATATATATAATAGATAGATAAATGAAACGAAATACACCATTCAGGGAGACGGTAGGCCGTACGTACGCATGAAAGTTGTTTTCCTTTCCTTATTGGCTTGAATGGAAGTAAGTAGATGAAATATATATATACATAAATCCTGTAGCTTTATTATGTCATATATTTAATTATTATTCATTATATACACTTTAAAATCATTCTTCAATGGTTAACATGGAGAATGAATCCCATCGCGTCATGGAGACAGTAATCCGTGCGTACGCACGAGCGATGATATTGTTCCCATAATTATTGAATGGAATTGGAGTGGATGATATAATATCTCATAACTTGTATCATGTTATAATAATAATATATAGTTATTATTTACACCATTATACCCATCCAAGTAATGTGGTGGTAGAAAAACATATTATAACACGGCGTGGAGACGGTATTCCGCACGTACGCACGCGCGGTGATTTTGTTTTCGTGGGATGGATAGAAGGTGAAATAGGGTTGTTTTATATTTATAATAACATATAAGTATATAATTAATACTTATGTTATTACTTTATAATGAAACAACTAAAGAAGAGGAAGTACAAGAAGAAGGAAACTTGAAAGAATCGCTAGAAGAGATTACCTCTTCTTTGACGTGCCTCTTTTAAACTTCCTCTTGGGGAACTAGAGTTGGTCTTTTGAGAAGACCAAAACCTCTATGATATAACTATATAGGTTGAGAAAAGAAATTGGCTGGATTTTTCTGAGCTTGAAGGCTCAAAATTGTGTAAAGATGAGAGGGAGGAGGTTCCCTTTTATAAGGGAGGAGAGGGGCACCTTAGGAAAAACTTAAAATATTATTTTATAATAAATTCATATTCAGTTTTTAATGGCTCCAAAGTGACTTATTTAGAGTATAGGGTGAGTATGGGTAGAAATCCTCTCCACCAATATGTTTTAGACAAGTTTAGCTTACCATTTTAACCTTATCATTTAGATTTAACTCTAAGTTAAATAATTTTACTTTTACTGTGTCTTCTTGTATTCTTACACTATATGGTTACTATAAACTGAAAATCAAACCACAGTTGGTTCATTAATTTCATATATATTATTATATAATTCTTTTGGTCGAACCTAATATTTTTAGGACCATTATATCAATTAATAATATAATATTTTATTTAAAAACTCTTTTATGTCACTTTTGACACTATTTGGTATTTTGTTTTCTCTAAATTCATAACAGAATTATAAATTCGAAAAAAATTAATTTAACTAACCCTAATATGTTATATTAACCTAAAAAATTATTTTAATCCATAAAAAGTCTTAAATTACCTTTATTTGGGTATTTATAATATCAATTATGTTAATATTTCATTAATAAGGTAATTACTGCATCATCATTGTGTCATAAATAAATTAAATTATTTAATGTCTAAAAAATATAAATAAAATACCATTATGTATTAAATATTTTTATATTTATAATTAATATTTATAGTCTAATTTATATTATGTATAACACTATCTTAAAAAAATAGTTATTAAACTTTGATTTTAACTCTTTTAACTCTTCTTTAAATAAAATAATAATAAGTGTCCTAATCTAATTTAAGTGGACCTAAAGGGTCATATTTTAGTACTAAGGTTGTTTTTGGTCAAATTACACTTATCCAATAGAATTAGGACAAGTGTTACGGTAATAATAATATCATTTTTACCCTAAATTACCCTATTTACTTTTAACCGTGGTAAATAAAAGTAAAAAGTTATTATTCACCACAAATTATTTTTATTGTATTGAACCACATTTTACTTACTGATATCAATAGTGTCTCTCGGATTTTTGAAATTCCACTCATAGAAGTGGTAAAATTAAGTTTTATGTAAATTTGCAAATTCTCCTAGGAGGTGGGTAAAAGATGGTAAAAAGTTCAATAAAATTTTTATATATCTAAAATTATTATAAAATGAATCTAATGAATTAAATTGAACATATATAGGTATTATGTATCTATTTTGACCTAAAATAAATTTAAATAAAATAAATGATTATTTAAATAAAAAGTCTATTTTAACCAATAACTCAGTGTTTTCACTATTCATCAAAAATTGAATGTTTTCAGAAAAATACCAAAAATTCACCCTATGCTAATTTCGATATTCTGAATCCAAAAATGAAGTCCATTTTGAAAGATAAAATTTATAAAAATTCAAAAAGTGGGTATTACTATTCATAACGGCTAGTTTATATAATATTTTAATAACATATCGTTGTTTAGTGAAACTCGGTATTGCATACAACACACGCTATCGGGGAAGGTCGCGATTATGTGTAATGTAACCCAAGTCAGGGTTGTGTGTAGTGCAATATTCTTTTATTGTTGCGTACAATATAATCCAACCATATTTCATATATACATTGAATATATATATATACACTCAATCTTGCGTAGAATAACTTCTATCAAATGAACTTGAAATTGTGTGTAACACGATCCAAGAATAGTGTGGCGTATACAACATGCTAATACGGTGTTGTGTATAGCACAAGATAATCTTGGTGTAGCATAAAACACAAGACATCAGATAAATTAAAAAGAATACTTCTCATAAAATCTCGGGGTGTTACATTCTAGTCTTTAAATTATTAATTATGTAACACTATTCATTTTATATTGCATGAGATGGATTGATCTAGACACTTTTGGGGGTATCCTATTGGGATTATCTCACACCCTACTTGGGCCACCATTAGTACTGAGTAGGCTTTATTTTTTTAGGAACACATTAAGGTAAGAGGTCATCTTTTGATACCTAATTGACAATTCTATGATGGCATTTGGGAGTAAAGGAATGAACATATGCTTGGGATGCTTGTAGTTATTGTTTTTGTCCTTTTTTTATATTTTGATAGCATGTGGTATATGCTTTTAACCTATGAATCCCATGTATACTTTTTTATAGATGCATCACCATGATCATTATTTTATTGTATATACATATTATTTAGCTTCTCCTAGTTTATTTAATTATCTTTAATTATTATTTATATCATTTCCACTACAATCTATTTGTTGATATTGCTTCTGCTACAGTGGGTTACTAGTCTAGTCATATAGTGTCTGATTTTTGTATTTCTTGTTATTCCATAACTATTTTTGTGGTGTACTATGACCAATGAAGTCATAGTCTCTCCATTTACATAACCTAGTTCCTTGCTACTAGTTGGCAGCCTTTTGAATTTGGGGAGGCACGATTGAGGCCTTGTGGCACACCATCTCTGGGCACTGTTAAGTTGAATTCAGGTTGGGATGCTGAACCTATATGTTGTTTTCTATTACTCCCAAATAATTTCATTCAGTAGAGTTGTCGGGGGTGGATCTAAATAAGATTTTGATGAGGAATTTTCTTCTATAAAGATAAGTAATTTTATATCTTACTCAAAAATTATAATTTCCTTCTTCTTTCAATAAATTTTCACATCATATTTTCAAATCTAGTACATATCAAGGATTATATCAAATTCAACCATATGTATGATGATAAGGTCATAAAATAAAGAAAGCTTAAATCAAAAGGAAAATATCTAATTTTCTTTAAAAACTAGATAGATATAGAAGAGTGTGATAATCCATAATCGAATAAATCATTGAATAAATTTAAATATAAGATTAATATACCTTACACCATATCATTGGGTACTTCTACCTCAGCTATAGTGATCACATAAGTTTATCTATCTCCCCTTGGCCTCTATAGTGGTAGATTCCCATGGTGGTTGGGACATTGGTTTGAATAATTCCTCATTTATTTGAAATATAAGAAATGTATACCATTAGTTTGTTTCCCCTTGCACTCTTGATATTGATGAGCCTTGTCTCAGCACTTGTAAAATGCTCCAGTTCCCTTTAAACATTTACCTGGATGTTTCTTCCTAATATTTTAACAAGATTGAAAACACTATATTCCACTGTTATTCTTTATTGATGTACCATTTTCATATTTCTTATATAACCTCTTCGTCTCTTAATTTCCTTTAAATATATAAGATCTAGAAAATTCTTTCTCTATTTTGATGGAACATAGTACTATATCATCATATGATGAAAATATTTGTGAAGTTAGTTCCCTTCAAAGAATTTTCTTAATACCTTAAGAGAAATGATCAATCACATTTTCTGAATCATGTATGTAATCGGTAGTATACCTAGCTATGCTTGTAAAGGTAGCCTCATACTTTTCAACACTTTCTTATTACTTTTTCTATAAGATAAGTAATTTTCTATTAATTTCAGTTAGTTTCTCCCAAGGGTAATATTTTTTGAAGAATATTTCTTTAAATTTCTCTATTCCATGTATTTTATTTCATCTTCCTCCTTAGTATTCTTGATCAACGACCACTATTGATCATCATCATCCTTGAGTAAATTTACATCAAGTGATACCTTTTACCTTTCATCACATCCCATCTCTATAAATATATTTTCATGTAACTTGATCCATTACTCAACTACCACTAGATTAGTAATCCCCCTAATATATTGGGGGGATTCTACCTCATGAAATTATCAAACATACGTGTAGTATGGTTATTCATCATAACCTGACTAAGTTGTCCTAATATGGTCATGATCTAATCATCACCAAAACTAACTGTGTTGAATTTCTCCATGGAGAAATACTTACATTGTATTAGGGTATTGATTCATTTCCTTCTATCAGAATCAATCACTAAATAATGGCACACACTTATTTATCCCATAATCATCATGAGAATTGATCCAAAAAATAAAAAAATCAAATGGTAAATGTTTTTAAATACTATAAATAATTATCATAGTTCTCTCGTTAGTTATGTTTGTTTTAAAATTAAGTTCTCAATGTTTCTAATAAAATTTATCTAATAATAACTATAAAGACTCATATCCCAATAACGCAAACCTAGAGCTTATATTATTACATTTTCATAGATACTAGATTCAAAATCGCAAAGGATCGGTCAGTTTAATAGTCTTAAAGAACTAGTTACATACATGGTACCCTTATTAAATTGGTAACAAAATATAAAACATAACAAAGAAAAGTAATTTACTCCTTGAACTCATTAAATCATTTCATCTTCATAACTAAGGAAAAAGAGAACAAATAAAAGGGTGATCTCTGATGCTCATTAAGGGTTAAATACAAAGGGAGCTTTAATGAATCAATAATAAATGAAACATAATCAATATGGAAATATATAAAAAAATATGATATTTAATCAACCAATTTTCAATAATGATGGTATAAGTTGTAATCATTATTTATATGTAAATGTAAATTATTGGAAACAAATTACATTAAATTAACAACTTGAGAACAATCTAAATCCATGGATAATATCGCAATGAAAATCTAATAGAAAATAATAAATAAAATCTTAATAAAGGAAATGATTAATAATTTGGACACCATGATATTATTAATCATGGTACATTTACCATCAAGACCTTTCACAATACGGTTTAATCATTAGGGTTAAAACCCCATTTAATTTGGCAAACGTTTTTGTCTCTATAGACTACCGATGCATTGAGGGGATATCTATAACCGAGACTCACCCATGTCTGCATGTCCAAAGCATTAATAAATTATCAAAATGATTGATTTAATTCATGAATAAAATTTTCTTATAAACAAATGTGCATATTGAGTGAAATATATAGATTTAACATTATTTCCCCAATTAACCAATTAACTTTCAAAGTAAACACCATATGAAAAAATTCTATATAGTTTAGAAAATAATCATATCCATGATACAATAAATATGTATATTTAATGAAATATTCAATGAATGAAAATCATAAATATAAGGGTAATTATATACAACATAGAAAATAAAATATGTGCATGACATCAAAAATATGCCTCAATGAAAGAAAATTGGGACAAAGTCCCTTATAAGGATCATATCATTAATAAAATGAATAGATTATTTTTATTCATAGTAAATAAATGTAAAAAAAATTAGTAATACAAAATAATATAATAAAAAATCTTTTACACATAACCATATCATGGAATAATCAATGGAATATAAGTTTAGCCTAATGAATAAAAATTGAGTTAAGAGATCCCTTACCACTTTATAATTAGTTATATCGTATTACCATAAATGTAATAATTATAAAATGAAACATTTAATACCATTAATAAAATAAAATTCATGATATGATATATTAAATGTGATTATATAAACCAAAAATAAGAAATAAGGCTTAAACATAGAATATATATCAAAGAAGTAAAGGTGATATGGGAAAACACTTACCACTTTGTAATCAGTCGAACTGTATGCCTCATAAATGTAATAATTATCAAATAAAAAATTGAATACCGTAAATATAAATAGATTGATGATATGATATATAAAATTAAATTATTTACACCACACACATGAAATAAGGTTTGAATAATGAATATATCTCACAGAAGTAAAAGTAAGACGTGAAAACCCTTTCAACTTATAATAAATCAAATTATTTTCCCAATAAAATTAATAATCATAAAATGAAACAATAAATACCATAAAGATAAATATATTAATGATATTATACATATTATTTCAGTATACATACACTGCACACAATAAATAAGTGGTGAATAAGGCATATATCAAACAAATAAAAGTGAGATGAGAAACCTCTTACCTTATGTCTGGAAGCATTTTACACTTGTACTTAATGTCTTGTATAATCAAATTAAATTAAATAATTACTTAACTCTGAACCTATTCAACATATATTTTATTTATTATAATTTTATTAAGTACATTTATGGCAATTTTTATGCGTTATGATGTTTAATTTTGTTGTTCTAGGAGAGTTCGTTTCATGGTTTTATGGTCGGTTCCGTTATGTATAATTATGGGAGTTCTTTTCAAATTAGAATAATTATAAAGATGTGAAATTATATGGTATTAATTCACATAAATAAATTTAAATGGTCCCATATATAATTTGTTTATATGGTATGATGATGATTCATCATATAAAACATTGATGAAAACGTCTTCATTTATTTTGGCAGTTTTTATGACCATCACAAACTAGTTTTTTTATTTAATATTTTGTTTATAAATTGGTTCTAGAATATGATAAAAGTTATAATATTTATATTTAAATATTATTTAACTATAATAATTTTTTTATGACCAACCTTGATGGCGGTAAAGTAAAATGAAAAGTCCTCATCCATGAAGGCGGTGAATCGACACATCACAAATGATGTTTTCATTTTTAAAATAAAATGAGAAAACGAGATATTTGATGATGGTTATTACATTATAAAAATAAAATTATAGTATATATATGATAATAAACTTAAAATTACACTTTTTATAGGGTAGGTGAGTAGATTATAAAAATAGAAAAAAAAAAAAAAAAAAAAAGAAGGAGGATTTTACATCTTGAATATCGTCTCCATAGGAACCTCTTTAAGACACTTGGATTTGGTATTTCGGTAACACCATCAGATCTTATACATGGGGAAGAGGAATAGTAAGTAATTTGATGTGAATTTAGACAAGATTCAAGGCTTATAAGGTGTAAGGATAATGGGTCATGAGGGGTAGTATTTATACCGGAAAAGAGGGGTGTTTTATTATTTTATTCATTAGTTTATTATTTTTGATCAAGACTATCAATAGTCTTGATTATTGTGAATACGTATAGTAAATATTGAATTTATGTACAAATTAATATATTATTAAATCATGTATGGCCTAAAAATTCATGTATTTGTATTAAAATGTTAAATACTATAAATTGTCATATTTCACGAATCACCAAAAATTCAACTATTTTAGAAAAATCCCAAAAATTCAACCTAACCATTTCTACACATGTATATTTAAAAAATGGACTCCATTTAATGAAAAAAATTTATAAATACAAGATATTTAATTTTTAATTAAAATCATCATATATTCCAAAAATAATTATTTTAATATTATAACCGAATTTACGACACTTAAAAATTAATTATGGTCTCATAAAATTATCTTATAATTATAAAAAAATAAGAAATTAATTTATTAATATATTTTAGAAAAATATATGTTATTTTAAATAATTATATTAATTATAAAATTATAAATAAATATTTACGTTTCACGAAAATACCAACACTAAATTTATAAATTTTAAAAACATTTATTTATTTATTCCATGATATATCATATTTTAATTTATGAGATACCTAAATTTTATTTATAATTTCATAGGTGAGTTTATTATTATAATGGCCATAATATTATTCCTAACGGTCACATTACTATTCTAATGGTCATGTTAATATTTAATAGTATATCACGGTTCATTTAGGTGTGTAACCTATAAAATAAATTGAGTTTATTTATAAATATACATACCATAAAATCATGTGGTGCTATAAAAAGGTTGAAGCATCCTGTTTGGTTCATGTCATTTAAAATTGGTCTATTAATAGTCAAACATATCACGGTAAAATCAAAAATATATTTTTTTATTTCCCCAACCAATAATTTTCTATAGTGTATTTTTACATCTTAGTGTTTCCATGATGAAGAGATAACATAGAGGTGTGTGCCTCACTCAATAATTATTTATTCAACCAAAAATCATTAAATACACAAAACTTTTTAAAAACCTTATAAAACCTTCTCTTTTAGTAATAAAATCATGAAACTTACCATTATTAACTAATTCTATCTTTTCTTATAACCTGTAATCTACCTTCACAACAAGATTATTTTTTTCTGAAAAAGATGACTTCACTGATGCCTAAACCAAAAGAGAAAGAGTTTCTATAAACAAAACTTCCACTAAAACATTCATTAAATCATTAACTAATGGATAATGTTCCACATGTTACATACTTAATTATGAATTATCATTTCAAATCAAGTAATCAACTACCTTGTTTGATTTACCTAATGATAATGAGTCGTTTAATCATAATCCATTATCATTTCTAACCATCTTCTCTTATGTTCTTTAGTGAATATATACCTCAAAAATTTATGATCATTATATATTTCTTATTTCTCCACATATAGGTGATGCCTTAAAATTTTAAAGAAAAAAATACTACATTCAACTCAAGTTCATGTATAGGATAATTCCCCTCATAGGGTTTTAATTGACATAATGCATATGAAATTACCCTTTCATTTTGTATCAAAACATAACCCAGACCCTTCAATGTAACAACATTATAAATGAAAAATTCCTTATTTCTTGATAGAAAATATAATATTATATCATTAACTAATCTTCATTTTAGTTATAGAAAATATTCATCACACTTTTTTACCAAAATTAATTTGAATCCCTTTTTAGTTAACATGGTTAGTGGGACAGATCACAGATAAAATGTCTTAGAAAACTATCAATAATAACCAGATAATTCAAGTAAACATGGAATATTATTGAAAATTTTAGGTATTGTCCACTCTACCAATGCTTTAGTTTTGGTAGTATTAATAGTTATTCCATATTTAAAAAAATAACCAAAGAATGAAATATATTAGAATGAAAAATAATCCTTAGATGCAAATTATTTTCTTTTAAGCTATCATACAAATTCTTTTCATTTAAGATATAAAAAATTATCCTTATACACTTCTCATAGTCTTTATTGATTTTAAAATATACCAAAATGACATAAATGAATACCAAAACAAATTTATCAAAATTTTCATGAAAAACTCTATTCATAAGATCCATAAATATAGTGGGTTCATTTTTTAACCCAAAATTCAAAACCAAAAACTCTTAATGTTCATGCCTGATATGAAACATCATTCTCAGAATGTCCACATCTTTTAACTTTAGCTGATGGTATCCATATTTGAGTTCAATCTTTGTGAAATATTGATCACCCTAGAAATGGTCTAGAAAGTTATAGATATGATTCAATGAATACTTTTTATTTATATTAATATTATTAAATCCTCCATAATCAATGAAAATAATCACAGAATCATTTTTATTTTTAAAAGAAAAAATAGGAGCACACAAAGGTGAAATTATAGGGTGGATGAAACATTTTTCAGGGAACTCTTATAACCATTTTTTCAACTATAGTAGTTCTATAAAAAACATTTTATCATGAGTTTTTTAGTTTTTTTATCATCGGGTACTAAGTCAATAGTAAACTCAACCTCTCGATTTTGGATAACACCAGGCGAATCATCATAAAATACATCCATATATTCCTTTACCACTGAGATGTCACTAATTTGAATAGTTTCCTTATTTTCAATGATAAATGACAGATAGATTTCACTCCCATGTTTAATTAGTTTATTAGCTTCTTGATATGTTATCTATGGTATGAACCCATTATTATATACAAATCAAGTTTCATTTTTAAAATTGAATATAACTTATTTAGATATTTAATATATATTGGCTTGATAAACTAAAAAACAATATATAACCAGAATAACATCAAACTACAATAATGGTAAAAGCAAGTGATTTGAACAAAAAACATTCCACTGATGATAATAGAAATGTTCTTATAAATCTATGTTCTTTTAATAATTCTGGTCAGAGATTTTACCAATTATTATAGATTATTTATTAAGGTTTTATTTCAATTTTACTATATAATTTCTCAAAAAATAAAAGGATGAGTAGACCTTGAATCAAACAAGATAATTGAATAACCATAGTAGATATGTAATGTGCCTTTCAATGCTCCATTTGATGGTAAAGAATTTTATGAGGTTGTAACAAATGGTATTTCCACATCCTTCTACATATGTCCTTGATGATTTCCATATGTCATGATTTTATTTAGACACATATCAGTATAGTGATTCATCACATTTCAATTAAAAAAATTTACTACTAGTTTATCATTATTCACCTAACAATTACCATTATTATTTTATTTACAAGTCAAAAGAAAAAATTCCAAACTTACCATAGTGGTAAAACTTACTTGATTTTTTAAAACATTCCTTAAAATTTCCTTTACCACATTTGGAACACATTAGATGATTTCATCATAATTTTCTTATTGAATGTTTCTCCATTTCATGACACCTTGACCGCTTCTTAATCTTGTTTCCAAGAGGTACATAAGTGTTCGAAAACTCCATCTCAACATTCTCATCACATCTAACAACTTACCCATAGATTTTAAATTAATGAGAGCCTAGAGATCCTCATAAACTTGGTTTTATACCTATGTAAAATTTATTAATCTTACTCTTATAGTCCATAATAAAACTCAGTTGATACCTGGCATGTTTAATGGGATTTGATTCCTAAGAGGAAATTGATTCCTCTCCTATTTTCTTCAATTCTAAAAATTTCCTTTATATTCTATGTTGAATAACTTTCAGTAAATAGATATTAATAAAAATTTCCTTAAATATTGCCCACTTTGTGGGGTCAATTTCATTTTTTATCCAATTTATTATTAATTAAATACCACCACTGGTCAAATTAACCTTATAAATGGTAAATATAAATACTTTCCCTTTGATGATTAAAACATCCAAAAACATGTAATATCTTCATTAATTATTTGATCCATCCTTTAGCTACCACTGGTTCTAATGATTCACAAAATATTGAAGGTTGTTGTTTTATAAATTCTCTATTATCAATATATTCATATATAGAGAATTTGGTTGCTATATTTCATGGGTTCCACCATTTATTTCATGTTCTAATTGAGTTAACATAGACACAAACCTCTCAACTCTAACTACAATCATTTCAAGTAGTTGGTTCAGAAGGATATTATCTTCTTGATGCCTTACTAACTCAACTGCCTTGTTTCCTAAATTAAATGTGATTTTTAATATACATGAATTAAATGAAGCAAATTATAAATACTCAAAATCTACCTCATGATAACCCTATATTATAATCTCTTATAAGTCCCTTTTAAAATCATTATAACCTCTAAAGTTATCTATAACCCTATTCTGATGCCAACTATAAAACCATATAACATCAAAACCCATAATTATGTGTTAAATAGAAAGGAGTTCACATTATAAAAATCCCATGATATTTTAGGTTTATATTTTTAGAGAATAATAGAAACTATTACATAACAAGGTGGACATTTCTATATGGTGTATATTTTTCCCCCAAAAAATATTTTCTTAAATTTACATCTCGATTTTATTCAAGAAATATTTTATTCATTTAAGAAGATTCATCATAGTAGAAATATTTCCCTTTTTATAGATCTTATACATCCTTACATCATGTGATTTGTTTTTGAAAATGTGGTATTAGCATAAAAAATTGTGAGGAATTAAAAAATAAATCAAACCCATTAGTTCAGTGAAGAATATAAAAATACATAAAAATGTTTACTTTTTTCACAATAAACTTTGAGCATATGAATTAAATCATAATCCAATGTCGAAAGTAAAAATTCTCTAAAATTAAACCTTTAAATACTATAGCAATCATAGAAAATCATAAAGATATCTTAAGAAAACATGAGACTCTATGAAAATGATTTTTCTTGAAAACAAGCCTTTCACTTTTAAAACTCATCATAAGAATTAAAAAACCATGTATGCACCTTAATACATTATATTCATCACTTATGTCCACTAGTGTTACACTCATATGGAATAAATCATAATCATTTGATTCGAGTCATCATTTTTCTATTGAATAAATCATTACTCAGTGAATTAGAGGGATATGTCATTAACCCAGACGTAATCATCTATAATGTAAAATAACGATTACATAAAAAATAAAATATATAAGATTCCAATTTTCCATCATAAAACTCATTTGAAACTATAATCAAAATAACTTTTAATCTCCTCACATAAATAATAACAAATATACTTTTATTTTAATAAAAACTAAGAATTCTCAAAAAATGGGAAGAGGAACTTCTTATATGAATAATAGAAACTTTTAGAGGAATATTGATAAAAAATAATGGTTATGATGGTAGGAAAAATAATTAATATGGTAAATATTAAAAAACCATTATGTTCAGCCTTTATAAAAAAAATCAAAATAAACCATACAGAAAGTATTTGGTAAATATTTCTTTCCAAAACATTATAAAGAAAGTCAAATATGGATTTAAATTATAATTTAATTATAAATAATAAAATTAATGAAAAATAATTAATAATATGTATATGGAAGAGAAAGAATAGAAAAGAAAACTTTAAAACATTTGAAAATGAGTTTTTAGAGAAAAATATATTTCCTTGAGTCTCATATTTCCTTATACACTCATTAAATTCAAAATAATATGATTATATTAATTATTTACTTGATCAAGAACTATAAAACTCTAGACTTCATTTAATGTGGTAATGTGTTTAATTTATGTTAAAACCCACGTATTTTACCTACTTATTTTGGTTTAAGGGGTTGGTAGTGACTTGGGAAGAGTTTTAGGTGGAATAGGCAAGTCTATAGTTGAAAGGATATAGATTTCAGCCATGCCATAAAACTAAGTTCCATGGTATGAGAGTGTTGTGAAGAGTGGATAGGGCCCTACCTAGACTATCCCATGGCTTGAACACGCATTTCACATTGTGAAACATGTTGTTCTATTTATTTATTTTTATTTTTTAAATTAATTAATTTTTTATTAAACTAAAATGAAAAGCTTAAATTTGGAAAAGTACATTCTGTCAGTGCATGTGTGATATCCTTCTTCCCCTACACATTTTTTACTTCCGATTGAAGAATATCACTCATTAATTATTATATCATAGTTTCATTCATCATGATATTTACCTAGGGGAAAGTCTAATAGTTCATAAGTGTCTTTTCGATGTTACTTTTGTTTTCTATTGTGTTCTCAATGTTAAGGTCATTGTAACCTATTTTCAAGGTTTTTATCTTTTTCCACGATTCACATTTTTTTACCTTGAATCAACAATATCTATTAGTTGAGTAGTAAAATATAGGTATAAGGTATGTGTTTTATATATTTATCTTAAATTTATACATGTGTTATGTGATTCATGGTAAATGAGTGTGGGAGTGGAGGTTTGGGTGAGTCCAGGTATGTGTTTTTTTGAGTATTTTTATTTCAAGAAGATACTGGAGGGTATTTTTATGTATAAAATGGTATGGTTGATCCTGGTAAGGAATGTTATGTGTTATATGGGGTTTCATTTTAATTTGGGAGTGAATATGTTGCTATAGAAATTATTTTAATAATTTTATATCTAAGTTGGTTCTGTGGGAATACATATCCCACGGCTTGAGAGACTTTGGGAGATTTGGATCAATGGAAGTGAGGAGAAATGGTTCTTCAAGATGAGGGCTGGTGTTAAACATTATTTCGGTTGGAATATGTGGTTTATAGCTGGTGATATAGGTTCTTTGGAGGTGTGGTCAGGTATTTTTTTTGATGTCACTCACCATGGTTTGCTGATAGAGTCATTGGTGTTGTGTTCACGCATGATAGGACCAATGAGGTGGTGTGGACCACTCGGGTGGTCAGAGGCCTTCATATAAAAATCATCATAGGGGATGGTGTTGAGAATCAATAAAGAGAAGTACATCACTCGAGAATTCTATGGTTAGTGGTAGTTTTGGGTATTAGTTGGGGATATGTGGATCTTTATTTATCTCAGGGACATTGGGATGGGGTTATGGATGTATGGGTGCCACTGTGCCTTGAGTTTGCTAGGCTATTGAGATGGTAGTTATTCAATGTAACTGGAAGTCCTTGGGGGTTGGGTAATTTATTGTGAACATTACATTGGAATGTTGGGTTAACTTAGTTGATTATATAGAAAAAATTAAATGTGGTGTCATTTAGTTTGTAGTGATGGTTTGTGTGTAATCTTGTATGGTATGGAAGTGGATGGAAGGGTAAGGGATATTTTGATATGACAGACTGTGTATTTATCATTCCACACAAAAAATGGTTGATGTAAGTAAAGGATCGCGTAGGGATAGAAGAACATTAGTTGAATAGGGTATGTGATATGTGTTGAGTGATGTTTATTTTTAGTTTTGAATACATTGGTAGATGTATGGATGTAAACTAGTGATATCATTGGTGGGTCTTACTAAGTTCATACACACATTCAACATGCATATCCCCCCTTAGGAAACATAACTACTTTATAGTTTTGAGTATAATAATTGGGAAAATGCTCAAAATCAAGAGCGTAAAAGATAGGGGCATGAAGATGGTCCACGTAGTTTATTACATCATTTTTGGTAGGTGGTCTGGGTGGTTCCTTGATGCTGGGGTGGGGATATTTTGGGTTATTTTGTTTATGTATATTTATAATTGGGGAATAAGATATCCTACTATCGTTTTATGACAGAAATGACATGTATATAGTATCTGGTTATTAGCATGGGTATTTTGGCTTGTTGTTGCATTGTTCAAAATTTCTAATAATGTGTTTAACTAATCACTTATATTGAGTTTTTGTTATTGTTGTTACAATCAAAGGTTATAGTAAACCCACTATCACCCAATAGACCCTTTTCGGTAGTTAACATAGTGTGTAATATGGGGAGGCATGCCTAAGATCTTCTTGGGACTTGGTCCGGTTACTATGTAGAGTGAACTATAACAGGAACATCACAAAGTTATATAAGAACGATGTTGGTATTAAAAAGTATCATTAAGGGAGGATTAACTTCGACCGTAGTTGGTCGGGTGAAAAAAATTGTTTTTATGACTTTTTAAAGAAATAATAAAATTACATAAAGATTTTTATTTTATTTTATTTCTCCTACTGCCTATTGAGCAGCGGAGGTAGTCAAGACTTTTAATATGGAATATTAAATTCCCAGTTACTCTTTGGTTGTGTAACCACCCCTCACATAATCAATGTGGCACATTAGTTACTTCAATTAATGTGGCACATTAATTACGTCAATTAATGAACCTCATTATTTCCTCAGTGTGTTACCCACCCTTTCCCCCTCTAATTAAGTGAGGCTTGGGGTGGAGTTTTCACACGGCTTCAACAAGTAAGAAACCTCTAGAAAAGTGATGTGACTACTTCCACTGATGGGGAATGGAATCTTGGACCTCATCGGAGGGATCGAACCAGGAACAACGAACGTTGGTGGCTTCATCAAAGCATGGATTCTTCTTCCTCCACCGCGATGACTCCAACAATTCATGAGGTAGGGGTTGTTTAAGTTCATGAGAATTTTTCTTCCCTCATTCTTGAAAGAAGTGATTAATCGCAGAAGTATTATAGTTTATTAATGTTGATTAAATTATCACCCGCTTGTTATAATGCTAACATGGAGAGTGTGGGCCAAATGAACAAGGCTCGGACCATCCGCTGCTTCGTTTCATGATGCATTCTACATGGAATGATGTTCAACTAGTTAAAAAGTGGAAAACAGGAGGCGTGCAGTGATGGTGACATCCCAAGAGGGTCATAGGCACTTCCGGAAGGAAAAATGGACCACCAGAACTCACTCAGTGGCCCACAGAAGCTCTGTCGGCGTGGCACTAGTGCGGCAGAACTAGCGACTAGTGTCGGCCTTAAAGACGGCGGCCGATGCTCGCCAGTCGTGGAGGAGGGCAGCACCACTCAGCATTTCAGTGGACCGAAGGGGCGGATGGAGTGGGTCAGCCGTGGCAAAGGAGGGATCCACTCCTTGCGGGTCCTGTGGGTGATGAGGTGGTTCCACCTGGTGCCACCAATCAAAGAGTTGAATGGCTCCTTTGAGCTGTTCGGTAGGCGGACCGCTCGACCCCTACGCGGGTCGCGTGATCTAGCAAGAGGGACCACCCAGCAGGCTGGGCTGGTCCACGACTCAGTAGGCCGAGCCTACCATGGCCCAACCCAATCGATTTGGGTCGGTCCAACCGGGTCGGGCCTGTTCAGACCAATCTTGGACCCCTCTCAAGCTAAGATACACTTAAGTGGTCGTAACTTGCGAACCGGACATCTGTTTGACGAACTATCAGTGGCATTGTGATCCTTGGAGTGAGATGGTCCTTTTGAGATAATCCATGAGAGATTTGTAAATATTTGTAGTACGGCTATTTTTGATCAACTCTGAATCCAACTGGGCCCTCGACACTAAAATGCCAATAACTTACAGATTGGGCGTCCGGTTGATGCACCGTCTGTTGAATTGAAACCCTTATGACATAACATATCATGGAGTAACTTCTTCGTGGGAATTTTTTCTGGTTGAAATATGAAAGATGGATTGAGGAGTGGTTTCTCCAAGAGATGAGTGTACTATTAGAAGCAATCATGTGATTGGATGAGATGTAAAGAATTAAGAGTGATTCTATATGAATCTTCACCCAGCGATTCTGTGTGAATCATCACTCAGTGATTCTGTGTGAATACCTAAAGATTCCGTGTAAATCAGCACCCAGTGATTTTGTATGAATCAGCACCCAATTATTATTTATGAATTATCATCCATCGATTCTGTTTGAATTAGCACACAGTGATTCTTTGTGAATCAGCACCCAGAAATTCTGTGTGAATCATCACCCAGCGATTCTCTGTGAATCAGCACCCAGCGATTCACTGTGAATCAGAACCCAGTGATTCTATGTGAATCAGCACCAAGTGATTCTGTGTGAATTAGCACCTATCGATAATGTATGGTTCTTGTGGGGGTTAGTACCTATCGATCATGTGCGGGTTAGCAGTGGTGCCTCTTGATACAGTAAGATAATCTATCCTTAAGAATAATCATTTGTACTACTGTATTTTTATTATATCTGGTTTGAGATGTGTTTATTGATTGTGCTTTGTGATTGATATCATGCTTGTGTAATTCCTCTATGTAATTCTGAGAGACGTTCAGGGGTCCCGGGGTCCATTATGAGTATTGTTATACTCACCACTGCAGGGGCTTCACCTGCACCTTGTTGTGTCTTATGCAGACGATGGGAAGCCTTGACTAGGACTTGGGGAGATAGGACCAAACAGTGGACAGTGGAAACAGTTGACATGGAGATCTATGAAAACGATTTGTACCTACCCTTCAAGTAGGATTCCCAGTGGAAGATATCAGGAGTTGTTTTTATGCTTTCAGTTGTGGTTGTATCTTTTCAGTTGGGCTTGTATTCCGGCCCCTTGCTTTAAGTACACACTTACACTAAAGCAGTTTTACTTCATGGATGCATATTGTTGCATTATGATCGGTGTGTTTGTATAGGTTTAAAGGTAATGTCTTCCCATTTTAGAGATAAAAAATTTTGGTGCTAGTCTCCAACCCCTGACCTATGGAAGGTGGGCTTTGGGTAGTCATGTCACGGGCCCCGAGGGACGGGTCATAACAAAGTGGTATTAGAGGATTCAGTTCTACCGAATAACTAGGACTCTGATATTTCTAATGGATCAATAGTGTTATGTTTTTTGAGTGTGGTTTTCAGTTCGGGGAGTCTAGTGTTGGTGTGGCAGCCAACATATCCATACACCAGGACCCTAAATTCTGATTTCTGACTCAATGCACGAAAAAATTGATTGTGTGTGTCTTAGAAATGTTTTACATTGGATCTCTTTTAAGTCATCTCACCAGGTATAAATTCTTGATCATGTAAAACCTGTTTCTTTTCAATATGCCGCCGCATAGACAGCTATCCAGGATTCCTCGAAGAGTACACGATGACGGCCCACCGAGTGATGAGGCTTCGGTTCAGGGCTCTCTTACTATATTGGCACATTCGGGTGGTGTGCCAGCAGCACCACCACTTTGAGAGTAGTAGTTTTCACCATCCCCACTAGTGGATGGTACATACCAACTAAGCACATTGCACGAGTTCCACTGAATGATGCCTCTGAGGTTTCGAGCCGAGAGAGATCCCTAGGCAGTTGAGTTCTGGCTAGAGGCTGTGGCTAGAGTTTTCTGCCTAGTTGGGACACCATCTGATCAAATGGTGATCCTAGTTGCAAGTCTCTTCCTTTTCATAGTAGGAAGATAGTGGATCCTGACACTCTAGTTACATGACAAGGTGACCCTCACCTGGATGGACTTTGGGAGCCTCTTCAGGGCAGAGTTTGTCCCAGCAACACTACGCTCTATGTGTATCCAGGAGCTTCTGTACTTAAATAAGGGCATATTATCAGTGGCCAAATACTCAGTGAGATTTACTGACCTCTCGCACTAATCCACCGACATGGTGCAGGACCCATTCTTCAGATCCCAGACCTTTGAGCAGGGTCTTCAGAGGGAGATCAGAGCATCGATGATATCACTGAATATCCCGACGCAGGCTGGAGTGCTCAAGCGAGATTTGTTGGTTGATAAATTCTTACCTGAGCAAGCACTAACAGTAAGAGCCACCATGGGACCGTAGGTAGCCGAGTCATCTATAGAAGGTAGTATACAGATGACGTAGAGGTCTAAGCGGATCTGACCTTCCAGAGGGCGACCTCAGGATTTAGGGTCGGAGGTGAGAAGATCACGAGGAAGTGGAGGTTGGTAGGAATGAAGATTGTGCTTCACGTGCGGCAGGAAGGGTCACATGGCTCACAACTGCCCGACCCGTCGTACTGATGATCAGTAGACAGTCGAGGGACCACTGAGGTAGAGGCCAAGGTTCGAGCGAGGAGGTCGGCAGCGCAGCGGACGTGGTAGAGGAGCAGGTCATGGAGCAGGAGGTGGACGATGCTTTGAGGTTCTACCACCACCACCCCCAGGGGGTCCACCCCGACTACAGAGATCAGGTGGATAGATGCTTGCTCAGCTATAGGTAGTAGAGGTCTATGACCATAGTTCTACAAAGATGATTAAATGTACAATCTATGTCTATTCCACCCTAGCTATAGTTCTTATAGACACATATGCTATCCACTTTTTTATTTCCATAAAACTCATTCAAAGATCGGAGATTCTGATGGAGTCGTTGGCTTGATCCTTACGATTAAAGACACCTATGGGAGAAGATTAGACAATTACACACTAGTGCAGGAAGTGTAAACTCACTCTATAATGTAAGATCTTCAGTTGGGATCTTCTAGTAGCAGCGTTGAGGCCTTACGATGTCATTGTGGGTATGGACTGTCTATCAATAGTCCATGATCAGATCGACTGTTTTAGGCACAAAGTGCGGTGTGTCCATGAGGAAGGGATCAGGTTTACCTTCATCGGTGAGGAGGAAACCTTTGAAGCACATGATGGACTATCTTAGTGGAGGGTTCAGCCGATTACTCATTAGTTGGCTAGCCTCACCCTCGAGGCAATTGATGTGAGGATTCTATGTTATCATGTAGTGGTGGACCAGTATGTTGATGTCTTACCTAATGATGTTCTAGGACTACATCCTCACAAAGAGGTAGACTTTCACATCGACCTGTACCTCAGGACAAAATTTATATCTACACCAGCATATTGGATGGATCTTGTAGAGATCCATGATCTGAGGGTACAATTAGAGGACTTGCTTAGAAAAGGGGTTCGTAAGGCCCAGTGTGTCTCCAAAGGCATCACCATTCTTGTTCTCCAAGAAGGAAAATGGGATTCTAAGGCTTTGTGTGGACTATTAGAGCCTGAACCAAGTGACCGTGAAGAACAAGTATCCACTCCTAAGGATTTATGATCTCTTCAACTAGCTAAAGGGAGATCGATGGTTTTCGAAGATAGACCTCAGATCAGGCTATCACTAGTATAGGGTAATGGATGAGGACATACTGAAGACGGACTTCAGATGACAGTATGGCCATTATGAGTTCTTGGTGATGCCCTTCGGCATGAAAAATGATCTGGTAGTGTTCATGTGGCTCATGAACAAGATCTTCCATCCATAAATTGATCGCTTTGTGGTGGTCTTCATTGAAGACATCTTGATATACTCAGAGTCGTAGGAGGAGCATGCCACACACCTGCAGATTATTATAGATACACTCTGAAAGCACTAGCTTTATGGAAATCTCTCAAATTTCCAATTTTGTATATGGGAATTCCACTTACTAGGGAACTTTATCTCAGAGGTTGGAGTCGCAGTGGATCCGTCAAAGATAGAGGCAGTTCTTTCTTGGGAGCCTCCTAGGAGTGTGAATGTGGTGTGAAGTTTTCTAAGATTGGTAGGGTACTACCAGAAGTCCGTACCTGAATTCTCCAGAGTAGCGTAACCCTTGTCAGCCATGATGAATAAGGGGAAGTCTTTATTGTGGATAGAGAAGTGTCATAAGAGTTTTTAGGAGCTGAGGAAGAGACCGACAAGTGCCTCCATCTTGATGATACTAGAATAGGGAGTTGGGTATGAAGTCTATTGCGATGCATCAGGGACCGGACTAGGTTGTGTCCTGATGCATGAGAAAGCAGTGATCGCCTACGGCTCATGGAATTTGAGACAAAATGAGCATATCTACGCTACCCAGGACATGGAGTTAGCAGCAGTGGTCTTTTCACTGATGATGTGGTGGCACTACATGATGGGAGAACTTTTTACAGTATAATCTGATAACAAGAGTGTCAGTTATATCTTCTCACAGAAGGACCTGAACATGAGATAGAGACGATGTCTAGAGTTCCTCCATGACAATGAATTTGAGATATTATATACTCCTCGGAAAGGGAACGTAGTATTAGATGCACTCAGCAGAAGTTTTGGTCTACAGCTATTGAGTGAGGCTACAGAGTAGCTAGCCACATTTTTGATATCCTTTGTGGATAGATATGGAGCAGCTTACCTCCATTATATGATTATAACTCCTCCACTTCTTCAGTGAGTTTGGGAATCACATCTTGGGGACAGATACTACAAGGCCCGATGTGCTCGGATATCCTCAGGACAGGATTTTGATGGATTTTATAAAGGTGGGGAGCACGTTATTCTCTTCATAGGATACACCAAGGTACCAGTAACTCAATGGGAGGAGTTGTTTAGGGAGTTATGCACATCCCCTTTACTTTTACATCCTAGAGTGGTGAAGATGTACCAGGACTTCAGGTGTCATTACTAGTGACTAGGAATGAAGAAAGTAGTGGCAGAGTTCCTTTCATGATGTCTCACTTGTCAGCAAGTGAAGCCAAACATCAGGTACCAGAAGGCTTAGCATAGCCACTTGAGGTACCAGAGTGGAATTGGGATGGTATTTCCATGGACTTTGTGATAGGGCTACCACATACGTCTAGGGGAAACGATTCTACCAGGTTGATCGTTGACTGACTCACCAAGTCGGCCCACTTCCTACCCATCTGAGTAGGGATCACTAAAGAAATTGGAATGCCTCTACATGCAGAATATTGTGCAACTACATGGGGTTCCATCAATGATCATCTTGGATCTCGATGCACATTTTGCATCCCACTTATGGAATGTATTGAAGGAGGTTTTCGGAACACATCTATTCTTGATCACCTCCTTCCATCCTCAGAGATATGGTAAGACAGAGCAGACCATACAGACACTCGAGGACATGATTCATGCTTATGTCCTCAATTTTGGCCACAGTTGGGAGGACCACCTATCCCAAGTGAAGTCCACATACAACAACAGTTATTACTTCACCATTGGCAAGGATCTGTTTGAGGCCCTATATGGATGACCATGATGATCACCTCTTTGCTGGAAAAACCCAGGGGAGTCATCACATATAGGTCAAGAGTTGGTACAAGTAACCATAGAGAAGGTACAAATCATCCAAGAGAGGATGAAGACTACACATATCCAGTAGTAGTCTTATGCCAACAGGAGACAGAGACCCTTGGAGTTTGAGGAGGGACACCATGTCTTACTATGAGTCTCACCCCGATGAGGATTACGGAGGTTTAGCCAGGGCGACAGGCTATCTCTATGGTTCATTGGACCATTCCAGATCCTCAGCAGAGTGGGAAAGGTGGAGTACTGTCTAGATCTTCCCCCATATATGCACTGGATGCATAATGTTTTCCATGTGTCACAGCAGAGGAGGTATGTGCATGATCCATCGCACGTTATCCACTAGGGTGAGCTGGACATTGACGATGGGGTGACGTTTGTAGAGTTCTCAGTGGAGATAGAGGATTGACAGGGGTGGGTCCTTTGTGGGCAGTCGATTCCTTTAGTGAGAGTTATTTGGCTGAACGGAATTATCCAGTAGATCACATGGGAGTGGGAGGCTCATATACGTGCTCAGTACCCCCATGTGTTCCCCTTGTTTTTTTGTAGCTTCTAGGGACGAAAGTCCCTAAGGTGAAGAGAATGTAAAGACCTAGAAAATTTAATGTAATTATTTTTAAATTATTTGGTATTATTTCGAGTCTATGAAAATTTACGGCGCATGATTCCTTGGCCCGGTGTGCCTAGAATGAGTTTTTGAATTTTTATTAAAGGTATGTTATGCACGGGAAGTGTTTTATATATTTTTAACTGGTGTTCGGATTAAAAATCAGAGGGAAAAATTGAATCCGCAGCACCAGGATTCTCTTAAGGGAGGCTTAACATCGACTGCACTTTGTTGAGATAAAAAGTTATTTTTTACGACCTTTTAAAGAAATAATAAAATAACATAAATATTGTTATTTTATTTCTTTTTTTTCTACCTCCTTTTGAGAAGTGGTGGTGGGGACCATGGAGGTAGTCAAGGCTTTTAATATGGGATATTAAATGCCCAGTTACTCTTTGGTTGTGTAACCACCCCTCACATAATTAATGTGTCACATTAATTACGTCAATTAATGTGGCACATTAACTAAGTCAATTAATGAACCCCATTATTTCCTTGGTGTGTTACCCTCACTTTCCCCCTCTATTTAATTCTGGTTTGGGGTTGAATTTTGACACAGGTTCACCAAAAAATAATCCTCTGGAAAAGTGACTCCACATCTTCCACTGATGGGGAACGGAAGCTTGGGCGTCATCGGAGGGATCGAACTGATAACGACGAACGTCGGTGGCTTCATCATAGCCCAGATTCTTCTTCCTCCACTACAACGAATCCAACGATTCACGAGTTTAGGGTTTTTTTTAAGTTCATGAGAATTGTTCTTCCCTCATTCTTTAAAGAAGTGATGAATCATAAAAGTATTATAGTCTATTAATGTTGATTAAATTATCCTCTTCTTGTTATAATTCTAATGTGGAGAGCGCGGGACAAATGAATAAGACATGGACCCTCTGTCGCTTCGTTTCTTGACACGTTCTTTGTGGAACAATTTTCAACTCATTGGAAAGAGGAAACCAGGAGGTGCACAGCGACGACGACATCCCGAGAGGGCCGTAGACGCGTTTGGAAGGAATAACAAACCACCGGAGCTCACATGGTGGCCTTCGGAAGCTCCGCTGGTGCGGAACCAGTGACCGGTGCTGGAGGTGCTACTCAGCACCACGACAAACAAAAGGGGTGGCTGACATGGGCCGGTAGGGGCGGCCAGCGAGGCGGCACGTCGTCACCCGCAGTGGCGAGCAGGTCGCGGCTATGAAGTCGCGGTGAAGGAGGTACCAACTCCCAACAGATCTCACAGATGATGAGGCATCTCCACCTGGCATCACCAATCAAGGAGCCGAACGGCTCCTTTGATCCTTTCTGGAGGCGGACCACACACCAATCTGACGGGTCAGGTTAGTCTGTGGCCTAGTAGGCCGAGCCCCCCACGACCCCGCACAACCGGGGAAGACCGGGCCAGGCCGGCCTAGGTTAGTTTGGGATGGTCTTTGTTAGACCCAATCTGGGTCGGTTATACATGGTTGGACCGGACCCAGACCCCTCTCGGGCCCAGATTCTCTTAAGTGACCATAACTTGCGAACCAGACGTCCGTTTTACGAACCATCAGCAGAATTGGGATCCTTGGAGAGAGAAGGTCCTTTCGAGATACTCCAAAAACGTTTTGGATAAATTTGGATTATGACCATGTCGGATCAACTCTAAATCCAACCAGGCCCACGGCACTAAAATGCTAATAACTTGCAGACAGGGCATCCAGTTGACGTGCCTTCTATTGTGTTGGAACCCTTATGACATGATGGATCATGGGGTAACTTCTTTGTGGTAATTTTCACCAGTTGAAATATGATTGATGGATTGAGGAGAGACTTCTCCTAGAAACAAGAATACTATGAGCGGGAATCACGTGACTGGATGAGGTGTGAAGAATAAAGAGTGATTCTGTGTGAATCAGTACCCAGCGATTCTTTGTGAATTAGCACCAAGCAATTCTATGTGAATCCGCACCCAGTGATTCTGAATGAATCAGCACCAAACAATTCTGTGTGAATCATCACCTACTGATTCTGTGTGAATCATCACCCAATGATTCTATGTGAATCATCACCCAGCGATTCTGTGTGAATCAGCACCTATCAATCATGTGTGGGTCCTATGGGGGTTAGTACCTATCGATCATGTGTGGTTCAGCAGTAGTGCCTCGTGATAGATAAATATGATCTGGCCTTATGACTAATCATCTGTACTACTGTAGTTTTGTTATACCTGGTTTGAAATATGTCAATTTCTTTGTTCTTTGTGATTGAGATCATGATTTTTTCATTCCTATATAGAATTATGAGAGACCTTCAGGGGTCTCGGGGTCCCTACTAAGTATTTTTATACTCATCCCTACACGGGCTTCACCTGCACCTTGTTGTGTCTTGTGAAGATGACGGGAAGCCTTGACTAGGACTCAGGGAGCTAGGACTTAATGGTGGATGGTGGTAATGGTTGATGTGTAGAGTTGTGGAGACGAGTTGTACCTACGCTTCAGGTAGGATTCTTGGTGGATGATCTTAGGAGCTCTTTTTCTAATTTCAGTTGTAGTTGTATCTTTTCAGGTGGGCTTGTATTTTGGCCCCTTACTTTTAGTACACACTTTTACTACAGCAGTTTTACTTTGTGGTTTCATCTTGTTGTGTTATAGTCTATGTGTTCATACAGGTTTAAAGGAAATGCCTTCCTATTATAGGGATATTCCTTTCCGGTGCTAGTCACCAACCCCTGGCCTTTGGAAGGTGGGATTGGCGTAGTCACAGCACATGGCCTAGTGTATGGGTCATGAAAATACCTAAAGAGGTTAATCATAAAATTATAATAATTCTCAATTGTTTCCATGTGGTTTTAAATTTATGATATTAAAACATAGTTTTCTATTTGAGTCATGGTATATAGGATTTATAAGAATGTCTCGGAACTTGAGACAGATGTTATGTTATGCATCTGGCTAGCACCTTCATGAACAGAAGTCCATGTTACTAATAAAATGGGACTATTTGTATGCACTTTCATGGTCACTATTGAGTTCTTTGTTTCAATATGATCAGTATTTGATGTTATTGAATTTTCTTTCAAAATTTTATCCTTGAAAGGCCAAATGGAGTACTCATGAATCATGTTAAGAGCATAGGTCTCACATGAAATATGTGTTTTCTTGTGATTGTTTCTTGGAACTAAGAATAAAATAAAGGAGTAATCTTTTTAAAGAGTCAACAATAGACTAAATAGTTTTTTCCAACATAGAATCTTTCTAGAATTCTAATTATCTAACCTAGATAAAGGTAGAGGTTCTGTAAATGAAAATTTGGATGTGCTATTAAAAGTGTTAATAAAAACCTATAAAGTGTTTTCCATATAGATTATTGGTGGCATTATACTCAACCATATCAAGAATTAAATTCATGATGTGATGAGTATGTGTTCCTATGTTTATATGTTGTATATAGTTCTTAACTATAGTGTGGGTAGGAAGGGGTCCATTAGTCTGGATTATATATGACTTGGGTATGGTATGGAATTGTAAGGTTCGTGAGATGTATTTCCTATTATAGATTTCCCTATTAATGATATATGGGCTATAATATTTTTTATCATGGTATTTTTTTTATCAGTGTTACTCCACCAAGAAATCCTCTATTGGAATGTTAGGAGGGTGGATATGTGGTGTCGTCGAGGCATGCATCGGATAAGGCACCTAAGGGTGGAGGTGATCATGAGATTCGATTGGATGTTTTGAAGCATGTGGGACACCCAAAGAAGTCGGAGAATTTTGGGACATGATGGGAAGATGAGTTTGGGTTATGAATCGATGAGTAGCTCAGGGTGAGCTTGGTATGATTTATTCAAATTATTGATCCAGGACCTCAAGGAGCTGAGACATCTATAAAATATTTTATGTGGGTGTTATAGTCATATTACCCTTCATTATTCTAGGTAGAGGGTGTATTACATGTGTAATAGTATTGGATAGAGTCTTTATAGACCATTTTTTATTAGATTGAGACACCCCTAGTGTGGAGGGTGATGTTGGAAACATATATTCTCAGAGGACCAGAGAAGAGCTAGTGGTATATATAGGTATAGGCAAGCAGTCATGAGATGTTGATGTTGAAGGACTTCGGGACTATGGTTTCTTACCACAATTCCCTTGGGACACCCATGAAGTATTGATCCCATGGGTTTATTAATTTTCAGCAGGGAGATACCTCATTCATGGAATATGATTGAAGGTTCATGGACCTGCTGCATTTTTCCACCAAATGTGGTAGGAGATGACATCGACATGGTGTAATGGTTTGAGGATGGTTTCCGAAATGACATTAGGGTGTAGGTAAACACCTTTGGGCTGACCTCATTCTCATAGGTGGTGAAATAGGTGAATATATCAAAGAGGAACTTGAAGGATGGTATAACACTAAGTCATACATTGGTGTCGGGCCAGATAAACAATGGACCTTCGGGTGGCTTGAAGCCGGACCATGAGGAGACCTAGTAGGGTAGTCAGAGTAAAGACTTGAGGATTTCACCACAGATTGCATTGTCTATAGTATGTTTCTAGTTTTTTAATATGGTACTTGTTCAGGATCAATGCAATTAGCCACAGAAGTAGTGTCGGGAATGTGGTCATATACAACATCTAGAGAGGTTTTTTTCAAATACCTCATAGATGGGTGGGAGTCACGGGTCTGGTAAAACATAGGGGTCTAAGGTAGGATGAGGATCAAGACTAGGAGATGGTATTAAAGAAATATCTATATGTGGAGGATGTATCAGGGAGAAAGAAACACAGTATTGGGGGAAATGTATAATAGGGAGTATAGCTCTTTAGGGAGGACATGCATTAAGAATTCCATATTTGGGCCAACTAGATGTGGTCAAGCAGACATATATTGAGTAGGATGGATAACTAATGATAGTTAGATGTGTGTTTTCTGGGTATCTATGGTATTTGGTTTTGTATTACATATATTAATGCATGAGGTGCATGTATAAAAGGTGAATTAACCAATTTGTGATTAAAATATGTGCATCGAGCATTATACAGGACTTGTGTGGGAATTGAATGTGATGTGGAGATTATGTGGGAATCATATGTGATTTAGGACTTATGTGGTCATTGTGTGTGATGCTGGAGTTATGTGGGCAATGGGTGTGATATGAAATTTATGTGGGAATCGGGTGTAATGTGATATTTCTGTGATCATCAAGATTTATATAGTATTTTATTTGAATAATGTATTATGCGGTTATGAAATGATAATCTAATGGGATATGGGAAATGATGGTGCTTGATGTTTGGAATGTTGGTATTTTGGGATGATAGTAAGTCTACTTCCACCAGGGTATTGAAAATTTTGGACTCGAAGTGGTCAGACTTGTAATTCCAAAAATGGAAAGTTCCCACATAAGGAATCATTATATTTTATTATATATTCAAGGTAGTATGGGATATTCATAATGAGATGAATAAATTCAATGTTATTTCAGTTTTTGGGGAAGTTTAGAGTGGAACTCTTGGGTTGGTCCAGTTGTTATTATGTGTATAGCCAGAAAATCTTGGGGATGAGCTATTCTATGATGGGAACATTATAAAACCCCATACTTCATACAAGGTGATAACCTATTTAATTTTTTCTATAACTTGTTTATTTTACCTATTTATGAAAGCGCCAGGGGTCTAGATTCATTTAAGAAGAGTTTCAGGAGGAATGACCATGTCTACAGCTGAAAATATATAGACTGTAGTCATTCAAATCATGACACTAGATGTCACAGTCTGAAAGTGTCGGGTGGAGGGGAGGGACCCCTACCTCAAATATATAATAAAATGAACAAATAGATCACACTGTGAGACATTCATATAAAAAAGATAAAAAATTAGTTAATTACTTTGTTATTAAAATAAATCAAATGGTGAAATTGGGTGAAGGCTATTTGGCCAATGCATGTGAGACATCCTTCTTCCCCCATGTGGTTATTTTCTACCGAGTAAAGAATTTTATGCATTATTTTTGAGATCTTGGTGTCTTTTTTCATAAGAGGTAGTTAGGGTAAGGATAACTACAGTAAGAGTCTATTCTATATTTATTTTTTTTCCTAGAGGGTTCTCTCTATTTATGGTTGTTATTCCCTATTTTTATGTTTTTTTCTACATCTTTTGCTCATTCCATTTGAGCCCAAATCAATGTCTAGTATTTGAAAAGTAGGAATTTATGGGTATAATGTAGGTTTTTTTCATAGCTCTCCCCTAAATTTATATGTATATTATGTGATATGTGGTAAATCGGTGTGTGAGGGCTGGTTTGGGTGAGACAAGGTGTGTGATTCTTTGTGTATTTATAGTTCCCGAGAGATAATTGAGGGTAGTAATATGCATGAAATTGTATAGTTGATATTTTTATAGCACGGAAAAAATGATATAAGCTTACATGATCAGTTGAACAAGGAGATACTGGTTATTTAAATTCTTTTAATGGTGTTATGGTTGAGTTGGTTCTCTGGGAACATGTTGGGATTGGCATGAGTAATAGTGGGTGATGATGATCACAAAAAGTGAGGAAACGTGGTTCATCATGATGAGGTGGATGTTTTGACCTTATTTTTTGATTGAATGGCATGGTTCATAGATGGTGATATAGGTTCATAAGAGGTGTGTCCTAAGATTTTTGGTGATTCCACTCACCATGGTTTGACGATGGAGTCATCAGGATCATGTGAACATATTATACGACCCATTAAAAAATGTTAACCACTTGTATAGGTGGATACATTAATTGATCAAATGGAATTGGAGATGGTGTTGACCATCGGTAAGAAGGAGGTTCTCTCCATAGAAGGCCATTATTAGAGGTCATTGAGACTACCAGTAGTAGGAATGAGGTTCATTATTTACGTTGAGGTCATTGGGATAGTGTTATGAAAATATGGGTATATTAATACCTTATTTTCATAACACTATTAATATGGAAGTTAGTAAATGTAAGTTTAATTCCTTGGAACTTGTGTTATATTTTTTTAAAATATCTTTTGGGCATTCGGTTGACACGAGTTGATTACAGGGAAATAATATCATGTGGTTTCATGTAGTATGTGGTAATGGTTGTGTATAAAATCATGTGGTATGGACATGTATGGAAGTTTTAGGTCTATTATGGTATGAAAACATGTGAGTGTATCATTTCCCTCTATCACTGTCTATGGTAGGTAATCAATCATTTAAGGCTGGTAGAGAAACAATGGAACAAAGTGTGTCATATGTTTTGAGTGTTGTTGTAAAAATATAAGATAATAATATCTTTATTTTTTATAAATTCTATAATTTGAACATTAAATCTCACAAAATAATTTCATAATCCCAAGGACTAAAGCTTTAGTGTATTTTAGGTCTATCTACATTAGAAATTTATTTTACAATTCATGTAAACATTTATCTATAGTTGATCCAAATTAGAATTCTTATAGACTTCTATGAAGTTACACTCATCTTAAAAACCTAGGTAATGGAAACATAAGAAATGGGTGGGATCAAATTCTTAGTAATATAATAATCATATTAAAATATGATGGTGATATGACAAATATAACTTAGGAGTCATAACATTACTTCAAAAAGTGAATGATCATAAGCATGGATACATGACATCCGGAAATGATATAATTAGATTAAGGAATCATAAATTTGTGAAAAAATAGAAAAAATGATATCATAAAAATAATTAAAGGATCACTTTGAAGACTATCATAGGGGAAATAATCCCATAGTATCTTAGGTTCACTCCACATTCCAATAAACATAATGGACAGATTCATATAGTGGTTTGGGTTCACTCAACATTCCATTTCATGTTATCTCATGAGATATAAATATTTTCCCAAATTATTAGCGTATTATCAGAATGAACCCTTCATATTAATAATATATATATACATATTTGTTCCACATTAGGAAAGTTAACCATATATAAACATAATCATGAAAAAACCCATGAGAAAGAAATGTGTTTCATAATATTGTCTCAAAGCATAACTAATGGTTGCATCACAAGGATTTCTAAGAGAAGAAGGAATTGAACCATTTAGGATGTTCATATTTTAAAATTAATAATAGGTATTCAAAATTTAATTTCAATATAAAAAAATTCATGAGAAGCATTGTACTATTGAGAATAAAAATGATCCACTTAGGTAATGCTTTACGAAAATATTAAAGGATCTTTTTAAAGAATGAAAGGGGTTATTATTTTCCTTTAGACTATAATTGAACTTGAAGGTTTTCCATAAAATTATAATGTTTTTAAAAATATATTCATTTTTTAAAAGAATTATGTGGGTGGTACTATACATGAAATAATAAATAAGGAAGTTACATTAAAACAGGTTCACTTAAAGGAGGTAATTATGAAGGGAACTTAAAACATATATTATCCCCAACAATGAAAGGTAAAGCAACTAACTATATATATTAGTGAAATATATATATATAATATTGATGAAATTAATGATTATCAATTAGATTAAATGAGATAAAAAGAAATATATTTCATAACACAAAAGTAACAAGGTTGGTTCGGAGGATCCCTTTTTGTTTTCTAAAGTACTTTTTTTAAAGCATGCATAGTTAAAGAGATTTAATAAAGTATTATTTTGAAAATAGTATTAGGTAAATGTGAATGTTACATTATATAACACATAGTTTGATTTCCTCATATAAAGTATAACATTTTCTAGAATAAAAAATTGTATAAGGAGGGGAAATATTTGTTAAAGAATATGGGAAATACTTTCAACAATGATATAATTTTTGAGAAAAAAATCATCAAGGTAAAATCATTGAAATTAAAAAAAATCCCCATAGATGAAGATAATGTACCATGAAATAAAATCCTATGGTGGAATTAACCAATCATATAAATAATAAGTTCAAAATAAAACATAATTACTCAAAGAAAGGGGGTTTGAGATAAACACAACCCCTATAGTGTCATAATATTTCAAATTGAAAATTTACAAAAGGGAGAAAATGATATGGATTTTTAAATAACCTATATTTCATAAAAAAAATTAAAAAAAAAATCCATTTTTTTTATATAAACTACAGAAAATAAATAAGTTGTGAATATGATTTAGATATTAATGAAGCAAAATAGAGATCCAAAAACCCTTACCTTAGCTGCTGACTTATTATGTGTGTGTGTCATAAAATTTTTTTAATAAAATTATGTTTATTAAAATATTTTTTTAATAATTTTTTTATGGTCAATTTATTATAATTTTTTATTTATTTATTAAACGGTTTTATATCAAGTTGATTTCTTGAAGTGGTTCGGTCAATTTCCATGTAACTATATTGGTACATTCAACATTTTCAAAGGTATTATAAACTATATTCACCAAATCTATTATGTGTATTGAAATTATTATTCCATTATCACAAAATATATATGGTTCTACAGGTTTCCAAAATGGACTTAAATTATAAAATGTGCCTTGATATGTTCATTAAATGACATTAAATTTACTATAAACATACATTATTAATATTACTTATAGATCGTAAAATATTATCATTCTAGAGTATTAGTAGTTTTATAAAAATTATTTTTTAAAAATATATACTTTTTTAAAGTCAGTCATTTCATGCAGAAAAGGAAAATTAGTTCCTTAGAGGAGGTAGTCTACACGTACAAAGATGATTGTCTCATTTTTCATAGAATGTGTGGGGGTATAAAAATAAAATAATTGTCTTTTAATAATATTAATAATTTTATAATTACAATATTTTTTCATTAAATAAATCTTTTGTATAAATCATGTAAAGTGTTTATGAAAAATAGAACACTCCATCGTCTCCTTACCAACTGGGGATGCCTCGAAATTATCCCATCAGGGGGAGGGGTTTCCAGGTGAAGAGATTTTTAAAAGGCCTCACCTAGGGATTCCCTTTCTTATATAGAAAGTAAAAAAATAGAACATGACATTCATGGAGGTGGTAGTTTGTACAAACACATGACGATGTATTTATTTTTTCAATAGTTTTGGAGGAAGGAAGCAAATTGATATTACATTAGTATAAGAATATTTCAGAACATTAACCATAATTATGTTACTATAATTCAGTTGATAGATAAAATTTTGAAGATTAATATTAAGAATAAAATTTTACGGAGTAATTATTACTCATATAGAGAACTTGAAATTTTTCTTGAAAATCACCTTATATATGAATGGATTAGGATAAATTCTAGAGACCAATGGATTTTGGATGTGAAAAATAATTATAGGAGAGGTGAATTGGGTAAGTTTTCAAGAAAATTTTGAAGGTGAAATGTATTATTTAAAGGGTGTAAGTGATCACATTTTATAAGTGGATGAGACTTACATTTTTGTGAATAACCATTATATATCAACAACGCCATGACGATTTTCTAGGGAAAATAGATCCAAAAGTACTAAATAATTAAGAGGATATGGGTTTGGTTTTGGAAATACTCAACCATTCATTTAAAAACGAATTATAAATATGGTTTGAGTCTTCTCCCATTATATTTTTACACTTTTCCGTTTTGGTTTTACCTTGGTAACAAGTTTTTTACTAAGTAATTTGTGTTTTACTAAAAATATATGATAACCTCACTTATGAAATTTGGGTGTGATGAACATAAATTTATAACCTATTTAATCTAATTAAATTTATAAAAATTATAAAACAAACACTTAAATTAAAAAATTTAATATATAGAAAAACTATTTTGTAGAAAAAAAATTGTTTTACTATTAAGTGTTCTTAATTGTATTTATTATTTAGTACCAATTGAATGAGTGTTAATATATGTATATATATATATATATTTAAAAATTATATTATAATATTTTTAATGAATTAATTGATTAATTTTATTAGATATCAATTGTATAATGTTAATAAAACAATTATTTTAAAATTATAGTCTTACTGTTATCGTAGTAATTAATTTTAATCCTGGTATTCAAATTTTTTGACTAAAAATGAAATTGAGATTCTAAATTAATATGAAAATTTTGTTATAAAATATTAAATCAATTTTTTTATATTTAGTTTCTAAAAATTATAAAATATAATTTTTAATATAATAGAATAATAACAATTTTAATCGTAAAATATTACTTTAGTTTCTAAAACGTTAAACATCAGTTTTATAAATTAAATATAGAATTTTAAAATAATTTATTTTACTTTGTAAATATATGTTTATATACATATATATATAATGTTTTATAAACTTTTAATCCATTCTTATAAAGTGGCAGTATTATGAAAATCGGTATTTATTTATTGCTCACCTAAAATTCAATTATTTTAGAAAAACCTCAAAAAATATATATTAAGTTAATATTGTTATTATAAGTCTGAAAATAAATTTAATTTTTTAAAATTAAAATTATGAAATTTTACAATTATATTTTAAAATAAAAATGATAAAAATACAATGACAATTGTTTACATCAAAAAATAATTTTTTAAAATTTTATCTATTCTTATTCTTATTTACTATTAATTACTAATTAAATTACTGTTATATTATTTATATAAAAATAATATATAATATAGTTAATTTATATATATAAATCATATAAATTCAAACTTTGAAATAATTACATTTTTAAGAATAAAATGATCTAACTAATTTTAGCAATGCTTTAGAAAATAAATTTTTTTTCCTTTAAAACATAAAATGAGAAATTTGGAAAATACAAGTAATAAATAAATTATTATAGTAATATTTTCATGATTGTATCATCATAATTTTTATTTATATATCCTCTTAATATCTCCTCACAAGATCTAAGCCTAAGGTAAGCTCTAGTGGCAGTCAGGGGTGGTGATTCTGCTTGTATGAATATCATGGAAATTTAAATGAATTTTAACTTCTATTGTAACATCCTGGTTAAATAAAGAATATGAAATTTCCTTATTTATTAATATTTGTGAATAAAATTTTAATATTACTTTAAAGGGAACGATATGTTCGATGGCGTACCCAATACGGAACAACGAGTTTCTTTGAAATCTTACGTTGCACACTAATAATATAATAATATTATTTTAAATGGTAGTTAATGCCTAGCCATTGTAATGGAAGGAATGAACAGAACTAAATAAAAAATGATTATATATTTTTGTTAAATATTTTTACATTTATCCAATAAAATTTAGAGGCTTAAAATAAGAAAAGAATTCGATTTTAAGCATAAATATTCTAATGTTCTTTAAAAGGTCTATTAACCGTCTTTTGATGGAGAACCCTTTTCAAAACTAATTTTTTCAATTTTCTATGTTATATTTGACAAAATAAAATCCTTCTTAGAATCGGAACATCAATATTTACTTTGTGTAAATTTTTGTTATTTTTCCGATAAAGTTCATTTTTTTAATGAAAAGTGAAAAATACTACATTTTACATCAAACTTCTTTTTCATCTAATTTAATTATATAATTAGATTGTACTTTTAATTGGTTTTAAAGTATAATTTAATTATTTTTTCATCAATTAATGAAATATTGTTGATTGGAAGTAATTTCACTTTTCAATTGGTTGTAAAAACAAGTCAATCTTTTGATAAATTTTACTTCTTAAAAAAATTCATCTTTGGTTTTGACAACAGGAATTATTTTTAAATTAATTACTAAAATTTCTGTGTTTGTAATTTGGTAAAATGGATTCCATATTTGGAATCATAAGGTTCAAATTATATAATTTAGACTCTTTTTTTGGACATTATGAATAGTAACGATGGCAATTATCTTTAATTATCATGATTAATTAGTAATCAGGTATTTAAGGGTAATAAAATAATATCATAATAATAAAAAAATGACCCCAAAATGTGTCCAAATCCTTTTGGTTCTGTCATGGCCGACCATGTAATTCCTTGTGCCAACTTAGGGATCCCATGGAATCACTTTTGTGTGATAGTGACCTTTTATCATATTATTTTTAAAGAAAGGAAAATATAACCAAACTATATAAAACCTAAGTAAAACAATTTTAATTTTGTTTACATAAATTATCTATTAGACTATAAATATTCATTATAAATCTAAAATTATTTCATACATCTTGGTATTTTTTTATAATTTTTATACATTAAATAAATAAATTTATTTATGACACCATGATGATGCAATGATTACCTCATTAATGAACGATTTAAATAAAATGAAAAGATAAGTTAAAATATAAGACTTACACATGTCGAAAACCTATTGTATGGGTGTATTTCAAACCATTATCACCTTATCCTCGAAATATATCATTGTGGGTCCTTCAAAATCCTAAAACCATTTTATAATAAAGTAACATTTCAAGACTTTCCAAAAGTGACCATCCTCCCTCTTATAAAAGGCCCCCACCTCTACCTCTTACTCACACCTCTAAAGACCTTGGCCCATCCAACTTCTGATCATATTAGATTTAAAAATCTCACTCTTACTCCTAGAAGCCTCACTTTGGGCAGAAGTCTTTCTGAGGAAGCCTTTTCCACAGATCAAAAAGTGTTAATCGATTTAGAGGTAATGTCTTCTCTCGAGTTTATTTCTTTTATTTTCCTTCTTCACTCACCACTATTTACTTATTATTTGATCCCATAATAACACATGTATCCTCAATATACTATGATGTTGTTATGATAAATATTATACCTAAAATTACACACACCATATTCTAATGGTTAAAGAACATACTGTTTCTGTTGGTGGCGAATTACTGGCTCACGAAACGATGATTGTTCAATCTTCTTTTAACACCTCTCATGGTGTCCATTATGATGGAACTATATTTATATATTATATATATTATATTTATATCCTCTATATGCTTCTGTATTTTATATTTAAAACATACCTTTATATTTTTCATGTTGTGCAAATTCGACAATTTCATCTGAGGAAGTGTGGACTACCGCCCCCTTAAGTGATGTGACTCGTTCATGCCAAACATGGAATTTATATACAATTTAATTAATGAAATTATGTTTCCTATATAAAATATATATTATAATATAATAATATATATATATATTTCTCATTTATTTTTAATTCCTTTAATATGATAAAGAAATAAAAGTATTGTTCATGCGTACGTACGGCCTACCGTCTCCATGAACGGTGCATTTCATTTTTTATCTCCAAATGTTATGGAATAGTATAAAATGAATATATACTGGATATATATGATATTTAAATCCTTAATACCATTCTGTAGATGATTTACTTATAACTACATGGGAAATTCTTTTCAAACAAGTTCATTTTTGACTCATGTACCAAACATCGACAAAATGTATGACATGAACTCACATAATTAACAAATTATTATAACATGATAATATGTGATATGAATTAAATAATAAAATTCAAATTAATTACTTAAGCAATTATAAATTTACCTAAGTTTATTATTCAGGAATATAAAGAAACGAACAAGACAAGTCGGACTTGAGGTAAGGGATTTCTTATCTCACTTTTAATTCCGTGAGATCTCCATTGTTCGCCACTTATTTATTTCATGTGGTGTATTGTGTACTTCAATTACATATATATTATCATGATTCTATTTATATTCATGGTATTATGTGATTAATTTGGTGTTTATTATCTTTTGGTCATATGAATTGATTGATTACAGCGAGGTAAGGGGTTTTTCATCTCACTTTTATTCCCGTGAGATTCATGCTACATTTTCCACTATTTCCTTTTGTGTGGTGTGTGTAATACCCATGATTGTATTATTTGTGTAATATACTTTAATTTATGGGTATTTAAATATTCATTGTATGATCCTTCTTTCATGGGGTGTACGTTTTGAAAGTTACCCAAATCTGTAAGGGAACCTTTCACCCTCCTCTTTTTAAAAGACTTATTTTTGTTAGGTCTTTTAATTTACATATTATTATGTGGGAATATGTTCTTATATATCCTTATTGATATAAATTTTATTTCCAAGTGATGATATGCCCTTTTTATCTCTCATCAACTCATTTTCTAAATTTTAAAGCAACGCCGTTAGGCAGTCGAATTTCTGTAAGGGAACTTCTTAATCCAATTTCAATTCTTTGGGTTAAACCTCTACACCCTGATTATGTCGTGCTATGAATATATGTGGATGACCTCTGATTGTTTTTACACTTAATATCCACTTATATTGAGTGTATTTATGTTTTTCACACATAAGTATGTAATTGATTTATCCTTAATCTAAGGATAGCGTCTTTGTAAGGGACTTCGTCTCAATCTCCCTTTTATTGAGGCATCCATTGATTTATACACAACTTTCTATTATACGGTGTATAAAACCCTTTTGAATTTTCATTTCATTCAAAGGGAATATTTTCTCTATGAATAATTTTACTAAATGACAAAAAGTAATTTTTCTTTTTCTACGTAAGAGGTGAAAAAGTCCTTTTCTGCCGCCGTGAGTATTATTTGATCTTTGGATTCCTTAATAAGTCGTAATGTTTTTAAAAGGAAAATAAATACTATATACGTTTTTTACGTATTTTAGTATTGAAAATGGTTTTTATAATGGATTTATTATTTAAATATCTTAAATAGATATATTGTTATTGCAATGTGGGAATGTTATCTTTCATGTGTGCTTAAGTTATGTGTCATGTTTATGTTATGGTTCTTGGGAATTGTTTATGAAGTCAGGTGGTTCCATGATAAAATAAGGTTGGGTGAGCCCGAGATAGATCTCCAATTAATTGGGTAATGAGAAGGAGTTAAACGATAAGGTTTCTCTGAATAGATTTAAGGAATATATTGTGATGGGTATTCCAAACGTAACCATGAGGGTTACTCCCTACGTAAGAATGTTATGAATGCCTCAAGTTGCCTTAATGTTTGATGATTTCTATGTGTATTTCACAAATCTTATGGTTTCATGGGGTATGTTAAAAATCTTATGTTATGTATATATTGATGATCTACTGTTTTCTTTCTTTGTGTATCCCTTACTGAGCTTTTTATGCTCATCCCAAGTTTTTGAAATGTTTTCCACATGACTTGGAGATGAATAGGGTCAAGGATGGGATCATAGAAAGACATGCTATCTAAAACATGGAACTATACATGTTTCTTTTTGAGTTTTTTTATTTTATGAAAAAAAAAATGGAAACTTAGTAGAATTTTATACTTTGCAATCTTTTGAGATGTAATAGTTATGTCCTAATTCTCTAAAACTATAAACCTGAAAAGATCCTCAATGTGAATTATTCATTTAATTCAATATTATGTGATGTTTTACGGCTGGGTCCTTATATCTATTGCATATTATTTCTCTAAAAACCTAATTATAATATTTCATATTAGTATTGGTGTATGAAAAACTGTAGTCGAGTAACTTCCTTTCTAATCTCAGATGGATGATCCTCATAAGGCAGGCTTTCGCTACCTCATGAAATTTCTTTCCTTTATAGATTTCTTAATATAGTTACTTAATTATATACCTATTAATTTAAAAGAAATATTATAAAATTAAAATTTAATAATTTTATTATAATGTATGAAAGTTTTTTTGTTTGGTGTTGCATGTGAAATAATATATTTAATACATTAGGTTTGAAAAAAGTATAATATTGGGGTATTATATCCCCCCATTAAATAAATTATGTCCTCTAATTTTTAATTACTACACACTAATAAAATAGTAAAGGAAATACTTTAGATAAAGATAACTTAGGATTTTATTTCTAATGTGGTATCGACCTTAATAAATTTTGTAAGTCTAGAAAACTTAACTATTCCTTCATAATTTATATATTACAATATAGAGTTTATTCTTAACCATTTAATTTGAATTCTCCTCATTATTGTGGTAAATGCCAATATAATGGAATCAATTTTCCTAGAGAGTTCATTAGAATCTATGCAATGATAAATGGTCATAAGTTGACTTGAGATCTAAAAAATGATCTCTCTATTTCATTAATATGGATTCTATGTTCATATAGGTAATCCATTTCCAAAATCATATCAAATTCAAAAAATTAAATTATAATATGATTTTCATAAGTCACTTTCCCAAAAAAAATAAACATGGGATAGAATAGTCATACCACTAGAATATTTTTTTAAAAAAAAATCATCATTTAGTCATCCAGGTGATGATTTAAAGTTCATAGCAAACATAATAAGCACAAAATAGTTTGTTGAACAAAATAAAAAAACAACACTCAAAGTTTTTTAGTGGATGGTCCATTTTCACTCCATACCATTCTCAAAAATCACGTCAGTAGTTTTAGTTGCATAGGTTTTCCCTTCTAACCTTGGTGTAACACCCCGGGATTTTTGAAAGTATATTATTTCTATAAAATATATGTTTATAATTCAAAACTTCTTTTCTTATTTTCCATTTTTTAAAATGAATTTAAATAGATTAAAAAATAATTTATGTGATATATAAATTAAACTAAAAACACTTTATTCATTAATAGTATAAAATTATAAAAAAAATCACAAGAAACTAATTTTTACACCATGTATTATTACTCACTATGGATTGTTACATTCTTCAAAAGAGCATAAATTAAAAGTGGGAAATAAGTGAAAAAGAATAAAATATGTAAAACTAGGAAATCTTCTGGATAATCATATCCCATGAGGAACACCAATAGTAATAAAAAACCTATAATGAGGAAGAGCATCATGACAGGAAAAAAACATATTTTAATATTTAAAATAAAAACTATGGAAATAAGAAGTGTGACTTAACAAGTGTCCATAGAATGAATGAGTTTAGTAAGCCCCTATATTGGAATGAAATATAGTAACTCTAAATATGGCCATTTAATATACATGTGTCTAAATGGTATACTGGAGTTGTTTATAGTCAGTTGTAAATTAAAAATAATATAATTCACGACAGACAAAAAATGAAATAAATGTATGATATTAAAATATTATATACATATATATTAGTAATTATTAGTAAGATTATAATTATTAATATATGATAATATTTACTTATAAAATTCATATAAATAAATTAATATCAATGGATTGGTAAAATAACATTTTTATAATATATATTATTAATTTTAATGGTGAAGATTTTATTTAATATAAAAGTAATATTTTTGAAGGAATTGTTCTTCATTAAGTGTTTTATATTTTATTCTGATAAATTAAATGGACCACTTTTTAAATAATATATTAATATTATTTAAATTATAAATTGATATGAAATAATATTAAAAACAATTAATGCTCAAAAATGGAAATTTTTTCAATAAAAGTAGTTTGTATTTATATATTTTATTTTCACCAAAAAACTAAATTTATAAATTTTATAAATTTAATTTGATAAAATGAACATATTTTTTATAATTTCAAGATTACTGTGTCATGATTTATTGGGATTTTTCTAAAATCATTGGTTTTTTGGTCAATAGTGAAAATAATGTTTTTTCCATGATGGTAACTTTTATTATATAAGAAACACCTAAAAGTTTATAAACCCTTTTTATTTGTTCAAATATGTGTTTAAGAAATAAAATTACAAAATTTTAAATACTATTAACCCAATTTTAATATTTTATTAACTTTAAAAATATTTTTTAATAAATGAAATAGTTCTTGGTCTTTTCTTTTAATTAAATGTTATTTGGATAAAATTTGATCTTTCTATTCTTTAAAATCAAAATAAATTTTAATTATTTTATAATAAACTAATTTATATCATGAAAATAAAACACATGGATAATTTTATCCTACACATAAATTTTAAGCTTAAAAATACACTTTTTCTAAAAATACATTTTTACACATTACAATCGCTAATAAAAAATTATTACATTTCAAAATTTAATAAAATTAAATGATTTTTTTATTTTTAAAAATTATTTTTAAAATGGATAATTACGGAAATTTCATTTGTGTAATTAAAATAATTTACCATGGTAAATATTAGTTACCATGGTAAAACAGTTATTTTCAAGGAATGATAGTTTTATAAATATTGCACTATTAAATTAAATTGATCTCTTTTAAAATAAAGACTCTAATATGATATTTAAACATATAAAAAAATAAATTAATAGTCATTTAATTAGTAATAAATGGAAGATAATACTAATAATACTTAATGATTAAAACTATATACCTCTACAAAAATAGTTTTTCAATTTATTATATGTTTTAATTTAAAATTTTATTTTATTGTATTTAGAAATTTAATTTATTTAAAAGGATCCCAAATTCAGATTCACCATGTAGAAATTTGGTAATAAGTTTCATCTTATATTTTTATTGATAAATTAATAACCATGATAAAAAGTTAAATAGCATTAATAAGTTTTAAAATGGGTAACCTAATGTGGATATAATTTTACAAAATCAATTTGAAAATTAGACCTTTTATAATACCTTTTTTAGGTTTGAAATTAATAACTACATGTTTCACCAATATTTTTCCAAAAAATGTATCTAACTCCCCAAACCAACCTAACCCTCATGTGACCATTCTTACAACTTACCTAACTTTAGTTTCCATGAAAAATCCCCTCTTTTTCCTATAAGACGAGCTCACTCCCACACATTCACTCTTCCATCTATACCCAATAGAAATTGATCCTAAATTTCAATTCCCCTTCCCTCTCTAAATCCCTCCCAAGTAGTTAATAAGGTTCTAAGGAGTCTTTCAAAACTTTAATAATCTTCTTTTCAAGGTAAGGTTTCTCCACCTCTTTTTGATTCAAGTACTTATTTGGTGATAAGACATTTTTATTTTCATATGATTATGTTTCAATGTGTTCATAATCAATCCTTTACTATCCAAATGATTCACTATTGATTATATAATACCCTTATCTATCATGAAACCCATTTCATACTCCCTTTTTTTTATCTATCTTGTTGCTGAAACCACTCCTTCATTTTCTCCATCCACTTTCTAATTTAAAAACTTACTTTGTTATAATCCTTTTTATTTACGTGTAATTATACTTCCACATGTTTATAATAAATAAATTATTATCCAAATTATTTATTATTTATGATAGATTACATTTCCCACTTATTAAAACCATTTTATAATCCCTTTTGTATACCCATCATATTGTCGAAGTCACTCGTTGATTTTCCATGTCAAATATTCATGGTGTAAGCCTTTTCATTTCCATGTGATTACTCTCCCAAGTGTTTATAATCAATACATTAATTTAAAAATTATTCCATATTGGTGAGATACTTTCCTTCCCTATCACTAAACCCATTACATAATATTTTTATATACCTATCATGCTATAGAAATAATTCCTTGATTTTTCATGTCATATCTTCATATTGTGAATACCAAACTCTAATATCATTCATGGGTATCCGTATAGATGTAACATTGTTTTATTTATTGGATATTTCCATGCTTGAAGCTCCAATTCTTGACTCATGGGTTCAAATGATATGTTCTTATGAACTTTTATTGATGTGTCGTGCATAATGATAGATATATAAAGGGTGCGCCTTGATAGTGCTCTAATGAATTGAGTAAATAATTAATATCTAGAGATGAAATGCTCATGATACCTTGGTTACATCCTTCATAATTTTTTATGATACAATAATTAATAACCATGGTAATATTATGGGTGTGTCTTTATATCACTCCAATGGGTAAAGATTTAATCTATATAGATGGCATGTTCATGTTACCTTGTTTACATGCCTTGGTAATTTTTTATGATCTATTGGTCAATAACCAGGGTAATATGATTTTATGATACCATAGTAATTAAATTTAGTGATATTATTATGAATTTATCATGTTTATATTATTACCATACTTCCATATTATTCTTCATGTTCTTATATTCATGTCTATATGTTATTCCCCATGTTTTACATATGATTCCATGATTCTATGGTATTTATTCCCTTATAATAAAAGACTAATTTGATTATTATTGACTTGGGAATTCATGTTTTATTAGGTATGAAATCCTTATAAAGTTTCATCTTTCTATATTATATTCTCATACCCATATATTCATCTTAATTATATATGATATTTAATTGTTATTTCTTATGTTTACCATTACTAAGTTTCTCATCTCACCCCTTTATTTTGTATATATTTCCCTAGGTTGTGAAACAAAATTAATATGTATGATGTGTCTAGAATATTATCTTGAATGGAGTATTTTTTGGCATATTTTTAATGCTTGTTATTGATTTAGAAATTGCTTATATAGTGGGAAAATATATGTTAGTTGAAAAAGACATGGGTTTTGTTAGTAAATGTTTTTTCCTAACTCTCTAAAACTATAAACATAAAAATTATTAGGAATGTATGTAATTTATATTTGTTATAAGTATATAATTATGAGATAGTTATATATTTGGGGCTTCATAGTTGGTATCATAGCAGGATTTAGATAACTTTAGAGGTTATAATGCTAGTTGAGGATAATTTTGAGGGTTGATAAGTTAAGGTAGATCAAAATGTAAATGGTATAGATAACCATTTAGGTTAGTTCAGTTAATATTGAATATTTTAGGGATTAAGATAGTAAGACATTAGTAAAAACCCTAGGGATAATTCTAAGTATTGGATAACATCACGAAGTTTTGGAAAAGTAGAGATTGTGTGGTTATCCTAGAAATTAAATCTGTATCTGGACACTGACAAGTGGATGCGATTGTGACATGAATGAACCTAGTGTAATCATCCTAAAAAATTTTGGTTTAGAATAAACTCAATCATAAATTAAGTTCCTAATGAGTGGTCTTAAGACTACAGACATGGATATACACTCCCAGTGGATATGCTCTAATTAATCATATTCTCTTTAGAAGCTATTATGGAGGATTTATTATGCTAATGAATTAGGTTAAAGAATGTGAGACAACTCAACCTAAATAACATTAGATTAAAATTAGATAGATTTATGTTGAATTTAAATAAAATTTAATAATCTCAACAAGTAATACATTTTGTGTAATTATCTTACAATAATTCTCTTATGGTTTTAATTACTCATGTTCAATCCTTTTGGTTTTATTAATAGCTGAAGGCCAAACGAACCAAATTAACGATGGGTATAATAGATAATGTGGTCATTATCCTAATGAGAAACCTAAAAAAATAATAACAAAAATGATAAATATTGTTATTATTCTAAACCAACTGTTAATATTCATAATTAATAATGTGAATATAGTTTAATTCACAAATAAACCAAAGAAGAGAAGGATGGGGTCTTCTGGATTCTCAAGTGAAAAATATGATGAAGGAAAGAAGAATCAATTTAATATGTGTCTTTAATGTGTAAAGAGGAACCAAGGGTATGCCTCAAAGGAACTAGAATATGCTTCATGTGTAGTAAGGGAAGGAATTTAGAAACATGTTTCTAAGGAAAAACCAAGGAATTCGATAACACTATGAAGTTAAAATATATGTTTCTTAGTTGTACCCATGAGATTAAGACAGACACCTCATTTGAAAATATATCCTAAGTTATTCCTATCTTTTAGATACCCTTAACTAGTTTTATTATTGAGTAATAGTTAAAATTATGGGGACGGAATTTATTAATGGGGGACAATATAATGCCCTTGGTTTTTAAGAAGCTTATTATTTCCATAAACAATATGTATATAATAAAAAATATATCTTTTTTATTTTATATTTATTCAAAGGAATTAAATTATATTATGAAATAAGTTGTACAAGATAATAATTAAACTAAAAAAACTTTATTCATTAATTGTAAAACATTACAAAAAATCGCATGAAGCTAAGCTTTTACACCATGGATTATTACTCACCATGGATTATTACATCCTTTAAAAGTGCATAAATTAAATGGGGATATCAAATTGAAAATAATAAAATATTCAACCATAGAAGATCTACATGACTATCTTCATTCATGAGGATTAGAAATATCCAAATAAATCCTATAATGAGGCATAATTAAATGAAATAAGAAATCATATTGTGAATTCTAAAATTAAAAAAAAATGGAAATGTGAAGTGCGACTTAAGAAGTGTAAATGGAATTAATGAGTTTAGTTTGATATATAGGAATTAAATATGGTAATAGGAAATATGGCCAATTAATATTCATGTATATAATAGGTATATTAAAGTTGTGTAATTTACATGGTAAATTTAAAATAATATAATTCACAAATAAAAAAATAAGTGTATAATATTAAAATATTATAAATATATATTCATGAGTTACATGTTATTGATAAATTATAATTATTAATATATAATACTATGTGATTAAAAAAAATATATAAATAAATTATTATCAACGAATTAGTAAAATTAGTTTTTTAGAATATATATAATTAATTATAATGGTAAAAAAATATTATAAAAAATATTTTTTAAGGAATTTTTTTTCATTAATTGTTTCATATTTTATCCTAATAAATTAAATTGAATTATTTTTGAAATATTATATTAGAATTTTTTAAATTATAAATTTATATGAAAAAATACAAAAAACACTTATTGTTTGAAAAAGGCATTTTTCGATAAAAGCGGTTTTTCTTTGTTTTTTTTCTTAAAAAATAAATTTATAAATTTTATAATTTGAAATATATAAAATGAATATAGTTTTTTAATTTATAATATCATATTTATTTTTGTGTGAATTTTTTGGATTTTTCATAAATATTTCTTTATTATGTGAATAGTAAAACGCGTATTTTTTACAAAAAGTGTAACTTTTATAATATAAGAAATATGTAAAAGTTTATAAAACCATTTTAATTGATATAATATGTGTTTAAGGAGTAAAATTATATATTTTAAAATACTATAAACACTATTTTAACATTTTATGAACTTAAGTAATGTTTTCTAATTTATTTCATAAAAATAAAATACATGGATAATTCTACCCTACACATAAATTTTAAACTTAAATTTTAGCTTTTATAAAAATAGATTTTAACATGTTACAATCACTGATAACAAAATTAATTTTTCTATAACTTTTTATATTTGATCCAAATTAAATAATTTTTTTATTTTTAATCATAATTTTTATATTATGTAATAATATAAATTTCATTTTTCTGCATAAAATTAGGTTACCAAGGGAAAGGTTAGTTACCACAGTAAAATATATATTTTTCAAAGAATAATACTTTTCTATATATTGTTCTTTTAAATTAAATGTATTTATTTTAAAATAAATACTCTAATATAATGGTTAATCACATATAAATATATATTAAAAATATTTTAATTGTTAGTCATTTTTAAATGATATTAAGAAAAATTATTGATTAAAACTAAAAAACTCTACAAAAATTGTCTTTCAACAGATTATATGTTTTAATTTAATAGTTAATTTTATCATATTTAGAAATTTAATTAGGTTATATGGAGCCTAAATTTTTATTTATCATGATAAATTTTTTTAAGAATGTTTATCTTTTATTTTTTAGAGAAGAAATAAAAAACATGATTAATATTTAATCAAGATTAATAAGTGTTAAAAAATTTAATCTAATGGGTGTTGAATTTTACTAAATAAATTTGACACCTAGAACATATTTTTTAGTTTTTAAATTAATACCTACATGTTCTACCATAATTTCCCACCTAATTAACCTTACTCACCCAGCTGACCTCATCCGTATGTGAAACCATTCAAACACCTTACCTAACTTTGGTTTCTATGAAAAAGCCCCTCTTTTTCACCTATAAAAGGAGCGCATGCCCACCCATTCACTCATACCTATCCACCCTAAAGTCAATGATCATGAATCTACCATCCATATACCTCTATAAATCCCTTTCAAGGGATTCCCAGTGTTTTAAGGAGTCTTTCCAAGCTTTAAGAAGCTACTTAGCAAGGTAAGGGTTATTTGCTTCCTTTTGATTCATGTACTCTTTTGTCATAAGGCCTTTTTATTTCCATATGATTATATTCCCATGTGTTCAAAATAAATACTTTACTATAATAATCATTCTCTATTGATGATATAATACCCTCATGTCTCCTTAAACCAATTTCATAATCCCTTCTATATTTCCATTATGCTCTCCAAAGCACAACTTGATTATATCCCTCCAATTTTAAAATCAAGAACATCCTTTATTATATGAATTTTTATTTACATGTGATTATGCTTTTTCATGTTCATACTAAATCCTTTTTTATCCAAATTATTTCCTATTAATTATAGACTAAATTCCTCATTCATTAAACCCATTATATAATCACTTTTGTATACTTATAATTCTGTAGAAGTTACTCCGTCATTTTCTATGTCATGCTTTCTTATTATAGGCCTTTTAATTTCCATTTAATTATTATCCAAAATTTCTATAATAAATTATCAACTATCCAATTTATCCATGTTTATTATAGAATATCATTCCCTTTGATTAAACACATCCTATAATCCTTTTGTATACCCTTCATAGTGCTGAAATCATCCCATGATTTTCCATGACATGTCATTATATTATCAATACCCAACACTAATATCATCTAAGGGTATCCATATATATGTAAAATTATTTTATTATGTTTTTATATTCATGTGTTAAACCCATATTTCATACTCATTGGTTAAAATTATATGTTCTTATTATTTTTGAATGGTGTGGAAAACATGATGATAGACATATAAAGGGTTCACAAAGATATTACTATAATGCAATGCGTAAATAATTAATCCATATAGATGAAATATTAATTATAAATTGTATACATGTCTTGGTAATGGTTTATGATACATTTGTGAACAAACTTAGTAATATGTAGGGTTCGCCCTGATATCATTCCAATGCATTGGGTAAACAATTAATCTCTAGAGATGACATGTTCATGATATATTGGTTGCATGCCTTGTTAAATTTTATGATGCCTTGGTGAATGACCTTGGTAATATGAATTTATGAAACCTTAGAGATTAAATTTTTCAATATTTTTATGAATGTGTCATGTTTATATTTTATCCATACTTCCATGTTATACCTATTATTCCTATATTCATGTTCATATGTTATTCCTCATGTTTTACCAATGATGTCATGATCCTATGATATCAATTTCCTTATGTTAAAATCTATAATTGATGATTCTTGTATTATGAATCTATATTTTATTGTCTATTGAATCCTTATAAAGTGCTCTTATTCCTTTGTTATGTACTTATGCATATATGTTCATCTTATTCACATATGATCTTTGATGGTTTTTTCTTATGCTTACCCATGTTGAGCATTTGAACTCACCCCTTATTTGTGTTTCCATTTCCATAAGTTATGAATAAAATTAATATGTATGATGTTTATTTAAGAGTATCATGTATGAATTATTTTTGGTAGGTTTTTAAATATTATTATGGATTAAACAGTCACTTATATAGTGGGAAAAATATTTCTTGGTTGAAAAAGACATGGGTTTTTTAGTTAATATTTTTTCTCAGATATATAAAACTCTAAACATAAAAGGACTTTGGAATGTATATAATTAAATATTTTAAATAATTCATGTAATTATGATACGAACGTGTATATTATAACAGCACATACTTCACATATAGTTATTACTTCAACATTAAAGAATATTAATTACATAACATAACAAAAACCACGCTCGAACCATATAGGTTTAGTGTCTTTAGAAACTGGGAAACATAATAATTTTTATGATAACATTTATGGTCATATTTTCATCCATTTATTAGTAACATTTCATTGTTAGTCGTTATTCGGGTATTAACAACTTTATGTTCTTATGCAAGTTTTGTCATATAAGTTCTTATTCCTATTTTTAGGTTATAGTTATATCATTTAAATCATGGTATTAGTATAATATATATAATATTTATTCAATCAATTCAATTATATAATCATGATTTAATGACGATTATGTACAATGAAACACATCGCACCTTGGAGACGGTAAGTTGTACGTACGAACGAGCGACGATATCATTCCCATTATTTTTTAAGGGTATTGAAGTGGATGGTGAATAGTATCTTAGAAGATATATAATTTTATATTAATCATATATATAATTATTAATTCCATAATTATACCCATCCATGTAAGGTGGTGGTAAAAAATGGATTACACCACAGCGTGGAGGCGGTAAGTCGTACGTATACACGTGTGGTGATTTCATTTTTCATAGGATGGGTAGAAGGTGGAATATGGTTATTACATAATCATAATAACATATTAGTATATAATTAAAATTGGAGTTATTACTTTATAATGAAACAACTCATGAGATGTAAGTATAAGAAGAAATAAGTTTGAAATAATTGGTAAATGATATTACCTCTTCTTCGACGTGCCTCCTCTAAATATCCTCTTAGATGATTAGATTTGGTCTTTGAAGAATATTAGGACCTCTATAATTTTACTAGGAAAGTTTATAAGGTAAATGGTCAGAGGATGGTTGAGGTTGAAGGCTCAAAATTAAGTGAATAGTTGAAGGAGGAAGTGCCCTTTTATAATAGAGGTGGGGGGAACTTTTGGAAACCTCAAAAAATGTTAATTTATAATAAACCCAAACTCGACTTAAAAATCTCCAAATTGTCTCAATTTATAATATGCGATGAGATAGGGTTTTAATACCATAAACCAATAAATTTGGACAAGTATTTATTTCAATTTAAGCATTATCATTTTAATTAATACTTAGTTATCCTATTTAATTTTTAACTAGGGTAACAAATATTGCAATATTAAAAGGGTAAAATATTTACTTAATTTTAATCAATTTGACCATAAATGAATATTTAGAACATTTTTTACCAAATAATTATTATTATATATTTTTAAAAATGTTTTATGATTTTTAAATAATTGAAGAAAACCTTATTTTAACAAAATATCAATAGTGTCAATTTTGACACTATTTATTACATGGATTTTTAAAAATATAAAAATAAGAAGTAAACCTAGATACAAATATTTTATTATATCCCTAATGGGTCAAGTTAATATAGAAAATTAAATTTAAATAATAATTATCCCAAATTATATTTATTAAAATATTATTAATAACATTTATTTTATCTCTTCACTAATAAAATAATTACTACCTCAATTTTGGATAATTATTTAATATACTTATTTGTTGAATAAAAATTTAAAATAAAATAATATGATGAATATAAATCCTTTATCATTTATAATAATATTTTTAGTCTAATTTAACTTCTAAAACCCCAAAATTAAAAATTATATACTCTTTAAAAACATGAATGTGACAAATTTATCTCCACTTTAAAGAAAATAATATAATTGTTATAATCTCTTTTATAATCCTCTAAATGGTTAATAAGTAGAACCTTGGATACTTATGGATGAGATATACTCAACCGATGAGTTTTGGTTAATTTTTTGGGCCTTTTGATGGTTATTAATATTTAAATAAAAAAATTATTGATTTATCGTCAATTAATTAATTTTTTCATCATCCATGTATATGTCTTTAAGGTAATTATTTATTTCCTAAAGGTTAAAAATAAATTTTCAAGATAAATAAAATTATTTTAGCTTTCAAATTAGTATTTTTAATCTAATATCTCTTTTATATAACCTTATATTAAAATAATTTAATTATTAAAGTCTGAGTGAGATATATTTCACTTTTCTTTAACTAAAATAAATTAAATGTACTAATATCATCCAAGTGTGTTCCAATGGATACCATTTTAACCCAATTATGTTTTAGATAAAATTAAAATCATGCAATTAAATTAAGACATGTTTTAGGATAATTTTATAATATTATTTTTACCCTTAATTACCTGATTTACCCTTTTACCATGTTACTAAAATTTACCAAAGTTACTATTCATATTTTCCAAAAATAAAATAAATATATTTACAAAATTTGGACCTAATTATTTAAAATATGGAATACATTTTTTCAAAATTCAAAACATAGAAGTTGCAGTAATTAATTTAAAATTAATCTCGTTTTTGAAATGTGAAAACGGGTTTTAAAGTTAAAATATTATAAGAGATTGAAATGTTTTTACATATGAATTTAGTGTAAAATTAATTCCAATGACCTAAATTATATTAAATGTTAAAAACATATTCTATTTATACTTTGAAACAATTCAATAATATTATTTATCTATATAAATTATTTTAATGAAAAATTTTATTTTCAATTAAAATTTTGCGTATTTTTACAATTCATCAAAACATTAAAGTTATCAAAAAAAATATCATAAATTCCTCAAAAGTAAATTTTTATATCTCTATTCAAAATATCATGTTTAAGTTATCATATAAAATTATTAATGTTTCAAAATATTAATTTAAAAAGGGATTTTCTATTCAAAGGTGTAAAATTTACCTTTTAAAAATAAGCTTTTTATACCTCAAATTGGGTTTTATTCATACCCTAAAACTAAATTATCTATTATAGGAATATAAAAAATATTTTATTAAGCATATAACACATATATATCTCATTAATTTCACTACCGAAATCAATTTACTCAGAAATACAAATATCTAATTGATTTGTATTTTTCATAATTTATTGATAGCTAATGAATTCGCAATGCATTTTTGTAAGTTAGTTATAATTATTCCCACTACACTAATGGATAGGATATAATAGTAATTTTATAATAATGGTATCATGTGGTTCGATTAAACTCGCGATTTTGTGCAAATTAAACTACTGGAGAATAAAAATTATTTAAAGAAAATATTTCATAAAAAAACATTTCGGTGTTACATCTATGGTGTGTCATACTTGGTCTTATAAATTTATGATTCATATCATATTCATTAACCCTTCAATTAGGGAATTTATTTGGGTAATTCTCAAGTTCCCCATATTTAATAAATTGAAATATTAGTGGTACCTCTAGATTTACTCTATTTATTTTAACTATATTCACTAAGATATTAACTTTTCCTTGGAAATTATTTACTCTATACCCTCTTTTTCCACACAAAAAACATGGTCTAGTTCCTTTGAGGCATTACCCTGGGTGTCTCACCTCGCTTATACCATGAAGAAAATTGAATGTTCTTTCATTCATTATCATCATCACCTGAACTTTCATAAGACTTAATTTTTCTCTTCTTTGGTGTTCTTGTAAATTAAACTAGGTCTATTCAATTAATCATAATTGATCATAGATGGCTTATAAAAATCATTATATTTATCACTCCATCTCTTATCCTATTTGATTTATCATGGAGAAAATCTATACATTTCCATGGCATCCATTGTAAACTTGGTTTCTTTAGGATTGAGACATTACTAAAACTAAAATGGTTAATGTTAGTGATGAATAGTTAATATTATCATTTAATTATTATACATTTTCTTCTGAAAAACCAAACCTATAATTTATTTACTCTTTAAACCCATCAAATTAACTTTTAGTTCAACCAAAATCACTCATAGTTCTATGAAATTTTATTTAGGTTGGGTTCTATGATACTCCTTAACCTAATTCATTAACATAATAAATCATTAATAGATTGTAAATAGAGTTTCATTTACCAATTCACATCCCTCAGGAGTGTATGGCTAGGTATATAGTCTTAGTCCAACTCATCTTTCACAATGTAAAGATTGATTGAATTATTGGTTGATATTTTTTACGGTGATACCCCGAGGTGCATTTGTGTGATAGTGACAACCACTTGTTAGTATCTAGATAGGGATGTAATTTCTCAAAAACCACATAATCCCAACTTCATTAAGACCTCAAGATATTTTCCTATAATTAGACTTTTCCATAAGGTTTTTACTAAATTTCTATTAACCTAATCCTCAAAAATAAATAAACTAATCCTAAAAAATAACTACACTCAACTTTGATACCAACTTTATCAACCCAAAATAATCATATAAATATTTTATATTAATTCAACAATTTGGACAATACATCTCACAAAATAATATACCAATAATAAGAATGAAAGGGGTGGTATCCTTGTGTATTAGCTACATAAGCAATTTATTTTACAATTAATGTGAATATTTTTCCTTAATTAAGCCATACTAGAATCATTATAGAATTATCATAATTTATACACATCTACATAACCGCGTAGTGGAAACATAAGAAAGTGGTAAGATAAAATTATTAGTAAGGGAATAATCAAAGTAAATCATGATGGTGAGACAACACATATACATTAGGAGACATGATATGATATTATAAACATAATGATCATAATTATGGAAACACAACATAAGGAAATGATATCATAGGATCATGGAATAATAAATATGGGTAAATAAAATAAAACATGAAATCATAAGAATAATTCATGTTGAGATGGAAGAGAAAGGGGATAAAGGGGATGAACTCAGATCTATCAATCTTGATGCTTTCCTACAGACTGAAGATCTGAATCCAATCAGTATTCATTAAAATATCAATAGGCTCGACTAAATTGGTCACAAATATTATTATCATTTTTTAAGAGAAAAACAATTGTGGTGGAGCATGATCACCCTGAATCTTCTGGTCCGAGGAATAAATTTTCCAAAGTTTTCAAATTTGTATCCCACCTTTCATTCTCATATGTTGATGTTCCATATCCTAGTAGGGTTATCAAGAATAGGTGTATTGTCCATGTTTCTACAAACCAGGACAAAGTTTAGGAATAGATGAACTTATGTAAGTTATCAATCATTGTGAGAGTAATGGTTCCAAAAGGGGAGAGGCTATGGAAATTCAATGATGTTAATCAAATAATTGTGAAGATTTTGAGATTTTAGGATGTGAAAATGGCAACAATGGGGCAATGATTTTATCACATTGTATTCCCTTTTAACAAATAAAAGAGGAGATAATAGATATTTGTCTCGGTATCTTTGAACCCTATAATATTGTATATACAAGAATGGGATTGGAACATTTACCCTAGGAAATTTAGAAACACCCATGTGTAGGTATAGATTCAAATATGAAAACTGAACTAGTTGTATTTGTCACGACCCATCCTAGTGTGGCTCATTCCGTGACTCCAAATGCCTACCACCAATATGCCAAGGGATGGATACTAGAAGCTAGTAGGAATATCACTAACATGGGAGGCATTTCCTATATACCTATATGCACACACACATCTCCAAGCCCACAAATTCTGAAATATAAAACCCTAATGAGAAACAAATGCATTCATACCGCTATCCCAACCAATAGAGTATGACAAGATGTAAAGTGCAGTAAAGTAAATTGGACCAGAATACAGTCCCCAAAAAAGAAAGAGTATTTAAACTACAAAATGAAACCTATAAACAAAATAGGTACTAAGAATACTATTCAAATTCATAGGAACACCTCAGCCTTCTTGAACTCACAAAGCTTTGTCTGGTCCTGGTCCACCCAAAACTCCTACAAAAGGTCATTCATCTACAAAAGACATGACATGTGCGGGAAAATCCCATACTAGGTTGAGTATAATAACACTTAGTAAGACACCATGAAAACAAAAATAAATACACAAACGAAAGGTACAATCATCTCTATATAGTATATCTCTACAGTACATATAACTAGAATATCCAGATATACTCAAACTCAGACATGCAGTCTAGAGGTAAGTCACAACTATCGTATTCCAGCTCTAGGGATTCAGCTCAAAGATTCCACAAATCACTCATTCGGGAGAACACACTACTGAGTCTGATGGCATTGATGATGTCCTTTCAAAAAGTAAAATTTGTTGGGAACCATCATGAGAGAGATACATTGATAGATATGAAGAAAGAGATATGATACATAGATGATGATCACAACCAGGGCCATTGGATGATACCAACAACTCCATCTGGATTAACCTACTAAGTATAGGATCGACCCTCGGTGAAGACTCATCCAGGAAAACACACTCCTGAGTCTGAAAGCATTGATGATGTCCTTTCAAGAAGTAAAATTCATCAGGAACCATCATGAGAGAGATGTTGATAGATATGAAGAAAGAGATATGACACATAGATGAGGATTGCAACTAGGGCCATTGGATGATACAAAAAACTCCATCTAGATTAACCTACTAGGTATAGGATCGACGCTCGATGAATTTGTTTATGTCAATGCCAAGGACTATACCAAGGGAATGAATAATTAATAGAGGATCCTACTCTGGGCCTATCAGAGGGCATTCCAATAACTCTATCCAGAAAGTACTACTGAAGGGATCACACTCCAATGAGTATGAAATGATATAAACTAACCTTCATGGGAAGGATACGAGAATTAAACCTTAACAAAACCTGTCCAAGATATGGTGGACTAATGGATCAGTCCATGAAGAATAGAGTACACAATGTGTAATAGGGTCATGTCGTGTCCCTTGACCCTAGATACTACCCTTGTACAACAGCCCGTGTCAAAAGTACATGTGGAGAAAAAAAAAGAGTACACCAAGTGTAGAAATACTTAGACATAATACCCTTCAATATTAGGTCCACTCTTGTACTCTCGCCATGTGTCATTACACGGTGTCAACCTATATAGATCTACCCATGTACCAGTACACTGGGTAGTCCTTTTACTTGGTCCAGGACAAGTCATGTGGTGGGTTACATGTTTTATAAGAAACTCATGTACTCTAACCCATGTAAGTGTATCTATCAACATACAAATTTACTGGCTCATCAATGAACACAAGTCGTGCATCCCATACTGCACGTCGTGTGTTCTGGAATATCCATAATTTCTTGTTATTTCTCCGAGTTCCTCAGTCAATCCTTAGGTCTTTGATTCTATGGTTCGTTCACCCTAAAACTAAATATTTCAGCACACCTCAACACCCTAACACTAAATCGAGGTGTTTTGGGCCTTCAATCAGCTCGAAAAAGACTTTGAAATCATTTGAAGAAAATCATTCAAAAAACAGTAACTCTCGAATCGCTTTGATTCATCTGTAATTAACATCGTCGCACCTTCTTTAGGTCATCCTGATATAGGATCTTCAATTTTGGACCATTTCACCAATAAATAAGGGTTTAATGATCTTCTATTCATAATCCATGAAGAATGTATGGGTAAAATTAGGGAATGAAATCACATAGAATAATCTTTAGGAAAAAACCTCGATCGTTGTTCATTCTGGACTCTATCTATTCCTGTAAGAATTATCAACAAGATAAATCAAATAATATCTACATCAAACCCAGATAGTTCATATAAAAAACTCGTCTTGCAAGAACGATCCATCTCTGGGTCAACCTATACATTATTTGATCTATGTCCATCGTTGATTCTAAAAACGGGGAAATAATTCAAAATAAAAATTCCCTACTTTTGATTTGGATGGCTCACTGAATAAGACTAGTTTTCGTGTCTTTGTAATAAGAAATATATGTTAAGAATGGCATATATTGATCTTCTATCCAAGGTTCCATCATCATTCACCACTAAGAGAATTCTTTAGGGTTTCTCTATAGATATTCTAGGGAATTTCAGAGTTACGAGCTTAACCCTGTATCCCTGTCAATATGTTTATTTAAAATAAACCGTCACTGTATCGACAAAATAGAATGAAATAAAATAAATTTTTAATTTATTTTATTCATTAAAAATGCCAAAAATTACTTTTCACATCCGACCCACACTGGCTGATGTTAGGTCTCACCTAGGGTAAATCCATTACTCTAAAGGTAATAGTGCCCTCGGGTTTCTGATCCAAGCACCCGTTTAGAAGTTATTCCACTTTTTCATGAAAACTATGCATGCATGCTATTTAATATCTTAATATTATTCAAACATTTATTTCAACCACACCAGGCCTCGGAATCACACACTTTCATAGGGTCTAGCCTCAAATTAATTCCATATAATATTTTTAAAAAATACATATAAAATCCAAGACATTAAATTCTCCCCACCTTGGGACTTTACGTCCCCGAAAATCCAAAAAAAAAAAGATATACAAAAAGATGGGTGTATTGTAAATGAATATGAGCTTCTAGCTCCCATGTGCTCTCCTGGAGATTCTCATGCTACCACCAGACATGCACTAACAGAATCATTCACCCACATAGGATCCTCTACTTATGATCCTCAATATCCACTAGGTATGTACAAAAAGTCGCTCCATCATCAATGTCCAGTTTACCCCATTCGATGATGTGTGATGGATTATGCATGTACCTCCTCTATTGTGACACGTGGAAGACATAATGTACTCATTTCAACTATGGGGGTAGATCCAAGTGTTACACCACCTTGACAACTCTACGTAGTATCAAAAAAATGTCGATAAACCTCATAGATAACTTGTCACCCAGACGAAATTCCCCAGTCCCTATCGAGATAAAACTTAAAGGAACACATGGTCTCCTTCCTCAAACTCTAAAGGCCTCTATCGCCTATCATTATAAGATTTATGACAGCTCGGTGTAGTCTTAATCCACTCATTGATAATCTGCACCTTCTCATTAGGAGCTTACACCAACTTGAGGCCCATGAGTTTTGACTCTTCCAGGTCATTCCAGCAAAGGGGTGATCGGTAGGGTCACCCGTACAAAGCCTCAAATGGTGCCATACCAATGGTTGAATGGTAGTTGTTGTTTTGCACAAACTCCTCTAGAGTTAATTGATCCCCCCAACTATATCTAAAGTCCAACATGCAATCTCATAACACATCCTCCAGGAACTGAATGATCCACTCCATTTGGTTGTCTATCTATGGGTGAAACGTCTTTATTAAGAAAAAATGAGTCCCAAATTCCTCCTTCAATACCTTGCACAATTGGGATGTAAAATGGACATCATGATCATAAACTATCATCAATGGGACTCTATGTAATAAAACTATGTCTTCCATATAGATGTGTCCCAATCTCTTTTCTGAACTCTGCTCCCATATAGCTAGTAACTTTGCTAAATTGGTGAGTTTGTGAATGATCACACAGATGGAATCATGACCCATGGATTTACATGGTAAACCATAATAAACTCCATCAATATCCCATCCCACTTCTATTTTGTCACCTCAAGGGGTTGAGCTAAAGTCATTGGAATCTAGCACTCAGTCTTCACCTTCTGGCATGTAAGGCATTGAGAAACGAACTTTGCCACTTCCTTCTTCATCCATGTCCACCAAAAATGATGTCGAAGGTCCTATACATCTTCTCCGCTCCAGGATGTACCGAAAAATTGGAAGTATGAAAATTCTACTGAACATCCTCCCGCAATGCCACAGGTACAAGTGTGTGTCCTCTGAAAAGGAAGACGTGCTCCCTACCTTGTGAATATCTATCGGGCAAATGTCCTACAGACATATGAGCACATAGGGTCTCATAGTAAATATCCCCAATTTATGCCTCCCTAACTCCCTATAGAAGTGGAGAGGTTACAACCATATACTGGAGGTAATCATCTCCATCTCCATCCACAATGGATAACTGTAATAAGTCCAACTACTCTGATTCCTCATTCAGTAACTGTGAACTATATCTCCAACTGATAGCAACTTCCATCATGTTCCCCTTCCCAGGAGTATAGATAATCTCAATTTTATAGCCCTGGAGGAACTCTATCCATCACCACTATCTCAATTTTAGATCCTTCTAAGAGAAGATATACTTGATACTCTTTTGATCAGAGTAGACGATAAACTGCTCGCCAATTAGGTTGTGTCACCACATCTTCTATGCGAAGACTGCAGCTACCAACTCAAGATTATGGGTCACATATTTCTACTCATGTGGCCTTAATTGGTTTGAACCATAGGAAATCACCACTTTCCTCTGCATTAGGACATAACCAAGTCCAGTACCTGATTAATCATAGAACACTATGTACTTGACACCCTCTTCCAGCAATCTCAAGATCTGAGAGCTCTCCAAAATATACCTCATCTATTGGAAAACCTATTTAAAATTATCTATCCACATGAAAGGATACCACTTTTAAGTCAAAGTTGTAATTGGAACTGACATCCTAGAGAAATCAGGTATGAATCTCCAGTAGAAGCCTACTAGCCCAACAAAGCTATGTACCTCTTTCACGCTCTTAAGTGTGTGTAATGTTAACACACCTTGGTTAGGTGCCACTCTATCCGCTGTGATAACATGTTCCAGAAATTGGACCACCTAAATATAAAACTGTCACTTGGAGAGTTTCCCATTAATTGTTGTTCCCTCAGAGTATACCCATTACCATCCTTAGGTGTCTCGTGTACTCCTACTTGGATTCCAAGTACACAAGGATATTGTCGATGAATACTACCATGAACCGTTCTAATTAAGGCTGAAAGATCTGGTTCATGAGTCCCATGAACATTGAGTGGGTATTAGTCATTCCAAACGAAACCACCAAGTACTCATAGTGACTATAATGACATCTCAAAGTCATATTCAGAATACCATTATTCCATACTCATAGCTAGTGATATCCGGATCTGAGGTCAACCTTAGAGAACCACTGTGACCCTCTCAACTGATGGAAGATGTCATCGATCCTCGATAGTCGGTACTTTTTACTCACGGTCACTTGGTTCAAGCACTGGTAGTCCACACAAAACCTCAAACGCTCGTCTACCTTTTTGGAAAACAAAATCGGGGCCACCTAGGTTGAGACACGAAGTCTCATAAATCATTTACTCTGTAAGTCCTCCAATTTCACCCTTATCTTGTGAAGCTCTATGTGATACATCTAATATGTTGGTGTTGATATTGTTGTCATCCTAGGGTATAAGTTGATGCATAATTCTATCTCCTGGTATGGAGGTTAACCTAGAACATCTTTTGGAAGGATGTCCTTATACTACGCCACTACAGTTGGAAACTGAAAACTCATAATGTCTAATGCTCCAAGGGTTAGGCTATCCAACTCATGAGTAATTGGCATCACCAACCTATACATTAGTTCATCTTGTGATGCCTAGTTTTCAGTTTTTTCAACAAAGGAAAACCTCATTCCTTCATTATGAACACACCACACACTTTACCTAGAACAATCAATATGGTTATGGACAAAAGATAACCAATCTATACCAAGAATGCTTTCGTAAGGCCTCGACGCTGCCACCAAGAGGTTCCAACAAAAACTCTCACCCCCAAGGTTCAGGTTACACTGTTGACATAAGTTTGTGATCATGGACTCTCCTCTCATAAGTGTCTATAAGCATAAGGGTTGAGTCAACTGTCATACAAGATTCTCAAGGTTTTTTACAAAGTATATAGCATGAAATGAATGGCTGGAACTTGTTTCTATCAATACATAAGCTAATGTAGAAAAGGCATAAATCATACCTCGAATCATCCCTAGATCTCGTGGTCCATGGACCTTGACTGCATGCAGTGGTACCCTCCCTAGTCCTCTATCTCCCTGAGCCTAGCGTGGACCTCCTAGGGGTGGTTGTGGTAACAAGTCGAAACTTTGCCACCTCCTATAGCTCTCCCAACTCCTTTGACACATCCACCACCCTACGTACTTACCTACTCTTTTCATTGTCTCTACATAAGTGGTCTATCCACCATATCCCTATTACTATCTTGATGGGTTGGACAATCTCGAGTGACATGTTCTCTTCCATCACATGTGTAGCATCGCCTCTCCCTAGGATGACAACATCGATCCTGAGAGCCCTGAACTGTAGATACACTATATAGGGACCTGTTGAAACATCTCCCATGTTCAGATCCCTAAGTCTAACATTGGCTCCCCAATTCCAAGGTCTTTAAACCTTCCTACCTACTGCAAACTTTAACTGCCTATATCTGCTCATCCAAAAAACATTCGACCACCAAATCTCACTAGAGCACTCCAACATAAGTTAGAATTCAAAGAGGTATAATTATATATCAGATGTCTCTATGAATACCTCACTCAAATTTCCTAGCCTTGAAGTATTGATCTATGACCATATCCATCCAGTACCTGGAAAGGTTGGTAAACCTCGATGAATAGTCATCCATCATCATGCTACCCTAAGGAAGATGAAGAAACTCTTGTATATGCAATTATATCAGTATAACTAGTGGTAAATCCTCTCTAAAGAGACACTCAAACTCTATCTACAAAATATTCACGTCATCATGAGTTTATGTTCCAAACTCCACCAACTCCTTATCGAACCCTGAAGAAGGCTCATCGTTAGGATCACCATTTGGTCCATTGGTTCCCTGACTAGACAGATTACTCTATTCAGCACCTCAATCTGGTCCTAAGATGCCTGTGGATCAGGATCACCATAGAACCTGGGGGTTTCTATATTTGGAACTTGTGAAGCACGCTCATCCTACGCTCCTCATCTGCTGGTACTGCAGGTACAACATTATGCTCCACAGGTGGTATTATATCTGGTGCACCACCAGGAGGTAACATCTAGGGAACTAGTCCTTATATAAAATCCTCATCACTAAGGGGTTCATCCTTCTAATCAATCTCTTGAATCCTAGATGCTATACATCATGGATTCATCCGATAAGAAAACAAGATGTTCCACGGTTAATGAGTGTATCTGGAGAGCTGACTCAAGAAGTACATTGAAGACATAAACCATTCTTATAGGATATATGTACCATTATTGTCTCTTGGAAACTAGTTTTCTCATGTAATGAGTCAAAAATTTGGTAATCAAAGTCCTGGTGTATGGATATGTCAGCCGCCTTCACCAACACCGGAGTCCCGACCTGAAATCCAAACTCAAAACACTTAACAATGATTCCCCAAACCAAAATCACAGACTCTCAGTCCTAAATTAGAACCAACCACCTATGATACCATTATTTCATGACCCTTCCCAGTGGGGATTGTTCCATGACTCCCCAAGCCCACCTCCAATAGTACAAGGGATGGTTACTAGCACCGATTATGAATATCACTAACATGGTAGGCATTGCCTATTTACCTGTATGCATGCACACATATCCAATCCCACAAATACTGAAATGTAAAAACCCCAATAAGAAACAAATGAATGAATACCGCTATCCCAACCAACAGATTATGATAAGAACTAAAGAGAAGTAAAATAAACTGGTCCAGAATACAATCCCACCAAAATAAAGAGTCTGTAAACTAAAAATTCCAACCTGTAAACAAAATTGGTACAGGGACTGTTGCTCGAAGCTATAGGAACACCTCAGCCTGCCTGAACTCACAAAGCTATGTCCCATCCTGGTCCACCCTAAACTCTATAAAAATGTTTCTCATCTTCCCAAGACACAACATGTGTGGGAATATCCTGTGTAGGGGTGATTATAACATTACTCAGTAGGACACCCCAAAACCACAAAGAAATACACAAAGGAAAGGTGCAGTCATCTCTAAACAGTATATGTCTATAGTAATTATAAATAGAACAACCATATATACTAAAACCAAGACATTTAGTCTATAGGTAAGTCGCAACTACCTTATAACATCATTGGGGATTCATGTCAAAGATTCCACAAAACACTCATCCGGGAGAACACACTTTTGATTCTGATAGCACTAATGACGTATATCTGAGAAGTATTGTTCATCAAGAACTATCATGAAAGAGATAAATTGGTAGATATGAAGAGAGAGAGATATGATATATATATGAGTATCATAGCCAGGTCCATGGGTGATACGAACAACTCCATTTGGATTAAACTGATAAGAATAGGATCGACACCTAGTGAATTTGGTCACATCAATACCACGGATTCTACCTAGGGCATGAAGAATGAATAAAGGATCCTATTCTGGGCCTCTCGGAGGAGATTCCAACAATTATATCTAGAAATTCCTTCTGAAGGGATCATAATCCTATGAGAAGGAAATGATACCAACTAACCTTTAGGGGAAGGATACTGGAACAAACCCTTAACTAAACATGTCCAATATACAGTGGACAAGTGGCTCAAGCCATGTAGAAGAGAGTGTATGGCTTGTAATAGGGTCACATGTAGTGTCCCTTGATACTGGGTACTAACTATGTACAACGGCCCTTGTCAAAAGTACATTTCATAAAAAAAGTGCAGGGATTGTAAAAATACTTACAAACCATGCCCTTCCATCCGGGGTCCACCCTTGTACTCTAGTTGTGTACTAGTACACAATGTCAACTTGTGTAGCTCTTCCAGTGTACCAGTACACGAGGTAGTTCATGTACTTTGTCTAGGACAAGTCATGTGGTGGGGTACATGTCATGTAGCCAACCAGTTTACTCCACCCCATGTCTGTGTATCTCCTGAGATACATGTTGAGTGGTTCATCGATGAACACACACCGTGTAGCCTATACTACATGTTGTGTGTTCTGGAATTTCCAAAACTACATGTTCTTTCTCCAAGCACCAAGTCTAATCCATTGGTACTTGATTCCATGGTCCATTAACCTTGAAACTCAAAATTTCGGCTTTACTCCACACCCTAACATCAAATTGGGGTGTTTTAGACATTCAATCGGCTTGGAAAATAAATTTAAAATCATCTGATGAAAACATTCTAAAAATAGGTAACATGGGATACGCTTCGATTTATCCACCAATGTCACCATCACACATCTTCTAGGTCATATGAACATAGGATCTTCAATTTTGGATTGTTTCACCAAGAAATGAGGGATCAACAATCATCCATTCATAAGACCCAAAAAAACAAAGAACATGTGGGGGAAACTAGGAAAAGAAATCATACAAAACAAAATTGTGGAACAAACCTTGACATTTGTTCATTCTTTCCTCGATCCATTCCTGTAAGAATGATCAAAAATTTAAATCAAATAATATTTATATCAAACCACAATATTTCCTTTAAATAAAACACATCTTGCAATAATGATTGATCTATAGGTCAACATGTTGATTGGTTGATCCGCATTCATCGTTGATTCTAAAAAAGAGAAAATAATTCCAAATAATAATGCCTTACATTTTATTTGGATCTATCTCTAAATAATATCATTTTTCGTTTCATCTTCAATATAAAGATCCTTAAAGAATGGTGTTCGTCGATCATTGATCCTAGGATCCATCATCATTCGCCACCGAAAGAATTCTCCAGGGTTTCTATCCAGAGTTTACAGGGAATTATAGGGTTGTGAGATTAACCCTAGATCTCTGCCTCAAGGTTTTTTTAAAATAAAATATCACTACATAGATAAAAAATAATGAAATAAAAAATCTGTTTATTTTATTCATTAAAAACACAAAAAACTACTTTTCACAATCGACCCATGCCAGTTGATGTTAGGTCTCGCCTGGGGTAAAGCTACTACTTGGAACATAACGGTGCCTTTGGATTTCTGATCCAAGAAACCATTTAGATGTTATTCTACTCTTTTAGTAAAACTACACACATATGTTAATTAATGTTTTAATATTATTCAAACAATTATTTTGATCACAGTGGACCTTGAAATCACATTATATCTTAGTACCTGATCTTGAATTAATTCTATATAATATTTAAAAATAATACATAGAAAATCTGGTACATATTAGTGTTATAATCCAAGGATCCTTTGGGAAATTTCATCCTCCATGGGAAACCTGGTCAGGATAGATAGGAAAATAGATAATTTTAGGTTTGGAAATTTTGTGAGGATTCTTATGGAGGTTGTTATGAATTTGATCTTAGTTGAGGAAATTTTCCTAACTAGAGATAACAGTATCAATCCTTACATTTAGTATGAAAGGAAGATAAAATTATATCTGAATTGTAAGTTATTTGGTTATATTTACTCTTAATGTAACAGGTACTTGATATGAACCTTCCCTAAATCAATAGAACGTGGATAGAACCATTATACGAAGAATAAATGCAAGGAAAAGGTTCATTGAGGTCTTGGTACTTCAACTGAGCCTGGATTTTCTTTTCATGGTAATGAATAATCTATTGTTAAGGTTGGTCATGAGAGGAACATGGCTGTGAAAGATCCTAGTGGAACAATTAATCTTGATTAGTAAGAATATGTGAATGATCTGGTTGTACATGATGCTTTTGTGTAGGAGATGGAAAATGACACACTTGTCTTGATTAGAGTTACTAAAGTGGAGGGGGCTTCAAAAACCCTCCTCTCCCAAAAAAAACTGTCACTATTATGAAAATTCTGAACGAGTTCACAATAAAGAGAACATTAAGAAGGAAGATAACTAATTATATAGCAGGATATCACCATAATAAAATTACCTTCTAGTGATCCGTCTGAAGGATTTGATTTGTTGCACATTCAAGAGAAAACTAAGGAGAAGGACAGTAGGTTGAACCAGGAGGATGATGTCAGAATGGAATTACCATCTTTTGATCATCCACAATGCTTTAAAATAGTCATTGGTTCCATTTCATTGGAGTCTCTAACTATTGAGGGTTCATGGTATTATGGGCATTTTGATAGACCTGAAGCTTCTCAGAGTAAGGCATGTGACATTCTGAACAATTAGGAGGGTAAATTCACTCATGTTTCTTCCATTTAGGGATATGAAAATAAGGTCCCCTGAGGGTAATACCCCTGATTTAGTTTATTGCATCAATCAATTCACCCCCCTTAATAGCGTATTTTCGTATGATACTGTTGAAGAACCCCATTCTCCTAAATCACATTAGGTTGGGAATATATCACCTGATTTTAGGGACAAATCATATTAGAATTAAACCGCTAAAGAAAAAAGTAAAATTAAAATAAAGAATACACATAAGGACAAGCCATGACATAGAGGGCCTCTAGAAAGAGGAAAATATCCTAAAATGAACATATTTTATTGGAACTATTGAGTTATTGGAAACTCTCCCATGATTAATACCCTTAGATACTTTATAGTGACCCACAATCCCCCTCTTATTGGTCAGTATGAGACAAACATTCTATTTTATAGATAGAAATCCTTCAATAGGGAATGTATAATTTTGTCTCCCAAATTCTCATGATAGTGACATGGATCATTTATGGGTCTTAAAGCATGATAATTTCCAACTCTTATCATGCATTAGAGGATTCCAATACATTTCAGTCTAATTTCTCTAATTGGAAGACACACTCACTATTTCTTTCAACAATACCTCTTTCTCCTAAATCAAGACAAGGGAGTTATGGAGGTAACTTTTTATGATATCTAGGAATATTAATCATAAGTGGATTATTCTTGGGGACTTCAACACTATCTTGAAACCTGAGGTGAAAACAGGGTCCAAATCTTACAGGATGAATTCTCATGAATTCCCCATGTGCATTGACCAGCATGAATTGGTTGGTGTTCCAATTTTTGGGGGTTATTGCACATGGATTAGGTAAAATATTATTGGTAGGAAATCCAGTAAAATTTATAGATGTTTTGTATAAGTAAATTATGGAATTTCCCCCATGGGGTTCTATGGATTTACTCTCTCCATGATTCATTTTGATCATGATCCCTTAATTATTAAAGTTTTTTCATATCTATCCAGGGCATTACCCCTTCCCTTAGGATTCAATAATGGTTGGTTGGTCACCCATGGTTATAGGGAAATTATAGGGGAGGCCTGGAAAATAGGCTATCAAAGCATCCCCCTCCATATTTTGGAAACCAAATTGAAATCCATGAAGGTCTTTTTGAATGATTCAAGCAAAAAATATTTTCTAGGATAGATGATGATGTTTAGGCTGTTAAAAATCTTCTCCCAAGATGCTAGATTACTAGTCAAACCCAAGACACTTATTCAAGGGAATAATTGAATTCCCTCTATAAGTTGGATGATATCTTAAACATCAAATATATTCATACCAAGAATCAATTAAATGTGATGTTGTTAGATAATGGTGATAATAATACCAAAATATTTCACCAATTACAAAAAGAGAAAAGATTCTAGGGGGTTTCAATGCTCTTATTGTTAATTATTTCCTACTCACATATGAAAATGGTATTTCTAATTTAGTTATTAAATAATTTGAAATAATTTATTTTGATTATGGGTATGATAGTACTCATAAGATGATTGAAAAAATACATATCTTTATTAGGGAGCAAGAGAACCAAGCCCTCATTTTGATCCCATCTGAAGAGGAAGTTAAAACTGCCCTCTTTTCTATTAGCATTGATAGTGTGTTAGGACTAGATGGATTCACTAACAAGTTATTTATATTCTATTGGGATATTGTTCATAGTGATGTGATGAATTTTGTAAAGTAATTTTTCACTCGGGCCGACATTCCCAATAGGATAAATTCTAATTTTATTGCTCTCAAACCCAAGAAATATAATCCTACTGATATCAAGTATTTTAGACCAGTTGTTATTTGGAATACCCTCCCCAAAATTATCAGCAAAATCTTTGAAATAATATTAGTAAACTTAAAAAATGACATCATTACCATATATCAGGTTGGGTTTGTGTTTAGAAGGAACATCCAGAACTGTCTTTTCACTATATCTAAAAGTGTCAACCTTATGAGGAAGAAGGAAAAGGCTGGGAATTTTGAACTTGAAATTGATATCTCTAAATAATTTCATACCCTCAAATAGAACCTCATCCTTTTTTTATTAAATAATATGATTTTTTACTATATTTATTAGTATGGTCAGCACCATTTTGATCTCTAAAAGACTCTCCATTCTCATAAATGGCTCTCCTAGAGGAATCCTCTAGCGCTTCAAGGGAGTTAGGCATGGTAACGCAATATCAGGCGTTCAATTTTCTGTGGCTAAAGACCATTTGAGAATATTTCTTAATGATATGGTAAATATTGTACTTTTCAAACAAATTAAGGCTGGTTATGGTTTTTACAGACCCTCCCACATTTTCTATGTTGATGGCATTCATCTTCTTAGATAGGATTCTAAAAAAACTTTATCTAACATCAAGGCCATATTTTCTCATTATGAGTAGGTGTCTAGAAAAACTATAAGCTGGACCAAATACTTCATGGTATTTGGAAATGGATTCTTAGGGAAAATAAAAAATAGGATTTCTAGCACACTTAGAGTCAAGAGGGGGGACCTCGTTTTATATATCTTGGTGTCCCAAATTTTTTGGGTAAAGTAATAAGGTGTTATCTTGAAAAAACTTTCCCTAGTATTCTTAATAATCTATCCAAATGGAATGGAAAATCTATGTATCAAGTGGGAAGGGTATTCTTGGTTAATTCAGTTATTACCTCTAAGTTTTTTTACTCTTTATCTATATATAGGTGGCCTAGAAGCCACATTAATAAACTTCAATTCATGATAATAAACTTCATCTCTAATGGGTCTTTGTTTGAAATAAACTCATTATGGTGGATTGGGAGGATTTTATTAAATCAAAGAACATTGGAGGTATTGTGATAAAATATCTCAAGATCTTTAATGATTACCTTATCATCAAACTCACCTAGAATATTATAACCTCTAAGGATCGCAATATTTATTTTATTTCTAGTATTTTAACCTCCAAGTTGATTAATGGGTGCACTTATTACATGGACTCATCCACCTATTTGATATTTAAGAAATATTTCAATGGCCCGATGGATATATCAAAATGTATTGTATACAAGAAATCAAATATCAGTTATTGGACCACTCATTGGTTGGAAAAACTCCTTAGAGAAATTGTTATTAATCCTCCCAATAGACATCATATTTTCATTACTAATATTTTTTCCAGGAGGTACATACATGATGTGAATGTCCCCCTCATGTTGCTTCTGAAATATATACATACACCTTCATAGACATGGAAACTCTTGTACGGACTTTGAACACTAATGATCAGTATAACTGCATGGATTTCTATAAGTTCAATTTTGAGGGAGGCCTCAACACCCCAACATGGATTATCAAGTTTAGAACATCTTTCATTCAACCAGCAAGAGCTCTCCTCCTCTATAAAATCTAGATAAATCATTTACCCACTAATGATCAATTTTATGGGGAAGGGTTCGACATGTATTTAATCTGTTATTTGTGTATGGGAGTTGAGGAATAAATTAATCATGTGTTTTTTGACTGTTATTTTTTTACCAAGATTTAGGAATACATTTAGGATCTCTATGGAATGAGTATAAGAAGGGCTAGCCAAATGGAACAAATCTTGAACTCCATAATTTATATTTTACAAAACACACAAGTTTACAACCTACTATAGTAGTTGTGGATTCTATTATTGCATTCACTTGGATAGCCCAAAATACAATAGTGTTCAGAAACCAAACACCCTCTATTCATGCTGGAATTGTGTCCATTCACTAGGATTTATTCACAGTCTATCAAATCCAAAATGGTTCAATAAATAAATATTTTTCTGATATCAATACACTTTGGATTCTTGGTGTTCAGAAGGGAAAGAAGACCACTTATCAAATAATTCATCCATGGGATTCCTTCGATCATTCTGTATATAAAGGTGAATATTAATGGTAAGGCCTGTGATGCACCGGGTCCATTGGGATGTGGAGGTGTCTTATTCACCCATTGTGGTTTACTTAAGCGATGTTTCACAAATTATATCAGAAATGGAACTGGTTATGAAGTTGAATTGTGCACCCTGATATATTTTATAAAATATTATGCACATCATGATTAGAATCATATATGGACCAAATCCAATTCTTAGTTAGTTTTTAATGTCCTTAGTATGCATACCATGTATGTTCCATGGAGAGTTCTACTTCAATGGACTGATTACATCCAAGTAATATTCCATTCTAATTGGAAGTTCTCACATGCATATAAGGAAGCCAACTTTGTTGTGGATGCTTTATCAAAGATGGATATCATAGATACAAGATCTAAGTGGTCCTTTTAGATTCATGATCACTATTCATCATTGAATGAGGTGGACATGAGGGGTGTGAATAACTACCACTTTGTTAAAACACCTTGTAATCCTTAACTCTTCAAAAAAAATTAAATATTTTATTTTAATGTTGGATTTGTTCAAGTATTGATATTTTTTAAAATAATCATAATTCAAGGCTCATTTTTAATACTGAAAAAGTAGATAGGGTCTCATAGTGGATTGGGTTCACTCCCCACTCCCATAAACATAGTGGGAAGAGTCCCATGGTGGATTAAGTTCACTCCACATTCCATTTCATATTATCTCTTGTGATATAAATATTTACACAATTCATTGGAGTTCTACTATGGTAAACCCTTCATATTCATAACATGTGAATGAATATTTGTGAAACATGAGTAAAATTAATTATACATAAATCATAAGCATGATAAAATCCATGAGAAATAAATGAGTTTCATAATTCTGTCTCAAATCATAACCAAATGTTATCTTATAATGATTCCCAAGAGAATAAGTAAGTAAATCATTTTGGATATTCATATTTTAATAATGAAGAATATATATAGAACATTGAGTTCCAATTTTTAAAAATTCATGAGAAGGATTATATAGGTAAGAATAAAAAAGAAACCCTTAATTAATGCTTTTGAAATGATTAAAGGATCTTATTAAATAAGTAAAGGGTGTTATTATTTTTATTTAGAACATAATTAATCCAGGAAGGGTTTCTAAAAAATATTATGGTTTTTAAAATCTATTCATGATTTAAAAACATTTTATAGGGGTGGTAAATGATATGAAATAATAAACCAGGAAGTTACATCAAATTGTGTTCACTTAAATGATAGAATTCTAAAGGTAACATAAAACATATAGTATCCCAAAAAAATAAAGTTAATGTAACTAGGTATGTATGTAAGGGGAATGTGTATATATATATAGTATGGATGAAATAAATGATAATAACTTAGAGGGAAATGGATAAAAAAAGATAATTCATAACCCAAAAGTAAAATGGATGGTTCATAAGATTCCTTTATTATGTTCTAAAATACTTTTATTGAAACCCATATCATTAAAAAGGGTAAAAAATAATTATTTTAAAAATAGAAATAGGGAAATTTTAAGGTAACATGAGATAACTTGTAGTAGTTTCTCCACATATAAAGGATAACATTGTCCTGAAAAGATAAATATTGACAATGAGGAGGAATTATCGTAAATAAGGATGGAAAGTATATTCAATAGCGTTATGATTTTTGAGAAAGAAATTCATCAAGGTAAAATAGTTGAATTTATAAAAAAAATACCCATAGAGGAATATAAAGTACCAAGAAATAAAATATTATGGTAGAAATATACAATAATTGAAATAATAAGTTCAAGATGAAACATAATAACTCAAATAAAGGGGGTTTGGGTTAAACAAAACCCTTATAGCATCATAATCTTTTGAATTAAAAATATATAGAAGATATAAAATGGGATGGATTATTAAATACTCGATATTTCATAAACGTTATGAAAAATTAAATCCATATTGAATATATACACCACAAAAAGAGACAAGTGGTAAATACCATTCATATCATAAGGAAAATAAATTGAGATCCAAAAACACTTAGCTTAGGTCCTGATTCATTCTTCTTGTGAATCAAAAGACATGGATAATCAAATATATTTTATTAAAAACATTATTAAGAATTTTTTTCATCTATAATTCATTTTATAAGGTCTGATTCTTATCATTTTTTATTCATTTATTAAAAAATTTTATCTTATGTTGGTTACTTGAGGTGGTTCTATCAATTTATTTGTTACTCTCTCTGTGTGTTACCCATTATCAAAGGTGTTCTAAAATAGATTCATAATATCAAGAATTTTATATGTGTATATCCTTAATTATTCCATTATCCCAAAATATATATAGTTCCATAGGTTTCCAAAATGGACTCAAATTATGAAAGGTACCTAGATGTGTTCATTTAATATGGATAAATTTACTATAAACAATTATTATTAATATTAATTATATATTGTCAAATATTATCATTCCAAAAGATTAAAATTTTCAAAAAAATCATTTTTATACTATAGATATATTTTTAATGTCATCCATGCTAGGAAGAAATACAAAATGAATTGTTTCGTTCCATGGAGGAGGTAGTCTGCAAGTACACCGGTGATGCTCTTATATTTAATTGAAATGGATTTGGTATAAAAATAAAATAATTATAATTTAATAATATTAATAAAAGTATAATTATAACATTTTTTCATTAAATAATTCTTCTGGACTATCCATGTAAATATTTTATGAAAAATAGAAGTCGATTTTTAGGGAGTCGGTAGTCCGCAAAAACACATGACTGCGTCTTTATTTTTCAAATAGTTTTAAAGGAAGGTAGAAAAGTGATCTTACATTTTTATAAAAACATTTTATTATATTATTCATATTTATGTTATCATACTTTCATTTATAGATAATATTTCTAAGAGTAATATTAAGAAGAAATGTTTAAGGAGTAAGTATTACTCATGTGGAAAGCTGGAACTTTCTCTTCAAAATAATTTTAAAAATAAAGGGATTAGGTTAACTTATATAGAATAGAAGATTGTAGAAGTGAAATAGAATTATGGAGGTAAATTGGGTAGATTTTCATGCAAATTTCTAAGTGTAAGTGTATCATTTAAATGGTGGAAGTGATCTTCTTTTCTAAGAGGATGAGAATGGATTTTTTCTAAATACTCATTACAATTCAAGGATTCCATAATACTATTCAAGGGTAATTGGATCCAAAAATTTTCTATAATTGATTATATATGGTTTCGGGTTGGTAAATATTCAACCATTCATTTGAAAATGTGTTTTAAATATATTTTGAGTCTTTTACCATTAGATTTTTACAATTTACCATTTTGGTTTTTACTTTGGTAACTAGGTTTTTTTACTAAGTAATTTATGTTTCAATAAAAATATAAGATAGCCCATATTATAAATTTTGGGTTTGATGAACCTAAATTTATACTATATTTAATTAAATTCAATTTCTAAAAAATATAAAATGAACTTTCAGTTTAAAACATTTAATATATTGAAAAATTGTATTGTAGAAAAAAGTTTTTTTCAACAGTAAGTGTTCTTAATTATATTTAGTGTTGATTAGAAATTGAATGATTGATAATATATTTATATATAGGTCAAAAAATTACATTAGATTATTTTTTGGGAAGATATTAATTTATTTTATTAGATACAAACTACACAATGTTAATAAAATAATTCTTTGAAAATAATAGTTTTATTGTAATCGCAATAATTAACTTTGATCTTAGTAATCATTTTTATGCCTAAAATGAAGTTGACCATGTAAAATAATATGAACTTGATAATATTAAATATGAATAAAATTTATTTATATTTAATTTCTATAAATAATGAAAACTAATCGTTAATATAAGCAAATAAAAACAATATAATGAGTAAAATATTACTTATGTTTCCAAAATGTTAAACATGGGTTTTTTTAATTCAATAAATTATTTTTAAATGATTTGTCTTACTTTATAAATATATATTTTAAATATATAGTTTTTCAAAACTTTTAATGCATTCTTGTAAAGAGGAGGTACTATCAAAATCGAAATTTATTTATTATTCACATAAAAATAAATTATTTTAAAAAAAATAAAAAAAAATTATCTTAACTTAATATTGTTATTCTAAGCCTAAAAAATAATATAATTTAGTAAAATTAAAAATTCTAAAATTTAAGAATTAAACATTTCAATAAAAAAATAATGACAACAATTTTCATCAGAAAAAAACTTTTTAACATTTCAACTGTTCTTATTCTTATTTCTTATCAATTACTAATTATATTGGTGTTATATTACTTATATAAAAAATATATTTATTATATTTATTTTCTCTGAATAATGTGAAAATTTTTAATTACATAAAAATACATTTTTATGAATAAAATGATTGTGCTAACATTATTGGTGCATTGGAAAATAAAATTTCATTTTATTTAAAATTAAAAATAAGAAATATGTAAAATACATGAGATAAATAATTTAATACATTAATAGTTACAATATTACATTATCTAAATTTTTAGTTACATAATTTCTCAAACTCTATGCATAAGACCTAGGTATAAGGTAAGCTCTTGTGGTAGACACAGGTGTTGATTCCTATATAATGGATCTCATAGTAATTTCCACAATCATGAGCTTATATTGCATAAAATTTCACTCATACCATAATTGTTAGAGTTTAGATTGGGATTAGTCTAGGAAAAATTCTAGTGAATCAAATTTAATTCCATTCTTAGACAAATAAGCCTTATAAGGGAGAGACTAATGCTACTCTATGTCATTTATTTCCTTCTTAGATTTTGTAATATGGTTACTTCCTTTTATACCTGCTAATTTAATAGCTATACTATAACATTAAAATTTAATAATTTTATTTTAAAATGTCACGGCATTTTTTTTGGTTACATGTGAAAAAAATCTATTTAATTCATTAGGATTCAGAAAAATTAAAATAATGGGGAGTTACAGTTGTTTATTTATGTTTTTACATATAATTTAATATATAAGGATTTTAGATAGGGACATTGTTAGTGGTGGCCTGCTGAGTTCATACTCAAACCCCACATCCCTTGCCCACCCCCTCCCAAGGATGTGTGCAGACTTTACGGTTTTGATTATATAAAATGTAAAAGGACCTACATTGGGAGCTTAGTGTACATGGGCATGCATATGGTATAGGGGATTGACGATATGGTTTTTTTGGTAGATGGGTCAGGTAGTTCCACGATGTTGGGCTGGTGATAGTTTTTATTTATTTTATTCATGTACATTTATTATTGGGCCACATGTGATCCTACTTAATTTTATTATTGTAATAACATATATAAATTATAAAATTATTAACATGTGTATTTTGGCTTGTTTCTTGTAGTTATTTAAAACTACTTCTTCTGTTGGACACCAATAAGAATTGGTGTTTCCATGTGTTTTGTGTTGGATTTGTTATCAACCAAGTCACTATCAACCCTTGTGAGTTAGTACTTCCATTTACATGGTGTTTTGTTGAACGTTGGATTTATTTTTCACCATGTTAATAGATTCATGTGGACATGGTGTTCCTGATAAAGGGAAAGTGGTTAATTTCATGAAGAAATGTGCGAGCTTGGAATGTTGATCATGATAATACTGAGAGATAGGTTATAACTATATAATAAAGAGGAGCACCCAAACATAGATGAATAATTAAATGTTCTGGGAGAAGTTTAATACCATTAATAACTTGATATATTCCAGAATTAATATTTCTATAAGTTTTGGAGTGTGTATGGGAATATTTTTTGAGAAAACAAAGAAAAGGAATAAGACTCGTTCCAATCAGAATAAAGATGAGCACCCAAATAGGTTTGCATCCTACAACATTCTTATAGAAGTTCCATGATGGTGAAAACTTTAATATATTAATGATGGAATGGATCTAGAATATTTTTAGTGAGTATAGAAATTTGGCAGTGAAAAAGAGAGAAAATGAATAAGAATTGTGAAAATAAGAAGTTGTGCGAACATGGTGATTCCAATCCATCTAGAGAAAATATGTAAAATGAAGAATTTTCATGCAAGTTAAAAAGTTCTATGAAATGATTCATTAGTTTCACAAAGTTTCATGAAATTTAATATTCAAGATGGACTCTTGGAAAAAATGGTAAAGGCATGTATTTTTAAAATAGTTTTTTGAATAGGAAAAGTTCATAAAACATGCACAAAGTTTCACAAAATTGATGTTTTGAAGTTGCGTTGTTCTTATTTGTAAAAGTAAATGTTTTAATGAAATTATGGAGAGTTATTTAAAGTGGAGTTACATGGAATAAAATTATTTTTTTGAACCTTGGAATTATAGATAGAGTTGTTTAATAGTAGTGAGTTGTGTGATAAAGGTGATTTCAAATTACTAAAGTCCATGAAAACTGAAAAGTTTCATACAAGTTTGATAGTGCACAAGGAAGTTTCTTGAAAGGATATAAACATATATAAATAGCCTCTATCACCCTCATTTGAAGTATCCTAACTCATTAAATATCAAAAGCCTCCGAATTTGTGCAAGATTTGTGTGAAGGTATTTCTTGTGTGAAGTATTCATAATAATATTAGTTCCATGAAGAAAAGAGTTATTTCAATTTAGCCAAGGGGGTTTCAAAAAGGTTTATCAAGCTTCATAAAAGGTTTTGATTTTGATGAAAGTTAAAATTCTCACATATAATCAAAAAGTTATAGGAAAGTAATACAAATATTGTTAGAAATTTATTATTATGCATTCACATCTAGTGAATAATATAGAAAGTGATTGGAATTAATTATAGTTATAACAAAAGAAAAATAATATCCCTTGAATAGTGGTTAAAATGGAAAGTGAATCTACATAAATGGTGATTTTCAAAACCATATTGTGAAATAGTAGTGTGAAGATCCACGATCACTAATTAGGGTAACATCAACAAGGAAGTGAAGTTGTTCCTTGGCCCATGTGCCAAAGATATTTTCCTCCGAAAGTAGTGAGAAAAGGGAGAGTATAAAGGGAGTAACTATTGGGTGGTAGTGATCTGACCCTAAACCTTTTAAGGGGGGTGACCTCAACCATAGGAGTAAAATAGACAAAATACACCATTGAAAGTTTATTAGTGGATTTTATTACTTCTACACAACATCTTTATGTGCTCCTTGGATATATCCCAAAGCTATTGAAACAAGTAAAATTCTTCTGTATTGTGTGCTTAACTTTTTTATATTCTACGATATTATTATTAGTTAATGTGGATTTATAGATCATCAATTTTAATTAAATTATGGTAAGATAAGTTCACTAGTTAATCAGATCATCTCTTAATATGTGAATACAAGAGTGACCCTACTAATAAGTGAGGTTAACATCGGTTAGGATAGCAAGAGTTTCACAGGTATGTGGGGAAATGTGAATGAGTTAAATACCCCATTTTACCCCCAAGTAATACCTTACTAAATTACCTTGTGGGTTAAACAATTTCTATCAGAGAGTAGGTTTATCTTGTAATATTTTTATTATTCTGAATTTATCTGATCAATTTTTATATTTAAATATATTCTTCCCATAAAACATGGGAAATTTAAAGAATATAAATAATTAGAACTCCAAAGGAATTCCATAAAATGGAACAGTATTTGATGAGTGTTTTATCGAGCTCAAGTATCTCATTAGCTTATAAATAGAAGGTATGGATGAATCTAATTGTGTATCTACTTTCTCATAAAATGACATTATTAGACTATCTGAGGATCCTGATATGTCAAGAGATGTTTGAAATACCGATACTGATGATATATCAAGATATACAGAGGAGTAAAATAATCACATATCAGTAGATATTTATTAGCTGAATCAAGGAAGAAAACTTGGAGCTGAAAAGGAAGAATGAATCTCATAGGATCCATGTTGAAGAACTAAAATTTGAGGTTAACAAACTGAAAATACTCAATCAATGACTAATTGATCTGGACACAGATCTAAGGGAGGAAAATGATAATCAGCCTAAACAATTGGATGATATTTCTTCCAAAGTGAAAGATTGTAAATATAGTTCCAAAAAAAGATCCTTGACTCAAATAAGGTTCAAAATATGAGGGCCAAGAAGGATGAACTAGTTTCACACATGGTAGATTTGGTTGAGGAGGACCAAAGGCTAAAGAAAGAGAAGGAGAAATATAATAATGACACTATAAATATGGGTGAAAATATGAAGAGTCAAAGTGGAATACTTGATGAACTTAAATAGGAAATTGAAAATAAGATGGCCATAGAGGATCTGAAATTTATTACTATCCCTATAAAAACACAACTGGAAGAGAGGTTAAAATTAGGAAAATAAGAAATCCTAAGTATGAGGAAGATGAATTCACAAATAAATGAGAAGGATGGGAAGATCTAGGAGCTTGAAGTAAAATTTAAATCCTTAAATGAGAAAAATAAGATCCCTCGCATAGAAGAATCAAAAAAATTATTCCATAAGTATGGAAATATAGAGTCAAAAAGTAAGTGGATTCATCTTTCCAAACCTAAGAGAGATTATTCTCATAGGAAGGTATCAACTAAGTGCTACAAATATGGAATCATGGGAATACCATGAGTGTCTAACTAGAATTCCAAGGGATTAAAGGAAGAAAAATATCTATTATAAGAGCATATCAACTAAGATTTGACTATATTAGGAATTTTTTATAGGATATTAATTATTTATGCTAACTAGGTTCATATGGATAGTAATTATAGAAAAAATGGAATTAAAAGTTCCATAAGGAAATTATCTATTCTTATTACAAAATAGAAGAAATATTTCAGTAAAAGAAAGTCCGTTGAGATGGAGAATAAATTTACCACTTCTGAGTGAAATAATGGAGCTCAAAAAAAATGTGAATTGGGAACAAACATCAGTTTACTCACAGTATCCCTCATAGAAATAAATAAAAATATAAAGGAAAAAAGAATTAATATTATCCATCTATGAGAAATATGGAAGATCATGCAAAGAAGGGTCCAGCATGGAAGAAAAAATATAAGGTCGCTCCACTATCTTTTGAATATAATAGACATGAATCATGCCTAAGTAGTTTTTAAAAATATACCATAAGGTAATAGGTGAAGACAATGGTGAGAGTTCCAGAGAAAAGTGGAAATAGAGGAATAAAGTGAAGTTCAAAATCATGAGTTTATGGAAGGGATATTGGAAATAAAAGAAGATTATTTGGAAAACTAAAAGTAATTAAAATGTTTCTCATGTGAATGATACATCCCAAAATAATAAATGGGGTGTGAAATCTGATAAATCATTCAAGGATAAACAAAATTGTAATAATATGTGGATAGAAGGTACCCAATCAGTGAAATTTAAGGAGATCCTTATTAGTAATAGTAATCATAGAAGAAGATTTTGTGAGTTGGGCTATAAAGAGAAGGATTTTCCCATTTTTGAAAACGGAGGTCCAAAGAAAACATTTTAAATGAGGTTTTTACAAATGGTGTCAATCAGAGGAGAGATACTTTTAAGGAAACTAAGAATATCACTATGAAGAATGATTAGTAAGAAGATGAGGTTAATGAGGTTTGAGTATTTCATTCCTTGAATTTGAAAATGGTAAAAGGAAAGTGTCATACTTAAGGGTTGGTTTATCAAGACCATTCTCATTCCTCAACTTGAGGAATTGAAATTTCCCCTCTCTCTATTTTTTTAAATTTAATAAACTATTATTGATGTTTTTCGAGTTTTATGGGAGATATGATCCATGGGGAAGAGGTATTAAAAAATGAAAAGTGGTGTTGTAATTTTTTTTCTTTAGTACCAATTGATTCATATCAATACAATTCGAAATTTTTCTATATGTAGAATCTCAATGAATGAAGTTAGAATAAGAATAAGAGAAATAATGAGGAGACGTAATGGTTAGAATCATGTTTTCAAAGGTGATATTTCAATTAATGTCAAGTGGTATCAGGATCTATGAAACATTAATACCAATAGCACATAATCTCTCTAAATCCAGATCTTGAATATATAAAAATGTGCAAGTAGTAACGAAATGAGCTCTCATTTTTTATTTGTTTTTTATCTAACTTGTGATATCACCTAACTGTTCTTATGATATCATAGGTCACTATTGATAGATAAATCTCAGGCTGGATTTCACTATTATATCTATAACACCCTAAGTATTTGAAAATAAATTTAATATAGAATGAATGAAATAATGATTATCTACAAAACAACACTTTATAATAACCTAGATAATAAACATAATTTTTCCACTTTTGTGATTTGAATTTCAAAAAATAACATACACAGTTGCATTCAGGGTGATATTTGGAGTATGACAGAATCAACTTAAATTTTGGTGAATAGTAACTTAACCTTAGGAATAGTAATGTACCCTTATGAATAGTAATATGAAACTTATGAATATTAACCTCATCCATGAATATATAAATAAAATTTAGGCACCTTATAAATGAAGTAGAATATTTTTAAAATTATTAACTAAGTATTCATATTTTTATGAGTGGTAAATATTTAATTATAATTTTAAATTAATAAATTAATTTTTTTTCATAAAATGGGTTCCTAAATAAATAGTTTGTTGTCCTATGATTTTATAATAATTTAATAAGACCTTAGTTAATTTTTTATGGTATAATAAAATTAGTTTTGGTTTTAAAGGTGTATTTTTTGAGTAAAACATGATTTTAATTAAAAATTAAAATTCTTATATTTATAAAAGTTATTCCTTTTTTGGATTCTATAAGTCAAAAAATGGATATGGTGAATTTTTGGGATTTTTATGAAATATTTGAAATTTTAGTGTATATTAAAATACGGTAATTTACCGTATATACACAATATAGGTTAAATACACTATTCCTAGAATCGTCGCTGATGTAAGAACCCTTGGTTAGAACTCACATGAACCTATCACTATTTCTGGTCATGGAATCATCACTATTTTTTGCCTTATGGAAAAATAATAAACTAATGACTAAAATATTGTGAAAACCCTCCTCTCCTCCACTATAACCCCCCCCCCCTCCCCCACTCCTTCTCTTCACTACTCTCAAGCCTTGTGCCTTGTATAAATTCTGCCCAAATATCCTCTCAAGATTGTACTCCACATCTCGAATCCCTTGGTCTCCTCAAAATACTAAATTCTCTTCCCTAAAAAGGATCTCAATGAAGATTAATTCAAGAGGTAAATTCCTCTTTTCAATTCTTTTACTTTCTTTTCAAGTTCCTTGGTTTTCTTTTCTATACTCACCTCTCCTCATCCAAATGTTTTGAAAAGACAAGTAACTTATACGTAATTTAATGTTTTTATGATTATGGAATGATTTATTATCATCTCTCCCTTACCATTTTTTATTCTAGTAGTAAAAACACCCTTCAAGATGTGCTAATTTACCACATTCAAGGACTATGGGTTTTCAATTTCCATTAAAATATTAAATTATTGTCATAAAACCATTATTATGGTTGAACCAAACTATAATATACATATATATTTTGTTTTATATATGGTTTTGGAATCTTTTTTTACACATGGTTTTGATTCAAAAAATCAAAATGAGTTCGTTGTGTTCAAAGAAACGGTAATTAACCCAAACGGTTATCATTAAAAAAATTATATAATGATTCATCTTCAATACAAGTAACCATATGAAATTTACAACCATGTAACTTTATTTATGTTCAATAATAATAAATAACTTCAATTCTATACAACCATCTTCATTTTATATGATTCTCCATTCATTTATATAAGTATAACTATCATGAAACAAACGGACCCAAACAATGAAATTAAACATCTTAACCCATCAAAAAGGCCTTTAATAAACTTAATAAGGTTATAATAAATCAATTAAATAAATATTAGGTTCCTTAATTTTTAGTTAATGAACCTAAATTTGATTATTCAGGTCATTAAGATCAATTTGAGAACACCTTCAGACTTAAGGTAAGGGTTTCCTCATCTCACTTCCATTTTTGGGAGATATTCCTTATTCGCTACTATTATTTTTGTATGGTGTATGTATACTAACAATTGATGTATCACATCATGAATATATTTATTTTCATATTATAAAATGTATCATTTATGATTATTAATTTTTGGTCATGCAAATCAATTGATTCCAAAGTGGTAAGGTATTTTTACCCAAACCTCCATTTTCATTCGGTTTACACTTACTTTCTACCTACCTCAATGAAATTATTATTTATTATTATTTACTCCGCATAAATTCTGTGTGAATGTTATATATATGTTTTCCAACAATAATCATTCTTTATTTTATGGTTATTTACATGTTTTAAAGTGATCTTTCAAAAATTATTCCAGAAATACAAGCCCGATTCAAGGGAACTTCTGAAATTTTTACCTATTTTGAAGTTCACTCTATAATATGTTTTAAGCCATTTTTATCTTTATAAAAAAAAGTTTAACATTAAAAATCTATTTTGTTTCATTTCTGGTTTTATGAAATCAAACATTTCTTTGCGAATTAAAATATCTTTAATGAATTCCTTAAACCACACAAAAATATTTTAATTCTAAAACTTCTTTAAAAACACTTTTAACATGATTTTACTTTAGTGGGAAATCATTTATGCCTCAAATATATTCTCAATGTCCATACCTTTTATTTTCTATTATATACATGTTTAAAACTAGATTTATGACAAATATAAATTATTTTCCAAAAGAACTCTTATTTCTAAAGTAAAATGGATTTTTCCCACCTCGCTTTAAATTTTATAAGATATATGAGTTGTTTACCACTTACTCCTTGAATTTGGTGTATGTAATTCACCTTGGTATATAATATCAAGAGTCTCTTTATTCTCATGTTATTCTAATGGATTGTGATTTGAATGTTTGAAGTTGGTATGGGACACTTTGAAATGTTTAAGGAATATTTAATCAAGAATTATTCAATAGTATCATTTAAAAGTAACTTTATATATGTCAAAACACTTTGATGAATCATGTATTTCATAGATTTTTATCTCCTATTATGTAATCTACCATGTTTTATTGAATGATTTGTGATAAGTTTGACTGTGGATGTTCTACCTTGAAACGATTCACCATATTACTCTGAATGGTTAGTGTTTATGTTAAATGATTGGGAAAAGTTATTTACATTTCATATGTTAGTTACAATATGAATTTTTATGTTTTTTATGTTGATCCCCATTCATATGAGGAATTAATTAGACTTAGTAAGTGTAAGTTGGGGCCTGTTATATCCCCTTGGTGCATCGGTAGGTCTCTTGAGACAAACTATGGTCTTAGCATAAGGCCTTGACAGAATTCTTCTTTATGGTCTTGGAATGAGGAATTGATGGTATTGTTATGATTTACTTCATTATTCATTCCCTCATTTTGAATCTTGTAATTTAAATTTCATGTGTTTTTTCAACTAGTAGAATACCCATGATTATGTTTTATTATAGAATTATTTATTCATCTCTTATTCTGGCCATAGTATGTACCAGTTTATTTTTAATGGAATGTGTTTTTAGTTATTCCCCATGCCTAATGTTTATCTTTATGATATATTCTACTGTATTGTTTACCCTTACTGAGCATATGATATCCCCCATTTTCTTATGTTTTATTTTTCTGTAGGATGTGAAGATGTATATTATGAATGAATTGCTAGGATAAACTTAGAGTTATGGATGTTCCCAATAAAACATATATGTTTTTTTAATTTCAAGTTATAATGTTGAACCTATGTATGTATCTGGTTTTCCAAAACTAAAAAACTATTTGGTCCTTCAGGATACCAATTCATTTTCATCCTTCTGATGTAATGAAATATTTCACCACTTCAGGCTTCTGGGGTCGGGGCGGTACAGTTGGTATCAGAGGAAGTTTAGTAGAAAACTTGGAAACCAGATTTAGAAAATGTACATTACGGAACAAACCCCTAAGATATAATTTATGATAAACATACAATAATATCTTATAATTTTTGTAAGGAATAGATTATTTGGATCTATCTAGAAAATAAATCTATGTCTAGAAAGTACAAGTGGATGTGGTTCTAGAACAGATGTACCTAGGAGTTTCAAATCTGACAGGGTGTTTCGGGATAGACCAGGCGTAACCTGGAACATGACTACAGGCCCTACTGCACACCTGGTTTGACACTCCTTGGGGATATGCTTAGGATTATTCACATTTTTGTTACAAGACATTATGAAGGATTTATGCACCTAAAGTATCTAAAGTATATGGTTCAAGGATTTATGATGCATAAATTTATGTTATGTAAAATACCATGTTTAGGGTTATATAGAGCTCATAATTTTATGATCTAATTTAGTATATGGAATTGATTAGAAATTGAAACTAGCAGAAAGAATTATAACTTCACCATTCACGTGATGTAAAGAGTAAGAATGATAACATATCTTATGGTTCTAAGACATATTTTCAAAGGAAGATAGTCTCCAAAGTATCCTCATCATATAAGGAGATAATATCATGTGTTAACAAGGTATATAAATAATTATCTGTGTACTATGTCTTTGTAGGGAAGCAAGAGAATAATAGGGTGGAAGAGGAAAGAATGGATAAAGGGACGAATAAAAAAGGGTGGTTTTCCAACATGTAGCACCTCTGGAAGGAAACACCCCATCGACTGCATAAAATGAAAAGGAGTCTATTACAAGTGTGGAGAAAAGGGACACAAATTTCATTATTTCAAGGGTAAGAAAATGTTTTTCAATGTACAGTGCTTCAACTATAAGTAAATGGGACACTATGTGATTCAATTTCCCAAGAATCAAAGGAATATTCCCCAAAGGATGTTATTGGATAACGATCAAGTCATGATACTGATTTAGATGAACTGGAATTATTAATATACCTCATCGATAATCATGTCATTTTAATATTTTATCATAAATGTACTAGTTATAAGAATTATAGAATATATGAGGACTGTACTACAGTACTATTTCATTAATAATTTGAGGTTGTATCATGAATTGTACCAAGAATAAGTGACTCAGTAGAAAGTTAATATCTTGGTAAAGTATATGGATTAGGGAAAGACATCCCTAAATATATTCCTGATGATTAAGATGATGATGAAGAAGTCATTGATTTATATAAGTACTCACTACCTCAAAAGGATTATTAACTTGTCTATAAGTGGTTTATGATATCATTGATGGAGTTTACAACATTTATGGATATAAGGAATATATCCAATACCATGTGTAAGGATGAGTTCATGTTTCCAATAAGGTTTTATGGTAATTTTAGTTATTACCATATTTTAAGAGAATACATGATGATGATATCCACATGTTTGGAATGTGAAAATTTAGGGCTGGTTCATGTTGATTCTAGGAAAATAGGGTAGCAGATGCATTGAACACGATGGATCATGGAGTTATAAACAAAATGAGGATTTCCAAGGACCCCGTGTATATTGATCTGGAAAGGATGGATATGCGAATGATTCTAATGTATTGTATCATAATATTTTGGAAATTTAAACCCTTTATAAGATGGCTTAAGTTGATCATTGTATAAGGTTTTATATTTTAATGTCACTAAATGATGCAACCTATGCTAAGAGAAGAATTATTGATAGTTTAAATCACAAAGTATAAGATTGTGTATGTGAAATAAAAATGTATTTTTATAAACTTATAGTGTGTAATATTTCATCCACTCTAGGAAAATATTTTTAAATAAAAAAATTTACTATTATCATGTTTTTCCATGATATCAATGAAATTTTTCATAATTGTAGTTTATGGTTCTATTTTAATGATCTTTCATCTGATCATGTTCTCTATTAGTTTCCATCAGAACATGATGGTTTGATTATTCTTCCATGACCATGTTTTAAAATTAGAATGCGTAGTTTTTTAGTTACTGATGCATTTCCCTTTCACTCATATTAAGAGGATATTTTAACCCTATTCATGATTTAGGTTTCCCTCAAGGTAATTTTCAAGTATCAACCATTAACTTTCGAAGTTCATTTTCAAATTTTGAGGACACAATTTTTGTAAGGAGGGGAGAATGTAACACCCCAAGGATTTGGAAATGAATTTAACATTGAATTCATGAAACATCTAGTCTCTAAAAAAACTTTTTAATAACCTATCCAATAAATATAATTTTTCCACTTCTCTGACTTCAATTTCAAAAAATTGACATATTTGGTTGCGTTCAGGGTGATATTTCGAGTATAACAGAATCAACTTAAATTTTGAAGGAAAATAGCTTACCCTTATGAATAGTAATGTACCCTTAGGAATATTAATGTACCCTAATAAATAGTAATATGACAACTATGAATAGTAACCTCACCCATGAATTTACGAATTAAATTTAGGCACATTATAAATAAAGTAGAACTTTTTTTAAATTATTAATTAAGTATTCATATTTTTGTGAGTGACAAATATTTAATTATAATTTTAAGATAATAAATTAACTTATTTAGATAAAATGTGTTACTAAATAAAAATTTTGTTTTTATATGATTTTATAATAATTTAATAATACCTTAGTTAATTTCTTAGCATACTATAAAATTAGTTTTGGTTTTAAAACTGTATTTTTTGAGTAAATAATGATTTTAATTAAAAATTAAATTTCTCATATTCAAAAACTTATTTTGATAAAATGGAGTCTATTTTTGGATTCTATATGTCGAAAAATGGTTATGGTGAATTTTTTGGTATTTTTAGAAATATTTCGAATTAAAGTGAATAGTGAAATATGGTAATTTACCATATATATAATTTATAGGTTAAATAAACTATTCCTAGAATCATAACTGATATAAGCACCCTTGGTTCGAACTCACATGTACTAATTACTATTTTTGGTCATGTAATCATCTCTATTTCTTGTCTTATAGAAAAATAATATACTAATGATTAAAATATTATGAAAACCCTCCTCTCCTCCACTATAAAACTCCCCCTCACTCACTATTCTCTTCACTCCTATCAAGTCTTTTTCCTTGTAAACATTCTATCCATGAATCCTCCTAATATCCTCCTCCACATCCAGAATCCATTGGTCTCCTCAAAATACAAAATCCTCTCCCCTAAAGAGGCTCTTAAGGAAGATTAATTCAAGAGGTAAATTCCACTTTTCAATTCTTTTACTTTTTTTTCAAGTTCATTTATTTTCTTTTCTATTCTCACCTCTCCTAATACAAATGTTATGAAAAATATACTACCTTACATGTATTTTAGTTTTGTTATGATGATGGAATAATTTATTATCATCACTCCTTTAGCCTTTTTTTATGCTAGTAGTAAAAAACACCATCTGAGATGTGCAAATTTACCACATTCAAGGACAATGGGTTTTCAATTTCTATTACCATATTAAATTCGGTCTTGAAACCATTATTATAGTTTAATGATAATATAATATATTTATTATGTCTCATATATGGTTCTGGAATCTTTTTTTACAAATGGTTTTTATTTATAAAGCAGAATGAGTTCGTTGTGTTCAAAAAACCGTTAATTAATCTAAACGGCTATCATTAAATAATTTATATAATGATTCGTCTTCACTCCAAGTAACTAAGTTAAATTTATAACCATTTAACCTTCTATATTTTCATTAATAACATATAACTTAAATTATGTACAAACTTTCTCATTTTACATGATTCCCTATTCATGTATATAAGTATACCGATCATGAAACAAATGGACCCTAATAATGAAATTGTACCTCTTAACCCATAAAAAATTCCATGAATGAACTTAATAAGGTTATAATAAATAAATTAAATGAATATTAGGTTCTGGAATTATTAATTAATGAACCTAAATTTTATTATTCTAGTCATTAAGATAAAGAGGAGAACACCTCCAGACTTAAGGTAAGGGTTACCTCATCTCACTTCCATTTTTGTGAGATATTCCTTATTCACTAATATTACTTGGGTATGGTATGTGTATACTAAAAATGGATAAATAATACCATTAATATCTTTATTTTTATGGTATTAAATGTATAATTTTTAAATTATTAATTTTAGGCCATATAAATCGACTGATTACAAAGTGATAAGGGATTTCTACCTGAACCTCCATTTTAATTCGGGTTATTATTATTCTTGACTTACCTCAATAAAATTATTATTTATTATTATTTACTCCTCATAAATTATGTTTTAATTTTCTATATATTTTTACCAACCTTAATCATTTTTATTTTATGTGGATTTACATGTTTTAAAAATATTTTTTAAAAATTCATCACGAAATACAAGCCCGATTCAAGGGAACATTAAAAATTATTACCTATTTTGAATTTCACTATATAATATGTTTCAAGACATATTTATTTTATAAAATCACAAATTTTAACATGAAAAATATATTTTGGTTCATTTCTAGTTTTATGAAAGAAAACATTATTTTACGCTTTAAAATCTCTTTAATGAATTCCTTAGACCACACTAAATTGTTTTAATTCTAAAGCTTCTTTAAAATCACTTTTTAAATGATTTCACTTCAGTGGGACAACATTTATGCCTCAAATGTAATCTCAATTTCAATAAATTTTATTTTCTTGGATATAAATGTTTAAAACCATATTTAGGACAAATAAAAATTATTTTCGAAAAGAACTCTTTTTCTAAAGTAAAATGGAATTTTCTCACCTCACTTTAACTTTTATAAGATATATGCCTTGTTCACTGCTTACTCCTTGAAAGTTATGTATGTACTACCCCTTGATATATCATAACAAGAGTCTCATTATTCTCATGGTATTCTAAAGGATTTTTATTTGAATGTTTCAAGGTGGTATGGGACACTTTGGAATGTTTAAAGAGTATTTCCTAAAGAATTTTTCAATTGTCTCACTAAAAAGTATCTTTATTTATGTCAACGTCCTTTGATGAATCTTGTATTTCAAAAAAATTTATCTAATATGATTTAAACTATAATTATTTATTGAATGTTTTATGATTAGTTTTTACAGTGTATGTTCTATCTTGAAACCATTCACTATATTACTCTGAATGGTTAGTGTTTATGTTTAATAATTGGGGAGAGTTATTTACATTTCATATATTATTTTAAATATTAATTAGTATGCTATTTATGTTAAGACCCATTAACATTAGGAATTCATTGGACTTAGTACACGTCGGGTGGGGCCCTCTATAGCCCCTTGATAGTATGATTTTTTATGGTCTAGGAATGAGGCCATGATGTAATAGTTATCATGTCCCATATAATTAATTACCTCATTATGAATCTAGTAATTGAATTTTCATGTGGTTATTTGACTAGTTGAATACCCATGATTATGTTTTATTATGTCCTTATTTATTCATCTCTTATTCCTTCCATATTATGTACAGGTTTATTTATAAGGGCATCTGTTTTTAGTTATTCACCATACCTAATGTTTAAATTTTTGATATCTTTCCATATATTGTTTACCCTTACAGAGAATCTAAGCTCACCCCTTTTCTTATGTTTTATTTTTACCCAGAATTCAAAGAGGTGTATTATGAATGAATTGTAGGGGTAAACTTAGAGTTGCAGGTGTTCCCAATAAAACTTATATGTTGTTTTTAATTTCAAGTTTTAATTTTTAACCTATGTATGTATATATTTTTAAAAAACTACTAAAATATTTGGTTCTTTGGGATATGTATTCCTTGTAATCATTCTAAATGTAATGAAATAATGCACTGACTTCATGCTTCAGGGTTTGGGGCATTATATTTGGTATCTGAGGAATTGTAATAGAAAACTTGGAAACTATATTTAGAAAATATAGATTAAGAAAAAAGAATCATAAGATATAATTTATTATAAACATACAAGAACATCCAAGAATTTTGGTAAGGAATAGATTATTTGAATCTTCCTAGAAAATAATTCCATATCTAGATTCTAAAATGGTATGTGGTTCTAGAACAGATGTATCTAGGAGTATCAACTTCGACAACATGTTTCTGGCTTGACCTGGTGTAACTTGGTACACAACAACGGGTCTTACTATGCGTCTGGTTTGACACTCCTAGGGGGTTATGTTTAGGATAATTCATATTTTTGTTACAAGACATTATGAACGATTTATGCCCCAAATGTATCCAGAGTATATGGTTATAAGATTTTTTATGCATAAATTTATGTTATGTACTATACCATGTTTAGGGTTATATAGAGTTCATAATTTTATGATCTAATTTATTATATGTAACTGAATAGAAATGGAACCTAGCAGAAGCAATGAGAACTTCACAAATTCACTTGATGCAAAGAGTAAGAAAGATCACATGTCTTATGGTCTTAAGCCATCGTTTTGAAGGAATATAGTCTCCAAAGTATCCTCATAATATAATGAGATAATATCATGTGTTAAATGGTATATAAATAATTCTCTGATTACTATGTCTTTGAAGGGAGGAAAGAGAAGAAGAGTGTGGAAGAGGAAGTAATGGATGAAGGGAAGAATAAAAAAGGGTAGTTTTCCAACATGTGGTACTTATGGAGGGAAACACCCTGAAGACTGCATAAAAGGAAAATGATTCTATTAAAAATGTTTAGAAAAGAAACATAAAGTTCATGATTTCAAGGGTAAGAAAATAGTTTTCAATGTACAGTGCTTCTACTGCAAGGAAATGGCACACTATATGAATCAATGTCCTGAGATTTAAAGGAATATTCCCCAATGATGTTATTGGATAATGATCAATCCATGATTCTTCCGCAGATAAAGTGGAATAATTAACATACCTCATTGATAATCATTTCATTTGAATATTTTATCATCATTGTACTAGTTAAAAGAATTGTGGAATATATGAGGATTTTACCACATTACTATTTCCTTAAGAATTTGAGGTTATATGATGAATTGTACCAATAATAAGTGACTCAGTATAAATTTAATATCTTGAGAAAGTATATAGATGAGGGAAAGACAACCCTAAACATATTCCTGATGATTAAAATAATGATGAAGAGATGATTAATTGGGATATGTACTCCCTACCTCAAAAATGATTATTGACTTGTCTAAAAGTGGTCTATTTTATCATTGATGGATTTTACAACATTTATGGATATAATTAATGTATCCAATATCATGTGTAAGGATGAGTTCATGTTTCCAATAAGGATTTATGGTAATTTTAATTATTACCAAATTTCAATAGGATACATGATTACAATATTCGCATGTTTGGAATTTGAAAATTTAGGGCTACTTCAGGTTGATTAAAGAGAAAATAAGGTAGCATATGCATTGAATAGGATGGATCATGAAGTTCTAAAAACATGAGGATTTCCAAGGACCCCATGTACATGGATCTAGCAAGGATGGAAATGGGAATGACTCTAAAGTATTGGATCATGATCTTTTGGAAAGTTAAACCATTTATGAAATGGTTTAAGTTGATCATTGTATGAGGTTTTAGTGTTTAATGTCACCAAATGATTCAACTTGTGACAAGAGATTAAGTATAGATAGTTCAAGGAACAAATAAAGGACAAGATTGTGTTTGTGAAATAGAAATGTATTTTCATACTCTTATAGTGTGTAATAATTCATCAACTCTAGTTAAATAGTCTTAAATAAAAAAAATCTTATTATCATATATTTTTTATGATATCAATTAAATTTTTCTTAACTATAGTTTATGGTTTTGTGGTAATGATCTTTCATTTAAGCATGTTCTCTATCTGTTCCCATTAGAACATGATGGTTTGATTATTCTTCCACAACCATGTTTTCTAATTAGAATGCATAATTTTTTAGAAATCAATGCATTTCCCTTTCACTCTTATTAATAGGATATTTTAACTGTATTTCTGATGTGGGTTTCCCACAACAGAATTTTCAAATATCAACCATTAACTTTCGAAGTTTAATTTCAAATTTTGAGGATGAAATTTTTGTGAGGAGGGAAGAATATAACACCCAAAGGATTTGAAAATAAATTTAATATTTAATTCATGAAACACTGATTCTTTAAAAAACAAAACTTTTTAATAACCTAGCCAATAAACATAATTTTTCCACTTCTATGATTATAATTTCAAAAAACAGATATACACTTTTGTGTTCAGGGTGATATTTGGAGTTTGATAGAATCAACATAAATTTTTTTGAATAGTATCTTACCCTTATGAATAGTAATATACCCTTATGAATAATACTTAACCATTTTTTAATATTAATATTACCCTTATAAATAGTAACCTTACCCGTGAATGTATAAATAAAATTTAGGCACCTTATTAATAAAGTAGAACATTTTTTAAATTATTAATTAAGTATTCGTATTTTTGTGAGTGATAAATATTTAATTATAATTTAAAATTAATAAATTAATTTATTTTCATAAAATGGGTTTCTAGATAAATATTTTGATTTATTAAGATTTTATAACAATTTATTAAGACCTTAGTCAATTTTTTAGGGTATTATAAAATCAGTTTTTTGTTTAAAAGCTGTATTTTTCGAGTAAATAATGATTTTCATTAAAAATTAAATTTATCACATTTATAAAATTATTTTGATAAAATAGATTCCATTTTTTAATTCTACATGTTTAAAAATGGATATGGTGAAATTTTGGGTTTTTTTAAAATATTTGAAATTTTAGTGAGTAGTGAAATGCGGTAATTTATGGTATATATACATTATAGGTTAAATACACTATTACTAGAATCATCATTGATGTAAGTAGCCCTGGTTTTAACTCACATATACCTATTAATATTTTTTTTCATGAAATCATCACTATTTCTTTCCTTATGGAAAAATAATAAACTAATGATTAAAATATTATGAAAACCATCCTCTCTTCCACTATAACCCCCCCCCCCAATCCCTCTTCTCTTAACTCCTCTAAATCCTTGTGACTTGTCTAAATTATTCCCAAATATACTCCCAAGCTCCTAATTCACATCTATAATCCCTTGGTATCCACAAAATCTCAAATCCTCTCCCCTAAAGAGGCTCTCAAGGAAGATTAATTCAAGAGGTAAATTCCTATTTTCAATTGTTTTACTTTCTTTTTAAGTTCATTGGTTTAATGTTATATCATCACCTATCCACGTCCAAATGTTATGAAAACTCTAGAAACTTAAATTTACTGTAATTTTTTTATGATTATGGGATAATTTATTATCATCTCTCGTTTTCCCTTTTTTTATGCTAGTAGTAAAAAACACCATTCAAGGTGTGGAAATTTACTACATTCAAGGACGATGGGTTTTCAATTTCTATTACCATATTAGATTAAGTCATGAAACCATTATTATGGTTTAAAAAGACTATAATATATGTATTCTGTATCATATATGGTTCTAGAATCTTTTTTTACCCATGGTTTTGATTTATAAAGAAAAATGATTTCGTTGTGTTCAAAAAACCGCTAATTAACCCAAATGGTTATCATGAAAATATTTATATAATGATTCATATTCTCTATAAGTAACAAAATTAAATTTCAAACATGTCACAATTTTTATGTTCACTAATAACATATAACTTCAATTGTATACAACCATCCTCATTTTACACTATTCTCCAGTCATGTATATAAGTGTACCGATCATGAAACAAACGGACCCGAACAATAAAATTGAACCTCTTAACCCATCAAAAAGGACATGAATGAACTTAATAAGGTTATAATAAGTAAATTAAATTAATAGTATATTATGGAATTATTAATTAATGATCATAAATTTGATTATTCAGTTCATTAAGATCAAGTGGAGAACACCTTCGGACTGAAGTTAAGGGTTTCCTTATCTCTCTTCCATTTTTGTGAGATATTCTTTATTCACTACTATTAATTATGTATGGTATATGTATAATTCCAATTTATGTATAATATAATTAATATATTTACTTTTATGGTATTAAATGTATAATTTTAAGATTATTAATCTTGAGTTAGACGAATTGATTGATTATAAAGTGGTAAGGGATTTCTACCTGAACCTCCATTTTCATTCGAGTTACTATTATTCTTTACTTACCTCAATAAAATTATTATTTATTCTTATTTTCGCATCATAAATTATGTTTTAATGTTCTATATATTTTCACCAACCATAATCCTTATTTATTTTATGGGAATTTACATGTTTTAAAAGGATCTTTCAAAAATTCTTCCCTAAATACAAGTCTGGTTGAAGGGAACTTCTAAAATTTTTACCTATTTTGAAGTTCACTCTATAATATGGTTTAAGACATAATTATCTATACAAATTAAAAAAATTAACATGAAAAATATATTTTGGTTCATTTCTGGTTTTATGAAAGAAAACATGCCTTTGCGCTTTAAAGTCTCTTTAATGAATTCCTTAAACCACGCTAAAATTTTTTAATCCTAAAGCTTCTTTAAAAACATTTTTTACATTATTTAACTTTAGTGGGACATCATTTATGCCTTAATTGTAATATACATGTCCATCCCTTTTCTTTTATGGTATATACATGTTTAAAACCATATTTTTGACAAATTCAAATGATTTTCCAAAAGAACTCTTCTTTCCAAAGTAAAATGGATTTTTCTCACCTCACTTTAACTTTTATAAGATATATTCCATGTTCACAACTTAATCCTTGTATGTGGTGTATGTAAATTCCCTTGGTATATCATATCAAGAGTCTCCTTATTCTCAGGATATTCTAATGGATTTTTATTTGAATGTTTCAATGTGGTATGGAACACTTTGTAATGTTTAGGGAATATTTCCTTAAGAATTTTTCAATGGTCTAATTAAAAGTACCTTTATTTATGTAGAAATAATTTAATGAATCTTTTATATCATAGAGTTTTATCTCCTATGATGTCATCTACCATGTTTAATTGAATGTTTTATTATTAGTTTGACTGTGTATGTGTTATCTTCAAACAATTCACCAAATTACTCTGAGTGGTTAGTGTTTATGTTTAATGATTGTGGAAATTTATTTACATTTCATATGTTAGTTTCAATATGAATTTGTATGTTGTTTATGTTGATCCCCATTCATATGAGGAATGAATTGGACTTAATAAGTGTCAGTTGGGGCCTGCTATAGTCCCTCGATGCATCGGTAGGTCTCATGAGACAAACTATGGTCTTGGCACGAGGCCCTAACAGTATGAATATTTATGATATTGGAACTAGGTCTTCATGGTATCGTTATGATGTACAGCATTATGAATTACCTCATTGTGAAGCTCGTGGTTGATATTTCATGTGGTTATTCAACTAGAAGAATACCCATGATTATGTTTTATTATGTCATTATTTTTTCAGATATTATTCCCTCCATAGTATGTATGAGTTTATTTTTAATGGCATGAGTTTTTAGTAATTCACCATGCCTAATTTTTATGTTTATGATATCTTCCACTGTATTGTTTACCCTTATTGAGCATCTAAGCTCACCCCTTTTCTTATGTTTTATTTTTCCCCAAGATACGAAGAGGTGTATTATGAATTAATTGCAGGGATAAACTTAGATTTTTGGATGTTCCCAATAAAATGTATATGTTGATTTTTATATCAATTTGTAATGTTAAACCTATGTATGTTTTTGGTTTTTCAAAAATACTAAACTATTTGGTCCTTTGGGATTCGACTTCCTTGTAATCATGCCAATGTAATGAAATAATGCATTGAATCCAGGCTTCTGGGGTCGGGTCATTACAATATCATATGACAAAGATGAGAATGGCACGGGGCATTTCAAGATGAAAATATTCCATATGGTATCCCCATAAAATAAGGAAATATTCTATGTGAATAAGAGAAGAAATCAATTTCCAAGTATATTTCAGGAAGTGATCTCGAAATAAAAAAAATGATTCATCATTTCAACATCTAGTATTGAGAAAGATTCAATGAATGGTATCATCCATCATATTGGAATTGATGATAGTGGGTAAAAATTTCAGCAATTGATATTACCTTGGTTTCTAGAGCTGAAAAATAAATGAAGAATAATTCCTTGAAAGAAGATAAAATCTAATTGTTGTTTGAGATATATGGAAGTAAGTGGTTTAAATGGATAGAAATGGTGTTGTTAACATTATTAATTATTTCCTACACTTAGTCTCAACTAAATAGGATTATAGGTTTTATTGATCTCTCTTTTATAAGTGGTAAGTTCACCTACTAAAAATATTATTGAAAGCATCAATAGCTGAAAGATGTTTTTGAGCTATATATTTTTCTCAAACCTTCATTCATATATGATGAAATGATACTGGAGAAGAAATCAATTTTTGGTTCTAACCAGTGGACTTAATAAGAGGATTAATTGTGTATCATAAGTGGAAAAAATTTATCCCTATAGAATGCAAGGATCATTTTGAAAAAAGGGGAGAAGAAGTACCCTTAAGCACATCATTGTTAAAGTAGAGTTTGTTCAATGATTTAATACATGGATTTAATGGTAGGACGGAATATTATGTTTTTTAGCATGAAGAAAATAATGGGAGAATTATATGATTATAAAAGTGTTATCCATGTTTCCCAAGGTATGTGTAACGACCCAAAGTTTTTCAATTGAAATTCCCTTCTTATATTTATGTCATAAAATAACATAAAAACACAACATAATAAACTACTAAGTGATAAGTGACCTTTAAATATAAGTTTGTCACTTCTATGTTTTCAATTTTGAAAATTTGACATACACGGTTGTGTTCAAGATGATTTTTGGAGTCTCTTGAAACAAAAATAATTTTTGATGAATAGTAGAATCTGATAATTCACAATAAATGATAAATAATGTATTAATTGAGTCAACGATGATGTTCTACTGATGTAAGCCCACTTGGTTCAGTATTACATTATAAAATTACTATTCTTGGTCATTCAAGACTCACTATCCCTTGTCTTGTGGGGAAATAATAAACTAGGGAATTTTATATTAAGGAAACCCCTCTCCCCTCCAATATAAAAGCCACCCTTCACACCCTCATTTCATCACACCTCTAAAGCTTCAAGACTTCTCTAAACTCTACCCAAAAAACTTACCTAGCACCTCCCCCACGTCCAAAATCTTATAGTCTCATAAAAAGACCAAGACTAGCTTCCTTACGGAGGATCTCAAGAGGAAGATTTAAGAGGTAATTTCCCTCCCTCTTCTCCTTTAATTTCCTTTCAAGTTCAAGTTCATTTCTCGATCTCTCCCCATAAATATTCATCAAAATTGTATTGTAACTCCATTATTATACATATACTATAATTTTATGATTATAATGGGATATTATATCACCCCACCCCCTTTCCCTCTTCCTTTTATTTTATTAAAGAGAATGTTGTTCATGGGGTGTTAATTTATCACCTTCAAGAACAACATGCCTTCTTCTTCCATTTCTACCTTCAGATATGGTCATGAAACCATTTTTGTTGTTGAACCATGATATTTTATATGTATTATGTTCTATTTAAAGTTCTGGAAATAATCTATGGCCATGTTACAAGGTGAAAAGTTAAAACAAGTTCGTTGAGATCCAAAAACCACTCAAATTAACCCAAATAATCATTATTTAATTATTAGCTAAAAATTCGTCCACATGGATCTAATTTGATCATTAAAACTTCTTTAATATCATTAATAACATGTAATATCATTTCTGGATGTTTACCCATGTTCTACCCAAACATCAATTTAAAAATACAAGTGAACCACCCAAGAAAATCCACAAAAACGAACATCCCCGAACAATGTTTTTAAACTCTATAAGTCATCCAAAGGAACATAATATGACATAATGAAACCAGAATTAACCCTATTAATTTACACATAGTTCTTTATTTCTAAATAATTAATATAATGTCATTATACATGACATTAAAGGGAAGGAAGCATTCGGGTACAAGGTAAGGGGAAATTTTCGAACCCAACTTTCATCCTTCAGGTTCTACATCTTTCACTCCATTTTTGTTATGGTCACTCCTTAAATATCATTTATTCATAATTTTCTTTACTTTTTTGGGATATACATGTTTCCTAATGAAGTTTATGGCAATCCAAATGTTTTCCGAAAGAACTCTTCTCTTAAAAACTCAACTTTTACAACTCATTCAAGGTTGATGGTTCTTGTATCAAGTATGTGGTTCCCTCTTGCTTTTGGGAACCCAACGTTTATGAATGTGTTATTATGAGATGAAACCCATTCCTTTCCATGGGTTAGTTATGTTCATTTATGTTATATGTTCATTGTGGGATGCATGATAAATGATAATGTTATGATGTGACGGGTGCGCCCGAAATTATATAGTGTAATATGAATGTTTAAATGTGACGGGTGCGCCTAGAATTATACAGCACTCCAATGCATTGGGTAAAGTGATTAATCTCATGAGTAAATGTTAAATGATCTGTAAACAAGATTCTATCTTGGTTCACAAGTATGTGTGGTAGTTAACCACTAAGACATGATGTTTCATTTTTATGCATTGCCACATTTCAAGTCTTTTATTTATGCCCCTCTCATGTTCATGATCTTTTGCTTATGTTATGATTATTCTCACCCCATGATATATTGTTCTTATCTATCCTCTTACTGGGATTTTAACTCACCCATTTTTTTGTATATCCTCAGGTGGCTACATGTACTAAGAAGAGGACAACTGCCAATAAGAAGCTATTGAAGAAGAAATTAAATGAATGTTTATGCTTGATGTTGTATTTGTTATGTATAGTCCTAGTTTTCCCAAGACACTAAACCTCTGAATCCTATATGTGTAATACTATTATGTTTTTTATATTTTAAACAATGTAACATTAATGTAAGAAAATTTTGTGTCACTATAGTATGATTTTTCTTATGATTATATATCTGGTTCATATGGTACAAAGTTTACTTTGGATTTGATGTCAAATAGAAAGAATAAAGAATCATGAATCCATGTGCAGTTTTTTCTCGGACTAAAAAGGATCATGAAACCATGTGCAATTTATTTCTAGAGTAGAAAAGATCATGGATATGTGGATGTTCATGCCCAACTATTCCTAAAGGGATTAGAAAGTGAAGGTTAAAAATTTAATAATGCTAAATGTGTTTGGTAAATGAAGTTAAATCATGGAAGGATTTTGTGACGAAGTGAGGTTCCTATGAGGTTGATTAATTGGTCTTCTTGCGTGTCACGCACTATACAGTAGTTGATATTGATCTCCAAAAAAAATCAATAATTGGTATTATTATTAAAGTATAGTTGGTATCTAAAATGGTTTATAAGGTGGTATCTATTAAGATAGAGGAAAATTATTCAGGAAAGTTTTGCAAACAAATCTAAAGGTGGGTATTTTTTAACATCAATGAGAATTGGTGTTTCTATGTGTTGTATGTTGGATTCATTATCAACCTTATCATAGTCAACCCTGGTGATTCGGTGTTTCCATTAACATGGTGATATAAATAATTTTGTATTTTTTTATTCACCATTTCAATAGTTTAATATGGATACGAAATTTTTGATAAAGGTAAATTATTGAATTACATAAAGCAATGTGTGAGCCCAGAATGTCAAATATGGAAATATTGAGAGAATGGTTATAAATATTAGATAAAGAGGAGTACCTGGACATGGATTCACCATGAAACTTTCAGGGATAAGTTTTGGGACTATGGAGACCTTTATATATTCATTAACTAATATTTTTCAAAGTTTTTGAGCGCAAATGGGAGTTTTTAATAGAAAACAGAGCAAAGGAAGAAGACTTGTGCAAATCAAAAGTTGCATGAAATTGGTGATTCAAATACATCTCAAGAAAATCTGGAAAAGAAAGGTTTTTCATGATAGTGAAAATGTTTCATGAAAGGAATCAGTAGTTTTTTGAAGTTTTGAAAAATTTTATATTCAAGATGAAAACTTTGAAAAATAGAAAAGACATGATTTTTGTGAAATATTTTCCCAAGAGAGGAAAAGTTATGAGAACATGCACAAAGTTTCATAAAAGTGGTTTTTTGAAATTTCCAAGTTCATATTTGTAAATGGAAAGGTTTTCATGGAAGTATGGATATTTCACAGAAGTGGGGTTATGAGAAGTAGAAAAAGTTACGTGAATCCTTGAAATACAGATGGAGTGGTATGATGGAAGTGAGTTGAGTGATAAAACAAAACAAAAAATCATTGAGGTTCAGAAAAGTTGGAAATTTGTGCATGAGGTCACTAGCACATAAAGAAGTTTTGTGAAGGGATTAAAATATATATAAATTGGCAGATACCCCCCTCATTTAAAGTATCATGGCCCATTGAAGATCTAAATACTCTGAATTCTAGAAAGAGTTGTGTGAAGGTATTTCTTGTGTGAAGAATTCATAAGAACATCAGTTCCGTGAAGAAAGGGCTTATTTTAATCAGACCAAGGGTCTTTTTCAAAGGTTTATAAATATTCATGAAATGTTGTCTGTTTTGAAAACATAAAAAAATCTTGAACAATTGGAATGTTTTTCAAAATTATTACAAAGGCTATGCAAAAGTTAGTAATGAGCATTCGCATCCAATGAACACTGTAAAAGGTTATTGGCACAAAATGCAGACCTTACCGAAGGAATTCAATATTCATTGAATAATAATTCGATAGGGAAAGTGAAGCTAATTTAATGGTGATGTTAAAAACTAATTTTTTAAAGATTATTGTCAATATAAATGAGCACTAATCAGTGCAACATCAATAATACAGTGAATTCACGCCTTGGAATGTGTACCAAAAATCTTGTCCTCCTGAAATAGGTAGAAAAGCGAGTGACCTTGGGGTGGTAGTTATCTAACCCTAAACCTTGTAAGGAGAGTAAACATTGGTATGGGAGTGACCTAGCCAAAATAGGCCTCTAAAAGTTTATAAGTAGATTTTGGAAAATTGGAACAATATCAGTGTATGATCCTTTGACGTATCACAGTGCGGGTGAACCAAATAAAATTTTTGTATCTTCTATTATTTCTTTTCTAATATTATGCAAGATGACTACCAGTGCATGAAGATTTAGTGATCAAATATCTTATCTGAATAGGGTTAAGATAAGAACATCAGTCAATTGGATCATCAATTAATAGGTGAACACAAGAGTGGACCTACTAGAAAGTGGTTCTAATGTTAGTTAGGACAGTGAGAGTTTCATGGTTATGTGGAGAAACATGAACAATCTGCATACCATGATTCACCCCAACCCCCACCCCACCCCCACAAGGAATCTCTCCCTAATGTCTCTTGTGGGTTTAATAAATATTTAGTTATATAGGTTGGTTTACTAAGTTTTAATATTTTCAATATGTTTGTAATTTATATGATTAATATTTATTCAACTTTTTTAAGTTGTAATAATTTTAAAATGCTTCAAATTTATATTATTTATTTATTTAAATCAATTTTTTAATATTTTTTTTAATTTAAACAGTTAAAATAATTAATTTTTGATAATTTTTTTATTTATGTAATTTATATTACTTATTTATTCATCTTTCTTCATTTTTTTATATGTTTATAATTCAAGTAACTAATCTTATGGATTCATTTTTTTAAATAGTTTGGTAAACTATTAAATCTTATTTATTCAATTTTAATATTATTTTACTTAGTATTATTTATTCATTTTTAATGTTTATCAATTCTTATATTTTTTGGAATGTAATCATTTTTTAATAGTTATTTTTACATATTTTTTTACTATTTTTTAATATTTTCTATATGTTTTCAGTTTATATGAATAATATTTATTCATTTTTGTTTATTAAATTTTACTATATTTAATATGTTTGAAATTTATAAAATTTATTTATTTAAATTCCTATTTTAATATTTTTTTAATTTATATAGTTAATATTATTCATTTTTAATAATTTTTTTATTTATATAATTAATATTGTTTATTAATTCATTTTTATTTATTTTTTATGTGCCTTTAATTTATGTAATTAATGTTATGAATTCATATTTTTAATATTTATATACTTTATTCAAATATTTTTTTTAATATTCATTCATTCAATATTATTTATTAGTATATAATATCTATTTATTTTAATATTTTTGAATTTTATTCCTTTTTTTAGAATTTATTTATAAATATTTATTTATTAAGTTGTAGTATTTTCAATTTTTTTGTAATTTATATAATTAATTCATTTAAATTCATTTTTTCTTAATTTTGAAATTTAAACAGTTATTATATTCCATTTTTAATAATTTTATTATTTATATAATTAATATATTTTATTTATTCCTTTTTATTCCTTTTTTTCATTTTTTCATCGCTGAAAAAATTGTATTTTATTAGTGCTAAAACATATGCGCTGAAAAATACAACTTTTTTCATCATTTTTTAGTGTTAATAAAAGTGAAGATTTATCAGTGTAAAGAGAGAACTTATAAAAGTGGTTTTTCTCAGGGATTGTGTCCTTAGTGTTGAGAAAATATACTTTTATCAGGGCTTTTCAAAAAGAACTAATAAAACCCTTTACCCTCTTTAGACAAAACCCTAGTAGATCATGTCTTCCTCACTCTGCACTCAATCTATTACAGAACCGAAGGTCTGCTGTAGCTAAATCCAATTGTTTTGGGAAAATCGAACCTCAAAACCAAAGGTATGAAATTCTAAACTTATTTTTAAGGAATCATAGTCAATCTTTTTTATGTTTTGCATGATTTTTTTTAGTTTATCTTCCTTTTAATCCCATGAAATTGTTCGAAATGTTATTAAATATCACAAAATTTTTGGGAGTGTGTTTGATATAATGTGAGTTAGCTAGAAATCACTTTAATAACACATGAGTATAGATTTCCCATTTTATTCATCCAAAACCCATGAAATTCCCAGTAAATCATACATCGTTACACTTTACACATGAAAATCAATAAAAATAACCTTTTAAATTGTAGGATTATACCAAAATTAATTCTCAAACTAATAAAACAATATGTGTTTTCCAATTTTCCTACCTCACATAGAAATGCATCTCCCTTAGTCAAGAATAAATGTTTAAAAAATTTCTTCTTTTGAGATCATTAAAAAATTGCATAATATTTCAATATACATACATCTCTACTCAAAGAAATAATTTTTCTAAATCATTTGAAATTTTTGATTGGTTATGTAGGGGATTTAGGTTGACGGTTTGATGCTTAAAAATTAAGGATTCATAGGTGTGTTTTTATCTCTTTAGATTCAATGCATGAAATTATAAGAAAAATAATAAAAATTAAAACTTGTTTCTCCCTCAAATGCATCACCAAATATAATATTTTCACCATACCACCCCCCCCCCCACACACACACCCACACACATACAAACACACACACACATTTTCAATGGTAAGACACAAAAAAAATGGAAATTTCCAAATAAAATTATAAAATTTTTTCCCATTATTATTTAAATAATTCAATCAATATTTTTAAACAAGTTTGTTTATTTTGTGAATTCCATTACATATTAATATTAATTTTTTAATTAAAAATAAACTCTTCATGGTCTTGAAATTTGAGAATTTTGGTTATTTTAGTTAAAACATTTTTTTTACCATTCCACATGAAATATTAACTATTTTCAAAATATCATGGCATATTAAAGTTGTTATTTTTATTATTACCAAATGAAGAATTTGAATATGATATCTTTAAAAAATTTACAAATGTAATAACCAAAATTTATGTGATTACTTTGTTTCAAACACTACGAAAACATTGTGAAAAATAAGTAAGTTTTTATATATATGTTTTTATTGTGAAATATTATTATATATAACTTACACTTATCCAGTTATAAAAATCCAAAGGTTTATTTTGAAAATTGATTGTGATAGGGAGTTAATTATCTCTCTTGATGAATAAATTTCAAAAAAATGATTTATGATATGTGATTTCTTATAATAAAAATTTAAGTGTTATAATATTTTAAATTCATATAATTCTTTCACTTTAGATTAATATTATGAAGGTTTTGGGAAGATCATAAGTGCCTTCTGGGATGCAAACCACAAAAGTTAATTATTGGATTTGATGGAGAATTCACAAATAGTGCAAGACAAAAACATCATGACCAAACAAATTTTTCTATCACATATTGTTATAGAGAAGCCCGAAAACCATGGAAATGATATTTTCATGTAAAAGTTATAATTAATTTATACATATCTAAAGAAAAAATACCACGTCATAGGATATTTATTCATAGAAGATATTGATAATCTAAAAACCATTTCCAGATCACCTTTATTGAACATGTTAAATCCAAGTGTAGAAACTCCCTGGTGGTGATCCACACATGCTCCTTTGATCTTCAAGTGAAAAATATGAATTGTCGAGTGCTATCCTGTTGGATCTATCATCGTTTATCATTCATCTAAATCACTTCTAGTTCCTTCAGAATTTAATTATTATCTATTTTTCTTCTTGTTCTTAAGAATATGAGAGAATGATGAATTCAAGAGATAAGTGTGTGGTGTTAAACGATTCTCAATTTTCGAATAACTCTACACAATAGATGTAATCATAAATTTATAGAGTTACAATTTAGTTTAAAATATTATTTATTTATACAGTAGGCCTTAAATAATATTATAATATTTATTAGACCTTATTCCATATAATGATATTATTATTATTATTATTATTTGATGAACGCTAACTGTCTTGATGATAAATATTATTTTACCAGCTTGAAAAATAATATTTATCCTCAGACATAATCTTGGTCCACTCGAACTCCTCAAAATTTATTGTATACTCAAATAAATATTTTATACATAAATAAATATTTTATTCACAAACCAGTGAATAAATATTTATTAAATATTCAATAATTATTTTCAATTGACAAAATGTGAATAAAATTATTCATTAGTCTTGATAATTATATTTATGCTATTAATTAAATTCAAATAGAATTTAATCAAGATAAACATAAATACATAACATGTGACCCTCTAGGAATTTTTCTCATTGGCATTGGTAGTCTTTCTAGAAGTCCAATATTATTTTCTAACAACATGCCAAACAAACCAATAGAAATAACTTAATGCCTCATAATTGACAATAATAAACAAATGGTCTATTTATAATATAATACCTTTTTCACATTATCTCAATAAGTAAGTTGTGTATTTGGGTCATCAACTTATGTACTTGATATGTCTTTGTTTGGCTGTCTAAAATAAAATCATTTTGAATCATGGCACTGAAATTTAATGTGATGGTTTCATTTCAATAAAAGGGCTGAGATATCATCTCCCACAAATATGGAAGTTAAAAGTCCTTCCTTGACTTATTCATTAATAACATGTCACTCGGGACACACCCAACATATCAAACTTATCCATGAACTGTATCGTCAAGGTTCAAAAAATAAATCTAAGTGCCTGAGTCGTAACATGCATTGATAATAATTATAAAAGTCTATGGACTATTACACACGCTCATAGATAAGAATGTTCAATGACACATAATCCTTTATAATTCCCACTAGCTGGTCTATCCTCATAATATCACGTCTTGGAGATTACCAAGTGTGAACTTCATAAGATGGAATCTTATCCTCTTATGAGTACCCATACCTAATAGTCAATATACTATATTCCACATCATATAATGTTATTAAATAATAGAAATATACTTAAAAATATCATCATGGAATTTCAAGGTTCTCATCATATCAATGAACTGTTGTGACCTTATCAATGCGATAGATTTCCAAAGACATTATTACATAAAATTCATTCATAACAATGAAAATATGTAATAATTTATTTTATTAGTATTAAAATCCTTTAATATACTTGTAATCTAAAGTAAAAACAGTTGTTTCTAGAACACCAACTCCAACAGACTCCCATTTTTACTAGATCGAACTACCTACTATTTTCATTTCACTAGACCGCACATGATGATATTTTTTCTTTTGGGTTAAGGCTTTAGAAAATGGGTCCACCATACTACCTTATGTGGATATTCTACTCACTTTGACTTCACCTCTTTGACAAAAAACCCTCAAGAGATGATACTTTCTAAGTATGTGCTTTATCAACTAATGTGACCTTGGATCTTTTACAAGAGACAGTGCTACAGTATTATCATAATATATTTTGAAAAGATCTATAATTATATATACCATGTCAAGATCTTATATGAAGTTTTATATTCAACCCACTTTTTTAGATACCTTAGAGGATGTAATATACTCAAAATCTATTGTAGAATCTATGACAAAATTCTTCCTTTAGTTGTATCTCGTATGATCATGAAAGTGTATCCCGTATGAAATTTCAAATCGTCTTGATCGGTTTGAAAACTAAAATCTTCATATCCTATGTTGACTAGTTCCCCATCGCCTCCATAGACTAAGAATGTGCCCTCAGAACACCTCAAATATTTAAGAATAGTCTTTTCTACCATCCAATGCTGGTCACTTAGGTAAGCTTGATATCTTACTACCACACTCAGGGTGTAGGAAACATTTATCCTAGTATATAGAAAATCACACATGACTAGACCAATCCATGACACGTATGGAATCATTGCCATAATTTTTATTTCATCATGTGTCTAAGGAAACATATTCCTATAAAGTTGAATGTTATATGACATTGCAAACAATCCCCTCTTAGATTCTCCCATAATTAATATCATTATCATGCTTCCAATTTATATACTTTAAATTAGACTAAGTAGCCTTTTGGATCTATCATGATGGATCTTGATCCCAATAATATATACTGATTTGCCTGAATCCTCCATAAATAATCATTTATTCAACTAGGATTTAATATCCTATAAGATTGGAATCTCGTTTTTAATAATTAATATGTCATCAATATATACTATTAATAAAAATACTACACTTCCGCTAAATCACTTATAGACACAAGGATCACATTCATTTTTTATCAAACCAAATTTCATTATAGCTTCATTAAAATAAATGTTCCATGACCTAGATTCTTTTTTCAATCTATAAACAAATCTTTGAAATTTTTATACCTTGTTGGCATCCTTTGGAGACACAAACCCTTTAGTTTGTGTCATATAAACATCAAACTTAAGGTTCCCATTAAATAAAATTGTTTTGATATCTATTTGAAAAAAAATTAATATCATGAAAACATCCAATAGAAAGTATAATTTTTATGTATTTATATATAGAAACTGGTGAAAAGTTTTCCTCATAGTTTTCCTTAATGCTGATGAACCCTTTTGTAACTAGCCATTCCTTATAAGTACTTAATTTTCTATCCATGCCCAATTTATTATTAAATTCCAATTTAAAACTAATGGGATTTACATCCACTAGAGGATATACCAAAATCTAAACTTGGTTTTGGTATATGGAATCCATTTCATAATTTACAGCTTCTTGACACATAGAAACATATGTTCCACTTACTACTTCCGTTTAGGTTAAATGATCATTATTATAAACTAATAATTAGTCAGCATCCTTTAGGACTAGAAAACCATATCATTCTAGTTCCATAACCTTTCTTGAACTCCAGTATAGTACTATTTTCTTTAGAATAACTTCTTCCAACTGTATTTGTTAAATTTTTTATTATGCCAACTCTTTTGTATCTTGAGTTTGGACTTCATCAAACTCGGTCTCTCTCCTATTATCTCCTTTAGATATGTGATCCACTTCAATAAAGGTGATATGTATTTTAACAAAAACTATATTATTTATACTATCATATAGTTAATATCCTCTAGTTTCATTAGGATACACTATAAAGATACACTTAGAACATTCGGGTGCAAGTTTACAACAAAAAAATTCCTTAACAGATGCTTCATAGGCCTACACTCATATTGTGACAACATTTATAACAACCCTGCTCTTTATTACATATTTAAACATGATTTATTACATAAACTTTAACTTAAGACAAATACAAGGATCGAGATTTCTAGTTTCTTTCGAAATTAGTAACATTAAATAACAACTTAAAACATAAAATACAACATCTTTATTGAAAACTTCTTTTAAATGACCACAATATTCCTTCATACTTATCATTACATGGGATAACCTGAGGACATACATAAAAAAAGGGTGAGATATAAAGCCCAATAAGGGATTAAAGAAGGAATAACATGAAGAATACAAAACATGTTCAGAAATAGTCATATCAATGGACCACACAAGAAACATGAAAATAAAGGCATTATATAACATGATTATCATAACATGGAAATGTGGCAATGACATATAATATGATATTATCATGAGCCAAGACTCATTGCACATGGATTAGCATGAGTAAACCCTCATTGAACATGAATTATCATGAGTAAACCCTCATTGAACATAGATCATCATGACTAAAACCTCATTCAACATGGTGTATCATGATACTAAACATTACAGAATTCATTAGAATTCTATCAGGGTGCACCCTTTATAAATATTTCATTTCATGCATAAGTGTGCCACATGAATCATATAACATGGAATCATTCAACATAATAAGTTATTCCAAAATTATAGACTATGGAATAAATACATTTATTTACCATTAAATATGTATATGTTCATAAAGTTGAAAAAACTTGATAGAGAAATGGTTATGGTATTCACTACATAATGATTTTAGCTGGGAAAATCATAGTGCAATTTCGGCAGCATAACGGCGTGAAATAAAAACTCATAAAAATGGTTGATGAGAGAGAAAGGGGTATATAATCATATTTAAATGAAATATAAAGTAATTGGTTCATATAAATACATTTCCAAACACGTGTAATTTGGAAATAGAAGGTGTAACATAATAAAGAAACTTTACAAAAGAGGGGAAATGGAATAACCCCTACGAAATTTTGACATGGTAACAGGTGTACATAGGAGGGATTAATGAGAGATAAATAGGTCTCTCATAATTAAAACATAAGTAGAAAATTATGGGGGAGTTTAGAAATCATAACCTAATATTTTTAATTGAAAATAAAAGCATATAACAACATTAAGAAACTTGGACAAAATGAGAAAGGAATAATTACCATACTTGAGTGTGTTACTTCAAGAGCGTGAGGAGGGGGTTCCTAAGATCTTTAGGTGCCTTGGGAGGATTATAGATAGAGGAGGTAAGATTAGGGAATTTCTAAAATAATTTTTATTGAAGATAAGTAGGATCTCAGGTGGGTTTATATAGGAAATGAAAGGGGAATTCTTTAATATATCACAAACTTAGGTTTTGGAATCTATATAATTAAATATTCAAAAACAAAAACCTAACCATGGTTTTTGCCCTTGGTTTTTTTAAAAGGGGAGTGGAAAACATTATTTTATAAGGACAATGGCCAAAAATATTAAAATATTAGGCTTTTTTATGTAGATGTGACTCACACTCTCAAGGAAATCATTTTAAACTGTTAAAATATTTTATAAGTTTTTTAGGGTCTACTAAGGCATTGTAAAATTAATAAAAAAAATATAAAATCACATTATTTTAAAGTTAAAACATATATTTGATGAATAACCCTTTTATAGTATTTTTTACATCACTATTGGTTCATTATGTTGTCATAAAACACGTTAGATATATATAAGGTATTTAAATTTTACCCAAAAATTCAATTGTCTCGGAAAATTATGAAAAAATCACTTTTGGATAATTTCAACATTCTGATTCCAAAAATAATATTCATTTTATCTAAATAATTTTTTATATATGTGAATTTTCACTTTTAAAATAAAAACTAACATCTATTGAAAATTCATGGGTTTTGAAAAAAAACAGTTTTCAAAACTTAATAAAAATTAAAATTATATTCATAAAAAGTATATGATAATTTGTATTTAATTGCAATTAATTTAATAATAATATTTTATTAAAATAATATTTAATTCAAAAATTAATTAGTTCATCAATATATATTTCTTAATTGAATTTAAATATTAACTAAAAATACTATTTGTGCTTTAAAACCCATTCACAAAGTAACAATAATAAAATGAATATATATTATTTATTTTATACATAACTAATTCACATAATCATATTTCTAGGGTCCTGTTACATATCCCTTTATTACACCATCATATTCCCTAAGAGCACGGTGTGTGATGGTGGGGCTTTCTTGGGGTCGTTAGGTAAACATTTTTTGGGTTGTGATCATGATGAGCTTGAACTTCTCCCATAAATGGTTTCATTCATACTTAAGTTGTTAGATCTCATCTTGGAATTGGTCTAGGGAAAATCCTAGAAATGTTATCTCCCTAATAAGATCTCATAAATGGGCTTTGAAGGTAACGGTCCAACTAGTCGAGGCCATCACTTACTTGGTTTGTGTCAAAAGGATTTGTTAAAACCTTATATATATATTAGTCATGTGATCACTGTTCAATGACTATATTATCAATGGTAATGATACTTAATGGTTATTTAAACCCAATAAAAAGAGTGTATGTGTTTTCAATATTCATAAGACATTAAAAAAGGTAATTTTATTCATGAATGTTCAGGTCATTGTAACATTACCCCCTTCAGAAATATTTCCCTCAAAATATCCTTTTTCCACACTGAAACAGATGTGCGTAACATGACCACATCACTTCCTATGGTTCCCATGTTTCTTCTTCAAAATTTTGTTTTCTCCACAACACTTTAATGAGTAGCATTTTCTTATTTTGTAAAATGTTTTCCCTATGATCTAAGATCTTCACCGACTTCTCTTCATAGGAGAGGTCGTTCTCCAATGGTAAAACCTCTAGATTGAGTACATGTGATGGGTCATGTATGTTCTTCCTCAAGAGTGATACTTGGAATACATCATGTACTTGAGATAGGTTCGGTGGGAGTGTTATTTGATAGGCCACTGCTCCAATGCAATCATGGATCTCAAAATGTTTGATGTACCATGGACTAAGCTTTCCCTTCTTCCCAAATCTCATAAATCTCTTTCATGCTGATATTCAGAGGACTACCGTGTCTCTAATATCAAACTCTAGGTATCTTTAATGGTTGTCAGGAGATATCTTTTTCGACTCTGAGAAGCTTTAATGTGTTGTTGGATGATCTTAACTTTCTCCACCATTTCTTTGACCATTTCTGGGCATGTAATTTTTTCTCCCCAACTTCATCCCAACATTTCGATGTTATCCACCTATTCCCATAAAGGGATTCATAAGGATCCATTTGGTTTCTTTAGTGGAAAGTGTTCTTGTAAGAGAACTCAACTAGAGAAAGATGTCGATCCTATCCTCCTTTGAAGTCCATTGAGCATGCTCTCAACATTTCCTCAAGTGTTTGGATATTCCACTAAAATTTTCCATTAGTTTGAGGATGATAAGCTGTAATGAATTTTATCTCAGTATTTAGAGCGTGTTGGAGAATCTTTCAGAACATAGAGGTGAATCTTTGATCTCGATCGGATATAATCGATAGTGGTACTCCATGCAACCTTACAAATTCTATGTTATATATATGTTCTAGTTGATCCAATAATAAATACTCTCGAATTTCAATGAAGTGTTCAGTCTTTGTAAGATGATCCACAACAACCTAGGTAGCATTACTTCCTTTAGATGTCTTCATAAGTCTGGTGACAAATTCCATGGTCATGTTATCCCATTTCCACATTGGTTTGGGTAATGGTTGCATCATCCCCTTAAACTTATGACTCCCTGCCTTCACTTGCTAACATACCAGGATCTTTGATGTATACTCAGTTATCTTCTTCTTTATGTTATCCCACCAATAATTCTCTCAGAGATCTTGATATATATTTGTGTTTCCTGGGTGAATGGATAAATTCAAACTATTTTAATCATCCAAAATTTCATTCTTTAACTCCAAATTTTATGGAACACATAGTATTGACAAAAATCTTATAATTCCTTCTTCATTAACATTGAACTCTAAGGATTTACATTTTTTGATGGTTTCTAATTTCTTCTGAAATCCCACATCATCCTTTTGAGTATCCATTAATTGTTACAAAAGAGACGGTTGAAAAATAATTTGTGAAAGGATTTATGATGTTCACCTCTTTATGATTCTCATTGTCTATCTTCATCAAATCTAAAAAGATTGGATCCTTTTCAATTCTCATCAATGATAGAATCATTTTTTCCTTTATACTTAGAGCTTATGTGACTTTATTCTCTTTCCCCATATGGTAGTGAATTGAGTAGTCATAGTCTTTGATTAGGTCTAACCATTTTTGTTGGATCATGTTCAACTCTTTTTGTGTGAATATATACTTGAGGCTTTTCTGATCTGTATATATTTCACACTTCTCCCCAAAGAGGTAATGTCACAAAAATTTTAAAGATAAAATAACTACCGAAAACTCGAGATCATGTTTTGGTTTGTTTTTCTCATGAACTTTCAATTTCTTTTAAGCATAGGAAATTAATTTGTCATTTTGCATCAATACACAGCCTGGGACCTTCTTTAAAGCATCATTGAATACCATAAAAATTTATCCACTTGTGGGTAGTGTGAGCACAGGCGTAGTGATAAGCCTCCTTTTCAACTCCTTGATGTTATCATCACATTCATCACTCCAAGAAAAATTAAATCCCTTCCGAGTTATCTAGTTAAGAGGCTTTTAAAATCATGAGAAATTTCTGACAAACCGACGATAATATCCAGCTAACCCAAAGAAGCTACAGATATCCGTCATAGATTTTGGCCTCATCCATCCCTTAATTGCATTTTTCTTGAAAGTATCCACAAATATCCCATTTCTTGTAATTATATGACACAATAATAAGACTTCCTTTAACCAAAACTCACGCTTGTTGTACTTTTCATAGAGCTTCTCCTTTATCAAGGTCTCTAGTATAGTGCTTAGATGCTTCTGATTCTCCTCCCTGATTTTAATGTATATTAGAATATTGTATATAAATACTAGAACGCATTTTTAGAGGTAATCTATACAGACTCTATTCATAAAGTCTATGAAGATTTATGGAGAATTAGTGAATCTAAAAGTCATTACTATGAATTGATAGTGATCATACTTGTATGGAAAGTAGTCTAGGGGATATCCTCCTTCTTCACTCTTACTTGGTAATATCCTGACCATAGATCCACCTTGGATAAGTATTGTGCTCCACGTAGTGATCGAACAGGTAATCAATTCATGTAAAAGGACACTTGTTCTTTATTATGATTTTTTTATCTCATGATAATCAATGCAAAGAAACATTGACCCATCCTTCTTCTTGATGAAGATGACTGGTGCACCCCATGGTGAAGCACTTGGGCATATAAACCCTTTATTTATATTCCCCTATAGTTGTTTCTATATCTCCTAAAGCTCCAAAACAGCTATTCTATACAGAGTATTGGATATTGGAAACGCCCCAAGTATAATATCAATAGATAATTCAAGATTTCTTCTTGGAGGAAGACCAGAAAATTCCTAGGGAAACACTTCAGAGAATTCCCTCATAATAGGAATGTCTTCAAGGATGGTTGTTTCCTTAGACTCAATCATCTGAGCAAGATATGCATGCTCATATGGCAGTAATATCCACGCTTGAGGTGATAGTTTAAAAGAAGATTCATCATCCTCCTTACACTTGTATAGAATTGGGGGTCAATTCTCCATATGGATAGTGATTTCCCTCTTATGGAAATTTATCTTGGCTCTATATAGGGAAATCCAATCCATTCCAATAATTTCATCAAATTCCACCAGAGGGAGTATGAAGAAATGATCTATGAAGTTCAATCCAAAAATTGTGATAGGGGATGAGTTATATCCATGGGAGGGAATAATTGCCCCATTTTCTATTCTCACCAACATCTCTACTTCCATGATTTTTGGTGGTGTTGGTATTGTTCTAATAAACTTTAGAGGGGGGAAAAGAATGCATAGAACCAGAATCAAAGAGTGCGTTTTCTATTCTTGAATGAATAACTATAGTACATGTCACCACTTTATTTTTTGGGAATTTCTTCAGTGTTAGTGATGTAAAAATCTTTCCCTTGCTACCTGGAATGTTTTTGGTTTCCTATGAAAACCCTTGTCTTAGGGAACTGGTTTAAAAAGTGCCTCGGTTCTTTGCAGTTGAAGCAATAAACAATGTGTTGAGGGTCGAACAGAGCATTTCTCTTTTCTTTCATAGCAGTGGGTTTTTCTTTTCATAAATTAATGGATAGGTTCCCTTCTCTTCCACACCTAAATTATTTCCTCATCCCATTCAGGAATTTACTAGGGTGCTTATTTGCAAACCATTGGAAAGTGGGGTGCTGGAATTTCTTAGCACCGTTGCATTTACCCATAGAACCTCTAGAATTAAAGTCCATATTCTACTTCTTATCCCCATGATACCCCTGAGATTCCCTGATCTCCATTTCAACTTTAATGGCATATAAAAAAAATTTCCTCATATCTATCTAAGTCAAGGATCGCTAGGGCTTTCTGTACCCTAGGTTTTATCCCACCAAAGAAGTGGTCAACCTTGTATTCAGGGGTAACGAAAAAGCCGGAGGAATATTGTGAAATCCTTTTGAAGTTTACCTCATAAACTTTGATGGATTCATCATCTTTTTTCTTGAGGGAAGGAAGTCCCTTTCCATCTTAAGTCAGAGGATGCGGGGAAAATATTTATTGAAAAACATTTTTTGGAAATCCTTCCAATCCAACACCTCGATCTCTTCTTTATATTTCGTATTTTTTATCAATTTCCACCATTTATCAGCTTCACCCTCCATATTATAAGTAGCTAGAAGAACCTTATCTTCTTTAGAACAATGAAGGATATAGTAGATCTTCTCAATGGGGTTGATCCATTGTTCGGCGATTGAGGGATCAAATGATCCATTGAAAGTAGGAGACCTTTGTCTCATGAAGCTCTTGATTGCATCTTGTTCTTTGTTGGGGGGGTTGCATGTTCCTCTTGACCCATGTTTTTATTCAAAACTTGAGTTAACTGAGAGAGTATTGTGAAAAAGTTTGTGATTCATGCTCTCATTGGATTGGGCATGTCATTAGAACAGTCATCACATTGATCGTCGCATCAGTTGTTAGCTCGAGTCCTCTTATTACCTACCATTGGCTCGAATAAAAGGAAATTTAGGGGTAAAACATAAAGATGAATATAATTAAAAATGGGGATAACTTATAAATTACATTTATTTCATTAACTTATGAATTTATAGGCTTCATTATAAGTTATCCATGATCTACTTCGCAACATATATTATTAGGGGAATTTTTTTATTCCCTTAATAATGATTCATACTAAACTTATGAATTTACCAAAGAATATCTCCTGAGAGTGTCAAACCAAGAGTGTAGCAATGCTCAGTCTCATGCACCATTTCCCATTCGAGTCCAGCTCAAAACAGTGTTTTCGGGTTTTACCCCTAGATACATTTGTGCCAAAGACACATCTACTTGCTCACATCTAGACAGGGATGTATTTGCTTCATAAACCACTTACTCTATACTCACCAAAATTTAGGGGTGTTTTTATTATGCTTAGTATTATGCCTAATTATTTCACCAGGGCTTTCTAACCCTAATCCCAAAAATAACTAAACCAGTACTTTGATACTGACTATAACTACCCTTCTCTTTATTACATATTTAAACATGATTTATTACATAAACTTGCACTTAAGACAAATATGAGGATTTATAGGTCTAGTGTCTTGGAAAATTAGAAAAATTACATAACAACTTAAAACATAAAATACAACATCTTTATTGAAAACTTCTTTTACATGACCACAACATTCCTTTGTACTTAGCATTGCATGGGATAACCTGAGGACATATAAAAGAAAAGGGTGAGCTATAAAGCCCGGTAAGGGAGTAAAAAAGGAATAACATCAATAATACAGTACATGTTAGGAAATATTCATATTAATGGAGCACAAGATAAACATGAACATAAAGGTGTGATATAGCATGACTATTATAACATGGAAATGTGGCAACGACATACAACATGATATTATCATGATCCAAGGCCCATTGAACATGGATTATCAAGATTAAACCCTCATTGAACATGAATTATCATGAGTAATGTAATACCCCAAGATTACATAGAACGTTATTTCTTCAAAGTAATTCAATAACTTTCAAGACACGCAACACCGAGTTCTAGCGCACCATGACTTACCAAACAAGCCGTTCAAAAGCGGTTATGAATAGTATAAAATGAATTTTGAACTTTATATAATCCTTATAATTTTAGAATCCATATTATGAGTTTCTTAGACAAAATTTAAGAACAAACACATTTTTTTCAGATAAAAGAAGTATTTTTTAAAAAAATGCAATTTTACCGCCATTTAATGGCGAAGCCTTTTCAAATCCAATATTTGAAACTTTTATATATTCAATTTGAAAAAATAAACTTCTTATATAGAATCGGTACATAAGAATTTAGTTTTATTAAAGTTTTGGTGTTTTTCTGATAACTTTCATATTTGGGTGAATAGTGAAAAATACTATATTTTAGCTGAAAACAACTTTTTTAATCACAATAATTTATAATGTTAAATTATAAATTTTAATTGTATGGAATTATAAATATATTATATTTTTACTATTTAATCCAATTATGGTCATTGTAAGTAATTTCACTTTGAAATTAGACATAAACAAGTGTCAAACTTTTGATAGTTATTATTTCTTAAAAATACGCCTTTTGGTTTTAATAGCAGGAATTAATTTTAAATTAATAAATGAAAATTTTATGTTTTTAATTTGGTAAAATAGACTTCATTTATTTATTTGTAATATCAAAATTATCTTAGGGTCAAATTTTGGTACTTTTCTGATAACTTTCATATTTTGATGAATAGTGAAAATTATTAAATTTTAATTAAGAACAAATTTTTTAATCGAAATAATTAATAGTGATATATTATGAATTTGAGTGATTTTAAAGTATAATTAGATTATAATTTTACCATTTAATACAATTTTGGTCATTGGACATAATTTCATATTTAAAATAAACATAAGAAAGTGTCAATATTTTGATAGTTTTTATTTGTTAAAAACATGTTTTTTTGTTTCAACAACGGGAATTAATTTTAAATTAATTTCTGCCACTTCTGGGTTTTGAATTTAGAAAAATGGATTCCATATTTAAAATCATAAGGTCCAAATTTTTTAAATAGGTAACTTTAATTTTTAGACATTTTGAATAATTACTTCGGTAAATATTTTATTTATCATGGTTAAAGTGTAAATCTGGTAAATAAGGGTAAACAAATAATATTATAATAATACTAAATTACCCTAAAACATGTCCTAACCCTATTGGTTGATACATATCCGACCATGGAAATCTTTGGGTCTATTTTCGGACCCCATGGAGCCACTTGTAAGTGATAATGACATTTTATATTATTTAAGTTAAAGTAAATACAAAAATGACATAAGCATATCTCTTTTAGAAAAACAATTTTTACATAGGGTTATATATGTTATCTTTATGAATATAAATATTAATTAGAAATATAAAAAGATTTCATAAATCATGGTATTTTATTTATAATTTTTAGACATTGAATAATTAAATATATTTATGACACAATAATGATGCAGTATTTTCCTTATTAATGAAAGAATAAAATTATTGGTATTATAAGTGTAAAAATAAATATAATTTGAACGTTTTGATGACATACACTAATTTTATTGGTTAACATGACATGTTATTATTGCTTAAATGAATTTGTTTTGAATTAATAAAGATGTTAAGACTTTAACAAAAATAAATTATTAAATAGTGTCAAAATTGACATAAATGAGTTTTTAAAACAAATATTATATTTTAATTGATATTATATTCCTAAAAATCTAAGGTTCGGCCAAAGGACTTATATCATGATATTTGTATCATTAATCTACCACTTGGGGGTCTCTTGGAAGTATATAGTAAGTTTATTAACCATATAATATAAAAATACAAAGTGACATGGTAAATGTCAAACTATTTAACTAAGAGTTAAATATAAATGATAAGGTTAATATAGTGACCCAAAACTGTCTAAAATATATTGTATTAAAGGATTTAGACCCAACCCCACCATAGAATTTTAATAATCCACTTTGGAGCCATTAGAAACTGAATATAATTATATAATAAAATAATATTTTCAATCTTTCCTAAAGAGCCCCTCCTACCCCTTATAAAAGGATACAACTTCTAACCAATTCCTCAGACTTCTCAAGCCTTTTGCCTCATCCAAACTCTGCCCAATTAAGCTCCATACATCCCTATTCTACTCCTAGAAGCCTTAAATTAGGTAGAAGGCACTTCAAGAGTCTTTTTGGTTCAAACCAAATGGAATTACACAAATTAAAGGTAACGATTTCTCTTAGCTTCTTTTCCTTTATTTTACTTCCCCAACCCCTAAACTCCTCTTATTATTTTATTTTGTAACAAAACCAGTATAATTAATATACTAGGATATTTTTATAAAAAGTATTCGAACTGCACTTACACACACCTCCATCTAATGGGTGAAGAACATAATGTTTCTGTGGATGGAAACCAAACGCCTCACGAAACGATGATTGTTCAATTATCTCATACCACCTATCATGGTGGCTATTATGTTGGAAATGTAATTAAATATGATAATAATGATATTTATTTTATATATAAGCTTATTTAAATCAATTTTATAGCATACCATTATTCATTTCATGTTGTATATATATACGATAATTTCATTTGAGGAAGTGCGGACTATCGCCCCCTCAAAGTGATATGACTCGTTCATACCATACATGGAACGTATAAGTGATGGTGTTAATGATCATAAGTAACATATATAAGATATTATATTATAATGGAATAATAATATAACTTTGTATCATTTTGTTTTGATTTCCTTTTAAAATGAAAAATGAAATGGAAGTAGCGTTCGTGCGTACGTACGGACAAACGTCTCTACGAACGCGATGAGATTCATTTCGCATCGTATCCATTCAGGTATAATTCTCATTTTATGATTAAAAATAATGTTTAAGTACTTGATATCATTCTGTATATTAATAAGATACAACCTTTCCATAAAAAACACGACTTATGTAACAAAACATATAAAATAAAACGAGTAAGTTAACACCTGAAACGACGATAATACTATGATATTATTAACAATGCAATATTAAAAGATCATATATGATATAATATTAATGTATATGATTCTTGTATAATTTAATAACAATTATTTCACCATTATAAAGGATGTTAACCTACCCTCAACCAAGGAAAACTAAAAGGTAAGGGTTTATTTCACAATCTCTTCATTATCTGAGGTTGTTTATACGTAATTATCTAATGGGACCTCTTTATAATCCACATCCATGTTTCATAAAAGAGTTTTCAAAGGGATTATTTTTAAGGGACTTTTTACTAAAACATCATTTTAAATGTTTTAAATATTTATACATCTAAATCATTCTTATTAATGTCTATGTTTTCAAAATGGTTTTTAAGGATTTATTTATATGGACAAGAATGTTTTGAAATTTTAAATTCCTTTCAAAAGTTTCAAAGTGGTATGGGACACTTTGATTCAAAAATGTCTTTAAATATATTCCTTTCTAAATTGTGTAACTTTTAAATGTTTTCATGAAAAAGAGATATTTCTCTCAAAGAGTTTTACAGAACATTCTCATCTATGTCAATATCCTTTAATGGATTTTAAGATTATTTGGAGTTGATTTATTATGATACAAAACTTCCATATTGTATTGAAGTTTTGGTGATATGTTTGACTATGGATGTGTTATTTTTATACCATTCGTGGTTTATGGAGAAATTATTGACATTTCGTATGCTAGTTTTAATACGAATGTTTATGTTATGTTTAAACATGTTCATATGAGTAATGAATTGAAATTAGTAAGTAATGGGTGGAGCCTTCTATAGCACCTCAATGCATCAGTAGGTCTCATGAGACAAACTAGTTTCTTGGAAAGAGGCCTTGAAAAAATCTTATTTGTAGTCTTGGCATGAGGCCTTGGCTACATGGTTATGATAGTATGGCATTATGCATTCCATCATTATGAAAGTGGATATTGATATTTCATGTGATTATTCAGCTAGTAGAATATCCATGTGAATAATTAAATGGAATTATTTCATTTTATTTCTACTATATTATTCTGAAGTTCAAGTTTAAAAGGCTTTTGTTTTAGTTATACATTGCCCTAAATTTTTATGCTTATTTATGAAAGTTTCCGCTATGTTGTTATCCTTACTGGGCATTTGTGATCACCCCTTTCTATGTACTATTTTTTCCAGGATGTGAGGAAGTATTGTACGAATGACCTACAGGGATAGTATAAGGGGATATGAGTGTGGAGACAAGATGTTGTTGTAGTCTTAACTTTATGATGTAATGTAAACCTTATGAATGTATCTAGTTTTTCCAAGGATACTAAACTAATTGGTCTTTCGATACTTGATCTTTTGTGATCATGCTAATGATATGTAATAATGCACCGACTCTGGGTAACTGGGGTCAGGGCATTATAATTGGTATCATAGGAAGTTTAGTACAAACCTTGGAAGCTATATTTAGATAAGCTCTGATTAGAGCACATAGCCCTAAGATAGACTTTGAGAATTAGTATAGAAGAATTTACTAGAATTTTGTGTCGTAGATATTTTGTGAGTTTTCCGAGCAATACATCCCTATCTGGAAACGAGTAGGTAGAGGCGGCTCTGGCATAGATGTACCTAGGGGTAAAACCCGAAAACACCACTTTGAGCTAGACTTGAATAGGAACTGGTGCACAAAAACGGGCCTTTCTGTACTCTTGGTTACGACACTCCTAGGGGATATGCTTATGATAATTATAATTTTCTTTAAAAACAATTATTAAGGGTTTATGAGTATACACTTCCTCAAAGAAAACATTTTTATGATTATGGATTATATCCATAAACTGTTCAATTTATGTTAAGTGTTTTACAAGTTTGGAATTATGTATTTCGATTCATAAACTGATCTAGTTTATGATATTGTATAGAAATGGCGCCCAGTAGAAGGAATGTGAACTCCAGCAATACGTATGATCCAAAGAGTAAGAAGGATCATATCTTTCATGGTATTAATCCATCCTTTAGAAGGGAAATAGTCTCCCATGTATTCTCAACATATGAAGAAATAGTATCATGTGTCAAAAAGATAAGTAAAGAATTCTCCGAGTCTTATGGCTTTGAAGGGAAGCAAGAGAAGAAAAGGGTGGGAGAGTGAAAGATGGATAAAGGGAAGAGGGAAAAGCATAATTTTCCCATATGTGATAATTGTGGAAAGAAACACCGTAGAACATTCCTAAAAGGAATGGGAGTTTGCTATAAGTGTGGAGAAAAAGGACACCATGTACGTAACTGTAAGGGTAAGGAAAAGGTTTCAAATGTACAATGCTTTATCTGCAAGAAGTTGGGACACTACACGAACCAATGTCAAATCATCAGAGTATGCCCCAAATGATGTTATTGGATAATAATCATGTTATTATACTACCACAGATGAGGAGGAATGATTAGAGTTCTTATGTTGTTATTAGATAATTATGTCATTTGAGTGTTGTATCAACAATGTACTTGTTATAATAATTATTGAGTATCTAAGGATTTTACTGCAGTACTATTTCATTAAGGACTTGAGATTGTGTGGGACAAAGAAAAGTGACTCAATAGCAGGTTAAATTTTTGGAAAATATATGGTTGAGAGAAAGATAAACCATAATATGGTTATGATACCAAGGTAGTGATTTTGGAATAATAAACGATTGATTTGGATAAATTATATTGGATATTCTTGACTACCTTGAAATTGATTAATGATTTGTATATTCCATTATTGTTGGAGTTTAAAAGATTTTTGGATAGAAGGATTATATCCGGTATTCTATAAGTAAAAAGGGGTCATGAATGTTATCAATAAGGTTTTATGGTATTTTAGGATGTTGTAGTGTTTTAAAAGAATACATGATGAAGGTGTTCACATGCTATTACGTGGAAAAAAGGATCTTCATTGTGTTTACTTACCTTATAAATTTTTGGACTATGAGTTTGGACAGAAGTATTTTGGATAAGTTTAGTTTGAGATATTTTTTGGATTTCCATAAAAAGGACAACACGGAGGTCGGGCGGCAAACCATCGCGTCTGGCAAGGCCGCGAGACTTGAACCCACAACCTAAGGGTGACAAGGGTGTATCACATACCACTGACTCATGTGATGTCCTGGATTAAATAATGTAGTTTTTTTAATGGTTCTACTAAATGAATTATAAATTCATTTTTTTAACCCTATACGAATAGGATAAATAGAATATTATTTTTAGGTTCTATTATCTTTTAGAGTGAAAGATGGGTTTGTGGTAGAACTTAGTTAAAGGATGATACTCTACTTGTCAAGTATATATTTTTCTTCTTCTCTTATTCAATGAAGAAATTAATTCTTATACTTTAGTGAAGGGATCTTAAAACAAAAAATGTGTTATCCTAATACCATATGTTTTGTTGAATCGATGGTATTTTAAATCATCATAGATTGATGAATTTATGGCCCTTAATTTTACACTTGTTTGTGATTGATGGCCTCAATCACTACCTATAAATATTTATGTTTTTCCTCCAATTATATGTATCTAATTTCCACCAATTTTCTCCTAATCGAGATCATAATTTGGTGGTGACCCTTTCATTTCCCTTTTCTTCTTATTAAGACTAAATTTTATTAACCTAATTTTGGATGTGAGTTTTCCCAAAGGTATTTTCTATTTTCAACCTTTTATTTTCAAAAAATAATTTTAAATTGTGAGGATGTAATTTATTAAAGGACGTAAAAAATGTAATACCCCAAGATTTCATAGTACGTTATTTCTTCAAAAAAAATCAATAACTTTCACTACACGCAGCACGGAGTTCTAGTGCACCATGACTTACCAAAGAAGCCGTTCAAAAGCGGTTATGAATAGTATTAACTGAATTTTGAACATTATATAATACTTATAAATTTAGAATCCATATTATGAGTTTCTTAGACATAATGTAAGAACAAATACATTTTTTCAGATAAAAGAAATATTTTTCAAAAAATGCAATTTTACCGCCTTTTAATGGCGAAGACTTTTTAAATCCAATATTCGAAACTTTTATATATTCAATTTGACAAAATGAACTTCTTAGATAGAATCAGGGCATAAGAATTTAGTTTCAATAAATTTATGTTGTTTTTCTGATAACTTTCATATTTGGGTGAATAGTGAAAATACTATATTTTAACTAAAAACAACTTTTTTAATCAAAATAATTTAAATTATTAAATTATACATTTTAATTGAATGGAAGTATAAATAGATTATATTTTTACCATTTAATCCAATGATGGTCATTGTAAGTAATTTCACTTTGAAATTAGACATAAACAAGTGTCAAACATTTGATAGTTATTATTTCTTAAAAATATGCCCTTTGGTTTTAATAGTGGGAATTAATTTTAAATTAATAAATGAAACTTTTATATTTTAAATTTGGTAAAATATTCTTCATTTTTGGATTCGGAATATCGAAATTAGCTTAGGGTGAAATTTTGGCACTTTTTTGATAACTTTCATATTTTGATGAATAGTGAAAATTACTAAATTTTAATTAAGAACAACTTTTTTAATCGAAATAATTAATAGTGATAAATTATGAATTTGAGTGATTTTAAAGTATAATTAGATTATAATTTTACAATTTAATCCAATTTTTTTCATTGGAAATAATTTCATATTTAAACTGGACATAAGAAAGTGTCAATCTTTTGATAGTTTTTATTTGTTAAAAACACGCTTTTTTGTTTCGACAACGGGAATTAATTTTAAATTAATTTCTGCCACTTCTGGATTTTGAAGTTAGAAAAATGTATTCCATATTTAAAATCTTAAGGTCCAAATTTTTTAAATAGGTAACTTTAATTTTTAGACATTTTGAATAATTACTTCGGTAAATATTTTATTTACCATGGTTAAAGGGTAAATCCGGTAAATAAGGGTAAACAAATAATATTATAATAATACTAAATTACCCTAAAACATGTCCTAACCCTATTGGTTGATACATATCCGACCATGGAAATCTTTGGGTCTATTTTGGGACCCCATGGAGCCACTTGTAAGTGATAATGACACTTTATATTATTTAAGTTAAAGTAAATACAAAAATGTCATAAGCATATATCTTTTAGAAAAACAATTTTTACATAGGTTTATATATGTTATCATTATGACTATAAATATTAATTAGAAATATAAAAATATTTCATAAATCATTTTATTTTATTTATAATTTTTAGACATTTAATAATTAAATATATTTATGACACAATAATGATGGAGTATTTTCCTTATTAATGAAAGAATAAAATTATTGTTATTATAAATGTAAAAATAAATATAATTTGAATGTTTTGATGAAATACACTAATTTTATTGGTTAACATGACATGTTATTATTGCTTAAATGAATTTGTTTTGAATTAATAAAGATGTTAAGACTTTAACAAAAATCAATTATTAAATAGTGTCAAAATTGACATAAATGAGTTTTTTAAAAAAATATTATATTTTAATTGATATTATATTCCTAAAAATCTAAGGCTCGGCCAAAGGACTTATATCACGATATTTGTATCATTAATGTACCACTTGGGGGTCTCTTGGATGTATATAGTAATTTTATTAACCATATAATATAAAAATACAAAGTGACATGGTAAATGTCAAACTATTTAACTAAGAGTTAAATATAAATGATAAGGTTAATATAGTGACCCAAAACTGTCTAAAATATATTGTATTAAAGGATTTAGACCCAAACCCACCTTAGTCTTTGAATAATCCACTTTGGAGCCATTAGAAACTGAATATAATTATATAATAAAATAATATTTTCAATCTTTCCTAAAGAGCCCCTCCTACCCCTTATAAAAGGACACAACTTCTAACCAATTCCTCAGACTTCTCAAGCCTTTTGTCTCATCCAAACTCTGCCCAATTAATCTCCATACATCCCTATTCTCCTCCTAGAAGCCTTAAATTAGGTATAAGGCACTTCAAGAGTCTTTTTGGTTCAAACCAAAGGGAGTTACACAAATTAAAGGTAACGATTTCTCTTAGCTTCTTTTCCTTTATTTTACTTCCCAACCCCTAAACTCTTCTTATTATTTTATTTTGTAAAAAAACCAGTATAATAAATATACTAGGATATTTTTATAAAAAGTATTCGAACTGCACTTACACACACCTCCATCTAATGGGTGAAGAACATAATGTTTCTGTGGATGGAAACCAAATGCCTCACGAAACGATGATTGTTCAATTATCTCATACCACCTATAATGGTGGATATTATGTTGGAAGTGTAATTAAATATGATAATAATGATATTTATTTTATATATAAGCTTCTTTAAATCCATTTTATAGCATACCATTATTCATTTCATGTTGTATATATATACGATAATTTCATTTGAGGAAGTGCGGACTATCGCCCCCTCAAAGTGATATGACTCGTTCATACCATACATGGAACGTATAAGTGATGGTGTTAATGATCATAAGTAACATATATAAGATATTATATTATAATGGAATAATAATATACCTTTGTATCATTTTGTTTTGATTTCCTTTTAAAATGAAAATTGAAATGGAAGTAGCGTTCGTGCGTACGTACGGACAAACGTCTCCACGAACGCGATGAGATTCATTTCGCATCGTATCAATTCAGGTATAATTATCATTTTATGATTAAAAATAATGTTTAAGGACTTGATATCATTCTGTATATTAATAAGATACAACCTTTCCATAAAAAACACGACTTATGTAACAAAACATATAAAAGAAAACGAGTAAGTTAACACCCGAAATGACGATAATACTATGATATTATTAACAATGCAATGTTAAAAGATCATATATGATATAATATTAATGTATATGATTCTTGTATAATTTAATAACAATTATTTCACCATTATACAGGATGTTAACCTACCCTCAACCAAGGAAAATTACAAGGTAAGGGTTTATTTCACAATCTCTTCATTATCCGAGGTTGTTTATACGTAATTATCTAATGGGACCTCTTTATAATCCACATCCATGTTTCATAAAAGAGTTTTCAAAGGGATTATTTTTAAGGGACTTTTTACTAAAACATCATTTTAAATGTTTTAAATATTTATACATCTAAATCATTCTTATTAATGTCCATGTTTTCAAAATGGTTTTTATGGATTTATTTATATGGACATGAATGTTTTAAAATTGTTAATTCCTTTCAAAAGTTTCAAAGTGGTATGGGACACTTTGATTCAAAAATGTCTTTAAATATATTCCTTTCAAAATTGTGTAACTTTTAAATGTTTTCATGAAAAAGAGATATTTCTCTCAAAGAGTTTTACAGAACATTCTCATCTATGTCAATATCCTTTGATGGATTTTAAGCTTATTTGGAGTTGATTTATTATGATACAAAACTTCTATATTGTATTGAAGTTTTGGTGATATGTTTGACTATGGATGTGTTATTTTTATACCATTTTTGGTTTATGGAGAAAGTATTGACATTTCGTATGCTAGTTTTAATACGAATGTTTATGTTATGTTTAAACATGTTCATATGAGGAATGAATTGGAATTAGTAAGTGATGGGTGGAGCCTGCTATAGCTCCTCGATGCATCGGTAGGTCTCATGAGACAAACTAGTTTCTTGGAACGAGGCCTTGAAAAAATCTTATTTTTAGTCTTGGCATGAGGCCTTGGCTACATGGTTATGATAGTCTGGCATTATGCATTCCATCATTATGAAAGTGGATATTTATATTTCATGTGATTATTCAACTAGTAGAATATCCATGTGAATAATTAAATGGAATTATTTCATTTTATTTCTACTATATTATTCTGAAGTTCAAGTTTAAAAGGCTTTTGTTTTAGTTATACATTGCCCTAAATTTTTATGCTTATTTATGAAAGTTTCTGTTATATGGTTATCCTTACTGGGCATTTTTGATCACCCCTTTCTATGTATTATTTTTTCCAGGATGTGAAGAATTATTGTATGAATGACCTACAGGGATAGTATAATGGGATATGAGTGTGGAGACAAGATGTTGTTGTAGTCTTAACTTTATGATGCAATGTAAACCTTATTAATGTATCTAGTGTTTCCAAGGATACTAAACTAATTGGTCTTTCAATACTTGATCTTTTGTGATCATGCTAATGATATGTAATAATGCACCGACTCTGGGTAACTGGGGTCAGGGCGTTATAATTGGTATCAGAGGAAGTTTAGTACAAACCTTGGAAGCTATATTTAGATAAGCTCTGATTAGAGCACATAGCCCTAAGATATACTTTGAGAATTAGTATATAAAAATTTACTAGAATTTTTTATTGTAAAGATTTTGTGAGTTTTCCGAGTAATACATCCCTATCTGGATACGAGCAGGTAGAGGCGGCTCTGGCATAGATGTACCTAGGGGTAAAACCCGAAAACACCACTTTGAGCTAGACTTGAATAGGAACTGGTGCACGAAAACGGGCCTTTCTGTACTCTTGGTTACGACACTCCTAGGGGATATGCTTAAGATAATTATCATTTTCTTTAAAAACAATTATTAAGGGTTTATGATTATACACTTCCTCAAAGAAAACATTTTTATGATTATGGATTATATCCATAAACTGTTCAATTTATGTTAAGTGTTTTACAAGTTTGTAATTATGTATTTCGATTCATAAACTGATCTAGTTTATGATATTGTATAGAAATGGCGCCCAGTAGAAGGAATGTGAACTCCAGCAATACGTATGATCCAAAGAGTAAGAAGGATCATATCTTTCACGGTATTAAGCCATCATTTAGAAGGGAAATAGTCTCCCATGTATTCTCAACATATGAAGAAATAGTATCATGTGTTAAAAAGATAAGTAAAGAATTATCTGAGTCCTATGGCTTTGAAGGGAAGCAAGAGAAGAAAAGGGTGGGAGAGTGAAAGATGGATAAAGGGAAGAGGGAAAAGCATAATTTTCCCATATGTGATAATTGTGGAAAGAAACACCCTAGAACATTCCTAAAAGGAATGGGTGTTTGCTATAAGTGTGGAGAAAAAGGACACCATGTACGTAACTGCAAGGGTAAGAAAAAGGTTTCAAATGTACAATGCTTTATCTGCAAGAAGTTGGGACACTACGCGAACCAATGTCAAATCATCAAAGTATTCCCCAAATGATGCTATTGGATAATAATCATGTTATTATACTACCACAGATGAGGAGGAATGACTAGAGTTCTTATGTTGTTATTAGAGAATTACGTCATTTGAGTGTTGTATCAACAATGTACTTGTTATAATAATTATTGAGTATGTAAGGATTGTACTGCAGTACTATTTCATTAAGGACTTGAGATTGTGTGGAACAAAGAAAAGTGACTCAATAGCCGGTTAAATTTTTGGAAAATATATGGTTGAGAGAAAGATAAACCATAATATGGTTATGATACCAAGGTAGTGATTTTGGAATAATACACAATTCATTTGGATAAATTATATTGGATATTCTTGACTACCTTGAAATTGATTAATGATTTGTATATTCCATTATTGTTGGAGTTTAAAAGATTTTTGGATAGAATGAGTATATCCGGTATTCTATAAGTAAAAAAGGGATCATGAATGTAATCAATAAGGTTTTATGGTGTTTCAGGATGTTGTAGTGTTTTAAAATAATACATGATGAAGGTGTTCACATGCTATTACATGGAAAAAGGATCTTTATTGTGTTTACTTACCTTATAAATTTTTGGACTATGAGTTTGGACAGAAGTATTTTGGATAAGTCTAGTTTGAGATAATTTTTGGATTTCCATAAAAAGGACAACCTGGAGGTCGGGCGGCAACCCGTCGTGTCTGGCAAGGCCGTGAGACTTGAACCCACAACCTAAGGGCGACAATGGTGTATCACATACCACTGACCCATGTGATGTCCTGGATTAAATAATGTAGTTTTTTTTTAATGGTTCTTCTAAATGAATTATAAATTCATTTTTTTAACCCTATACGAATAGGATAAATAGAATATTATTTTTAAGTTCTATTATCTTTTAGAGTGAAATATGGGTTTGTGGTAGAACTTAGTTAAAGGATGATACTCTACTTGTCAAGTATATATTTTTCTTCTTCTCTTATTCAATGAAGAATTTAATTCTTATACTTTAGTGAAGGGATCTTAAAACAAAAAATGTGTTATCCTAATACCATATGTTTTGTTGAACCGATGGTATTTTAAATCATCATAGATTGATGAATTTATGGCCCTTAATTTTACACTTGTTTGTGATTGATGACCTCAATCACTACCTATAAATATTTATGTTTTTCCTCCAATTATATGTATCTAATTTCCACCAATTTTCTCTTAATCGAGATCATAATTTGGTGGAGACCCTTTCATTTCTCTTTTCTTCTTGTTAAGACTAAATTTTATTAACCTAATTTTGGATGTGGGTTTTCCCAAAGGTATTTTCTATTTTCAACCTTTTATTTTCAAAAAATAATTTCAAATTGTGAGGATTTAATTTATTAAATGACGGAAAAAATGTAATAGCCCAAGATTTCATAGTACGTTATTTCTTCAAAAAAATTCAATAACTTTCACTACACGCAGCACGGAGTTCTAGCGCACCATGACTTACCAAACAAGCTGTTCAAAAGCGGTTATGAATAATATTAACTGAATTTTGAACATTATATAATACTTATAAATTTAGAATCTATATTATGAGTTTCTTAGACATAATGTAAGAACAAATACATTTTTTCAGATAAAAGAAGTATTTTTCAAAAAATGCAATTTTACCGCCTTTTAATGGCGAAGCCTTTTTAAATCCAATATTTGAAACTTTTATATATTCAATTTGACAAAATGAACTTCTTAGATAGAATCAGGGCATAAGAATTTAGTTTCAATAAATTTTTGGTGTTAATCTAATAACTTTCATATTTGGGTGAATAGTGAAAAATACTATATTTTAACTAAAAACAACGTTTTTAATCAAAATTATTTAAATTATTAAATTATACATTTTAATGGAATGGAAGTATAAATATATTATATTTTTACCATTTAATCCAATGATGGTCATTGTAAGTAATTTCACTTTGAAATTAGACATAAACAAGTGTCAAACTTTTGATAGTTATTATTTCTTAAAAATATGCCTTTTGGTTTTAATAGTGGGAATTAATTTTAAATTAATAAATGAAACTTTTATATTTTCAATTTGGTAAAATAGTATTCATTTTTGGATTCGGAATATCAAAATTAGCTTATGGTGAAATTTTGGCACTTTTTTTGATAACTTTCATATTTTGATGAATAGTGAAAATTACTAAATTTTAATTAAGAACAACTTTTTTAATCGAAATAATTAATAGTGATAAATTATGAATTTGAGTGATTTTAAAGTATAATTAGATTATAATTTTACAATTTAATCCAATTTTGTTCATTGGACATAATTTCATATTTAAACTGGACATAAGAAAGTGTCAATCTTTTGATAGTTTTTATTTGTTAAAAACACGCTTTTTTGTTTCGACAACGGGAATTAATTTTAAATTAATTTCTACCACTTCTGGGTTTTGAATTTAAAAAAATGGATTCCATATTTAAAATCATAAGGTCCAAATTTTTTAAATAGGTAACTTTAATTTTTATACATTTTGAATAATTACTTCGGTAAATATTTTATTTACCATGGTTAAAGGGTAAATCCGGTATATAAGGGTAAACAAATAATATTATAATAATACTAAATTACCCTAAAATGTGTCCTAACCCTATTGGTTGATACATTTTCGACCATGGGAATCTTTGGGTCTATTTGGAGACCCCATGGAGCCACTTGTAAGTGATAATGACACTTTATATTAATAAAGTTAAAGTAAATATAAAAATGACATAAGCATATATCTTTTAGCAAAACAATTTTTACATAAGGTTATAAATGTTATCTTTTCAACTATAAATATTCATTAGAAATATAAAAAGATTTCATACATCATGGTATTTTATTTATAATTTTTATACATTGAATAATTAAATATATTTATGACACAATAATGATGCAGTATTTTCTTTATTAATGAAAGAATAAAATAATTGGAATTATAAATGTTAAAATAAATATAATTTGAATGTTTTGATGACATACACGAATTTTATTGGTCAACATGACATGTTATGATTTCTTAAATGAATTTTTTTTTAATTAATAAATATTTTAAGACTTTAACAAAAATCAATTATTAAATAGTGTCAAAATTGACATAAATGAGTTTTTAAAACAAATATTATATATTAATTGATATTCTATTCCTAAAAATATAAGGTTAGGCCAAATTACTTATATCATGATATTTTTATTATTAATGGACCACTTGGGGTCGCTTATAAGTATATAGTAAGTTTATTAACCATATAATATAAAAATACAAAGTGACATGGTAAATGTCAAACTATTTAACTAAGATTTAAATTTAAATGATAAGGTTAATATTGTGACCCAAAACTGTCTAAAATCTATTGTATGAAATTATTTAGACCCAAACCCACCTTATACTTTGAATAATCTACTTTGGATCCATTAGAAACCGAATATCATTATATAATAAAATAATATTTTCAATCTTTTCTAAAGAGCCCCTCCTCCCCCTTATAAAAGGACACAACTTATAACCAATTCCTCACAGCTCTCAAGCCTTTTGGATCATCCAACCTCTTACCAATTAAGCTCTATACATCCCTCTCCTCCTCCTAAAATCCTTACCTTAGGCAGAAGGCACTTTAAGAGTCTTTTTGGTTCAGACCAAAGGGAGTTACCCAAATTAAAGGTAATGATTTCTCTTAGATTCTTTTCTTTTATTTTACTTCCCCAACCCCTAAAATCTTCTTATTCTTTTTTTTGTAACAAAACCAGTATAATCAATATACTAGGATATTTTTATAAAAAGTATTTTAACTACACATACACACACATCCATCTAATGGGTGAAGAACATAATGTTTCAGTGGATGGCAACCAAACACCTCACGAAATGATGATTGTTCAATTTTCTCCTACCACCTCTCATGGTGGCCATTATGATGGAACTGTAATTAAATATGATATTAATGATATTTATATTATATATAATCGTATTTAATTCCATTCTATACCATACCATTATTCATTTCATGTTGTATATATATACGATAATTTCATTTGAGGAAGTGAGGACTACTGCCCCCTCAAAGTGATATGACTCATTCATACCATAAATGGAACGTATAAGTGATGGTGTTAATGAAATTAAGTAACATATATAAGATATTATATTATACTGTAATAATAATATACCTATGTATCATTTGTTTTTGATTTCCTTTTAAAATGAAAAATTAAATAGAAGTAGGGTTCGTGCGTACGTACGGACAACCGTCTCCACGAACGCGATGAGATTCATTTCCCATCGTATCCATTCAGGTATAATTCTCATTTGATGATTAAAAATAATGTTTAATGACTTTATATCATTATCTATATGAATAAGATACAACATATCCATAAAAACATGACTTATGTAACAAAACATATAAAAGAAAACGAGTAAGTTAACACCCGAAACGATGATAATACTATGATATTATTAACAATGCAATGTTAAAAGATCATATATGATATAATGTTAATGTATATGATTATTTTATAATTTAAAAACAATTACTTCACCATTATACATGAGGTTAACCTACCCTTAACCAAGGAAAAGTACAAGGTAAGGGTTTATTTCACAATCTCTTCATTATCTGAGGTTGTTTATACGTAATTATCTACTGGGACCTCTTTTTCATCCACATCCATGTTTCCTAAAAGAGTTTTGAAAGGGATTATTTTTAATGGACTTTTTACTAAAACATAATTTTAAATGTTTTAAATATGTATTCTTCTAAATCATTCTCATTAATGTCCAAGTTTTCAAAATGGTTTTTAAGGATTTATTTATATGGACATGAATGTTTTAAAAATGTTAATTACTTTCAAAAGTTTCAAAGTGGTATGGGAAATTTTGATTCAAAAATGTCTTTAAATATCTTCCTTTCTAAATTTTGTAACTTTTAAATGTTTTCATGAAAAAGAGATATTTTTCTCAAAGAGTTTTACAAAACATTTTCATCTATTTCAACATCATTAGATGGATTTTAAGCTTATTTGAAGTTGATTTATTATGATAAAAAACTTCCATATTGTATTGAATTTTTTGTGATATGATTGACTATGGATGTGTTATTTTTATACAATTTCTGGTTTATGGAGAAAGTGTTGACATTTCGTATGCTATTTTTAATATGAATGCTTATGTTATGTTCAAACATGTTTATATGAGGAATGCATTGGACTTAGTAAGTGACGGGTGGAGCCCGCTATAGCTCCTTGATGCATCGGTAGGTCTCATGAGACAAACTAGTGTCTTGGCATGAGGCCTTGAAAAAATCTTATTTGTAGTCTTGGCATGAGGCCTTGGCTACTTGGTTATGATAGTCTGGCATTATGCATTCCATCATTATGAAAGTGGTTATTGATATTGCATGTGATTATTCAACTAGTAGAATATCCATGTGAATAATCAAATGGAATTATTTAATTTTATTTCTACCATATTATTCTGAAGTTCAAGTTTAAAAGGCTTTTGTTTTAGTTATACATTGCCTTAAATTTTTATGCTTATTTATAAAAGTTTCTTCTATATTGTTATCCTTACTTGGAATTTGAGCTCACCCCTTTCTATGTATTATTTTTTCCAGGATGTGAAGAAGTATTTTATGAATAACCTCCAGGGATAGTATAAGGGGATATTAGTGTGGATACAATATGTTGTTGTAGTTTTAACTTTATGATGTAAAAAAAACCTTATGAATGTATCTAGTTTTTCCAAGGCTACTAAACTAATCGGTCTTTCGAGACTTGATCTTTTGTGATCATGCCAATGATATGTAATAATGCACCGACTCTGGGTAACTGGGTTCAGGGCATTACAGTAAACCCTCCTTTCACATTTATTAGAATGAGTAAACCATCATTTAACATGGAGTTTCATGATACTAAATAATACCCAATGCATTTGAGTTCTATCAGGGCGTACCCTTTATAAACATTTCATTTCATTCATAAGTATGCCACATGGATCATATAAATTGGAATCATTCAACATCATAAGTTATTCCACGAATAGGTAATGCAGAATAAATGCATTTAAGTACCATTGAATATGTATATTTTCATAAATACGAATACCCTAGATAGAAAAATGGGTATGGTATTCACTACACAAGGATTTTGGCTTGGAAAATCGCGGTGTAATTTCGACAGCATAACGGCGGGACATAAAAATTTATAAAAATGGTTGATGAGAGATAATGTGGTATCTCATCATATGTAAATGAAATAAATGTTAAGGGGTTTATATAGATACATTTCCAAACACATGGAATTTTTAAGCAGAAGGCGTAACAAAATAAAGATTCTTGAAGAAAGATGAGAAATGGAATAACTCTTATGAAATTTCGGCATGGTAACGGGTGTACCTGGGAGAGACTAATGAGAGATAAATTGATCTGTAATAATTAAAACATAAGTAGGGAAGTATGGTGGAGGTTAAAAATCATACCCCAACATTTTTAATTGAAAATAAAAGGGTTTAACAATATAAATAAACTTGGAAAAAATGAGAAAGGAAGAAATCACATACTTGAGTGTGTGAATTCAAGAGCTTGAGGAGGATATTATTGAGATATTGGGGCACCTTGAGAAGATTCTAGTGATTTTAGAGAGTAGTAGGGACTTGATGAAAGGATTTTTAGTGAATAGAATTGGGTTATTGGGTGGGTTTATATAGGAAATGAGAGGGTAATTATTTAATATTTCACAAACTTAGGTTTTGGAATCTATATAATTAAATATTCAAAACCACAAACATTACCATTGTTTTTACCCATAGTTTTTTCTAAAAGTGAGTGGAAAAAATTATTTTATAATGATAACGGCTGAACATATTAAAATAGTAGTATTTATTATGTGGAGGTGAGTCACACTCTAAAGAAAATCATTTTAAAATCTTAAAATATTTTATAAGTCATGGAGGGTCCACTAAGGCTTTGTAAAATTAATCCAAAAAATCTAAAATCACACTATTTTAAATTTAAAACATATATTGACCTAATATACCTTTTATATTATTTTATTACATCACTATTGGGTCATTATTATGTCATAAAACACATTATATATTTATAAGGTATTTAATTTTTACCCAAAAATTCGATTGTCTTGGAAAGTTATGAAATATTCACCATTGGATAATTTCAATATCCTGATTCCAAAAAATATATATTCATCCTATCTAAATAATTTTCTATATATTTTAATTTTCACTTTTAAAATAAAAACTGACATTTATTGAAAATTCAGGGTTTTGACAAAAATAATTTTCAAACCTTAATAAAAATTACAATTGTATTCATAAAAAATATATGATATTTTATATTTTATAAAAAATAATTTAGTAATAATACTTTATTAAAATATTATTTAAATCAAAAACCCAATAATTCAACAAAATATATTTCTTAATTGAATTTAAATATTAACTAAAAATACTATTTGTGATTTAAAAACCATTTCCAAAGTAACAATAATAAAATAAATGTATATTCATTATTCTATAAAAATAATTCACATAAACATAATATTGGATTCTTGTTACATATCCCTTTATTACACCAGCATATTCCCTAAGAGTATGGTGTGTGATGTTGGGGCTTTCTTGGGATCTTTCGGTGAACATAGTTTGCGGCGTGATCTCGATGAGCTTGAAATTCTCCCGTAAATAGTTTCACTCATGCTTAAGTTGTGGGATCTAGGATTGGGATTGGTCAAGGGAAATCCTAGAAATTTTATCTCTCTTTAAAGATCTAATAAATGGGCTTCAAAGGGAACTATCCTACTGGTTGAGGTTATCACTTACTTTGTCTATGTTAAAATGATTTGTCAAAACCCTATATATATACTAGTCATGTGATCACTGTTCGAAGGCTATATTATCAATAGTAATGATACTTAAAGGTTATTTAAACCAAATAAAAAAAGTCCATTTTTTTCTATATAAATAAGACATTAAAAAAGATAATTTTATTCATGAATGTTCGGGTCATTACAACCTGGGTTCATTTCCATACCAAATCTTATATGGAATACCAAATGATACTTTAGTTGGCACTTAGTTTATTATGTATGCTCTTGTTTGAAATATGTATCCTAAAAAGTATAATGGAATACTTTCATGACCCATCATTAATCCAACCATGTCTAACAAGGTGTGGTTCCTCCTTTTTCTTGAAATATTCCACTTAGGTGAATAAGGAGGATTCAGTTGAGGTGGAATCTCAAAATCTAATAAATAATCAATAAATTCTTGATTAATATATTTTATACCACAATATAAATGGTGTTTATTAATCTTCTTACCAATATGGTTCTCAACTTCATTCTTTTATTCATTGAATATCTCAAAGGTATCCAATTTATACCTCATCAAGTAAATGTATCCATATCTACTAAAATCATAAGTAAAAGTTATAAATTATGAGTAACCATCCCTTAATTTAACTAGAAATGGTCCACACACATTTATATGAACTAATTTAAGAATATATTTATCCCTTTCACATTTTCCACTAAAAGGGGATTTATTCATCTTTCTTTATAAATATGCATTATATACACCAAGTGGTTATAGTTCAAAATAATCTAAATATCCATTTTGTGTGATTTTTTCAAATACTTTTTGTTGACATGTTCTATTTGGTAATGTAATAGTTGGGTGTGGTATGAGTCTTGTGAATTTGTTTGGTTATCAATTACCATTACATGGTTCATGTAATCCAATACATAAAGACATTTATTTAAATGTTCCTTACCATAACATATGCTTTCTTTATAAAAGAAAAAAAATTTATTACAAAACATGAAAATAAATCCATATGTATCAATTCTGGATATAAAAATAATGGTTTTAGAAATATATGGAACATAATAACAAGCTTTTAAAACCAATATAATTTTCCTCGGCAATGTGAGGTGGTTCTCCCTGATAGACATATCAAAAAAAGTATGGCTCCATTGGTTACTCATAGATCTACCTCCCCTTAGTAAAACATAATGAATCAACTTGGTTTCTGAATTTCAATACATATGTGAGAATAAAATTATATATATAATACCCAATTTTTAGAAAAATATAAATTGAACTCGATAAAAAATACACCCAAAGCTTCCCCATTCTTATTTTATTGGGTGTAATTTTTCTTCTAATTGACCTTCTTTCCACATGAAAAACACAGAGCATCATAATCCCTTTTTATCCCCTTGATCCTTTTTTTATTGGAATGAAATTTCAAATAAGCTTTTAGATTAGTGCTCTTCACCAATATTCTCATTTTATTCACCATAAAGAATGAAGTTTTTTAATGCCTCATGTCCTTGTCAACATGGTGAAGTAAGGTGAGAATATCTGTGAGAGACTTATCAATATTTTTTATATTAAAATTAATAGAAATTTTGGAGAATCACTAAGGAAGTTATGCAAGAATGGGATCACTGCATAGTTCATTGAGCAGTTTGATCCCTATAACCTATGTGTGCTCAATTTAGTCAATGAGATTGACTATGTGAGGACTATTTGGTGCGCCCTTTCTAAGATTGACTTGAAAGTGAATCTTTTAAATGCTAAAATATTCATGTCTAGATCTCTCTAGATATAGACCACAGATATGTTGGATCATGTTATAAGCAACCATGTCATTATGATACTTCATGAGTTCACAATACATGGATGAAAGCATTAAACACTAAACGTAGACTGAATCACTCATTTTTTTCATAGAAATAAAACTCTTTATCACTAACCTACTTTGTAGGTAAATATATTGGTGAGTATTCTAACACATAATATTTTCATTCATGCTGAAACACATCTTGGGGGAATCTAAACCATTCTTAGAAGTTACTATTAGTAAAGAGATTTTATTTCTCTAATATAGATTGAAGGTATAATTTGGATGATGAAATTTCCATTATTATGTAATTAAAATATAATATTCTAAGTACTTTTATTGATTAAAAAATATATGAGACATAATAATAATTTAAATTTTATTAAGTCTCCAACAATGTTATCAAGTTTCAATGGACCTCGCTAATAAACTTAGAATGTCATGCCACTCAATACATTCTAATGGAAAGGATCTATATTTCCCTTCTTCATGATCCAAAATATAGCCCTGAAAACCATAAGAAGGTATATAGGTAGATGGTCTTTCCAACTAAAAATTGGTAGCTCCTTGATCTGTTTATTGGACTCCCTAATCCTAAAATCCTAACTGGGATTTCCTCAAAATTTGTCTCCAATTTTTATTAAATAAACTATGGTTTTAAAATTCAATACAATTTTTCTTAAGTCGACCCAAAAACCTTATGAAAACTCCCAGATAAAAGAAATCGTCTAGACTATGGATATACAAACACTTAGATCTGTGGTTGTATTCTTAATAAAGTAATGAAATTTTTAGTCTGACTTGATATTAATTTGATGTATTTTGTTTTATTATTTGGAAATATTTATTATTTTATCTTTTACATGACATTTAAAGGTTAAGTGTATTTTATTTAGGTGATTAACCATGTTTTCATAAAAAATTAAACATAATTCATTTATTTAAATTCCATCATTTCAAATTAAACCATTTATTTATGTGATCATGATCTTAAAAACATAAAATAAATAATTCATAAGAAATAAATAAATTACCTAAACATGATCTTATCTAATGGTCTATTTATTGAGTGGATAATAAATCAACCAAATACCAAGGGGAAAACCCATTGTGCTGGTCTTAGCATTAGTTACAGCATTCCATATGTCCACCTATGTATCACCTGGGTTGGCATCATCTTATTTCTACCTTGAACCACCTCCACATAAAATGGGATACTCCTTTTATTACATGTATTAATAAATAAAATACAGGTGAGGAGAACCAAAGGATTGGTTAAGGAGAATTACAAAAATCACCATGTACATGTAGGTCATACATAATAAAGGAGGGAGGGATGAATCATAGGAAATAATATTTAATTTGATAAGTAATAATTACAAAACCCATGTCATAAATTAAATTAAATAAATCCAATGCATACACATTTCTTGGTTAATCTCATTAATGGTCATAAACATAAAATGAATCTGAAAAACTGCACTAGATGGCATTCATTTCAATTCGTTATTTATTATTAAGATGAATGTGCTTATATTAATTAATTAATTCCCTTTATCTTTAATTATCACACAAATTCTCTTTGAGATACTCATTATTAATGTATTCATGTAAAATAAAAATCATAACCAATATTTACTGATAATTACAATAAATTAATTGAGAATTTTTAATTATTTAAAAAATTATTACATATCCAAACACATCTAGTGTCGATGGTGTAATTAGTTTTTTAATATTATAGTTAATTATTTAATCTAATTTAGTAATATCCTTTATTGGGAGACTACAATTTGGGTACTTACAAGCTATAATCTATGTACATTGATTATCGTGCACCTACGATAAACATATGGTGCTTCAATGTGTACTTTAGACAAAATAAACCATGTTTACTATCTAGATAGATTTCATGTATCATGATTTTCATATCTCCATGGATGAGGAACCACACAACATGTACTCCATCTAAAAATTGTATGCTCTGCTAGTCGTGTGTCCACATAACCTAGTAAATGGATTAGTTTGTATTTTAGATGCAAGAATTAATGATTTACATGTTATGTACGTTGTCTCTACACCATCATTTCATTAATTATTCATGATTTTAGACTCACATGGTCAAAAATCGTGTATTTGACAACACAGTTAGCAAGAATTTTTTTGTTAAACCGTCAAGGTTGCATGATGTGTATTCCAACTACATTCCATTTAATCTGACATTCCATGTTTCAGGTTCTTTGGATATAAACAAAATGTGGAATAAATTCATTGCATGTTGTTACTGTATGGAATATCATGTATCCAATAGTACCTTTAGGTATAATTCACTTAGGTACACAGCATGTACTTCGTCTACACATCGTGTAACCCAGTCTCACTAGACATAATCCTTGGAACTTCCCAATGGAATCTCTGATCATTATTCATATGTTCTTAGTTTTTGAAAATAATTAAATCCTGAATGATTATAATTAATGTGTCAAAAAAATGTTAATTAAAAACATATTAATGAATAACTATTCTATAAATGAAATATTTAACAGTTGTTCCACATAATTGATCAATAATCAAATAAATGATTATAAATTTACAATGTGGCCACTCTGATACCACTTGAGGTTGCGGATGTAGTGGAAGAACCTGGTGGGTGGTAAACCATAAATGTTTTTTTTTCAGATTTGATGGATCTTTCACAAAATTTTCAAGACATAAACATCATTACCAATAAAATTTTTACATCGAATATTCATATAGGGAAGCCTAAAACTCAGATAAAAGATCTTTTCAAATTAAATTTATAATTAATTTATATAGATCTAAAGAAATAATAACTCTTCTTATGATCTTTCTTTATATATGATGTTGATCACCTTAAACCCCTTTTTGGATTACCTCTGTTTCTCTTATAGGCTCCAAGTTTAGAATCCATGTAGTGGTGATCCACACATTCTCCTTTGATCTCTGAGTGACACTGATGGAATGTAGGGTGATAACATGATAGATGTATGATCTTGTGTCGTTCATCTTGATTACTTCTTATTATTTTGGGATTGAATGATTCTCTCTTATTATTTTCATTCTTAAGAGGATAAGAGAAGGAGGAATTTGAGAGAGAAAATTATTGTGCATAATGATTCTCAATTCTTGACTAACCCTACACAATAGACATAACCATCTATTTATAGAGTTGTGGTTTAGGTTAAAATATTATTCAATTAAAAATAGCCCTTATAAAATATTATAATCCTTATCAAATCCCATGTCATATAATAATAATAATAGTAGTACTATTTTATAGTGTGTGCTAACTAGAAAATGATAAATATTATTTTACCATCTTGAAAATTAATATTTATCACCAAACACAATCTTGGTCCACTCAAACTCCACAACATTTATTAAATTACCAAATAAATATTGTATTCATAAATTAATATTTTATCCACAAAACAACAAATAAATATTTATTAAATATTCAATAAATATTTTGGATCAATAAAACATGAATAAAATTATTCCTCATTCTTGAGGATAATTTTTATTTCAATAATTAAATTCAAATATAATTTAATCAAGATCAACAGAAACACTTATTGTGTGACCCTCTAGGATTCTTCCTTGTTAGAATTAGGCAAGCTTGCCTAAAATATAAGATTACTATCTAGAAATAGGTCAAGTCACTCAATATAAATAACATAATGTTGCAGTGCCGACAACCATATACAAACACTCATTGTGTAATATAATAGTTTTATCTTAATATCTCATCAAGAAGGTTTCACATCTCTATCATAAACCTTTGTTATTGATACATCTTTCTTTGACTATTTAAAATAAACATGTTTTTAAGCCATGTCCATATAAATTAATGTGATAGATACATTTCAATCAAAGGGATAAGATATCATCTTCCATAAAGAAGGAAGGGACAAATCCTTCTTTGGATTATTAATTAACAACATGTCACTCATACAACTTCTCTATAAATTGTATCATAAATTTTTAAAAAATACATCTAAGTGCACGAGTCATAACATATATTAATAATAATCTTAAATTCTAAGAACCATTATACATGTTTTCATATAGGAATATATGATGACACATAAACATGTGGAATTCCTATTAGCGGGTCAATACTTATAATCTCCTATCTTCAGTATTATCAAGTGAAAACACTATATAATGAAGTGTTATCTACTTAGAAGACCTTTCACCAGACAGTCAACAAATTATATCCCCCATCAAAGATGTTATCTGACCATAGAACAAACTTAAGAATATTGTCAAGACATTTCAAGGTTCTCATCATAGTGGAGAACTTCTATGACCTTATAAATGTGATAGATATCCTAGGATGTTATTACATCAAATTAATACAGAATAATGAACTATATATAAAAAGAAGTTTTAATAATATTCAAATCCTTGAATATACATGTAATCCAAAGTACAAAAAGTTGGTTCTAGAACATAGGCTCTAATTTATTACTGAATAAAATAGGATAGATATGTATTGAAAAGGATGGATATAAATCATATGACAAAAGAGTATGAAGATGGGGTAAAAGAGTTTGTCATGTTTACAAAAGATCATGTACATCACCCTTCTCAAATCCTTTTTCTCTGTATACATTGTTTTTATTAAAGACTAATTAGTCCATAAGAGTTGGAAGAATAGTTGATCCATCATAGAATAAATCAAAGTTAGAATTTTTGTACTAAACATGGGGAAGGACTTAATATAGATAATAACGTATATAACACTACATTTTATGGATCTTTTGATATGATTACAAGTGTGAAAAATGATGAAGACCGTATCAAGGATATGATTATAGGTGTGAATGATAATGAAGATCATATTAAGGAAATGACAATGATAGTTTAATATGAACATCGTGATTATCCAAAACTATTTCATAAGTTAAATATTTTCATAAAGATGACATTGTATGTCATTTATACTAAATATACAAGAATTTCCTCCATACTAAAGCTGTATAATATAAAAATTGGGATTGGATGGAGTGATAGAATATTTACTGAACTACTTTATCTATTGAATGATATACTAAAAGAATATAATGAGCTTCCTTACCAAGTATATGGTGATAAAAAAAATTTATCTTCAATGGGTATGATTTATATAAGAATACATGTTTTTTCAAATGACTATATACTATTTTACAAGGACCAAAAATCACTTAAAAATGATCACAGTGTGGTTCATCTTGATACAAGAAAGATAAATCAACTTCTTAAAATTTTGTATGGTACATTCCTGTCATTCCAAGGTTTAGGAACCTATATGTAATTTAAGAGACTATAAGTAAATTGATGTGGCATGTAGATATAAAAAATCAATATGGGAAACTTCATCATCCAACAGACTATTCTCAATTGAAGAAATTTGATCATAAATATCATGAATATGGAAATGTGTTGAAAAACCTTTATTTTATGTTATTTATAGATAGAGTAAATCCTTTTAGTTTACAAAGAAACACTCACATTAATGGATGGTTATGTTGTGAAATTATAACTTTCCACCGTGTTTATGCATGAAGAAAAAATAAATTATGTTTTCTCTACTTATATCAGGAGAAAAATAACCATGTAATGATACTGATGGTTATTTTTCTCCATTTATCAAATATTTGAAATTAATGTGGGATTTAGGTCCTATGTTATATGATGATTGTAGAAATTATTATTTAGCATTGAGTTCCATATTTTATGAGATGATAAAAGTCTTGTTTTCTTATAGAAATTTTTTAGGATATAGAATTAAAGGAACTGAAGGGTGTCCCATTTTTGAATAAGGTACACACTCGGTTAGGTTGTAGAATTCCTCAAAGACTATGTTTCTATAACATCATATATTTATATCCCGATGACATAAATACCAATCTTGGAAAACATCATTCAATGGGAATTCAGAAGAAGATACATCATCATCTCCAGGAAAAGATGATCAAATATTTGATAAAGTAAAGTATATGACCATTGATTTTGGTAAACCTTATTCAAAAAACCTTAAAAACACAATTATAAAAAGATATTAGTTTTTTTTAATAACCATACTGGAATTTTTTATATTTAAGTTATTTTCTAGATGTCATGCATGTGGAAAAATGTATGTGATGGTGTTATTTTCATGTTACTAAATTCACCTAGAAAAATAAAGGATGTAATTAAGTATCGGTTGGACATGATTGACATGAGGATACAAGAAGATTTATCACCAATAAAGGGTAAAATATGGAATTTTCATCCTCCATCTTCTTACAATCATTCCATGAAATAGATATATTAGTTTTGAAACATCCTGAATAATGTAAAGTTTCTAGAAGGTTATTTATCACATATAAATAATATCATTTTAATGAGTAATTTAAAGTTATATGGCTTGAAATAACATGACTGTAATGTTTTGATACAATATATAATGTTTGTAACTTTACATTTAATTTTTCTAAAAAAATAATATATTAACTAATCTTTATTTATTTTTAAAATCTATTTGCAGTAAAGTAATAGACCTAATGAAATTTCTAACTATAAAAAAGGAAATTTTTGTCATACTGTGTGAATTGGAGATGTTATTATCATTTCGTTTATTTATATAATGGTTTACTTAATTCTTCATTTGGTTAGATACGTTCATGTATATGGTCTTGTACATTGTAGATGGGCATACCACATTGAATAGTATATGAATATTTTGAAAGGGTATGTCAAAAATTGAAGCCATCTAGAAGGTTTTATTGCATAGTGAAACATTGTTGAGGAAGTTGTTGAATTTTGATCTGAATATCTATCCAATGTAGAAAGCATTAGTTTACCAAACTCTCATAACAGCAAGAAACTTGTGAGTGAAGAAATTTCCAGATTATATATTTTTCAAATTACCATTATATATTGGAATAAGGATCACCTTTATGTTTTTAATAATAGTTTAGTGATTTCCCTTTATATTTAAAACCACAGAGTAATTATTAAACATTTAAATCCATTAAGGGATGAAACTTCCATATTAAATACACATAATCAATAATTTATAAGATGGTTTTGAGGCTATATTTTTAATAAGCCAACTACAAATACATATTCAATTTTCAAACAATTTTTATAAATTTCTAGAGGACTAAGTGTGCATGTATTATCTTATACTGGTTGTATAATTAATGGTTATATTGTCACAATCTGCCTTCTTCAAGGTGAGGGTAGGGACATAAATGTGTCTTGCCCTTTCTTCTTCAAGAGGAAATAGAGATAATGACCCTCAAGTCCCACCTTCAATGGGCCTTAGAGTGGCGACTAGCACTAAGGGTATAGAATCTCACACAAAATGGAAGGAGTTTCCCTTTTTAATGAAAAAATGATGGGAGATAAGATGGTAAAAATCCCAAACAAAACTAAAAATTTATATAAAGGAAACAAAATTCTAACCCATTCATGATTAAAATGTAAACTACGACAAAATTACAACCAAAGCACCAAAGAAAGTACCAAAATAAAGAGACTAATAATCGGTACAGAAACTATCCCGGTACCTGAGCTAGTGAAGTCCAACACAGTCCTCAAAGTCCTCTTAGAAAACTAAAAATAGTTTTATAACACAGAGTGAGCAAACAAGTATACTGAGTGGGGGGGGAAGCTACTCGTGAACAAGTGGGAGAAGAAAACTAATTTCCCTATGAAAATAATAGAAACCAACTGCACCTACCAAGGAAAAATACTATCCAGACCAACCTCACCAAGGCACACTCAACAAATAAAGAGGGTAAAGTAAGGTAATAATATAAGCACACTGGTGATTTGGGTACCCTGCACCACTTTCCCACTGTTTAACTTCTCATTACAAATGAGTAATGTCTTGACGCTACAGCCCTTCCCCAAATGAAGTCCCACTACACAAATACTTGCACACACCTAGGACACAAACCACATATATCCTGCCTGCAGACACCTGGGTCACAACAACCACACCTCTTCCCTGAAAACACATGGACTTCATCCCAAACACACCAGGGAAAAAAAACATCCCACAGACCCTTAGTCCCCTCATCCATAACACAATATACTCTAAGGATCTTGGGATAATAGTAAACCTCAATCAATTATGGCCTACCTAGATATGCTTGAGTGGTAAGAACCTAAAATGGGGTGTGAGGGAGAAAGTTAGTAACCAGTCATCCATCCTCCCATAGGGATGTTGGGAAAGAAACCCTCCCCAATGAAATGGGGTTTTTCGGAACATAGTTCTCAACACGGGTGGGTGTGTATTGAAAATAATAAGGAACTAAAATTTATACATATAGGTAAACAAACACTCAGCCCAACCTACAGGTCCCAAAAACAATCAACCAGCCCACCAGAACTACTTTTTCCGCTACCCCTATATGCACAACCACACAAACATCCACTACCAAAGTATAAAACCAACCCCTTTTTCATTTAACCACTTTCAATTATATATTAAGGGGTTAACATTAATTTATTCCTGTACTACCGGGTCAACTACCAACCATAATCGTCCCAAAACAATAAGAAATCCAAGGTGCAATCCCACGACCGGCCAAAACATAAACAAAGTTAGTCCCACTACCTACAAGTTCATCCATTCCACAAACAACCAAATAGCAGCCCCACTACACAAACAGGTCATACCAAAACAAAAAAACATCCTCTTCGTCCACCCCCATACCCACAACCAAGATACTGATAGTAACATCACACAACTCACACAAGGTATGAACTCAATAAAACATAGCACACAACCACACCATAAAGCCAAGAAAATTAAGATTTAGCCAATAGGGATTCTTTAATTTCACTTAGAATAACAGGGGTGATCACATAATAGTTTTGATCCTAGGGAATTAATTTATTTAACCAACTATACATGATTAAATGGATTGATATTTTCAATTATTCATAGAGTATCAACAACAAGAATAAGAAAACAAGGATAATAAAAAAACATCACTAAACATTATTCCATATTCAATCCCCTATATGTTATCATAATAGGTCTCGTTTTCCTCTTTTCATCATCTCCGCCCATCATTTACTACTCTTGTTAAAGAAATAATTTAGTTATTCTCTCCTAATAAGCATTACTACACTTACCCCACATGATACACAATTAAAGAGAGACTAAGTAAAATCCCTACTTGGAATAATAGGTGACTAGAACCCCACTATGCACCAAACAAGGGGTCGTGCGAGTAGAAAAAAACTCCAAGAAAAACTAGATAAAAGTGATCTAGCATAGGCGAATGACATGTTTGGGGAATAAAAGTTATCTACACACCAAGAGAAAAGAGAAGATAGGACCTCAGCTTTAGAAAAGCAAGATCCTATATCAACGGAATGGGAAACAGTTTCAAGGGCCATTAAAGTTGGATCGTGTTTAAGATTACATATCTTGACTATTTCAAAGTTTGAGGAGCATTAGGATATTAAAGATATAATTAATATCATTTGAAACACCTTTATAAATTCTCAAAAAAGCCGTTAAACTCAATTTATGTCAAATAAAATGTAAGAGGGGTGAAACTAGAAAAAATGGAAAATGAAGTTGATGTCAATGTCGACACTAACGCTAACACTAACGCCAATGCTGATAGTTCAAAATGACACGCTGATGTTGACAGTCCAAAATTACATGCCAACACCGATAGTTCAAAATGACACACCGATATCGATAGTTAAAAATGAGACACTGACACTGACAGTTCAAAATGATACACCGACACTCATAGTTCAAAATGACACGATGACACCAACAGTTCAAAATGACATGTCGACATGGATAGTTCAAAATGACTCACCGACAATGATAGTTCAAAACAACACACTGGCACCGACAGTTCAAAATGACATTCCAACACTAACAGTTCAAAAGGACATGCTGAAACCAATAGTTCAAAATAACATCCCAACACTGATAGTTCAAAATGACTCACCAACACTGAAAGTTCAAAAGGAAACATCGACACCGACAGTTCAAAATGAAACGTCGACACCAACGGTTCAAAATGAGATGTTGGCACCGATAGTTCAAAATGACACATGACACTAACAGTTCAAAAACACACGCCAACACTGACATTTCAAAATAACATGTTGACACAGATAGTTCATAATGACTCACCAACCCCAACAGTTCAAAACTACATGTCGACACCGACATTTCAAGACAAAACACTGACAGGAAAATTGGACTTTTTGGTTAAACTTCTCAGAATGAGTCACTGATAGCCCCCATAACACCCCAAACACTAGATTTTAAAAAAGGAATGAACTAGAGAGGTCCAATCCATTACATCAGATACCTCTCAAAATATTCTCTCCCTCTAGAATTTAAAACCAACCAAAGGGAAAAAGAGGGGTCCGAACAACCACCCTGTGAGATACCACCCAAGGATAAACAACACTATATTGGTCAACAACTGGAGTGAAAACCTAGAAATCCAAGAACACCTCCCTCAAATTTCCTTCCCCAAACATCCATATAGACACTAGAGGTTACACAGTCAAGACACAAGGATTAAAGAATTTCTTCCCCCATGTCAAGATACTATCCTCTTTGGGTAGTACTGACTCTCCCACATGGGTTTAATGGAATCTGCATTAATGTGTCTTGATTAGGGATCAGGTAATCCCTTCCCCTTATGTTAGGACTTCTCACAGATTATAGGAAAGGAAACAACTGATTTCATAGAAACAATGTCAAGCATTACAACATAATCAAATCATAAAGTAAAACACAAGATAAAAACTAAGAACGGCTTTCAGTACTAGGCTTGCAATTGTGCCTCCCAATCCCAAGTACTCTCCTTGAGTCCACTATGCCTTCACAATACACGAACCATAGTAATAGTCCATCTATGAAGTACCTTCTCCCGGTGGTCCTGGATCTCCACTAGCTGCTCCACGAATGTCGCGACATCCTTGATATCTAACTCTCCCTAGTAAATGACATGGGATTCATCATGTAGATACCAATGAAGATATGATATGTGAAATACATTGTGGATCCTCCCCAACCATAGTGAAAATTCCTATTGATTTTACACTTTACCAACTCATCCCAACACCTCGAAAGGTCTGATGAACCTGGTAGAAATATTTCTTCCCTTATCGAACCTCTGCTTCCCATGTCGAGGGGAAACCTTCATAAACACATTGTCCCCAAACTCAAACTCAAAGGGCTTAATCCTATGATGTACATATGACTTCTACCAATCTTAAGTTACCTTCATCCTCACATGATGAGTTGAACCTTCTTCGTCATGCTTTTCACCATGTTTGCTCCAAGGATATCTAATTCTCCAACCTCAATCCATCACAGGGGTGAATAAAATGATATCTCGTACAAGGTTTTGAATGGTACCCTGCAAATGGAAGAGTGATAGCCATTATTTTAAGTAAACTATACCAAAGAAAAATTTCATACCCATGATCCCCCAAACTCCATAAAAAATTCCCACAGCAAATCCTCCAAAGTATGGATGGTGTAACGCCCCGACCCCAGCTACCCAGAGTCGGTGCATTAATTACATAACATTGGCATGATCACGAGAAAGATCAAGTCTCGAAAGACCGATTAGTTTAGTAGCCTTGGAATAACTAGATACATCCATAAATTTTTACATTACATCATAAAAAAAACATATTGTCTTCATATCCCCTCATACTATCCCTGCAGATCATTCATAAATTACTTCTTCATAATCCTGGGAAAAAAAATAAAACATTGAAAGGGGTGAGCTCGGATGCTCAGTAAGGATAACATTATAGCAGAAGCTTTCATAAATGAGCATAAACACTTAAGGCAATTTATAACTAAAACAAAAGCCTTTTAAACTTGAACTTCAGCATAAAATGGCAAAGGTAAAATGAAATAATGCCATTTACTTACTCACATGGATATTCTACTAGTCGAATGATCACATGCAATATCAATAACCACTTTCATAATGGTGAAATGCATAATGCCAGACTATCATAACCACATAGCCAAGGCCTCGTGCCAAGACTACAAATAAGATTTTGCCAAGGCCTTGTGCCAAGACACTAGTTTGTCTCATGAGACCTACCGATGCATCGAGGAGCTATAGCGGGCTCCACCCGTCACTTATTAAGTCCAATGCATTCCCATATGAAAATGTTTAAACATAACGTAAACATTCGTATTAAACTAGCATACGAAATGTCAATACTTTCACCACAAACCATGAATGGTATAAAAATAGCACATCCACAGTCAAACATAATTCATTCGATACAATATGGAAGATTGTATTGTATCACATTAACCTCAATCAATAATAATGAAGGATGTTGACATATATGAAAATAATCATCAAAACTATTTGAGAGAAATATCCCCCTTTTCTTGAAAACATTTAAAAGTCACACTATTTGTCAAGAAGCCATTTAAAAGTATATTTTTGAATCAAAGTGTCCCATACCACTTTGAAACTTTTAAAAGGAGTTTTAATTTTAAAACTTTAATGTCCATATAAATAAATCCTTAAAACCATTTTTAAAATATGGACATTAATGAGCATGATTTAGAAGAATAATTCTTTAAAACATTTTAAAATGGTATTTTGGTTAGAGTTTCTAACCAAAAGAGAGACACTTGAATACAAATAATTGAGGTAATCAAAACATTGTAATATCATGAGAATAAAGGAATTCATGATATACTATGTCAAAGTACATTATATACACCACATAGAAGTGATTTGGTGTATATCATCAAAGAAGTCTCAATGGAATGTAAATTGAGATGAAATTTCTCAAAAAGGTTGTATCCTTAGGTTAAGGATAAATCAATGACATAATTATGTGTGACAAATATAAATACACTAAATATGATTGGATATTCAGTGTAAAACAATCAAAGGACATTCACACATATTCTTGTAAAAAAACAATACCAACGAATTGGATGTTTAACTCAACAAATGGAGAATGAGTTAAAATTACTCTTATCAAATTCATATCAATGACTTGAGAATTACCAATGGAGTGATTATGTGTATCAAACTTCTATCCACAGGAAGGGGAGTGGAAATTATGACATAATCAAATGAATAGTGATTCCACACATAATCTTGGGGTAATATAATCAATGAAATATGTGTAAAGCCAAATGAGTGGAAATTGAAATCTCAAATTCCCTTATCGATTAGGTAACTTACGAAACATACACCCATGAAAGAAGTATCATACCATGATGATGTAAATACCCATAAATTAAAGTATATTACACAATGAATACGATCATGGGCAGTACACATACACCACATGCAATAATTAAGTGGTGATCAATGGAATTCTCACGGAATTAAAAGTGAGATAAGAAAACCCTTACATTGTACTTTTTCCTTGGTCGATGGTAGGTTTACCTCCTGTATAATGGTGAAATAATTGTTATTGAATAATAAAAGAATCATTTACTTTAATATGACATCATATATGATCTTTTATCATTGATTTGTTAATAATATTTTAGAATTATCGTCATTTCGGGTGTTAACGGGTTCATTTTACTTTATATTCTTTGTTATGTGAGACATATTCGTTATTAATGGGATGTATATTATTCATATCCAGAATGGTATCAAGTTCTTAAACATCATTTTTAAATCATCAAATTATACGATGGAGAATGAATCTCATCGCGTTCGTGGAGACGGTAGTCCGTACGTACGCACGAACGCTACTTCCATTTAATTTTTATTTTAAAAGAATCGAATCCAAATTATACATAGGTATATTACTATTCCAGTATAATATAATATTTTATATATGTTACTTAATTTCATTTACACCATCCTTTATACGTTCCATGTGTGGTATGAACGAGTCATATCATTTTAAGGGGGCGGTAGTCCGCACTTCCTCAAATGAAATTATCGTATGTATATACAACATGAAACGAATAATGGTATGAAATAAAATGGAATTACAGAAGCTTATATATAGAATATATATCATTAATATCATATTTAATTACAGTGCCATCCTAATGGCCACCATGAGAGGCGGTAAGATGTATTTGAACAATCATCGTTTCGTGAGGCGTTAGTTTGCCATCCACAGAAACATTATGTTCATCATCCATTAGATGGAGTTGTGTGAATGTGTAGTTTGAATCCTTCTTATAACAACATCCTAGTATATTGAGGATACTGGTGTTGTTATAAAATAAAGGAAATAAAAAGATTTTGGGGGTTGGAGAAGCAAAATAAATGAAAATACTTTAAGAGAAATTGTTACCTTTAATTTAGGTAACTCACTTTGGTTGGAACCAAAGGACTTCTTGAAATGCTTTCTGCCTAAGGGGAAGCTTCAAGGAGGAGGAGAGGGATGTGGGGAGCTTAGTTGGGCAGAGTTTGGACGAGCCAAGTGGCTTGAGAGGTGTGAGGAAATGAGAAGGAGGAGTGCCCTTTTATAAGAGGGGTGAGGGGCACCTTTGGAAAAGCTAGAAATATTAATTTATAATAAATTCATATTCGGTTTCCAAAGGCTCCAAAGTTTACTATTCAAAGGATGAGGTGGGGATAGGTCGAAAACAACTCATCCAATAGAATTTAGACAGGTTTGGGTACTTATATTAACCTTATCTTTAAGTATTAACTCTAAGTTAATTAGTTTCACTTTTACAATGTCTCTTTGTATTTTTATATAATATGGTTAATAAACTTACTATATACATCCAAGAGACCCCCAAGTGGTCCATTAATGATTAACCTATCATAATATAAGTCTCTTGGCCGAACCTTAGATTTTTAGGAATTTAATATCAATTAATAATATAATATTTGTTTTAAGAACTCTTTTATGTCAATTTTGACACTATTCAATAGTTGATTTTTGTGAAACTCATAACAGATTGATTACTTCGAAAAAAGTCAATTAAATCAATCCTAATATATCATATTATCCTAGAAAATTAGTTTAATTCATTAAAAGTTTCATATTATATTTATTTGGGTGTTTATAATATCAATTATTTTAATTTTTCACTATTATAGTAATTACTGCATCATCATTGTGTCATAAATAAAATAAATTATTTAATGTCTAAAAATTATAAATAAAATATCATTATGTAGAAAATCTTTTTAGATTTCTAATGAATATTTATAATCTAAAATCCAACATATATAACCCTATGTAACAATTGTTGTTCTAAAAGATATATGCTTGTGTCATTTTTGTATTCATTTTAACTAAATTAAAATAAAGTGTCATTATCACTTACAAGTGGATCCATGGGGTCCCAAAATAGACCCAAAGATTCCCATGGTCGACCATGTATCAACCAATAGGGTTAAGACACGTTTTAGGGTAATTTAGTATTATTATAATATTATTTTTTTTAACCCTTATTTACCGGATTTACCCTTAACCATGGTAAATAAAATATTTACCGCAGTAATTATTCAAAATGTCTAAAAATAAAAGTTACCTATTTACACAATTTTAACATCCTGATTCCAAATATGGAATCCATTTTCCTAAATTCAAAACACAGAAGTGGCAGAAATTAATTTAAAATTAAATCCCGCTGTCAAAACAAAAAGCGTGTTTTTAAGAGATAATAACTATCAAAAGATTGACACTCGTTTATGTTCGGTTTAATTGTAAAATTATGTCCAATGACCAATATTATATTAAATGGTAAAAATATATTCTAAATATACTTTAAAACCACTCAAATTCATAATTTATCACTATTAATTATTTTGATTAAAAAAGTTGTTTTTAATTAAAATTTAGTAATTTTCACTATTCATCAAAATATAAAAGTTATCCGAAAAGTACCAAAATTTCACCCTAGGATAATTTCGATATTCCGAATCCAAAAATGAAGTCCATTTTTAAATATAAAATATATATAATTTCAAAAATTAGGTATTACTATTCATAACGGCTAGTTTGATTGGTTGTGGTGTGTGTTAAAACTCAAGGTTGCGTACAACACACGCTACTGTTTTATTCAAAGAAAGCGTACCGTGGAAGCTTGGGATGTTTCATTTTAAATTTTTGATGTCCCCATTTAGTCAAAAAGTTTAAAATATAGTATTTAAAAAGGGTTCACTATTAAAGTTGATAAAAGTGCAATACTGAAAATGAATTTGTTCTTGCATTATATCTAAGAAACTCATAATATGGATTCTAAAATTATAAGGATTATATAAACATTAAAATTTATCTAATACTATTCATAACCTCTTTTGAACGGCTTGTTTGGTAAGTCATGGTGTGCTTGAACATGGTGTTGCATGTAGTGAAAGTTATTGAATTATTTTGAAGAAATAACACACTATGAAATCTTGGGGTGTTACATTCTCCCCTCCTTCAATAAATTGCGTCCTCGCAATTTGAAATTGTTCTTTGAAAAAAAAAGGTTGAAAATAGATAATATATTTGTGGGAAAACCCACATCGGAATTTGGGTTACTAAAATTTAGTCTTAATATGAGAAAACGAGAAATCAAAGGGTCACCACCAAATTATGATCTCGATTAGGAGAACATTGGTGGCAACTAGAGACATATAATTGGAGGAAAAACGGAAATATTTATAGGTGGTGATTGAGGTCATCAATCACAAACAAGTGTAAAATTGAGGTCCTTATAATCATCAATCTATGATGATTTGAAATACCATCGGTTCAACAAAACATAGGGTATTAGGATAACACATTTTTGACGTTTCAAAATATCTTAGTTGAAATCCCACATCGAAAAATGAATTAATGAGGCCTCTATTTAAAATAAAGAGTCGAAAGTATGAAGATTACCGAAAATAACACATACTAGGGTTCCATGAAGGAAAATATGGATATGGAGGAGAAATCTAACCATCAATTATCTGATGGAGAGTGGTAGAGAACATGGCTATGAAAAGGCCAAAAATCCCAAAGCCATAAATTTGTGATGATTTAAGGTACCATCTAGGACAACATTTTTGTTCTATGTTTCTTTTATTAATGTTGGGGATTTTATTTATGAGATTGGCTAAGAACATTATGAGATATACTTAAATTTTAAGTAGATTTTCATTCTTTAATAAATTTCCACCACTAACTCAATTTTTTTTTAAACGATGAGTATTCAAGAAGACTTGGTCACACTGGAAGAGCTAGAATAAACTTCTATAGAATCACATGATCCATGCAGGATAAACCATATATTAATCAAAACCAAAATGGTTATTGAATGATCTAATGATCCCCCAAAAGGATATTCATTGAGATAAATATGCACTAATCTTAATTTCTAAAATTAAACCAACAATACCCCAAAGTTAAATAGATACCATTCAATAACCAATTGTCCTTAAAATCCTTTAATATAATCCAAACTAATATTGAAACCCAAAACATAGAAGAATTTGATTATGTAGTCTCCCATGTTACATTGTATCTCCAAATTACATCAAATACTCTTAAAGTCACATACTTAAAAGTAATCATCACATATTCTCTGTTATAGGTTAATCATTTCCATAAATAACCCAAATCACTATAAATCAACAATAAAAATGTAGATAAAAATCCACCATTACTCTACAAATGAAACCTCATTGTATTCTATTTTCCTTGGGCATATAGTGTTCCTAACAAAACGAACATCTTCCAAAATAACATTTATCACTTAATCACCAAATCATTTTCCTATACCAAGGGTATTCATTTGATAAGACATAAGAACCCAAATCATCTTATTATTGATCAATAAAATCATTTAAAAAAAAATAGTCACACTAACCAGGGACTTCACGTAGTCCAGTGGTAGGCGATAAATCCCAATCGCACTTTGGTTGTGGGTTCGATTCCCACGGCTTTGTCCGACGCGATGGGTTGTCACACGGTCTACGTGTTGTCCTTTTTCAAAAACTATATTTTATAATATTACCAAAATGAGATAAATTCCTCAAAATAACATAATTTAACCACAAATGTTATATCATACTTTGCATTTTCATCCCAAATTATAATAACTTATCATTTTCTCAAACCCCAATGATCATATAAAACCAAATGGTTATTTATACCTATATCCACAAGAGAAGAGACAATTCTTCCTCAAATATCATTCTCACATGGCAAACTGCGGGGTTACAAATACAAGAGAAAATTATTCCAAAGCAAACCCATCAACAAGGAGTGCTAATACTTTTTAAATTTTTCTCCAGCCATTTATTTCCACATAGCTTCTTCTTTGACCAAGAAAATATCCTATAAAATAGGACATTCACTCGGGTAATGGCCAGGTCCCCTACATTTACGACAAATGACTGTAAATGGACTCTTGGGACCATTTTTATCTTCTTCCATAGTACTCTTCATTTTTCTTCGGCAATTCTTCACTTTATGTCCTTCCTTCCCGCACGTAAAACATTTCGTTGTCCCATTGAGACACTTTCCTGGGTGTCTCTTTCCACAATTCCTGCATGATGAAAATTGAGGTTTCTTTTCTCCATGGTCTCCATTGCTGGAGATCTTATCATTTATCACCTTTCTCTTCCTTGTTGAGTCTGGGAGTTGGTTAATATATATGTTGTTGATCATATTTTTGGAAAACTGATTTGGCATAAAGACGATATCTTTCACGCCTATCAACATTCCATTTTGTTGCTCATTGCCACCACTGTTCCCAACTTGTACATCATTCTCAAAGTCACTATGACTTCCTTGGAATCCAGCCATTGACTAAAACCAGAAGGCATTGTGTGAGTAATAGTAGTCGTAAAATCATTTAGAGATTAAAATGTCACCATATTCTCAATTTGAAACATATTAGGATTAACCAAGGTCATTTTCTCTCATCTTATGTATATATTACTTAAATCGGTTTGTAAAGAAAATGTAAATTATCCTAAGCATATCCCCCGGGAGTGTCGTAACCAAGAGTGCAGCAAGGCCCGTTGTCGTGCACCAGTTCCCGTTCGAGTCTAGCTCAAAGCGGTGTTTTCGGGTTTTATCCCTAGGTACATCTGTGCCAGAGCCGCCTCTACCTGCTCGTATCCAGACAGGGATGTATTGCTCGGAAAACTCACAAAATCTTTACAATACCAAAATTCTAGGAAGTTTTTTTTTATACTAATCCTCAAAGTTCATCTTAGGTCTACGTGCTCTAATCAGAGTTTATCTAAATCTAGCTACCAAGGTTTGTACTAAACTTCCTCTGATACCAACTGTAACGCCCCGACCCCAGCTACCCAGAGTCGGTGCATTAATTACATAACATTGGCATGATCACGAGAAAGATCAAGTCTCGAAAGACCGATTAGTTTAGTAGCCTTGGAATAACTAGATACATCCATAAATTTTTACATTACATCATAAAAAAAAAACATCTTGTCTTCATATCCCCTCATACTATCCCTGCAGGTCATTCATAAATTACTTCTTCATAATCCTGGGAAAAAAAATAAAACATTGAAAGGGGTGAGCTCGGATGCTCAGTAAGGATAACATTATAGCAGAAGCTTTCATAAATGAGCATAAACACTTAAGGCAATTTATAACTAAAACAAAAGCCTTTTAAACTTGAACTTCAGCATAAAATGGCAAAGGTAAAATGAAATAATGCCATTTACTTACTCACATGGATATTCTACTAGTCGAATGATCACATGCAATATCAATAACCACTTTCATAATGGTGGAATGCATAATGCCAGACTATCATAACCACATAGCCAAGGCCTCGTGCCAAGACTACAAATAAGATTTTGCCAAGGCCTTGTGCCAAGACACTAGTTTGTCTCATGAGACCTACCGATGCATCGAGGAGCTATAGCGGGCTCCACCCGTCACTTATTAAGTCCAATGCATTCCCATATGAAAAGGTTTAAACATAACGTAAACATTCGTATTAAACTAGCATACGAAATGTCAATACTTTCACCACAAACCATGAATGGTATAAAAATAGCACATCCACAGTCAAACATAATTCATTCGATACAATGTGGAAGATTGTATTGTATCACATTAACCTCAATCAATAATAATGAAGGATGTTGACATATATGAAAATAATCATCAAAACTATTTGAGAGAAATATCCCCCTTTTCTTGAAAACATTTAAAAGTCACACTATTTGTCAAGAAGCCATTTAAAAGTATATTTTTGAATCAAAGTGTCCCATACCACTTTGAAACTTTTAAAAGGAGTTTTAATTTTAAAACTTTAATGTCCATATAAATAAATCCTTAAAACCATTTTTAAAATATGGACATTAATGAGCATGATTTAGAAGAATAATTCTTTAAAACATTTTAAAATGGTATTTTGGTTAGAGTTTCTAACCAAAAGAGAGACAGTTGAATACAAATAATTGAGGTAATCAAAACATTGTAATATCATGAGAATAAAGGAATTCATGATATACTATGTCAAAGTACATTATATACACCACATAGAAGTGATTTGGTGTATATCATCAAAGAAGTCTCAATGGAATGTAAATTGAGATGAAATTTCTCAAAAAGGTTGTATCCTTAGGTTAAGGATAAATCAATGACATAATTATGTGTGACAAATATAAATACACTAAATATGATTGGATATTCAGTGTAAAACAATCAAAGGACATTCACACATATTCTTGTAAAAAAACAATACCAACGAATTGGATGTTTAACTCAACAAATGGAGAATGAGTTAAAATTACTCTTATCAAATTCATATCAATGACTTGAGAATTACCAATGGAGTGATTATGTGTATCAAACTTCTATCCACAGGAAGGGGAGTGGAAATTATGACATAATCAAATGAATAGTGATTCCACACATAATCTTGGGGTAATATAATCAATGAAATATGTGTAAAGCCAAATGAGTGGAAATTGAAATCTCAAATTCCCTTATCGATTAGGTAACTTACGAAACATACACCCATGAAAGAATTATCATACCATGATGATGTAAATACCCATAAATTAAAGTATATTACACAATGAATACGATCATGGGCAGTACACATACACCACATGCAATAATTAAGTGGTGATCAATGGAATTCTCACGGAATTAAAAGTGAGATAAGAAAACCCTTACATTGTACTTTTTCCTTGGTCGATGGTAGGTTTACCTCCTGTATAATGGTGAAATAATTGTTATTGAATAATAAAAGAATCATTTACTTTAATATGACATCATATATGATCTTTTATCATTGATTTGTTAATAATATTTTAGAATTATCGTCATTTCGGGTGTTAACGGGTTCATTTTACTTTATATTCTTTGTTATGTGAGACATATTCGTTATTAATGGGATGTATATTATTCATATCCAGAATGGTATCAAGTTCTTAAACATCATTTTTAAATCATCAAATTATACTATGGAGAATGAATCTCATCGCGTTCGTGGAGACGGTAGTCCGTACGTACGCACGAACGCTACTTCCATTTAATTTTTATTTTAAAAGAATCGAATCCAAATTATACATAGGTATATTACTATTCCAGTATAATATAATATTTTATATATGTTACTTAATTTCATTTACACCATCCTTTATACGTTCCATGTGTGGTATGAACGAGTCATATCATTTTAAGGGGGCGGTAGTCCGCACTTCCTCAAATGAAATTATCGTATGTATATACAACATGAAACGAATAATGGTATGAAATAAAATGGAATTACAGAAGCTTATATATAGAATATATATCATTAATATCATATTTAATTACAGTGCCATCCTAATGGCCACCATGAGAGGCGGTAAGATGTATTTGAACAATCATCGTTTCGTGAGGCGTTAGTTTGCCATCCACAGAAACATTATGTTCATCATCCATTAGATGGAGTTGTGTGAATGTGTAGTTTGAATCCTTCTTATAACAACATCCTAGTATATTGAGGATACTGGTGTTGTTATAAAATAAAGGAAATAAAAAGATTTTGGGGGTTGGAGAAGCAAAATAAATGAAAATACTTTAAGAGAAATTGTTACCTTTAATTTAGGTAACTCACTTTGGTTGGAACCAAAGGACTTCTTGAAATGCTTTCTGCCTAAGGGGAAGCTTCAAGGAGGAGGAGAGGGATGTGGGGAGCTTAGTTGGGCAGAGTTTGGACGAGCCAAGTGGCTTGAGAGGTGTGAGGAAATGAGAAGGAGGAGTGCCCTTTTATAAGAGGGGTGAGGGGCACCTTTGGAAAAGCTAGAAATATTAATTTATAATAAATTCATATTCGGTTTCCAAAGGCTCCAAAGTTTACTATTCAAAGGATGAGGTGGGGATAGGTCGAAAACAACTCATCCAATAGAATTTAGACAGGTTTGGGTACTTATATTAACCTTATCTTTAAGTATTAACTCTAAGTTAATTAGTTTCACTTTTACAATGTCTCTTTGTATTTTTATATAATATGGTTAATAAACTTACTATATACATCCAAGAGACCCCCAAGTGGTCCATTAATGATTAACCTATCATAATATAAGTCTCTTGGCCGAACCTTAGATTTTTAGGAATTTAATATCAATTAATAATATAATATTTGTTTTAAGAACTCTTTTATGTCAATTTTGACACTATTCAATAGTTGATTTTTGTGAAACTCATAACAGATTGATTACTTCGAAAAAAGTCAATTAAATCAATCCTAATATATCATATTATCCTAGAAAATTAGTTTAATTCATTAAAAGTTTCATATTATATTTATTTGGGTGTTTATAATATCAATTATTTTAATTTTTCACTATTATAGTAATTACTGCATCATCATTGTGTCATAAATAAAATAAATTATTTAATGTCTAAAAATTATAAATAAAATATCATTATGTAGAAAATCTTTTTAGATTTCTAATGAATATTTATAATCTAAAATCCAACATATATAACCCTATGTAACAATTGTTGTTCTAAAAGATATATGCTTGTGTCATTTTTGTATTCATTTTAACTAAATTAAAATAAAGTGTCATTATCACTTACAAGTGGATCCATGGGGTCCCAAAATAGACCCAAAGATTCCCATGGTCGACCATGTATCAACCAATAGGGTTAAGACACGTTTTAGGGTAATTTAGTATTATTATAATATTATTTTTTTTAACCCTTATTTACCGGATTTACCCTTAACCATGGTAAATAAAATATTTACCGCAGTAATTATTCAAAATGTCTAAAAATAAAAGTTACCTATTTACACAATTTTAACATCCTGATTCCAAATATGGAATCCATTTTCCTAAATTCAAAACACAGAAGTGGCAGAAATTAATTTAAAATTAAATCCCGCTGTCAAAACAAAAAGCGTGTTTTTAAGAGATAATAACTATCAAAAGATTGACACTCGTTTATGTTCGGTTTAATTGTAAAATTATGTCCAATGACCAACATTATATTAAATGGTAAAAATATATTCTAAATATACTTTAAAACCACTCAAATTCATAATTTATCACTATTAATTATTTTGATTAAAAAAGTTGTTTTTAATTAAAATTTAGTAATTTTCACTATTCATCAAAATATAAAAGTTATCCGAAAAGTACCAAAATTTCACCCTAGGATAATTTCGATATTCCGAATCCAAAAATGAAGTCCATTTTTAAATATAAAATATATATAATTTCAAAAATTAGGTATTACTATTCATAACGGCTAGTTTGATTGGTTGTGGTGTGTGTTAAAACTCAAGGTTGCGTACAACACACGCTACTGTTTTATTCAAAGAAAGCGTACCGTGGAAGCTTGGGATGTTTCATTTTAAATTTTTGATGTCCCCATTTAGTCAAAAAGTTTAAAATATAGTATTTAAAAAGGGTTCACTATTAAAGTTGATAAAAGTGCAATACTGAAAATGAATTTGTTCTTGCATTATATCTAAGAAACTCATAATATGGATTCTAAAATTATAAGGATTATATAAACATTAAAATTTATCTAATACTATTCATAACCTCTTTTGAACGGCTTGTTTGGTAAGTCATGGTGTGCTTGAACATGGTGTTGCATGTAGTGAAAGTTATTGAATTATTTTGAAGAAATAACACACTATGAAATCTTGGGGTGTTACATTCTCCCCTCCTTCAATAAATTGCGTCCTCGCAATTTGAAATTGTTCTTTGAAAAAAAAAGGTTGAAAATAGATAATATATTTGTGGGAAAACCCACATCGGAATTTGGGTTACTAAAATTTAGTCTTAATATGAGAAAACGAGAAATCAAAGGGTCACCACCAAATTATGATCTCGATTAGGAGAACATTGGTGGCAACTAGAGACATATAATTGGAGGAAAAACGGAAATATTTATAGGTGGTGATTGAGGTCATCAATCACAAACAAGTGTAAAATTGAGGTCCTTATAATCATCAATCTATGATGATTTGAAATACCATCGGTTCAACAAAACATAGGGTATTAGGATAACACATTTTTGACGTTTCAAAATATCTTAGTTGAAATCCCACATCGAAAAATGAATTAATGAGGCCTCTATTTAAAATAAAGAGTCGAAAGTATGAAGATTACCGAAAATAACACATACTAGGGTTCCATGAAGGAAAATATGGATATGGAGGAGAAATCTAACCATCAATTATCTGATGGAGAGTGGTAGAGAACATGGCTATGAAAAGGCCAAAAATCCCAAAGCCATAAATTTGTGATGATTTAAGGTACCATCTAGGACAACATTTTTGTTCTATGTTTCTTTTATTAATGTTGGGGATTTTATTTATGAGATTGGCTAAGAACATTATGCGATATACTTAAATTTTAAGTAGATTTTCATTCTTTAATAAATTTCCACCACTAACTCAATTTTTTTTTAAACGATGAGTATTCAAGAAGACTTGGTCACACTGGAAGAGCTAGAATAAACTTCTATAGAATCACATGATCCATGCAGGATAAACCATATATTAATCAAAACCAAAATGGTTATTGAATGATCTAATGATCCCCCAAAAGGATATTCATTGAGATAAATATGCACTAATCTTAATTTCTAAAATTAAACCAACAATACCCCAAAGTTAAATAGATACCATTCAATAACCAATTGTCCTTAAAATCCTTTAATATAATCCAAACTAATATTGAAACCCAAAACATAGAAGAATTTGATTATGTAGTCTCCCATGTTACATTGTATCTCCAAATTACATCAAATACTCTTAAAGTCACATACTTAAAAGTAATCATCACATATTCTCTGTTATAGGTTAATCATTTCCATAAATAACCCAAATCACTATAAATCAACAATAAAAATGTAGATAAAAATCCACCATTACTCTACAAATGAAACCTCATTGTATTCTATTTTCCTTGGGCATATAGTGTTCCTAACAAAACGAACATCTTCCAAAATAACATTTATCACTTAATCACCAAATCATTTTCCTATACCAAGGGTATTCATTTGATAAGACATAAGAACCCAAATCATCTTATTATTGATCAATAAAATCATTTAAAAAAAAATAGTCACACTAACCAGGGACTTCACGTAGTCCAGTGGTAGGCGATAAATCCCAATCGCACTTTGGTTGTGGGTTCGATTCCCACGGCTTTGTCCGACGCGATGGGTTGTCACACGGTCTACGTGTTGTCCTTTTTCAAAAACTATATTTTATAATATTACCAAAATGAGATAAATTCCTCAAAATAACATAATTTAACCACAAATGTTATATCATACTTTGCATTTTCATCCCAAATTATAATAACTTATCATTTTCTCAAACCCCAATGATCATATAAAACCAAATGGTTATTTATACCTATATCCACAAGAGAAGAGACAATTCTTCCTCAAATATCATTCTCACATGGCAAACTGCGGGGTTACAAATACAAGAGAAAATTATTCCAAAGCAAACCCATCAACAAGGAGTGCTAATACTTTTTAAATTTTTCTCCAGCCATTTATTTCCACATAGCTTCTTCTTTGACCAAGAAAATATCCTATAAAATAGGACATTCACTCGGGTAATGGCCAGGTCCCCTACATTTACGACAAATGACTGTAAATGGACTCTTGGGACCATTTTTATCTTCTTCCATAGTACTCTTCATTTTTCTTCGGCAATTATTCACTTTATGTCCTTCCTTCCCGCACGTAAAACATTTCGTTGTCCCATTGAGACACTTTCCTGGGTGTCTCTTTCCACAATTCCTGCATGATGAAAATTGAGGTTTCTTTTCTCCATGGTCTCCATTGCTGGAGATCTTATCATTTATCACCTTTCTCTTCCTTGTTGAGTCTGGGAGTTGGTTAATATATATGTTGTTGATCATATTTTTGGAAAACTGATTTGGCATAAAGACGATATCTTTCACGCCTATCAACATTCCATTTTGTTGCTCATTGCCACCACTGTTCCCAACTTGTACATCATTCTCAAAGTCACTATGACTTCCTTGGAATCCAGCCATTGACTAAAACCAGAAGGCATTGTGTGAGTAATAGTAGTCGTAAAATCATTTAGAGATTAAAATGTCACCATATTCTCAATTTGAAACATATTAGGATTAACCAAGGTCATTTTCTCTCATCTTATGTATATATTACTTAAATCGGTTTGTAAAGAAAATGTAAATTATCCTAAGCATATCCCCCGGGAGTGTCGTAACCAAGAGTGCAGCAAGGCCCGTTGTCGTGCACCAGTTCCCGTTCGAGTCTAGCTCAAAGCGGTGTTTTCGGGTTTTATCCCTAGGTACATCTGTGCCAGAGCCGCCTCTACCTGCTCGTATCCAGACAGGGATGTATTGCTCGGAAAACTCACAAAATCTTTACAATACCAAAATTCTAGGAAGTTTTTTTTTATACTAATCCTCAAAGTTCATCTTAGGTCTACGTGCTCTAATCAGAGTTTATCTAAATCTAGCTACCAAGGTTTGTACTAAACTTCCTCTGATACCAACTGTAACGCCCCGACCCCAGCTACCCAGAGTCGGTGCATTAATTACATAACATTGGCATGATCACGAGAAAGATCAAGTCTCGAAAGACCGATTAGTTTAGTAGCCTTGGAATAACTAGATACATCCATAAATTTTTACATTACATCATAAAAAAAAAACATCTTGTCTTCATATCCCCTCATACTATCCCTGCAGGTCATTCATAAATTACTTCTTCATAATCCTGGGAAAAAAAATAAAACATTGAAAGGGGTGAGCTCGGATGCTCAGTAAGGATAACATTATAGCAGAATCTTTCATAAATGAGCATAAACACTTAAGGCAATTTATAACTAAAACAAAAGCCTTTTAAACTTGAACTTCAGCATAAAATGGCAAAGGTAAAATGAAATAATGCCATTTACTTACTCACATGGATATTCTACTAGTCGAATGATCACATGCAATATCAATAACCACTTTCATAATGGTGGAATGCATAATGCCAGACTATCATAACCACATAGCCAAGGCCTCGTGCCAAGACTACAAATAAGATTTTGCCAAGGCCTTGTGCCAAGACACTAGTTTGTCTCATGAGACCTACCGATGCATCGAGGAGCTATAGCGGGCTCCACCCGTCACTTATTAAGTCCAATGCATTCCCATATGAAAAGGTTTAAACATAACGTAAACATTCGTATTAAACTAGCATACGAAATGTCAATACTTTCACCACAAACCATGAATGGTATAAAAATAGCACATCCACAGTCAAACATAATTCATTCGATACAATATGGAAGATTGTATTGTATCACATTAACCTCAATCAATAATAATGAAGGATGTTGACATATATGAAAATAATCATCAAAACTATTTGAGAGAAATATCCCCCTTTTCTTGAAAACATTTAAAAGTCACACTATTTGTCAAGAAGCCATTTAAAAGTATATTTTTGAATCAAAGTGTCCCATACCACTTTGAAACTTTTAAAAGGAGTTTTAATTTTAAAACTTTAATGTCCATATAAATAAATCCTTAAAACCATTTTTAAAATATGGACATTAATGAGCATGATTTAGAAGAATAATTCTTTAAAACATTTTAAAATGGTATTTTGGTTAGAGTTTCTAACCAAAAGAGAGACACTTGAATACAAATAATTGAGGTAATCAAAACATTGTAATATCATGAGAATAAAGGAATTCATGATATACTATGTCAAAGTACATTATATACACCACATAGAAGTGATTTGGTGTATATCATCAAAGAAGTCTCAATGGAATGTAAATTGAGATGAAATTTCTCAAAAAGGTTGTATCCTTAGGTTAAGGATAAATCAATGACATAATTATGTGTGACAAATATAAATACACTAAATATGATTGGATATTCAGTGTAAAACAATCAAAGGACATTCACACATATTCTTGTAAAAAAACAATACCAACGAATTGGATGTTTAACTCAACAAATGGAGAATGAGTTAAAATTACTCTTATCAAATTCATATCAATGACTTGAGAATTACCAATGGAGTGATTATGTGTATCAAACTTCTATCCACAGGAAGGGGAGTGGAAATTATGACATAATCAAATGAATAGTGATTCCACACATAATCTTGGGGTAATATAATCAATGAAATATGTGTAAAGCCAAATGAGTGGAAATTGAAATCTCAAATTCCCTTATCGATTAGGTAACTTACGAAACATACACCCATGAAAGAAGTATCATACCATGATGATGTAAATACCCATAAATTAAAGTATATTACACAATGAATACGATCATGGGCAGTACACATACACCACATGCAATAATTAAGTGGTGATCAATGGAATTCTCACGGAATTAAAAGTGAGATAAGAAAACCCTTACATTGTACTTTTTCCTTGGTCGATGGTAGGTTTACCTCCTGTATAATGGTGAAATAATTGTTATTGAATAATAAAAGAATCATTTACTTTAATATGACATCATATATGATCTTTTATCATTGATTTGTTAATAATATTTTAGAATTATCGTCATTTCGGGTGTTAACGGGTTCATTTTACTTTATATTCTTTGTTATGTGAGACATATTCGTTATTAATGGGATGTATATTATTCATATCCAGAATGGTATCAAGTTCTTAAACATCATTTTTAAATCATCAAATTATACGATGGAGAATGAATCTCATCGCGTTCGTGGAGACGGTAGTCCGTACGTACGCACGAACGCTACTTCCATTTAATTTTTATTTTAAAAGAATCGAATCCAAATTATACATAGGTATATTACTATTCCAGTATAATATAATATTTTATATATGTTACTTAATTTCATTTACACCATCCTTTATACGTTCCATGTGTGGTATGAACGAGTCATATCATTTTAAGGGGGCGGTAGTCCGCACTTCCTCAAATGAAATTATCGTATGTATATACAACATGAAACGAATAATGGTATGAAATAAAATGGAATTACAGAAGCTTATATATAGAATATATATCATTAATATCATATTTAATTACAGTTCCATCCTAATGGCCACCATGAGAGGCGGTAAGATGTATTTGAACAATCATCGTTTCGTGAGGCGTTAGTTTGCCATCCACAGAAACATTATGTTCATCATCCATTAGATGGAGTTGTGTGAATGTGTAGTTTGAATCCTTCTTATAACAACATCATAGTATATTGAGGATACTGGTGTTGTTATAAAATAAAGGAAATAAAAAGATTTTGGGGGTTGGAGAAGCAAAATAAATGAAAATACTTTAAGAGAAATTGTTACCTTTAATTTAGGTAACTCACTTTGGTTGGAACCAAAGGACTTCTTGAAATGCTTTCTGCCTAAGGGGAAGCTTCAAGGAGGAGGAGAGGGATGTGGGGAGCTTAGTTGGGCAGAGTTTGGACGAGCCAAGTGGCTTGAGAGGTGTGAGGAAATGAGAAGGAGGAGTGCCCTTTTATAAGAGGGGTGAGGGGCACCTTTGGAAAAGCTAGAAATATTAATTTATAATAAATTCATATTCGGTTTCCAAAGGCTCCAAAGTTGACTATTCAAAGGATGAGGTGGGGATAGGTCGAAAACAACTCATCCAATAGAATTTAGACAGGTTTGGGTACTTATATTAACCTTATCTTTAAGTATTAACTCTAAGTTAATTAGTTTCACTTTTACAATGTCTCTTTGTATTTTTATATAATATGGTTAATAAACTTACTATATACATCCAAGCGACCCCCAAGTGGTCCATAAATGATTACCCTATCATAATATAAGTCTCTTGGCCGAACCTTAGATTTTTAGGAATTTAATATCAATTAATAATATAATATTTGTTTTAAGAACTCTTTTATGTCAATTTTGACACTATTCAATAGTTGATTTTTGTGAAACTCATAACAGATTGATTACTTCGAACAAAGTCAATTAAATCAATCCTAATATATCATATTATCCTAGAAAATTAGTTTAATTCATTAAAAGTTTCATATTATATTTATTTGGGTGTTTATAATATCAATTATTTTAATTTTTCACTATTATAGTAATTACTGCATCATCATTGTGTCATAAATAAAATAAATTATTTAATGTCTAAAAATTATAAATAAAATATCATTATGTAGAAAATCTTTTTAGATTTCTAATGAATATTTATAATCTAAAATCCAACATATATAACCCTATGTAACAATTGTTGTTCTAAAAGATATATGCTTGTGTCATTTTTGTATTCATTTTAACTAAATTAAAATAAAGTGTCATTATCACTTACAAGTGGATCCATGGGGTCCCAAAATAGACCCAAAGATTCCCATGGTCGACCATGTATCAACCAATAGGGTTAAGACACGTTTTAGGGTAATTTAGTATTATTATAATATTATTTTTTTTAACCCTTATTTACCGGATTTACCCTTAACCATGGTAAATAAAATATTTACCGCAGTAATTATTCAAAATGTCTAAAAATAAAAGTTACCTATTTACACAATTTTAACATCCTGATTCCAAATATGGAATCCATTTTCCTAAATTCAAATTACAGAAGTGGCAGAAATTAATTTAAAATTAAATCCCGCTGTCAAAACAAAAAGCGTGTTTTTAAGAGATAATAACTATCAAAAGATTGACACTCGTTTATGTTCGGTTTAATTGTAAAATTATGTCCAATGACCAACATTATATTAAATGGTAAAAATATATTCTAAATATACTTTAAAACCACTCAAATTCATAATTTATCACTATTAATTATTTTGATTAAAAAAGTTGTTTTTAATTAAAATTTAGTAATTTTCACTATTCATCAAAATATAAAAGTTATCCGAAAAGTACCAAAATTTCACCCTAGGATAATTTCGATATTCCGAATCCAAAAATGAAGTCCATTTTTAAATATAAAATATATATAATTTCAAAAATTAGGTATTACTATTCATAACGGCTAGTTTGATTGGTTGTGGTGTGTGTTAAAACTCAAGGTTGCGTACAACACACGCTACTGTTTTATTCAAAGAAAGCGTACCGTGGAAGCTTGGGATGTTTCATTTTAAATTTTTGATGTCCCCATTTAGTCAAAAAGTTTAAAATATAGTATTTAAAAAGGGTTCACTATTAAAGTTGATAAAAGTGCAATACTGAAAATGAATTTGTTCTTGCATTATATCTAAGAAACTCATAATATGGATTCTAAAATTATAAGGATTATATAAACATTAAAATTTATCTAATACTATTCATAACCTCTTTTGAACGGCTTGTTTGGTAAGTCATGGTGTGCTTGAACATGGTGTTGCATGTAGTGAAAGTTATTGAATTATTTTGAAGAAATAACACACTATGAAATCTTGGGGTGTTACAGATGGTCCGCTCTTTCTGCCCATCTATCTGAGGGTGGAAAGTAGTGCTAAGGCGTAACTGGGTTCCAAAAGCATGTTGTAGTTCCCTTCAGACTCGTGAGGTAAATCGTGCATCCCAATACAAGATGATGGATCTTGGAACCCCATGCATCCACACCACCTCATCAATATACTGCATTTCTAAGGCATCCACTGCGCATGACTCCTTGATCACTCGGAAGTGATCAAATTTCGTCAGTTGATCCACCACTACCCAGATAGCATCACATCCTCCCTAATCCCTAGGTAGTCTTGTGACTAAATCCATAAAAAGTTCATCTCATTTCCACTTAGGGACATCTAAGGGCTGCAACAGACCATTGAGAACATGGTGCTCAGCCTTCACCTGTTGACACACAAGACACCTTCCCACAAACTCCACTATTGCCCGCTTCACTCTGGGCCACCAAAATTGTTCCCTCAAGCTTCGGTACATATTGAAAAACTCGGGGGTGTACCGCCAAGGGTGAGTTGTGGAACTCACAGAGAACTCCCATGTGCATCTCCACTAGGACAAATAGCTTCCCATAGAAGACCATCTGATTTTGACTATCCTCTGACCATCCCTCTGGAGCATCACCCTAGACAACACGATCACACATAACTTTATTCTCTAAGTCTCCCCAGTAAGACTCCTCCACATACCACATCAAGGAAGATTATACTCTCATCTGAAATAGATATCCTCTTCCACTATCCACCCCAGCATCTAGGCACAAATCGGCCAACTCCTCCATTACCTTCCAAGTATCCATAGATTCTTGAACTACCTCCTTCTGTGAATTCCTACTCAAAGCATCAACCACTAGATTCCCCTTTCCAAATGTGTAAGATATATATAATTCATAGTCCTGGAGAAACTCCATCCACCTCTATTACTTCAAGTTCAGTCACTAGGATAAGATATACCTCAAGATCTTGTGATTCATGAAGACCACAAAGTGATCCCCGATGAGGTAATGCCACCATAACTTCAACACAAACACAAACACTACAAGATCCAGATCATGGGTGGAATATTTACATTCATGGGAACATAATTTCTTAAACCCATAAGAGAACACTCATCTATATTGCATCAGCACACACCCCAAACCTATGCTAGAGGCATCACAAAACACTCGAACATCACCCATTCCACTGACAAACTGAGCACTGGATCACGGACCAACCTCTAATTAAGATAGTTGAAAGCTTCATGACACTTCTTTCTCTGCAAAAATCCATGTTCTTTCTTGTTCATGGCTGTCAATAGAGATACAACTCAGGATATGTTGGGTACGAACCTCCTGTAATAGCCCGCCAGACCCAAGAAGCTACGAACCACCACCACATTCTTGGGTGTTTCCCAAGAAACAACCGCTTCAACCTTTGATAGGTCCACTACTATCCCCTACTGAGACACCACATGTCCAAGGAAGTGAAACACTCATGTTCAGAACTTTCACTTATACAAATTACCATAGAGATGGAGGTATGGAAGGACCTCCAAGACTGTCCTGATGTGATCACCATGATCCTCCTCTATTTTCAAGTAAATTAGGATGTTGATGATGAACATGACAATGAACAGGACCAAAAACTTTTGGAAGAAAGAGTTCATGATCCCCATGAACATGGCAGGCACATTCGTGACATTGAAAAACATGGCCATGAACTTGAAGTATCCATACCTACACCTAAAAGTAGTCTTCAAGATGTCACCCTACTTCACCCTAAACTAGTGATATCAGAACCATAGATCGATCTTAGAGAACCAACATTTTCCCCTCAACTGGTCGAAAGATCAATTATCCTTAAAAGGGGGTAAGTATTCTTGATCGGTACCCAGTTCAGTCTCTGATAGTTGATGAATAGCCTCAGGCCACAATCTAACTTCTTTTCAAACAAAACCAGAACACCCCATGGTGAAACATTAGGATGAATAATTCTCTTACTCATCAGATAGTCGATTTTAATCTGCAACTCCCACAACTCATAAGGCATCATCTGATAGAGAGGCATCAAAATAGGATGGGTACTGGGTTGTAAGTTTATCTCAAACTCGATGTCACGTTGAGGGGGTAGAGTCGCAACCTCCTCTAGGAAAAAATCCAATAACACTATAAAAAATATTGTAACCTCAACCATCTTATAATATTTCGACCCCTCTAACTACTCGGATAACACAAAAAGAATAGGCTCCACATACTGGCTTCCCACCTGACAACTGCACTCACCAAAAAAAGCTACATGCTGGCCATTCATATCTAAAAACATGACTCTCCTATGGAAGCAGTCAATAATAGCATGCATAGAGAAAAATCAATTGATTCTAAGGATGACATCGTATGGATGCATCTATAGCTGAAGAAGATCCCCGCTGGACTGATGTGGCCCCAACATCAGTCTACATCCCCAGAAAACATCAAATAAACTAGTATGGCCTCCAATTGGCATGCTCAACACCAAGGGCATAGAAAGTCTCTCTACATCTAGACCCAAATAATGGTATAAACTGGGGAAACAAAGGAGTGTGAAGCTCCTGAATCAAACAAAGCACAATCAAGAGTAATAAATAGACTGATCATACCTCAGACAACCTATGACCCTATTGAAACTACTGCCTATGCAGTGTGCAACAGCCCACACCAAGATCCTTTGCCCCTTGGCTATCAGCAACCTCCCCAACCATGCCCTAGTCAAGGTCCCTGAGGAGATCCCTATGATTGGCCTCCTCCAGCACCGTCTTCCCTCAGTGGAGCGGGGGCATACTGTTGTTGGAAAGTCTTAACTAGTAACAGCTGCTGCGGAGGCGGTAATTGAACCTGCCCACCCCCACTAAGTTGAGCACGAACTGGTTACTAATGCTAGATGTTCCCATGACATCCACAAGAAAAACACTATGGTCCTAGTTCCATAGGAAAAGTATGAGGACTAGGAGATCATAACTAAAACAACTGGGGCCTACTCCCTGCCCATCGAAACCTAGAAGTCCATGATGCTGGAGATCTGCTACTAATCGCCTTCACCTTCGAAGAACTCAGTTGGATCCCATATCACGGTACACCTTCCTATGAGTGCATCCTATCCACTACTTCATCCTTCTTCAGATCCTCTAAGTTTGTTGGTAGGGTAAAGGGGGTGGTTGCATACTGAAGAGAAGGTTGGAGTGCCTCCTCTAAGCGTCTCGCCCATGAATCCTTGTCTAGAAAGAGATCTGGAGCAAAGAGTAGGAGATCCTTGAACATGATCCTTAGTTACCTCACCAAAATACTCCCTTTATAGAGGGAGATTAGCTCCTACCTCTTCTCATCATTCATCGTCAAGGAAAGAAACTCCACCCAAAACTCCTTCTCAAAGTCAACCCATGAGACATCAGTCTCCTTCCTCTAACTAAGGTAATGTATCCACCACTGATGCGTTGCTCCTCACATCTGGATCACCACTATATGAACCCATTACTCCTTTAGAGAACAGATCAAGTTAAAGGTGATCACCAACCCATCAAGCCATACCTCCACCTCTAAGTACGAAACACTGCCTTTGTACTTCCCTAGGGTCTCCCACTAGAGAGCATTAAGGGTATTCTACCACAAGTCATCTTCCTCCTCTCAATCGGACCTCCGCTGATTAGCCAAGTCCTACTATTGGGCCTCAACTACCCGAGACACTCGTGGATTTCATCTGAGTTCCATATCCAAAAAGGTAAACAGGGAATGCCTAAGATCGGGTAGTACAGAATATCCATTTAAATTCATTTTGACTCAATATTTATTTTAAATTCACAAAATGCCCAACTCAAAAAAGAACACAATTCATTATTATGTATGTACCATTCCTAGGGTCTCTACCCCAAAATTTTTGTAGCCTCACTTGGTCATTCAGTATGTTTAGAGTCTTTGCATCGAATCATGGGGGGACCCTAAAATCCAGTTTCCTAACTGGTCTTCCCTAGCTTGCATCACGCACAAAGATCACCTAACATCGTTGCCCTACCATCCCATGAAACCCTCACTATGTCTAACTCTAAAATCCATCCTATATCTCAACCATCACCTCTGATACCATTCTGTCATGACCTACCTTCCTCAATGTGAGGAAGGAAAGCAATGTGCCATGCCCTTCCTTCTTTAAGAGGAAAGAGAGATAATGACCCCCAATTCCCACCTTCAATGGGCCCCGGAGTGGCGACTAGCACCAACGGTATATAATATCACACAAAATGAAAGGAATTCTCCTTTTAAATGAAAACAGGATCAGGAGATAACATGGTAAAAATCCTAAAAAACACCAAACATTTATATAAAGTAAACCAAAATCCAACCCATTCCTGATTTAAACATAAACTATGACAAAAGTACAACCATGACACCAAAGAAAGTACCAAAAAAAGAGACTAAGCAGCAAAACAACAACTATCCTCACGCCCGAGCTAGTAAAGTCCATCACGGTTCTCAAAGTCCTCCTAGAAACCTAAAAATAGTTTTATAATATAGGGTGAGCATACAAGTATACTCAGTTGGGGGACCAAAGTCACTTATGCCAAAGTAGGAGAAGCCTACTAATACCCTTGTGAAAGTAATAGAAACCAACTGCACATACCAAGGAAAAATACTAACCATCCCAACCTCACCAAGGAATGCTCACCAAATAATAAAAGTTAATTAAGGTAATAATATGAGGACATTGATGATTTGGGTACCCCGTACCACTTTTTCCATTGGCTAACTGCTCTTTCCTAACGGCTAACGTCTTGATGCTACCACCCTTATCCAAACGTACTCTCACTACACAACTTCCCACACACACCTAGGCCACAAACCACACATATACCACCCACAGACACCTGAGTCACAACAACCACGCATCTCACCCAAAAATACTTGGGCCTCATCCCGAAGATACCTGGGAAACAAACCTGGACCGCAGACACCTGGGTACCTCATCCACAACACAACCTACCTAAAGAATCATGGGAAAATAGTAAACCTCGGGGCATTAAATCCTACCCAGATACACTCAAGTGGTAAGAACCCTAAAGGGGTGTAAGGAAGAAAGTTAGTAACCGGTCATCCATTCTCCCACCAGGATGTTGGGAAAGACACTCCCCCCCCATGAAATGGGGATGTTTGGAACGTAGTGCTCAACAAGTGTGGGGTGAGTATTTAAAATCAAAAGAAACTAGAATTTATACATATAAGTAAACAAACACTCAACCCAACCTATGGGCCCGAAAACAAACAACCAGCCCACCAAAACCACTTTTGTTGCTACCCCTTTATGCAAAACCACACAAACAGCCACTGCCAAGGCATAAACCCAACCCCTTTTTCATTTAACCACTTTCCATTTTTTATTAAGGGGTTCACTTTAATTTATTATAGCACTACTGAGGAATCTAACAACCATAACCACCCCAAAACAATAATAAATCCAAGGTTCAGTCCCTCAAATGGACACAACACAAACAAAGGCAGTCCCGCTGCCTAAAAGTTTATCCATTCCACAAACAACCAAACAATAGTCTTGTTGCACAAATAGGTCATACCAAAACACATAACCATCCTATTTTTTCACCCCTATACTCAAAAAAAAGCTATCGACAGTAACATCACACAACCCACACAAGGCACGAACTTAACAAAACACAACACGCATTAACGCCATCAATCCATTCATATTCAGATTTATCCAATAGGTTTTATTTAATTTCAATTTGAATAACAGGGTTGAACACAAAATAGGTTTGATCCTGGGGCATCCATTTATTTAACCAATTGTACGTTATTAAATGGATTGATGTTTTTAATTATTCATAGAGTATAAACAATAAGAACATGAACATCACCATTACGTAAGAAAATTCCACCAACATCCATGATTTTCAGAAGGCCTTACAACCACAATAATTAATAACATGAAAACAAGGATAATAAAAAAATAAAACAACACTCAATATTCATCCATCTTCAATCCCATGCTCATTATCATAATAGGTCTCATTGTATTTTTATCATCATCTCCTCCCCCCTCATTTATTACTCTTGTTAAAGAAATAATTTAGTGGTTCCCTCTCATGAAGCATTACCACACCCACCCCACATGATACACAATTAAAGAGTGATGAAGGAAAATCCCTACTTAGAACAACAGGTGACTAGAACTCCTCCTTGAAATAAATAGGAAGTCACACAAGCATTAGGAAAATCCAAGAAAAATTAGACAGAAAAGGACTCTAGCATAAGCACACGACTCGTTTGGGGAAGAAAATTTTTCCGCACATCTAGAGAAAAGAGAAGAGAGGACCTTGGATTTAGAAAATCCAGATCCTATATAAACAAAATGGGAAACGATTTCAAGTGTCGTTAAAGTTATATTGTGGTTAAGATTACACATCATGACTATTTTAAAGTTAAGGGAGCATTAGAATATTAAATATATAATTAATACACTTTGAAAAAAGTTTTGAAATGATAAAACAATACTTTAAACTCAATTTACATCAAATAAAATGTAAGAGGGTGAAATAGGAAAAACTGGGAAAAACTAGAAAATGACGCTAACGCTAAATCCGACACTAACATTGTCAATGATGCTGACACTAACACTGACACTGACGTCGACACCAATAGTTTAAAATGACACTCTGCTATAGACTATCCAAAATTACACACCGACACTGAAAACACTAAATTATACGCCTACATTAACGGTTCAAAATGAGACGCTGACACCGATAGTTCAAAATGAAACGCCGACACTGACATTTCAAAATGGCACACTGACACCGACAGTTCAAAATTACATGCCAACACCGACAGTTCAAAATGAATCATTGACACCGACAGTTCAAAACAACACGTTGACACCGATAGCTCAAAATGACACACCGACGCCGATAGTTTAAAAGGACTTTCTGACACTGACAGTTCAGATGACACGTCGACACCGATAGTTCAAAATGACTCACCAACACTGACATTTCAAAACGATACGCTAACATAGACAGTTCAAAATTACATGCCAACACCTACAGTTCAAAATGAGATACCAACACCGACAGTTAAAAATGACACGTGGACACCGACAGTTCAAAATGGCAAGCCGAAAATGATAGTTCAAAATGGAATGCTGACACCGATAGTTCAAAATGAATCACCAAAACTAAAAGTTCAAAATGACACACCGACACTGGAAATTCAAAATGACACACCAACAAAAAAACTGGACTTTTTGGGTAAGCTTCTCATAATGAGTCACCGATGGCCCCCAGAACACCCCAAATACTGGATTTTCTCAAAAGAATGGATCAGAGAGGTCTTGTTCATTACATATATGTTTTAAAAAAAGAACATTATGAACATAGTACCATAAAAAATAGTATATTTACACTTGTAGATGAAGAGATTAATGTCTCTAGTACCAAATATAGAAATTAAATTTATGTAAATATTACATACCTTGGTATCATCAAACAAATATAGTATTTGGATTAAAAAAAATTCCAAGTGCCTATTTTTCAATGAAATTGGGTTCTTAACATGAGTGCATTTAAAATAGATGAATTTAGATTCATGAAAGTGGATTTCAGTAAATAATTGTACAAGGAAGAACCATTCATAAGGTAATCATAGAATGTACAAGTATTTTATGTCCAAAATCCAAAAAACTAAAAGTGGTCAATTGTTCTATTATCAACCAAAACCACTTCCAAGTCAAATGAAAATTCAACTGAGGATTACCCTTCAATAAGTGTATTTAAATCATTTTAGGGTGGTCCTAATATAGATAGGTTCTTGTATGGAATAAGAGAGAAAAATGAGGGGGTTTTAATACACAATAGATAGGTTAAATCCCTTTAGCATTTAAAGAAAAAAAGAGAGTTCAATAAATCATGTTATATTTTTTTGTAATATAAATTATGTTACCTCACAGTATTATTTTTTCAATTATGTATATATATAATCTAAATTAAATTTTCAACCACTTCTATAGATAATTTATTTTTTACATGTCTATGCTCCCAATATTGAGGAACAATAGGTTTCTCAACATACTAATCCTCCCAATGTAGAGGAACAACACGTTTATCCACATATCGACACTACCAATACTGAGGAACAATATATTGATGATGTTGAATCAAAGGAAATAGTAGAAGGTGAAAAACCTATGTCCTAGAAAAAAAGGAGCATCGTAGTGCACCGGTGTTAATAAAAATTATTAAGGTGAGAAAAATATGCATCAAGTTCGAGGTTGTACGAAATGGGCACGGACATCTTGTTAACCCTAACAAGTCTAATTTTATTAGTTATATTAGGTTCACAACTCGAATGGATGTGCTGATGAATTTATATACATGGAACAGTGTTTTTATCATGGTTAAGAAACTAATTTGGGATGATATTTGGGTAACATTATGATATAATTTCTCAATTTTAATAAAAAAATAAACTAATAAAACATTGATTTACTCTTAATTATCACTTGAAGAGAGAATGTATATTAGATGAATGCCAAATTAAATTTATATTAATGGTCATTGAAAAGGAAAGTATTTCAAACTATTATTATGAAGAATTATCTCAAGGATACTAAAGGGAAATCAAACTCACACCCACCAGAAATCTATTCACACATGATAAACCAAGAAACTTAGAATGTGTTTATTGGTAAATGTGAAGATTCATATTTTCAAGTACATTGTGAGTGGTAAAAAATTACTAGAAAATGCATGTATTAATTCCTTTGATTAATAATTATTAATCTATGAAATAGAAACTGAGTGCTGAAATAAGCAGTGTTCATCAAAACTAACATACCTCGACCATAAAGTAAGGATGGGGCTTTCTTCACTTGAAAAAAATGGTATGTATTTTAGATCTATGGTAATACTTTTATTTGGATTGAAACAATAACATAATTATGTTATTTTGTGTATATAAATATTGATGAATGAAAACCAAAATCCACTTCCATCCTACATCATGTGCTATGGAAAGAGGATCGTGTAAATAATGATAGAATACTAGTGGACATAAACACACAAAAATAATGGGAATAATGTGTAAGTATAACATAATAAAAATTTTTTCTAATTTAAATCTAAATTACATAACAATGATTACTTATTTTGATATATTTTTTTCGATTTAGACACAAGAATCATCATCAATTTTACCCAATGAATGACTAATTTTAGTTGCCTTGAAGCAAACAGAACAATATAGATGCATTAGAGGTGTTAATTTTGGATTGTTTCACCAAAAATATTTCATGAAAATAAATGAACATGGGGATAAAGATAATAAAGTAGAGTATATTCATACATGAATAACTACTCTAGAAGAAAAACTTATTTGGAATTCAGAGTTATTAGAGAATGTTGTGAGAAGGAATCAAAGAGAATAAAAAATAAAACAAAAAACTACTATATGAAGATCCCCCCCCCCTTCTTTATGATGATTTATTCCCCTCAAAGGTATAACTTAACCAAGGTAATCGATTTTTTCATAACTATATCTATGAAATTTAAATTAGGTATACACTAATACCTTTCCTGTACTAATATTCTATATGGATAATATGATTTTTATTTATATCTATCAGTACCCACCAATCACCTTGTTGTGAGGAGTACAATGTACAATATCCAGGAGATATTCTTTATAAAAACAACTTCAAAAAGTTCATGTGAGAGTTGGGATTCACACAACTTGTGAAATGAATATCGAGCTATGTATTCCCCTTGATGATCTAGATGTTCTAATGGTTGAACATATTACTAGAACTTTCATATCATAGATATTTTATCTACTAAAAATACATGCTGACAATGAGGTATTACTTTCCAATTTATTTTTTATACAAAACCTTTAATGAATAATGAAAAAAGACATGAACCGAGGAATGTTGTTACAAATGGAGAAAAGGAATAATAAAAAACATTAAATCAAAAAAAATCTAAAAGATCAACCAATCAATCAAAAATAACTTTACAGATTATATTTACCCTACCAGTTTGACTTTTGAATTTACTAATATTACAAGTTCATATGGATACAATATTCAAAGATGGTGACATGAACATCATTGATTTTGAATAAAAAAATGTACGGATATACTATTATATAATTTATTGGTATTTGTAATGTAGATGAAATCATCAAGCATGGATATAGTGACCCAATCATTTTACACATATTCTTACATGTTTTTAAGCATAATTATCTAGGAAATAAAAACCATGGATCGAAAATTATAGTGTCTTTGGAAAACTAGAAACATAATTAGAAAACATGTAACAAGAATAAAACATTTTTTTATTAATATCCATAATGATATTATATCTCCTTTTGAGCTCCTTCATCTGCATAAGATAACCTTGGGAATATATAGACAAATGGGTGAGCTAAAAATCCCAATAAGGTAATAAACATGGGATTTAAGAATAGCACATAAGTTATAAGTCATAACATAATAACATTCCTGGATGGCCTGAAGTCCTTCATTTTTAATTTATTTTTGATGATTTCCCTTTTAATGGTTGAAGGGGAACCCTTACATGGACTATAGGCTTAGCGGCACATTACAAGACCTGAAGGGATTCTAGGAATTAATCCTAAATAGACCACATGGAACTACACCTCCCTAGAAAATATCCTGATGTTAGCTCTCTACCTTCATAGGGCTGGTCAGCTAGATGTCTTGTGTAGAGTTGTACACGATCGGTACTGATGGAAATGTCGTTCCTTCTCATTCTTCCAATTCTGATTAGCTCTACTTTGGTGAATATGTCTACTCTAAATCTTTTTCTGGAGCCATGTTCCTTTGAAATATTCATGGTTTCGTCTTCATTTATTATGTCCCGAAGGCTTTAAGGTGTCTTAAAATCCTTACTAGCTCGAAGGTTGTGGTCTGCCCGAAGGCCTTGAAGGACCCGATAACCAAATGGGTAAACAGTTCTTGCTACTACAGTATAGAACAGTACCTTCTATAGTATCTTATATAGTACCTACTATAGTCAAGGATAAATATCAAGACTATAACACGTGGTGGAAAACGTCTCATAATGGTTAGACTTACTTCTTAATACCATACATAACGTCTCATAAAACTAAAAAATTACCCAATCCATTGGGGAACTATATGGATGCACCCATCATAACATGTCCATGCATATGTGTTCCACATAAATAATCAAACATAAGTAATAAACATAAGGGTTTCCATGGAAAGAAATGGGTGTGATAATCATGTCATAAGGCATAACCAAAGGGAATATAACAATGATATCCATGAAAGAAGAGATTTAAATAATTTATGGTAATTAATAAAGGAATAAAAATAATAAATTATAAATAATGATTTCCAACTGAATTGAAAACAAGAAAGAGAGTGTCTAGGTAAATTTATAAATGTTCCACTTAAGTTTGGTTTTAGGGAAAAGAATAAAGAGTCTTTAAAGAGGAAAAAGGAATATTTATTTTCATAAAACCAAAAAATAACAAAAAAAATTAATAATAAATTTATTGATTTTATAAAAATATTGGAGGATTAAAATATTTTATGGAGTGTACTTGAAAATGGGTAAGAAACAGATAAGTTTCCTTTAATCGGGTTCACTTATCGAGAGTAATTGAGAAGGGAACCTTATAAAACATGTAATTATCCATCAAATAAAGATGAATTGAGATATATAAATTTTTGTGGTACATAATATAGAATAATTATATAATAATAAGGAAGAGATAAATTGATTAAAATACAGAGAAAGCATAACCCAAAGGAAATATGGAGGTTCAGAGAGATCCCTTACCTTATGTCTGAAAGCATTCTACAATTATAATTAATGTCCAGGATAATCAAATTAGATTCATAAATTACTTAATTAATAATATAACCTACTTGTATGGGATTTATTATAATTTTAATAAGTTCATTAATGGCCTTTTCGATGAGTTATAATGATAAATTTTGGCATTCTCAGAGTGTCTGTTTCATGGTTTTATGGTAGGTTCACTTATGTATAATTATGGAATTTCTTGAATAATGGAAATAAAACACCAGAAGTACAATAAAATGGTATTTATACAATCATATAATTTTAAATTCTCCTATATATCATTTTTTTTCTAATGAGAGGATGATTCATTTGATAAAATATTAATGATAAATGCTTGGTTAATTTTGGTGATTTTTCCATCCATCACGAACTAGTTTTGTTTTACATAATATTATGTTAGTATATTAGTTACATAACCCGAAATAAGTTATAATATACTTATTAAAATATTATTTAACCAAATTAATAGTTTTATGACCATAAATGAAGGTGGTAAGAGAAAACAAGGACTCATTATCCCCAGAGACGATTAATCGCCATAATTTGTACACTGGTTTCATTTATTTAAATAAGAGGAGATGATAAAAAGGTCTAGATACAAAATATTCAATTATAAATATAAAATTTCAATATATAAATGAAACTATAGTTATTATTATTTTATTTGATAATAATTTAACACCCTAAGATTTGAAAATAACACTATGTTCGATAGCTTACGTTGCATAGAACACCAAGCTTAAACGAACTCTAAAATATTATTATTTTAACACGATGGTTATAAACTAGCTATTAAATTGGAAGGTGTGAATAATATTAAGTATATTATTAAATAAAAATAAAGTTCATATTCAATAAAAATTTAATTATTCTTAAGAAATTTACCCATAAATTTTGGTAAATTAATTTTATTCTTTATTTATATGTTTTCTACAAAAAGAGATATTATTGCTTTCTATGAGAAAATAAACATAATTTATTTTTAAAACTTTTATAAAAGGTATTTTACAAAATAAACTTTATTTTTTGGACTCATAATGTCAAAATTATTTTAGGGTAATTTTTTTGGTAATTTTCTTAAAAAAGATGATTTTTGGGTTAAAAAGTGAAAATAATGTTTTTTACAAAATACCATAACTTTTATGATGTAATTATTATATGATCATTATTTAAAATTAATTAAAACTTATTATTTATAAAAAAAATTATTTATGTAATTACATAATGCATAATGTTTTAAATTTAGAAACACATGGTTAGAAATTTTGAAAACCACGATTTTAACCTTAAAAACTGTTTTTATGAGTTATACGTGTAACATATTTAGAATTGATTTTTATCAATTTTATAAATTGAATTCAGTAAAATGAATTCCATATTTTTAATAAATTTTAAATTTTTTATATTTTTTTTTACATTTTTAGGAATAAAAAAATTTACCGTGGTGAAAAAAGAAGATTTACTATAGTATGAATAAAATAATATAACAGGTTAAAGTTAAAAAGTAAAAGCATAAAATAACTAAAAATTACAAATTTAAATGGGTTTTTGATGTTTTTATAATCCTTAAACAGCCTTTAAAACATTAATTATAAATCTAATTCATTGGAATTAATTCTACCAAAATGTGGTTGGCTTTAAATATAAAGTAATCATTATTTAATCACTTAAACCACCCCTCCTCAAGTATAAATATGATTCCTTACCACCCCATTTCTCCTCACAAGCCCTACATATATTCAAATATCCACCAAAACCTCTCCTCCCAACTATCCACATGTTCAAGTGCTACTTCTATCACCAAAATACCAATTCTAAGTTCCTTAAGGTGTCCTTCAAGGAGGTGATATTAAAGAGTTAACTTTATCAAATAACCTATCTTAATTTCATTTCTTCTACTACCATATCTTCAACTCCTTCATTTATAAAATCATAATAACTCTAGTATAATTTATATACTTTAATTTTATATTTATAATGGAATATTTTTTATCCACCCCTTTTCTCAGCTCATCTTATTCAAAGAAATGATACCAATGTCCAAATTATGGTCGTTAATCGTCTCTGTGGATAATGATTTTTTTTTCATTTTATATTAACAGCCTAAAGGGTGGTCATAAAAGTATTATTAGGGTTAAATAAGATTTTAATAACTATATTATAAACTATTTCATGTTCTAGAAATAATATATATATATATATATATATATATATAATATTAAATAAAACGAAACTAGTTCATACTTGTTGTAAAAGTCGCTAAAATAAACTAAACATTTATCATTAACATTTTAACAAATGAATCACCCTCATATCAGAAATAAAAATGATATGTGAGACCATTTAAAATTTTATATGTAAATTATTATGATTTTATTTCACTTCTTTTGTTTTATTTCTATTTTACAAGAATATCCATGATTATACACAAGTAAACCGTCCATGAAACAATTAAATGAACACACCCAAAATAATGAAAATAATGAAATATTTTTAATGATTTAGTGATAAGATGTTATAAAAGGATATTATAAGTTATTATAAATATTAATACAATTCTTGAATAATTTAATAAAATTATTTAAACAATTATATAGGAGTTTAAAGTACACAAAACTAAAGGGAAGCCTGAGATAAGGGTTTCTTGTCTCACTTTTACTTATGAGAGATATATGCCTTATTCACAACTTATTTATTCTATGTAGTGTATATACTAACCTTTGATATATCATAACATGAATATAATTATCTTCATGTTATTAAATATTTAATTTCAAAATTTTTACTTTTATGGGGCATATGATTCGATTTATTACAAAATGGTAAGGGATTTCTTAACTCAATTTCCATTAATTAGGTTAAACTTCTACTTTATTAGCCCAAATTCCATAAATATTTTTGTTATTTTGGATAAAAACCTTTTAAAGGTTGAGGGTGGGACTTTTTTACATGGATTATAAGCCCATGAGTCTTATTTGGCCTCAAACATGACCCTGAGGGCCCTAAATATTAGACACCACAGAAGCATACCCACCCTGCATATATATATATATATTAAACTCCCAAACTTTTCAAGGTTGTAGAGCTAATAATGCCCCGTGTAGAGTGAATGGTGCTTGGTCCAGATGGAAAATGAAATAATCTCTCATTTATATCAATCTAGAAGCCTTCTGGAGCTGTAATTAGTATCTCTAATCCTCATCTGGATCTTGTATTGGTGGAGGGAATCTCATTTTTTTCCTACCAACCAACGAGGTTCCACTGTCATCACTCGCACGCCTGGGGTGGCGCTACCGCTGAAGCCGAGAAGCCTGCTATAATTTGCCTAAACCGTCTTGGATCATGTCACACCGACCCCCATTACCATCAAGATTTACCCTGCTATATCTTGTGTCTTCATCGTATAGCCCAACCACCCTTGCCCGATGCTAGAGACGCCACACTTCCCCCCACCAATGTCATTGTTGACCCATTAACCTCACCGCCTGAAGCATCATGTCTGTCTGAAGCGGATCATCCACCAAAAAAATATCACATCAATCCATTCCTCAAACTATCACAAACCCCATAAATCCTTAAATTTGAGGATTCCATGTATTGAACCCTAGTTGGTGTATGATTATAGGGTATCCTTAATCACTAATCTAGGACCCCAACTACTTTTACTTTATTGATTATTTCATTCTAGGATTATGTGTGAAAAAACTTTTTATTATCTTAAGTTTCATTTCTAATTTTTTTATGTGTATTAAATATAATTTACATAATATAATAATTTTATTAATTATAACTTCAATGATCTGATATTTTTTAAGATACATTCTTTTAAAAAATTACTAAAACTCCCTATTTATTCCATGAATATGACCATGTTTTCTAATATTGTTTCTAAAAATGTTTTTACTATTCTCCTATGATTTCTTAAAGTCATTTTTACTCATGTTTTTAATTTTTTAAAAATGTTTTGAAACGTATATTTTTTTATTTTCTAAACAAGGTTCTTCGAGAATTTTCTAAAAAAATTACGAAAGTAGTATTTTTTTAACTTTTACGAAATGATCATATTTTCACATTTTCAAGATGCCTTAAGGATTTAAACATTACTTTAAAAGTTTATATGGTTATTTTCAAAGAAAATTTTTTCTTTTATAATTGTGTAGCATTTTAAAAATAAGTGATTTTCAAAGTGAAAATGGATTTTTTCCTTAATAATTGTTCAATGATCACATTTAAGGTATTTTCATCTATGTCAACATCTGTTGTTGAATGTTATACTTCATTAATCCTGATCTAATATGATAACATATTCCATATTTTACTAAATCGATTATGATCATTTTGACTGGGGATATACAATTTTGATACTACTCACTATATTACTCTGGAAGGTTTATGATTATGTTTATTGATTGGGAAAATTATTTATATTTCATATTATTGTTTAAATAAAAATGTCTATGTTTATTATGTTTCACACATTTCATATGAGGAATTCATTGGACTTAGTAAGTAATGGGTGGGGCATGCTATATCCTCTAGATGCATTGGTAGGTCTCATGAGACAAACTAGTGTGGATATTGGATGATGACTTACCTTTTTATGTATGGTGTCTTGGTTGAAGCCTTGATGGTATGTTTATGATTTACCACATTATGTATTCTCTAATTATGAGTTTATTTATTGATTTACAAGTTATTATTCAATTATTATACTATCTATGGTTAAGTTTTTTTAGCTCATTTGATTTTTTATGTGAATTATTTGATTATCTTTTATACTAGATATCTTATACTCTGGTTGTTGATTAAATGGAATGTGTTTCAGTTACTTACCTTTTCTTAATTATTATTTATTATGTATGATAGATTCCACAATATACATTCCCTTTCTAAACATCTGATATCACCACTTTCTTATGTTTTATTTTTTCCTAGGATGCTAAGAAGTTTATTATAATTGATATGCAGGGTAAATCCTAGGTGAATGATGGTGTTCTCAAAGGATTTTCTGTATTGAATTTTATATTTTTAATTTTAATTTAAGCCTCAAGTATGTACCTAGTTTTTCAAAACTACTAAATTATTCTATCATTCGGGATGAGATTCCTTGTATATTATGCCAATGTAATAAAGTAACCACCGACTCTAGACTATGGGGGTCAGGGTTTTTATAGTTGGTATTAGAGTAATTTTAGTAGAAAACATGGAAACTAGATTTATAAAAACATATATTATAGAATGAAACCCTATGATAGAATATAAAAATTCTCCCACAGAAACCAAACTTATGATTTAGAGATTAGTTATAACTAAATTTTCAATTTATCTTAAGTAGTTTTGAGATTATGAATTATGTTTCATAATGTTATGATATAATATATGATATGAAAATATTTAGAATTGGATCCTAGTGAAAGGAATGGGAACCATATCAATACACATAATCCATGTAGACATTTCCATCTTGGGAAAGATAATGAAGCCAGAGATGGAGTTGCGAATGGAGTTAGAGATAAAGCTGGAGATAAACAAATTATAACTATATTGCGAAAACTAACTCAAGTTATGAGAAATGACGTTATCTATAACAAAGTATCCTTCTAATCTATGGAATTTTTTAATGATGTTAGACCGCTTCATGCGACAATAACCACTATCCTTCACTAAAACTATGAATCCATTTGTAGCTGAGAAATGGATATGTTCCTTAGAAATGATATTTCTCGCCCTGGGAAGTATAAAAAGGGAGAAGGTTGTCATGGAATTTTATCATCTCTCAGTATATTTTGATCATTGGTGGTTATTTATTTGAAACACTAAGGAGGAGGAGGTGATAGAAAATATAGACTAAAAGGATTTTAAGTAACTTTTAGTTTAAAAATATATTTCATGAAAAAAACGAGTGGATATGGAGATAATATTATTGACACTACTATAAAATGGGTCTATACCCACGCATATATACACATGGCTTAAAAAACCATGTGTACAGGTGGAATATTTTGACTTATACCTGTGGTTTTTTTAAAACTATGGGTATACTAACCCCGATTTGAAGTTTTCATCAGGCTCCCCCTCAAGATTTTTCATTTCCTCCCCCGTGTCTCCCCTAATTCATGGCCTCTCTACCCTATACTCCCCTCCTTGACCTAGACCTCCCAGCCTCACCTCCACCTTCCGGCCCCCACCTCACTCCCTCTGCCTTCTTGCCTCCACCTCCATGTCTGCAGACGCATCCACCTCTGCCTCCCGACCCCCATCTCCACCTCTCGGTCCTCACCTTCACCTCTATGACTGCCTCTGCCTCCACCTCCTCCCTGACTCCACCTTCTGGCCTCAAAAGGTATTCCTATTCTCCTCAAATATTCATTTTTTTCATTTCTTTTAATCCCTGTAAATAAATTGAATATTTTTAGGTGAATCCCACCTAATCATGGTTGAATTCATCTTAGATTAAGGGTCTATCTATTCTATTATATAAATAAGGCTATTGTGTGTATCCTGAAAACCATTTTTATCTATTTTCATGGAATATGACCAAGGTATGTTGAGTCCTAGGATTTTATATATTTTAGGGTAAAATTTTGGGATACTCTATTGTAGTTATTTGATATTTTAGGCTTGTAGAATTTTGGGTTAATTTTTTGGAAATTGATTGCATTGGTTTCACTTAGGTATTAGTTATTATTTGATTGTAGTTGTTATATAATTGAGTTTTTTAGTGATAGTATTTGGTTTATTAATTTTTAGGTGATTCTTGAAGGTTTATTAGAGTTTGAAAGCTCACCTATGGTCTTGGAATATGATCTTGACATTTTTTATAAAAAATGCAAGGGATGAATTATGACTCATTGTAATTATATAGGTGATTGTATCATATTGTTTATGTATCTTGATAATGGTATGCATATGATATTAAATATACGTCAAAGGGTGATTTTTATTATTAAAAAACCTTGATAGTGATTGATATTCATTTGCAGTAAATAATAATATATTTGATATTCTCAAAAATATAGTATTGTGTTTGACATAATTACCATGATTTGAGGGAGATATTTAGCTTACAATGATTTTTTTGTGACATTATAGGATTGATTATGAAAAAATTTATAAAAATAGTGATTTAAAAGAGAAACTAGTGAAATCTCATAACTCTGGAATAAGAATATATTATAATTTTGTTTTTTATAAATTCTCTTTGAATTGAATGGTTTAGAAATAATATAAATCTTTTAGGGGAGAACTATATTATGGAAATTTGGTCTCATTTAATTTGACATCATGTTTAAAATGGCTCTACGAAATCATTTAGGTTAAAAATAAGAGAGATAATTAGGATTATGGTATTTTTTATGATAATGGATTATTTAAATGAATGTTATTGAAATGTGGTTAAAAAATGAAATGTTATTTTCTAAAATGGAATTTTCAATAGTTATGTTCAAGGATTTTGTGGGGTTAAAATAAACATGAGATGAATTTTAAAGTATTTATAAAAGAGATGCATGAATGGTAATTTGAGGAAATGATAATAGAGAATGGTTTTAATATATTGTCTACTCTAATTGACCACATATAAATGATTCATAGTTTTAAATCTATACTTGTGTGTACTCTATTGATTTACGGGTTTATTATATGAATTCAATGGATTCCTAAAAATACATGATATTATAAAATAGTTATTTCTAAAACTTATCTTAGGTGATGTGTTTCAAATAATTGTCTAAGTTATCTCAAATGTTATTTATATGCAAGTGTTCATATTTGTTAAAATATATTATTTTAGAATATATATTCCTTTTATGATTTATGACCAACCCATTTTTGATAAATAATACCTTACAACCTTGTAATTTTTATTATTGGAAATGTTTTGATACTTTATTCCAAAAATGATATCCATTCTCTAGTTTATGCCCCATTTGTGTTGTTTATACAATGTGTGATGCCAATGAGCTTGTACCCAAGTGGTAGAGTCTCTTACTTGGAATATAAGAGACCCAAGATCAAATCCAGGTTGGGGTGAATTTTTGGGTTACTATAGCAGTACTTTAGTAGTTACTATAGAAGGTATTGTTTGGTACTGTAGAAACCAACATTGTTCTTCTGATTTGGGACTTCATGCTGCCGGTTTGGGCCTACATGTATCAGGGGCTTCAGGCCACAAAATTCCCTTAGGACACAGGTTCTTCAGTCTGTAAGAGCCTTTGGTCCATATGGATTTCAGGCCACAAAAAAGTTCAAGAAGAAACTCGGGCAGACCACACAGGAAAAGGCTCAAACGAACATTCAGATTAAAAAATAGAAACCACCAGAGCAGAGCTAACTGGATTGGAATAATGAGAGGGTATCACAACATCCATAAAGACTAGGCACCATGCAGATCTACATGGTCCAATGATATCTGATCATCCATACGAGTTGGGGATCTAGTATCCTTTAAGATGTAGATGATGGGGTGGGGAAATTTCAAGTGTGTGTTAGGTTTTGGGCCTTTAAGGTCATGTATTAGGTCATTTATAGTCCTTTTGAATTGGTCTTATGGGTCATGTAAGGGATCCCCTTCAACCCTTAAAAGGTATATTATCCAAAAATAAATAAAAAATAAGGCCTTCTGGCCATTCGGGGAAATACCATGTGTGATATTGTTGTGCATGACATGACTATAGCTTCATTTGACTTCTCCCTAGTATGTCTTAAGGATTTAAAATGTTATACCCATTATTCATTTGGATTGATATTATCATGTTTTATTTTTGTATTATTATTTATGGATAGGTCAATAGATTTTTCATGTTTACACATCATGTTTATTATTATCATACTAGAATGGTTTTATAATAGTTCATAGTGAGCATGTGCAATATGATTTACTTTTATTGCATGTTTATTTACATTACCATGGACCCAGTATACTATTTTCCTATAGGATATGTTTACATATTTGGCATAGTGTAAGGACCCGAACCCAGTTGCCCGAAGTCGGTGCCTTATTTGATTACATTGGCATATAAAAAATAATAAGCATCCTGAAGGACCGAGTAGTTTAGTATTATTGGAAACAAGATACATACTTATGTTCAAAATTACAACATGAAATGAAAAAAAAGCATAGAAACTCCTTAGAAAACTTCCATAACTCCTAGGTTATTTCAACGTGTCATTAATAATAAAATTATTCATGTCCTGAAAAAATGAAACACAAGAAAGGGGTGAGCTCAAATGCTCAGTAAGAGTAAGAAATACAGTGGAATATAACATAAATATTAGACATGGTGAATAATTTAAAACACATGCCTTTAAAAATAAACCTGAACATAATATGGCAGGAATATGAGCTGAGTAAATACTGCCATAACATAATCATGGGTATTCTAATAGTCGAATAACCACATGATATTTCAATTATTGGCTTCATAATAAGGAAAGCGTATATGTCGGTCATTTTAAAACATTTTTTCAAGGCCTCGTCCAAGACGTCTAAAAATAATTTTGGCCTCGGCCAAATCCATATATCACATTGGGAAAGGCCTCAGCCAATTCCACGTCTATTTGTCTCATGAGACCTACCGATGCATCAATAAGATATAGAGGGGCCCACCCATCACATAATAAGTCCAATAAATTCCTCATATGAGTTGGGATCAACATAAACAACATATATATTCATATTGAAACTATCATATGAATGGTAATTAACTTTCCCCAGTCATTAAACATAAAACACTAACCATTCTAAGTAATATGGTGAATGGTTTTAAGATAGATCACCCAAAATAAAATTAGTCATAAACCATTCAATAAAATATGGTATATAACATCATAAATTATTAAACCCAATAATACATAATAATCAATAGGAGTGTTGAATCAGATTAAAATACTCTTATAAAATCATTAAGCAATTCTTGAGATAAATACAATTTTATTTTCAAAAGAAGAGTTATTTGGTAAAAATATTTGAATAATACCAGAAGTGAATTAAGATAGTATTTTCATAATAAAATGAGTTATTTTATAAAGATAATGGTTTCCAAAATATATTATAGAGTGCCCTTGAAAATAGATAAGAATTTGAGAAACTCCCTTGAAACGGGCTTGTATTTCAGAAATCAATTTGAAAGTTACTTTTAAAACATGTAAATCATCATAAAATAAGGAAGTGTTATGGTTTTTAAACATATTTAGAACACTCACACATAATTTATGAGGATTAAATAATATTACATAAGAATTTCATTGAGGTAATTAGACAATAAAAGTAACCCGAAGGAAAATGGAAGTTCGGGTGGAAAACCCCTTACCATAAGTCTGAATGTGTTCTACTCTTCAACTTAAGGTCCCAGAATATGAAATTAGACTTATTAATAACTTATTTCAGAACCTAATATACATGAATTTATTTTATCATAAATATTTTTAGTTCATTTATGTTCTTATTGATAAGTTATTATATTGAGTTTCGTCGTTCCGAAGTGTTTGTTTTCTTGATTTTCATAATCGATTCGCTTGTTTTTAAGCAATGAATTTCAGGTGGAATGGTTGTAAATATCAATAATTGAAATTAAATATTATTTATGAACATAAATAATTTTTTATTTTCATTTTTATCATTTGGTTACATGAAAATAGGGTGAATCATTAGATGATAACCACTTTGATTATTTGGCGGTATTTGAATGATTATGAACAAGTTTTGTCATATAAATAAATAATTTGTACATATAATGGTTCCTGAATATTAATTAGGTTATAATACATATATTATAGTTTGGTTGAACCATCTAAATGGTTTCATGACCAGTAATGAAGGATAAAATGAAGAATGAAACTTTGTCGTCCATGAAGGTTATAAATTGGGACCTCATGGACGTTGGTTTCGTTTATAAAAATAAAAGGGAGGGAGTAAGAATATTGATGATGGTTCTTCCATTAACAAGATATAATTATAATTTATATATTATAATGGAGTTATAATGGTCATTTGGATAGAGGAGGCGAGGATAGAAAAATAAAAGAGATGAACTTGAAAATAAAGAAAATTTGACCGATCCCTTATGAAAATTCGGCAGCCTAACAGCGTCACATAAAATTTCATAAAATGAATTGATGAGATAAAAAGGGTATCTAATCATATAGATATTAAAAGAAAATTAATATGAATACATAATATCAAACCCCAACATATGAGAATGGAAATTCAAATAGATAACATAAAAGAAGTGTCGACTAAAAGAGGAGGGTGAAGGATTCCCATACCTTGTAGAGTAACTCCTAGAACTTGAAAGTTGGGACCTTGGGGGATTAAGGACACCTTGGGATGACTCCTAGGGAGGTAAAACCACCATATATTAGAGGATGAGGAATTTTTAATGAAATAAAATGAATGGATGATTGGGTATTTATAGGAAAAGAGAGATAATTTTTTAATAATTTAAAGACACATCATTAGTGGTTTTTGAAAAACCATGGGCTTTCCCATGGTATTTGCCCATGGTTTTAGCCACTTGGGACACCTCATAACATATTTTACTGTACTAAAGTATACCAGCCTTTTATTTTATTTATTATATTATTATGATGTCATTAAACTACCGAAAACTCAAAAATTGTATTTTTACTATTCATGAAAAATTCAAGTATTTTAGAAAAATCTCAAAAAATCCCCCCTACCATTTTTTGATGTTTAGAATTAAAAATGAGCTTAGTTTTAACATACCATTATGAATAGTAATATTACCCTTATGATTATTAAATAGTGATATTATTTATTTTCTTATGGTAGTAAGATAATTATATCTTAATTAATTTTTAAATAAAATCACAGTTAATTCGAAAAATAACAATTTTAAAGGTATAATTAGTTTTATATCACATTGAAAAATTAATTAAGATATAATTATCTTATTACCATAATAAAATAAATAATATCACTATTTAATAATCATAAGGGTCATATTACTATTCATAAGGGTATGTTACTATTTACCAAAAATCTAGTTTGTTCTATCTGACTCCAAATGACTTACTAGTCACAACTCTAGATGATTGTTTTTCAAAATTCAAAACATAGAAGAGGCTAAGTTGTATATAATGGATAGATTATAAAATTCATTCAATATTTATTTTCAAAACCTTGGGGTGTTACATTCTCTCATCCTTACAAAAATTTCATCCTCAAAATTCACAAAATGTTACTTAAAAATATTCAGGTATGTATTCAACATAAGCTCCTCAGGCTCCCATGTTGCTTCCTCCATCTTAGGGTTCCTCTAAAGAACCTTTACCAGAAAAGTTGCCTGATTTCTCAATACTTGTTATCTCGTATCAAGAATCTTGATAGGATCTTTACAATAAGATAGATCGGGCTCCGATTCTACTTCTTCATAGGTGAGTATATGTGTTGGGTTTGGCATATATTTTCTTAACATTGACACTTGGAACACATTGCGAACTTTAGAGAGACTTAGCGGCATTGCCAAACAGTAAGCTATGACTCCAATTCGGTCCATAATTTCAAAAGGTCCAATGTACTTGGAACTTAATTTTCCCTTCTTACTGAATCATATAATACCCTTACATAGAGCTACCTTTAAGAAAGCATGATCTCCTTCTTGAAATTCCAAATCTTTCGTTCGATTTTAACCATAGCTCTTTTGCCTACTTTGAGCTGTTTTGATATGGGTTTGGATAATCTTCACCTTTTCTGATGTTTCCTCAACAAGTTCTGAGCCTACAAGCTTTCTCTCACCAATATCACCCCAAAAAGTTGGTGTACGGCATCTCTTTCCATGAAACTCTTCATATGGTGTCATCTGAATACTTGAATGGAAGATATTGTTGTAAGAAAATTATATGAGAGGTAAATACGGATACCACGTACCTTTAAAGTCAAGTGAATATGACCTCAACATGTCTTCCAAAGTTTGAATAGTCTATTCTGACTGTCCATCAGTTTGTGGGTGGTAGGTAGTGCTCAAATGAAGATCATTATCTAGGGCCTTCTAAATACTTTTCCAGAATTGTGATGTAAAATAGGGATCATGATCAGAAATTATTGATAAAGTTACACCATGAAGTCTTACAACTTCATTAATATATAGTCTTGTTAAACGTTCAAGTGGTAAATCTTCTCGTATAGTAGGAAAATGAACTGATTTTTTAATATTGTCAACAATGACTCATATCGCATCATTCTTTCTTGGAGTATTTGGTAGCCCCCTGAAAAAGTCCATTGTAATGTCATCCCATTTCCACATAGTAATAGGAAGGGGTTTCATGACTCCTCCAGGTTGTTGTCTTCCAGCCTTCACCTGTTGACACACCAAACATCTCAACGCATAATCAGCAATCTCTCTCTTCATGTTTTCCCACCAAAAATGTTCCTTTAAATATCTATACATCTTTGTGCTACCTAGGTGTATAGAGAAATTATACCTATAAGCATCATCCAATATTTCTCTCTTTATCTCAGGAATAGAGGGAACACAAATCCTCTTTTCGAATTTCAAAATTCCACCTTCATATACAAAGTGAATCAACTTCCCATCATTTACAGATTTAATTTTCTTTTGAAACTCCTCATCATCAGTCTAATAAATTTCTATCCTTTCTAGTAAATAATGTCTAGAAACCATTTGAAAAATTAGTGATGTGTTACCTTCCTTGATAATTCCCATATCAATATTTACTAGATCCATGAACAAAGGATCCCTTTCAACACTTATCTTGTTCATAATTCCATGTTCCTTTATACTCAAAGTGTATACCCCATATTTTCCTTCCCCAGGTGGTAGTGTATTATAAAATCATAATCTTTGAGTAGCTCCATTCATATCCTTTGTCTCATGTTGAGTTCTTTCTATGAGAAGATATATTTCAAACTCTTATGATCTGTATATATCTCACATTTTTTTCCATAGAGTTAATGTCACCAAATATTCAGAGAAAATATTACTTAGGATAACTCAAGATCATGAGTTGGATAGTTTTGTTCATGAATTTTCAGATTCTAAGATGCATAAGAAATCACTCGATAATTCTTTATAAGGATGCAACCAAGTCCTTTCTTTGATGCATCGCTATAGATAATAAACCCATCATTCCATAATGGTAGGGTTAGGATCAGAGCATTCACTAACCTCCTCTTCAATTCTTCATAACATTATTCACATTCCTTTTTCCATACGAACTCAACCCCTTTTCGTGTAAGATTGGTCATTGGGTTGGCTAATTGGGAGAATATATGAATGAAATGTTGATAATAACTTGCTAAACCAATAAAACTATGTACCTTAGTTATGTTCGTTGGACTAGTTTATTCTTGAACAGCCTTTGTCTTTATAGGATATATAGATATTCCATCCTTAGAGACAATGTAGCCCAAAAAGGAAACTGATTGGAGCCAAAAATTACAATTGCTAAACTTCCCATATAATTCATTTCTTTTAAGAGTATTCAAAATAGTGAAAAAGTGATTTCCATGATCTTCATAGCTTTTAGAGTATACCAAGATATTATCAGTAAACATCACCAAAAAGTTATCAAGATATTCCTTGAAAACTATATTCATTAGATCCATGAAAATAGATGGTTCATTAGTTAGTCCAAAAGGCATTACAATAAACTCGTAATGCTCGTACTTGGTTTGGAATGTTGTTTTTGGAATGTCTTCCTTCTTCACAAGTAACTGATGATATCCATATCGAAGATAAACCTTTGAAAAATATTTGGCTCCATGAAGTTGATCAAATAAATCACCAATGCGAGGTAGGGTATACTTGTTATTTATTATTATAGAATTGATCTCCTTTTATTCAATGCATTACCTCATAGACCCATCTTTCTTATTAACGAAAAGAATAGGGACTCCCCATGGAGAAATGCTAGGGAAAATAAATCCTTTATCACTCAATTCCTCTAGTTTTTTATTTAGTTCTACTAACTCCACAGTGGCCATCCTATAAGGGGTCTTTGATATGGGACATGAACTAGGAATTAAGTTGATGGAAAACTCAATTTACCACTCTAGAGGATGTCTAGGTAAATCATCTAGGAAAACGTCAATATATTATTGTATAATAGGTACATATTCTATTTGAACTTTCTTTTCCTCACCTATAGTTATTTCATTACCTTTCTCCCCAATGATTGAATTCAGTAGAGCTAATGGGGGTGGATTTAGATGAGAATCAGAAGGTGAGGTTTCTGCTCTAAAGATAAAGGATTCCACACTATTCTCAAAAAAATTAACTTCCTTCTTCTTACAATAGATCTTCACGTCATAATTTGATATCCAATTCATACTGAGAATTATATCAAATTCAATCATTGGTATGACTATAAGGTTAGAAAATAAAGAATGTCTATGTGTCATGAGGGAGACTAATTGACACGCCTTTTTTGCAATGATACATTCACTGGGAGTTTTGAATGATAACTATTTTATTAAATCAAATTGGACATATCTAATTTTCTTGGAAAATTGGAAAGATATAAATGAATGCGATGATCCCAAATCAAATAAGGTATTGGCTAATTTTGATGAAACGATTAATGTACCTGCCACCACTTCATTAGGGACTTCAATATCAATGGTTGTGATCCCATAAGCTTGTCCCTACTCCCTTGGCCTTTTAGGTTGCATGTTTTCTTGACGCTTTGGGAAATCATTAGTATAGTGCCCCAACTCCTGACAATTATAGCATTGAACATTAATAGATTATTTCTTCCCCTTGCAATCACCTGCAAGATGCCCTTTCTTTCTACATTTATAGCATACTCATTTTACATTTAAGTACGCACAAGGGCGTTTCCTTCCAAAATTATCACAGGGTGGAAATTCAACTCTTCCATTCTTCCCTGTTTCCGTATTTCCTTTCTTAGAGTTTTCAGCAACCCTCTTCTTCTCTTGCTTTCCCTTAAAGTCATAAGACTTAGAGAATTCCTTTTCTATCTTGATATCACGTGAAACTATATCCTTGTACGATGAGAAACTCTGGGAGACCAGATCCCACTGGAGGAATGGATTTATTCCATCAAATAATCGATCAATCTTACTCCTCATATTTCATATGTATTCTACAGCATGCCTTGATGACCTTGTAAAGTTAGCTTCATACTTTGTAACATTATCATCTTCCTTTTTCTTCAAATTCAGAAACTTTCTTTCCATATCCTCTCATTGTTCACGAGGAAATTATTTCTCTAAGAATATTTCCTTAAAGTACCTCTATTCCATCTACTCTATTTCTTCCTCCTCCTTTGTGTTTTGTATTAACTACCACCACTGATCCGCATCTCCCAATAGATAATAAACTTTTATGATTACCTTCTCTCTTTCATTACATCCCAAAGCAATAAATATCTTATCGAGGGAACTTATCCACTACTCAGCTACAAATGGGATTGTAGTCCCATTGAATGATGGAGGTTGTTGTCGCATAAAGTGATACAACATAGCTTCGCCACGTGGTGGATTCAGATGCTCCACATGGGTAAGGTTATTATTCATAACCTGAGTAAGTTTCCCCAGTATAGTTATAAATTCTTTAGCGCCTGTCACAGAACCAGAGCCAACATCATTATCTTGCATTGGAGGGAAATACCTATAGGGAACATGTGTGTTTGTGTGGTTTCCATTCCTTCCACTAGGAACCATTTATATATGATTACATACACTAGATTAAGTTATGAATCATAATGTATTATCTTAATTTAACAAAATACTTAGCATAAATTGAAATCCTATGCATGGCTAATCCTATAATCACATAAATGGTTTCTTTGAGGAAATATTAACATTTAAATATTTCATAATAGATTATAAAGAAAATGTGAATTATCCTAAGCATATCCCCCGAGAGTGTTGTAACCAAGAGTGAAGCAAGACCCATTGTCATGTACCAGGATACCCCTGGTCAAGCTTGAAACTCCTTGTTGGAGCTTTCACTCCTAGGTAAATCTGTGCCAGAGCCGCCTTTACCTGCTCATATCCAGACAGGGATATATTTCATAAAATTTCCACATAATCTATTCCTTAACAAAATAAAAGGATGTTCTCATACATTTATCCTCAAATACTATCTTAGGGACTCTTCCCTAATATATGTTTTCTAAATATAGTTTCTAAGCTTTCTACTAAACTTCCTCTGATACCAACAGTAAAGACCCGACCCCAGTTTCCCTGAGTCGGTGCCTTATTTGATTACATTGCCATATAAACAAGGAATAAGAACCCTCAGGGATGGAGTAGTTTAGTATTAGTGGAAACAAGATACATACTTAAGTTCAAAATTACAACATGAAATGAAAAACAACATATAAACTCCTTAGACAACTTCCATAACTCCTAGGTTATTTCAGCATGTCATTCATAATAAAATTATTCATGTCCTGAGAAAATGAAACATAAGAGGTGAGCTCAAATACTCAGTAAGAGTAAGCAATATAGTGGAAGATAACATAAATATTAGAAATAGTGAATAATTTAAAACACATGCCTTTAAAAATAAACTTGAACATAATATAGCACGAATATGAGCTGAGTAAATATTGCCATAAAATAATCATGGGTATTCTACTAGTCGAATAACCACGTGATATCTCAATTAATAGATTCATAATGAGGACAGTTCATATTTCGAACATTCTAAAACATTTTTTCAAGGCCTAATCCAAGACATCTAAAAATGATTTAGGCCTCGGCCAAATCCATATATCACATTGGGAAAGGCCACAGCCTATTCCACGTCTATTTGTCTCATTAGACCTACCGATGCATTGAAAATATATAGTGGGCCCAAACCATCACATAATAAGTCCAATTAATTCGACATATGAGTAGATATATATATAAACAACATATATATTCATATTGAAACTATCATATGAAATGTAACTAACTTTCCCCAGTCATTAAACATAAAACACTAACCATTCCGAGTAATATAGTGAATGGTTTTAAGATAGTTCACCCACAATAAAATTAGTCATAAACCATTCAATAAAATATGGTACATGAAATAATAAATTATTAAACCCAATAATACATAATAATTAACAAGATTGTTGAATCATACAAAAATACTCATATAAAATCATTAAGCAATTCTTGAGATAAATACTATTTTATTTTGAAAAGAAGAGTTATTTTGTAAAAAACTTTGTCTAATACTAGTAGTTAAGTAAGTTGGTTTTTTCATAATAAAATTATTGATTTTATAAAGATAAAGGTTTCCAAACACAGATTATAGAGTGCCCTTGAAAATAGATAATAATTTGAGAAACTCCCTTGAAACGGGCTTGTATTTCGGAAATAATTTTGAAAGTTACTTTTAAAACGTGTAACTCCTCATAAAATAAGGAAGTATTTGGGTTGGTAAAAATATGTAGAACACTCACACATAATTTATGAGGAGTACATAATATTACATAATAATTTCATTGAGATAATTAGACAATAAAATTAACCCGAATGAAAATGGAAGTTTGGGAGGAAAAACCCTTACCTTAAGTCTGAATGTGTTCCACTCTTGAACTTAAGGTCCTGGAATTTAAAATTAGACTTATTAATAATTTATTTCGGAACATTATAGACATTTATTTATTTTATCATAATTATTTTTAGTTCATTTATGTTCTTGTTGATAAGTTATTATATTGAATTTTGTCATTCTGGAGTGTTTGTTTTCTTGATTTTCATAATCAGTTCACTTGATTTTAAGTAATGAAGTTCATGTGGAATGGTTGTAAATCTAAAAAATTTAAATTACATATTATTTATGAACATACATAATTTCTAATATTCATTTATATCATTTTGTTAAAAGTAAATAGGATGAATCGTTATATGACAACCACTTTGATTATTTGGCGGTATTTGGATTATTATGAACTAGTTTTGTCATATGAATTAATAATATGTACATTTACTGGTTCATGAATATTAATTGGGTTATATTAATTATTTTATAGTATAGTTTAACCATATAAATGGTTTCATACCCAGTAATGAATGAGAAAATAAATAATGAAACTTCGTCATCTACGAAGGTTATAAATTGGAACCTCATGGACATTGATTTCGTTTATAAAAATAAAAGGGAGGGAGTAAGAATATTGATGATGGTTTATTAATTAACATTATATAATTCCAGTATATAGATGATACTGTAGTTATCAAGGTCATTTTGATAGAGTAAGTGTGGGGAGAAAAATAAAATAGATAAACTTGAAAATAAGGAAAATTTTAGAGGTCCCTTATGAAAATTCAGCAGCCTAACGGCGACGCATAAAATTTCATAAAATGAATTGATGAGAGAAAAAGGGAATATCATCATTTGGAAATAAAAATTACAGTAATAGGAATATATAATATCAAACCCCAACATATGAAAATGGAAATTCGAAGTGATAACATAAAAGAAGTGTTGACTAAAAGAGGAGGGTGAAGGATTCCTTTACCTTGATGAGTAACTCCTAGAACTTGAATGTTGGGACCTTGGGGGATTAAGGACACCTTGGGAGGAATCCTTCTTAGGTAAAACCACTATAGATTAAAGGATGAGGGATTTGGAAAGAAATAAAATGAATGGATGAGTAGGTTTTTATAGAAAAAGAGAGATAGTTTTTTATTAATTTAAAAAGACACCTCATTAGTGGTTTTCGAAAAACCATGGGCTTTCCCATGGTATTTGCCCATGGTTTTAGCCACTTGGGACACCTAATGTCATATTTTACTGTAAAAAAGTCAACCAGCCTTTTATTGTAATTATTATATCATTATGATGTCATTAAACTACCGAAAACTCAAAACTATATTTTTACTATTCATAAAAATTTCAAGTATTTTAGAAAAATCCCAAAAAATCACCCATACCATTTCTCGACGTGTAGAATTAAAAACTGAACTCCATTTTTCAAAAATAATTTTCTAAATATTATTAATTTAATTTTTAAATAAAATCATAGTTAATTCAAAAAATAATAATTTTAAAGGAATAATTAGTTTTATATCGCATTGAAAAATTAATTAAGATATCATTATTTTATTACCTTAAGAAAATAAGATAATATCATTATTTACTCTTCATAAGGGTAATATTACTATTTATATCACTATTCATAAGGGTATGTTACTATTCACCAAAAATCAAGTTTGTTTAATCAGAATCCAAATGTCTTACTGGTCACAACTCTATATGACCATTTTTTGAAATTAAAAACATAGAAGAGGATTAGTTTTGTTTAATAGATATATTATAAAATACATTCAATATTTATTTTCAAAACCTTAGGGTGTTACACATATAACATTTCTATTGTTATAATCTCAATTTTTTTTATATATAGAGCATTTTTTTTGTTTTTCTTTAGGTTAATTCTTGATGTTTAGGGATCTTGGGTCTAATTGAACTTTATAAGAAAATTGTTCCATGTAGAATGAAAAAAAGAAAACCAAACCAAACTAGACTTGTACCTATTCAAACATAAATGAAATGCATAAACCCATCCTAGCCCTATATAAACTGAGTAGAACCAAAATTTATTGAATTGAATCAAATTGAATCAATGTAACCTGGTCCATAATGGATAGAATAAAACCAAATAAAAAATATAATAAAACGTTTTTAAAAAAATATTCACAAACTAACCAAACCTTACTGGAATAAATGTAAATAAGATCAACCAAAATAGATCTAAATGATAAAAATCAAGAAAATAGAATTTTAATAGAAAAAAAATTAATGAGACTAAATTGAACTAAGTCAAACTTATCTAACTTAAACTAATATGATATTACAAATAATGAATCAAATTGAACTGAATCTAATGAGTTCAAACCAATATAACCGCAACATACATGAACTAAACCAACTAAACCAAAATTATATGAATATAATGTAATCAAATTGAGTTGATTAGAAACTAAATGAATGAAATTTTCTGAGATAATATAATTAAAAACAAGATAAAATAAATCTAATGAAAACGTTCCAAACAAACTTTTATCGAACAAAACTGAACTAAACTAAAACTCAATCCAAACTGATTATATACCATTAATAATAAGGGTAATTCTTAATTAATAGGACTATAATATTTGAAAATATAATTTTGAAACTTGGATCTATTTCCCCCTTTCTTTTAGGAACATGATTATACCCATGGGGCGTTGTGGCTCTTATATGTTGGGTGGTGACTTGCTTAATCACAGGAGATGGGTATGTTGTAGTAAAGTTTTTTATTTTATTTCCATTATCGCGTTAACCACATGGTTTTTTTACCTATTTCTACAGATTGAGGGTACTTATATTTGGTGACGGGGTCCATAAGTGCACCAGAGGTGGATGTGGAGTTTTCTTTGCATGGGAGGGAGATCGGGGTCATTGAGGGATTAATAGTGTGTTTCATTTTTTATGATTTTAATGTATTTATTATGTTTATTTTATTTTCCTTTGGAAGGTATATTCAATATATGGATGGTTCATGCTTAAATTTTATTTATTTTTCTTGGTTTTTAATTAATTTTTTGTGGTAGAAATCATTCCTAAGTGGTGATTCCCAAACTAGAGCTCATGAGAGGTTCCAAAAGAAAACTAACCCTGAATGATCAAACCATCAACCAAATTCACTAGTCTAAAACACTACACCCAACAACCTTTAAAGGGTATAAAAATAAACAATACCTTGAAAAAAAACCCAATGAAGAACAATCTACTTTTACACTATATCTTTCTAAGGGAGGGGGTCACATCAAACAACATGAGACATAGACCCTTATGTGTTCATGTCCCTAAAATCCCACCATGTTGTCCCTTCACAAGTTAAAAAACACATTCTATACTGAAACAGTCAAGGTTTTATAAAATAAACATTATGAAAACTAAGGAACCATTACAATTGAGCCTTCTTCTATCCAAAACCAAATGGAAGTCATTTCACAATTCAAGCCTAAGATCCTTACATGACATGGTTATTTTAAAACATCTCCAAAACCGATTTCAAAACAAACACCACTTGTTTTAAAACCAAAACACTATTAAGTATATCATAATAAGTCAAACACTTATCTTTTAAAAAAAATCAAATCCTTTACCCTTTTGAAATAGATTCACCTAGGGTAAAACCCGAAACAAACTTCAAAATTCAATTTAGAAATACCTGGTCTCCCTTAATATAACACAATAGAAACAAATTATTTTTTTTAAAGATAAAGGAGAGTAAAAAAAACCTTAGTGGGGGATATAGTAATGTAGGACTAGAGAATCACCAATCACAAACCCTATAGTCCCATGGGGAGAGAACCACAACTATAAAACTCCTTGAATGGACCCTCATGAGAAGCCTTCGAATGCAAAAAAAATAACTATGTAGATACCTTCTCACCACATATATAATATCTCAATATCATGGGTGGGAAAATAATTTTTCATAATAGATATATAATTTTCCAAGGATTAGAATAGATACCTTTCAGGGAGCTCCATAAAATCCTTGAATATGTCTAAATATCCACCAATGAAATTTGTTTATAAGAATAAATTTGAAGACAAGTAAGCATGGCCTCCACCTCCGCCCTGAGATAATTACCATCCCCATAAAAATAACTAAAACCAAGAATAATTAATCCTATGTTGTAATTAATAATACCACTATCTCACATATTCCCTTGGATGCATGAACCGTCAATATTTGGTTTAAGACCAAGGGAAGGGGGAGTCCAACTCACCCAATGACCCACCACCTAAGGTCTAGAGATACTAGTGGAGTGCCTAGCATCAATGAAATGCCTGACAGAGGGAACTTCATCCCACTGGTTCGGAATACTAACCAGGTCCATCACCAATAACTTATTAATAACGCATTCAATCTTCTTCCCACTTATACCTAACACCAAGAATATAAACTAGATGAAAAAATAAAGCATAGATGCATAAGGATTTTACTTGGTTCTCCATTAAGGGTTAATCCAAGGAGAATACACATGATGTTTTTCTATTGTAAAAAAATATAAAACTACTCATTATATATGTTACATATAGATTTGGATGGGTGAACTGTCGATCAAGGACATCCCTTTTCTTTTATATCGACGCACTGCATTAAGAAAATTCTAGATATTTTATATATTTAAGGGTCATCTTTAATAATTTATATAAATGGTGGTCTATATTCATTTATAATAGGTTACTAAGATACCTTTCATCTACATAACTACATGATTTTACATTAAGCTGTATCTTTTTTTCCTCTCTCTTTCTTATTTATATCTTTTATTTTATATTAATCACAAAAAAAATTATTTGGATAAGGATAATTCCAATGTAAATTTATTCTATGGAAATTTATCCACTTTAACCCAGATTTTGCAATGGAACTATTTCACTCTTATCCCAAGCATCTTATTCACAAATAGAACTAGATATGGTAATGGTATTCATTTGTAGTTATCCATTTTATTCCTCTAAACTTAATTTGTTAGTAATACTATAAGTGATCCTTCATCCTTATCTAATGAATTTGGATATATGATTTTGTTTATAAATTTTTTAGAATTACTTCAATAAACTTTATAAAAACATATTACATCCATTCCTTTTCCATAAATAGTGTGGATTGCACTTTGTTCCTCTAGGCTCTAGGATCTCACCAAGTTCCCCACATGAATTTAGTATGGTCAAGCATTCATCATTAATTATAATAACTTCTTCTTATATTTATCTATTATTTCCACATTTGAATAAAAATATCTCATTTATTTTCTCAGGGTTTCATTCCATTATGATTTTTTCTCCTTCATTTCATAGTAACTCTAAAAATTTCCCAGTGGATTCCTCCTTATGATTTTCCATGAAAATTTAAATGTGTTCCTCTAAATGAAGAAATATTATGACCATGTAACGTTTATTTAATTACCAAAACATATCTTGATTATATGTTAGATTCCATTTGAAATACCTACTACCACACCCACTAAGTCACTTCAACTTCAACACAAATACTCCTAACACCCACTAATCCTAGAACTATGGTGGTTTGGTTATCTTATTACTTTTAAAAAATCTCCTTGAACAAGTCCTCCAGGGAGACCACTATAGTGTGGTCTCCACCAACTATTTTTTTTTATTATTCACCTTTTCTGGTATATTTCTGACTATGACCACCAAAACACCCACACTATCATTCCCTATTTTCTATAAGGGAACCCCCCAAATCAAATTTCAATATCTATGGTGTATTTAACCACTAATTTACCATTTCAACTGAGCATATGACTTTACTAACATATTCAATTTCTTTTTTCTCTATGGTGTTGTATTCTCTTTTTCCACTTTCCCTATGTTTTGTAGTCCACTTCAGTTTCTCTTATCTATTTCCTTATCTCACATAAAATCTTCTCAAGATCTGAACTCTTATTACTCATCCTCAATTCTCTATAAACAATCATTTACCTCTCATTGTGTCGGCACACACTACAAACACTATGTCCTCTCATGGAACCAATATGCAATTCATATGAATCTTTTATATCCCATTCTTCTCTATTTAGGTTCCACTATTGAGATTGGTTGTTGTCTCAGGAGGATGGATGCTCCAATGGTACTGTAGTGGTGGACCCCCTTTTTCTACTTTTAATCCATACTTTTTATTTCCTTTTACAAATCTTTATCCTATAATTTCTTTATCCATGACCACCATGCCTTTCCCAGGGTGGGCTACAGGGGGAAGGAGGGAGCTATGCAGGGGGGCTGTGAAGGGTGATGGAAGGGGCTATGAAGGGGCTACAGGGGGGGCTATAGAGGGCTACGAAGGGCATTTAGGGGCTATGAAGGGGTTGTAGGGGAATATATAAAGGGGTATGTAGGGGTTATGAAGAGAGAATCATACCTATACCCACAGTTTGGTGAACCATGGTTATAGGTTCTTTATTGTTTCAAGTTATACAGCTATACCCATGGTTATCCAAACTGTGGGTATAGAATGATTTATAGGACCTATACCCATGGTTTGTTAAAAACTGTGGGTATAGGTCTATACCAACACCTCGGTATCCCACGGTTCATGAAACCATGGGTATATCTTATACCCATAGTTTTAGGGTATATACCCACGGTTTCAAACTATGGTTATAGGTTAGTTTTCTAGTAGTGTGAGTCTTAGATAAATGGAGGATTAGAATTTTACTAAGGAAGAATGATGTTAGGATGAAGATATGATTTATATAAGAAAATAAGGAAGAATGAAAGTTTTCAATAAGGATTTATGGTAATTCAAGTTATTACCATGTTTCAAGAGAATTCAAGATAAATGTATTCACGTGTTTGGTATGTGATGATTAAGATGTACTTCATGTTATTTGAGATATTAATGGTATGATAATTTTGAAAATTCAGTAACCTAATTTCTAAAGTTTTAGATCTTGAACTTTTATAAGGGTTATAAGGGTTAACCGTTTATGAAATGGATTATGTAGAAATTTGTATGCGGTTTTAAATATTAATGTGATTATCCATATTGGATAATTTGTGCCAACCATATTGGTTTTGGAAAATAGTTTGAGATAGATAGAACGAATTGAAAAACACTTTATGGATCTTATGATTTATTAAAAGATAATTTTAGTGCCTTAGACATAAAAAATAATTTTTGGAAATTCATTTCTTGGAGTAAGGGATGACATTACTATGGACTTTGTCACTAGATTACCAATGACTCCAAGAAAAAATGATGCAATATGGGTTATTGTATTTTTTGAAATGAAAAATAAAACATATGAGATAACATTTGAGTTCAAAAAATTTATTTAATGTTAAATATATTAAGGTTATTTTTTGAAATTTTTTAAGTTTTATATTAATATAGATTTATTAAAAGAATAACCCATAGGTTGGGTGACAACCTGTCGCATCTGGCAAGGCAATGAGGCTTGATCCCACAAATGAAGGGCGGTAGGGGTAAGTTGCCTACCACTAGCCTACGTGATGTCCTGGTTAGTGTAAAATAGCTTTTATTTATTTAAATGGTTGATAGATAAAGGATAAGTTCATTTTCATAACCATATATTATTATGATAAATAGAATATTTTGTAATTTTATTGATTTTTCTTTTCGAGAAAAAGATGAGTTTATGGTGGAAATCATTTAAAGGATCAAACTCTACTTGTCTTGTAAGTATATTTCATTAGATTTTTACTCTAGTAATTAAAATGATTCCTTAACTCTATGAAAATTATTTTGGAACAAAAAAATTATTTGTTTAATTTTCTTACCGAGAAATAAATAGTCATTTAACCCATCACAGATTTATGGTTTTGTGATGGTAAAATTTCTAATAACCATTTTCTCTATCACTCTCCATTAAAACGTGATAGTAATATTTATTTTCCATGTCGATTTTTTCACATCCCACTAATTTTTTCCTATATGGAAACTAGTTTTTAGGTGACCTTTTCATTTTCCTTTCCCTCTTTTTAAGAGGAATTTTTATTAACCCTTTTTACGATGTGGGATTTCTACAAGGGTATTTTAAAATTTCAACTCCATGATTACCAATCACAAGTTAAAAAATTTGAGGATGAAATTTTTGAAGTAGGGGACAATGTAACACCCCAATATTTTAAAAGAGCGCTATTTTTGATAGCTTATGTTTAATAGAACATCGAGCTTAAACGAACTCCAAAAAATTATTATTTTAACACAACTATTAGAAAATAGTCATTAAATTGGTGGGATTGAATAAGATTAACTATATTATGAAATAAATATGTAGTTAAAATTCAATAAAAATATAATTATTATTAGGAAATGAAAACATAATTATTAGTAAACTCATTTTATTCTTTAAATATATGTTTTCTTCAAAAAGTGATATTTATTTCTTTCTATGAGAAAATAAATATAATTACTTTTTACACTTTTATAAAATGTATTTAACAAAATAAACTTAATTTTTGAACTCATCAAGTCAAAATTATCTTAGGGTAATTCTATGGGAATTTTCTGAAAAAGTTTATTTTGGGGATAAAAAGTGAATATACTATTTTTATGTAATATCCTAAGTCTTATGAAATAGTTATTATATGATCATGATTTCAAATTAATTAAACCTTATTCTTGATCAAAATTTTTTATGTAATTCCATAATACATAAGGTGTTAAATTTATAAATTCATGCTTAGATATTTTGAAAACCATGATTTTTTACCATAAAAACTGTTTTTATAAGTTAAATGTGTAACATATTTAGAACTAAATTTTATCACTTTTATAAATTGAATTAAGTAAAATGAATTAAATATTTGTAATAAGGAGGTAAAATAGGTTATAAGTTTATTTTCATTTTTATTCATAAAAAATTTATCATGGTAAATAAAATATTTACCGTAGTATATGTAAAATAATGTAACAGGTTAAAGTTAAAAGGTAAAATATTAAAATACCTAAAAACTACAAATATAAATGGTTGTTTGATGTGTTTATAGACCTTAATCATCCTTTAAAATATTAATTATCAATATAATTAATTGGAATTAATTTTACCCAAATGTGGTTGTCTTTAAATATAAAATAATCATTATTTAATCACTTACAACCAACCCTCATCAAGTATAAATATCACTCCTCACATCCAGCTTTCTATTCAAAAGACTTGAATCTATTAAAATATTTTACAAATTATTTCCTACAAAATATACCCACATAAAAGTTTTTTATCTCACCCGAAGACCAATTCCAAGATCCTTAAGGGGTCCTTTAAGGGGTGATATTCCAAAGGTAACTTTCTCAAACAACCTCTCTTAATTTTTTTCTTCTTCTACCATATGTTCACCTCCTTCATCCCTAAAATAATAATAACTCCAGTATCATTTATATACTAGAATTTTATATTTATAATTTAATATTTTCTATCCACCCCTTTTATCATCTCATCTTATTAAAATAAATGTAACCATTGTCCAAATTGTGGTCGTTAATCATCTTCGTAGTTAATAATTTTTTTCATTTTCCATTATCGCCTTCAAGGATGGTCATAAAAATACTATTATAGTTAAATAATATTTTTAGTAATTATATTATAACCTTTTTTATATTCAGAAACTAATTAATATACATAATATTAAATAAAACAAAACAAGTTCGTGATGGTTGGAAAAACCGCCAAAATAAACTAAACATTTATCATTAGTGTTTTATCAAATGAACCATCCCCATATATGAAATAAAAATGATATATAATACCATTTAAACATAGATATATAAATTAATACCATTTAATATCACTTTTGTAGTTTTATTTCCATTTGAAAAGAACATCCATAACTATACATAAGTAAACCGTCCATGAAACCATGAAACCAACGCACCCGAAACAATGAAAACAAAGAAATATTATTAATGAATGGGTGGTATGATGTTATAAAAGTATAATATAAGGTATTATAAATATGAATATAGTTATATAAAAATTTAATAACATTTTTTAAACTATTATACGAGAGATTAAAGTATTCAAAACTAAAGGGTAGTATGCGGTAAGGATTTCTCGTCTCACTTTTACTTCTGTGAGATATATGCCTTATTCGGAACTTATTTATTTTTTGTGGTGTATATACTGGCCCTTGATATATCATATCATTAATTTCATCATATTTATGGTATTAAATGTTTAATTTGATAATTATTACTTTTATGGGGCATACAATTCAGCTAATTACAAAGTGGTAAGGGATTTCTTAACTCAATTTTCAATTATTGGGTCAAACTTATACTTTATTGATTAAGTCATTCTAAAATTATGTGTGAAATAAATTTTTATTATCTTATGTTTTATTTTAATTTTTTTATTTATATTTAAATATGATACACATAATTGAATTGTTTTATTAACACTCACTTCAATGATATGATATTTTTTACTTTATTTTAAAAAATATATCTTTTTAAAATTTTACTTAAAAATACCTTTTTCTTCCATGACCATGTTTTCTAATATTGTTTCAAACAATGTTTTTACTATTATCCTATTATTTTTTAAAGTCATTTTTATTCATGTTATACTTTTAACCAAAAAAATTGAAAGGTATATTTTTCATTTTCAAAAAAAAGGTTCTTTGAGGATTTTCTGACAAAAATTCGGACGGGATGTATTTTTTAACTTATATGGCGTGGGAGGATTTTCCCACCATCAGGAAGTATTAATGATTTAAATATTAATTTAAAAGTTTACATGGCTATTTTAAAATAAAATCTTTTTTCTTTTATAATTACAGAGCATTTTAAAAATAAGTGATTATTAAAGTGAAAAAGGTTATTTTCCTCTATAATTTTTCATGATCCCATTTAAAGTATTTTAATCTATGTAAAAATATTTTTTGAATATTATAATTAATTAAGGTTGATCTATTATGTTACCATCTTCCATATTTTACTAAATGGATAATGATTACTTTGACTGGGGATGTACAATTTTGATACCACTCACCATATTACACTGGACGGTTTATGATTTTGTTTATTGATTGGGAAATTATTTACATTTCATATGATAATTTAAATAAAATTATATATTTTTATTATGTTTCACCCTTTTTATATGTGGAACACATTGGACTTAGTAAGTGATGGGCGAATCCCACTATAGCTACTTGATGCATCGGTAAGTCTCATGAAACAAACTAGTTTGGGGTATTGGCTGATGTCTTACCTGTTTGTGCATGGTGTCTTGGAAAAAGACTTTATGGTGTGTTTATGATGTCCCACATTATACATTCACCCATTATGAGTTTAGTTATTGATCTCCATGTGATTATTTGATTATTATAATATCCATGGTTAAGTTTTTTTAGCTCATGTGATTATTTATATATAATTATTTGATCATATTTAATTTTGAACATATTATGATCAAGTTATTAATTAAATGGAATGTTTTTCAGTTACTTACCTTGACATAATTATTATTTCTTATTTATGATAGCTTATGATGTATACATACCCTTACTGAGCATATAAGATTACCCCTTTATTATGTTTTCTTTTTTTACCAGGATTCCAATAAGTTTATTATGATTGTTATGTGAGTTAAATATTAGGAGAATAATGGTAATATAAATGGATTCATTATTTTGTATTTTATATTTTCAATTATAATGTAAGGTTCAAGTGTGTATCTAGTTTTCCAAAACTGGTAAAATGTTTGGTCCTCCGGGATGTGATTCCTTATATATTATTGCAATATATAAAGTAACCACCTAATTTGGACTACTAGGGTTAGGTTATTTACAAATGATGTTATGTGAAGGTAGAAGAAGAAAATAAATTAATAGAGGTGGTTTAAGAAAGTTTCCACTTGAATATCACCTCATTGAACGATCCCTTAAGGAACTTGAAATTGGTCTTTTTATGAGACCAGCACCTCTAGAATGTGACAATAGATGAGGAGAATAAAATTTTTAAGATTATGGTAGAGATAAAAGGCTCAAGTTGGTGAAATAAACTTAAGTAAGGGGTGCCCCTTTATAATTAAGGTGAGGGGTACTTTTGTATTTTTTAAAATATTAAAATATAATAAGACTATTCTAGAAGAAAATGCTTCCAAATAAACTCTAAATGTACAAGGGGTGATATTTTCAACCATATATTATCCCATTTTTACTTATTTAAAATTTTTATGATTTTTAAATAATTTAATAAAATATAATATTCATGAAATTTCATTATTGTCAAATTTGATACTATTCATTACTATGACTTTAAAAACATAAAAACAAAGAGTCAAGTTTGAATTAATTATTTTATTATATCCTAGAAATGTCATAGTCCATTATAGAATTTATGGATTAGATAAATTATCAAAAATTATATTTATTTTAATATTTTCAATATCATTTATTTTATTTTTTCATTAATTTAATAATTGTTGCATTATCGTTGTGTAAGCATTTAATGTATTTATTTATTCCCCAAAAATTAAAAAAAATCCATGAATGAGATATAGATTTTTCCTTCCCAAATCATATTTATGGTTGAAAATATATTCTGTAAAACCATATATTGCAAAAAAATACTTATTAAAAATAATAGTGTAACAAGTTTAACTTTCTTTTAAATAAAATACTATACGTGACTTAATGTCAACCAAGTGGATCCAAAAGGTCCTAAATTATACCCATGTATGATTATGTTCAAAACATAATCATAAAATTATAATTGTTCAAATTTTCAGGTCATTTAATAGTTCTTATATTTTTAATTAAAATCATTTTATTGATTTTTCTTCTGTTTTCACAAGCACTGCGTCAGTGTTGCATAAGAATTAAAGGTAATTATTTGATATATAAAAATTAAAAATAGATTAATATTATAAAAAATAATAATTAGGATCATGAAAATTCTTTAGATTCATTCATTGTGTATATTTACTTATATCCACGTCAATAAAAATTATTTAATTTGTTAATTTGACTTTTCTTGCCTTGTGCAAGCATTGCACAATCATTTGTATATGATTCTTGTTATATATGTTGAAAATTAAAAACTATGGGTCAAAATCATAATTTATGAATTTTTAAAAAAAATAAATTCATGAAAATACTATTTTACCAATAAATTAATATCTATAATGCACCGAATTTGAGTTTTTCAATGTTGTGCAAGCATTGCATCGACATTGAAATTGTTTTTTATATTTTTTTATGAAATAAGTTAAAATTTATAAGTTATGAATTATTTTTTATGGTATTTTTATTATATTATCATACATTAATATTTACTTAATTTTAATAAATTTTTAGATCATATTTATGTTTTTATGATATCACAGAAGATACAGTATTTCATAAAAACCCGCATTTTTTACTATTCACCAAAAATTTAATTTTTTTAGAAAATTCTCAATGTTTTACCATAAAATAATTTAGGCATTCGGATTTCAAAAATAAATTTAATTTTAAAAAATAAATTTTCTAAAATTTTCAACAATTAATTATACTTTTTCCCCATAGAAATCAATAAAACCTGCATTTTGATTAAAACTTATATTTGATGAATAAAATGACTTTACTAAAAATTAATTGTTTATTTTAAAATAATTAATAAATATTTTTAATAATATTTTTATTCCTCTTCAAACTCACCAATTTATCTTCTAGTTCATAATGGTCATTTTAATTCATTGTGGTTTGTTTAAACTCGGTGTCGTGTATCTTGTACGCTATCAAACATAGTGTTTCCTTTTAAAATCTTGAGATGTTACATTATTCCCACTTATAAAATTTCACCATTGAGATTTATTTTTACATACTAAGGTGAAAAAATATGAGGGTACTTTACCTATTTGTATTCATTAAGTATAAAAGAAAAATAAAATTATGGGGTTTGAATACTTAGCTAATGATCATATAAAAAGGAAACTATGAACATAAAAGAGAAAACTTATAAATGAAAATTATATCCTAAATTTTGATTATCTTTGTTTCATATAGGTTATATAGGGTGATATAATTATACTTAGGGTTACTACTAAAGTTTTCAAGTCCTAATCCCCAAAAATAACTAGATTGTCCTCCAATATCATCTATAGTGGCCTGAAATTATTTCTAGTGGACTAGAATTGATACGTATCAAGGAATTACATAGGCATCTACACCTCCTGGGTAGGAAACACCACCATCCCCAGTGGAATCCTTTTCCTCATGAAGCCCTTGGACGAAGAGACATGGTTTTTCCAAAGCTCAAACATGAGATTTCCCAATGAGCAGAATCCTTACTTTACCTTTGATACCAACTATAGTGAACCTATACTTTTACACATTTTATTACGTGATTTTAAGCATAATTATCCATGAAATAAAAACCAGGGATTGAAAATTATAGTGTATTTTTAAGACTAGGAGAATAATTTAAAAACAAGTAACAAGAATAAAACATATTTTTATTAATATTAATAATGATCTCCTATCTCATTTTGAGATCCTACATCTGTATAGTATAACTTAAGGAATACATAGACAAAAGGGGTGTGCTAAAAATCCCAATAAGGGAATAAACAGGGGATTTAATCATAGAACAAGAGTTAGAAGGGATAACATGATAACATAAAATTCATGGTTCATGAATAAACATATAGAAGCATATAGAATATGGAATCATGGAAACATAGGAAAGTGGTAGAAACATATAACATGACATAAACATGAGTCAAGAAAAACTTCCAAGACTATATCACATGGTGAACAGAGTCCCATAATGTATTAGATTTACTTCCTAATCATATACATGATGTATCATGAGACTAAAACATTACCCAATTAATTGTATCTCTATCTGATCACACCCATCATAACATGTTCATGCATATTTGTTCCACATAAATAATCAAACAAAAAGAGTAAACATAAGGGTTTCCCATGGAAAGAAATGGGTTTCATAATCATGTCATAAGGTATAACCAAAGTCCGTATAACAATGGTGTCCAAGAAATAATATATTTAAATCATTATTGGTCATTAATAAATCAATAATAATAATAAATCATGAATAATTATTTCTAACTAAATTGAAAATAATAAGGCGAGTGTCTAGGAAAATTTAGATATGTTCCACATAAGTGCAATTTCAGGTAAAAGAATAAAGAGTGTTTAAAGAGGATAGAGGAATATTTATTCCCAAAAAATAATAAATTAAATAAAAAATCATAATAAATTTCGTTATTATATAAAAATATTGGAGTGTTAAAATATTTTATGGAGTGTACTTGAAAATGGGTAAGGAACGGAGAAGTTCTTTTTAATCGGGTTTGCTTATCGAGAGTAATTAATAAGGGAACATTATAAAACATGTAATTACCCATCAAATAATAATAAATTGAGATAAATACATTTTTTTGGTTCATAATATTTGATAATTATATAATAATAATTAAGATATAAATTGAGGCAAATAGGAAGAAAGTGTAACCCAAAGGAAATATAGAGGTTCAGATTGATCCCTTAACTTATGCCTGAAAGCATTCTGGACTTGTACTTAATGTCTTAGATAATAAAATTAGATTTATTAATTACTTAATTTAGAACCTCTTTTGCATTTATATAATTTATTATAATTTAACTATGTTTATTAATTACTATTTTTATGAGTTATAAATATAAATTTCGTTGTTCTGAGAGTGTTTGTTTCATGGTTTTATGGTCGGTTCAATTTTGTATAATTATGGAAGTTATTTTTGAATGAATATTAAACTCCATAAGTGAACTTAAATGGTATTTATGAACTTAAAAAAGTTTAAATGGTCCAATATTTTATTTTTTTATTCTGTCATGAGGATGATTCATTTGATAAAACATTAATTATTAAAGTTTAGTTTATTTTGGAGGTTTTTTCATCCACCACGGACTAGTTTTGTTTTACATAATACTATGTATGTATATTAATTATAGAAGATTAAATAAGTTATAATATACTTATTATAATATTATTTAACCATAATAATAGTTTTATGACCTTACATGAAGGTAGTAATAGAAAAAAAAAGTCATTATCCACAAAGATGGTTAATTGCCATAATTTGGACAATGGTTTCCTTTCTTTAAATTAGAGGAGATGAAAAAAAAGGTCTTGATAGAAAATATTCCATTATAAATATAAAAATATTTTATATAAATAATTATATATTTATTATACTTTTATGGATTAATGTGGTGAGTGTAAGTTATAATAAGAGAAGAAATTAAGAGAGTTGTTTTAAGAAAGTTGCCTCTTGAATATCACCTCCTTGAAGGATCCCTTAAGGAACCTGGAATTGGTATTTTGATGAGACCAAAACCTCTATAATGTTTATATGGATGATTATAAGATAAGTTTTTAGAGTATGGTTGAACTAAAAGGCTCAAGGTGGTGAAAATAAGTAAAGTAAGGGGTTTCCTTTTATAATTAAGGTGAATGAAACTTCTGGAAGTCCTTAAAATATTAAGATATAATAAGAATATTATAGAGTAAAATGCTTCAAAATGTATTATAAATGTATAGGGAATTATATTTTATACTATATATTATCCCATTTTTCCTTATTTAATATTTTATGATTTTTAAATAATTTAATAAAATATTATATTCATGAAATAACATTATTGTCAAATTTGATACTATTCGTTACTATGACTTTAAAAAAATCAAAAAAAATAGTCAAATTCAATAAAATTATTTATTGTATTATATACATTTCATATTAATCTATATAATTATTTTATTAGCTTAATTATCTAAAATTATATTTATTTTAATATTTTTAATATCATTTATTTGTTTTTTCCATTAATTTAATAATTATTGCATAATCAATGTGTAAGAATTTAATTTATTTCTTTATTACCTAAAAATTAAAAATAAATTTCCTTAAAGAATTTAAATTTTTTATATTTACAAAGGAAATTTATGGTATAACATATCTTTTAGAAAATCATATATTAAAAATGTTATACTTATTAAAAATAATAGTGTGATAAGTTTAACTTTCTTTAAAATGAAATACTATAAAAGGATTAATGTCAACTAAGTGGATAAAAAAGGTTCTAAATTATAACCATGTATTATTATGGTCTAAAATTACTCATACAATAATATTTAGTAAAATTTTTGGGTCATTTAATGGTTCCTATAATTTTAATTAAAATCGTTTTATTGGTTTTCTTCTTCTTGGACAAGTACTGTGTCAGTGTTGCATAAGCATTAAAGGTAATTCTTTGATATATAAAAATTAAAAATAAATTAATATCATAAAAAATTTAGGTTCAATAAAATAATTTAGATTCATTAATTATGTATATTTAATCATATCCATGTCAAGACAACTTATTTAATTTGTTAATTTGGCTTTTCTTGCTTTGTGCAAGCATTGCATAATCATTTGGATAAGATTCTTGTTAAATATGTCAAAATTTTAAAACTATGATTAAAAATACTAATTAATGGATTATATTTAATAATAAATCCATTAAAATACTTTTTACCACTAAATTAATATGTATAATTAATTTAATTTAAATTTTTTAATTTTGCAAAAGCACTGCATTGTCACTGAAAATTATTTTTATATTTATCATGAAATAATTTATATTTTATATTTTTTGGATTACTTTTGTATCATATTGTTATTATGTTAACATAAATGAATATTTACATATGTTTAATTAATTTTCATATCAAATTTATGTTTTGAATATATCACAAAAGATACTGTTTTCATGAAACAAAAAATTGCATTTTTTACTATGCCCCAAAATTTTAACTTTTTCAAAAAATTATCAAAATTTCACCATATAATAATTATGGTGTTTTGATTTCAAAAATAAATTTATTTTTATAAAATAAATTTTATACAAGTTTCAATGATTAATTTTACTTATTTTCCCATAGAAAGCAAGAAAACCCAATTTTTGATTGAAATTTATATTTGATGAAGAAAATGACTTTACTAAAAATTAAGTGTTTATTTTATAATAATTAATAAATATTTTTATTACAATTCATACCCACAAATTTAGTGGCTAGGTTATAAATTTCTTGTTAGTTTATCGTGGTTTATTAAAACTCAGTGTTGCGTATCTTGTACACTATCAAACATAGTGTTTCCTTTTAAAATCTCAGGATGTTACAATAGATGGATTGGAGTCTCGGTTATAAATGTTTACATGAGGTATGATTTCATAATATTATTTTACATTATCTAATCTAACATATGAATTATATTTAAATACTATTCATATTTTTTTAGTCATATATATCAGTAATGTTTGAAGGAGAAACCTTGTGAACAAAAATTTGGACTCACTAGAGTAGGATCCAGGCATAGTGGAAGCATCCTTTATTAGTATGAACAACTCGTATTTTAGTCATAAATGGTGTGTAATAATTTATTTTCATGATAAAAACATCATTCCCAATAAAAAAAAAGTAGACTAATTGACTATATTAAAACATTGGAATTAATATAGGATCTTCAAATGTAATTTATAATTAATATATAAGAAGATATAAAATTACCCCAACTTGTAATTCTTCTTTCATTGATGATCCAATTGAAAATATCTTGTTGCACCATCATTAAACTATAGGATCCAAGTGTATAATCTATCTATAGGTAATCCACACATGCACCACTATCTCTGAATGATGTCATAGAACCACCAATTGTTAGCATGGTTGATCTCGATCACTTGTGTTGTTCAAGGTTTATCATACCAAAACTCTTCTCAATAAATGAATAACTTGTGATGATCTATAATTGTCTTGAGATATGAGGGGAGGAGAGAACTCTAGATCTAATAATGTATCTCTAGGTCTTTATAGATTCTCACTCTACTTTTTGTGCACACCAATTGTGTTTTAGAGAAGAGATATAATTAGATATTTATTTTGGTAGGTTTATGGTTATAAAATCACACACAATACCTTTCCCAATTCCATAGTTCTTAATTGGCCCCAAGTCCAATAATAATAATATAAATATTATTATTAAATTATTGACATGTTCAACGCATAAAGAATATAAATAAATATCATTTATATCATTTCTAATCAGAACATTAAACTTTGTTTGCTTTCCCTCCTCCACATTTACCGATCATTGAATAATGAATATTTATTTAATAAATAAATATCACAAAATTATTTATCAATAAATATTATAATTATTATATTTTACAAACATGTAAAAAAATATTTATTATTATTATTTAACTCACTTATTCTTTTCAATAACATGTGATTAAATTATTATGATCGACCAAATTGAATAAATATTATTTATTATAACTTGTTAAATTTAATACTAGAATTTAACTGAGATTGTGAATGCACTTTGTGTGAAACCCTTTGGGATTATTTCTTATAGGCATTAGGCATAACCTCCTAAAGTCCAATGTTAGCATCTAGCAATGCTCCATGGCATCAATAGAGAAAGAAGTAAACATCATAATGATTCCCAAGATCCTATGAAAATTTACCATTTAATATAATATCTTTATCATAATATCTCAAATCAAGCAGGTTGCGTGTCGGTGCCATGAACCTATATGATCGATGTCTCTTTATTTAACTTTATAGAAATTAACTCACCCATTTAACACTTTGTACATAGATTTATGTAAGCAATTATATTCACTTCAAAGGGCCTGAGATACCAACTTATGTCATAAGATGGAAGGAATAAATCCTTTCTCACATTGTCTATTAATTCAATATCACTCGTGATGTAACCAACGCATCCTACTTTTCCATTAACATATGTAATCGTGATTTTATTCAATACATTATAGTATGTGAGTCATGATATCCATTAATTATAATCCTAAATTTTAAGGGTCAATACACACATCTGTAGATAGAAACATCCAATAAAAAATAGAAATGTGGATTTCCTATTGATGAGAATGTTCTCATAACCACATATCTTGGATATTACCAAGTGAGAACACCATGAGAAGGTGTCTCAATGTCTTATGATCCACCTACCCCTAATATCCTATATTATTTGTGTCACATCAGACAATATCATCTATCCATATAACAATTTTCAAGAATAATTTTATGGTACCTCTAGGTTCTCATGATAGTAGGTAACTGCTGTGACTTTTCAGCATGACATAAATTCTAAGGAAATTATCATATATAAATATTATATAGAATAATAATCATGATGTGATAATAAAACTTATTTAATAAGATAAAAATGTATTCTATTATTAAGAATGTTAGTTCTAGGGCACCAACTACAATAGACTCCCACTTTCACTAGCACCAACTAAGAACATCTTTCAATCCAATAGCTCTCACATGATACTCATGATTTTTCTAAGATAAATATTTAATTAAGGCATACTCTATGTTTTCCTTCATGGAATCTCTATTCACTTCAACTTCATGTTATTGAGAGAAATTCCTCAATAGATGAAACCTATGAAGTATGTGATTTTTCCTTTTATTTGACTTTGGATCTATGGAGAGAACCTCCATTACAATGTTATCACAATAAAATATGATAGGGTCTTTACTACTAGGTACCACATCAAGATCTTTTAAAAAGTTGTGAATCAAAACTTCTTACTTGGATGCATTTGAAGCTGCAATATACTCAGAGTCTACTGTAGAATCAGTAACAACTTGTTGCTTTAAACTCTTTTATCTCATAGTTCCTTTATTGATACAAAAGACATAACCATGCTTTGAATTCAGATCATTTTGATCTATTTCAAAACTAGCATCTGTATAACCCCTGATGACTAGTTCTTCATCTCCTACATACACCAATAACATATAATTAGTTCACCTTAGATACTTAAGGATATTATTAATAGTAGTATAAGGTTTTTCACCTAGATATTCTTGATATATTCTTACTATGCTTAAATCATAGGCAAAATCAAGACTCATAAAAAACATGGCATACATGATAGATCCTATTTCATAATAATATGGGATATTACTCATTCTCTCTCTTTCCCCGTATGTCTGACGGCACATTTTCTTAGAAATGTGTATACCATGTGACATTGGAACCAATCCTCTCTTGGATTGTTCTGTACTGAACCTATTTATTATCTAATCAATATATGTACCTTGACTTAGTCTGAGAAGCCTCTTGGATCTATCAAGCATGATCTTGATCCCCGAAATGTAGCTTGTTTCACCTAAGTCCTTCTTGGAGAAGCACTTTCTCAGCCATGACTGAACCTATTGAAATGATGGTATATCATTCCCAATTAGTAATACATCATAAATATATACTACTATGAAAACAACTGTACTATCATTAAAACCCTTGTAAACACATGGCTCACATTCATTCCTAATGAAACCAAATTATTGTTTGGCTTCATTGAATCAAATTTTCCATGACCTAGATACTTGATTTAATCCATAATTGTATCTCTATAACTTTAATACCTTTTTATCATTTCCTAGAGTCACAATCCCTTCAATTTTTTCCATATATACATCCTCTTTAAGGTTCCCATTCAGTAATGCAGTTTTGATATCCATTTTTCAAATCTCATGGTCATGCTAAGTCGTTATGGAAAGAAGGATTTTGATGGATTTAAAAATGGAAACTGGATAAATTTATTTTTTTTATTCAATGAATTGATATTTTCTAAACCTTTTAGCCACTAGTCATGCTTTATAGGTATTTACTTTACCTTACATGTCTAGTTTTCTCTTGAATATCCATTTACACCCAACATGTTTTACATCAATTAGTAGATAAATCAAAACCAAAACTTGGTTTTGATACATGGAATCCATCTCAAAATTCATGGATTATTGACAACTTTCACCTTATTAGATCTCTACTAGATCCTTATAGGAGATAATATCATCATTTTCAACCAATAATGAGTCACTGTCATTAGTAACTAGAAAACCATATCACTCTGGATCTCTTACCTATCTTGTACTCCTATAAAGCACTTGTGTTTTTTGAACAACTTATTTCATAGGGACATATGGAATTGGTTCCTATACCAAAACTTATGTATCTTGACCATCAACTTCATCATAGTTAATATTTATTCCACTATCCTTCTTGAGGATGTGATCCCTATCAATAAAGATGGTATGTATTGCGATAGTTACTTTATTTTCTGAAGGTTTTTATAGATAGTATCCCTTTATTTCCTTATGATTCCCTATAAATATACACTTCAGGACTCAATGTGATAGTTTGTTTCTTGATCTATAATTAACAAATTCCTCACGACCACATGCACAAACATATGAAAAAAATTTATTTCCACTTCATAACTCAAAGGTAATACCATTTTCCACTTTGGTTGGTGCTAGGTTTAGTAAGTACAATGCTCTATGTAATGCATAAACCCAAAAGGATAATGCAAGGATTGTGTGACTCTTCATTGACTTTACCATGTACAACATGGTATGGTTACTCCATTAACTAAAACCATTCCATTGTGGTGTATAAGGTGGAGTGATTTGAGATAAAATTTCATACTCCTATAGAAATATGAAAAATATTAGTTATGATATTCACCACCTATATCTGATCAAAAATTATTTATCTTCTTACCAAGATGATTCTAAAACTCATTCTTAAAATCATTAAACTTCTCAAATTATTTATATGTGTACCTCTTTAAGTAGATATAACCATTCCTACTCAAGTATTTGATAAAAGTAATAAATTATGAGAATCTACATCTAGATTCTACTTGAAAAGGTACACACATATCAGTGTGTACCAATTCTTGAAGATATGTATCCCTTTCAACTTGACCACTGAATAGTGGTTTGGTCATATTTCCTTGTAAAGAAACACAACATCTTTAAATTGGATTTATATAAAAAGGGTTTAGATAACCATCTTGATAGAGCTTTATTAAATGCTTTTCATTTATGTGAACAATATAGTGATTCAACAACTAGGTGTTATATGAGTTTCATTTATCAAGTTTCATTACCAATTACCAATTTCAGTTTTCACAATTTAATACATAAAGACCGTTATTAAGTCATTACATACCATAACATATGTTGTCTTTATAAAATTAGCAATCCTTATTTCCAAATATGAAAATAAATTCATACATATCTAAAAAATAAATAGAAATAATTTTTTTAGTAACACTAAGCACATAATAATAATTATTTAAAACAAAAATCAATCATATTGACAATGTTAGGTGGTATTATTCAATGGATAGAGAAGCTATACTTGCTCTATTGGTAGCCCATAAATCCACCTCATCCCTAGTAATATTTTAAAATCTACTTGGTTCCATTATTTGGATACAAATGTGAGAACCATAGGTGGTATCTCCTTTCCTACTTGTAGATATGGAAAGATTACACTCAATAATGAACACACCTAAATATTCCCCTTGTTTATTTGGATAGATGAAATTCCTCTTCCAGTGGACCTACTTACCACATGAAAAACATACCACATATCATTCTTTTTCTTAGCTATGGAACTTCTTCTTCTTGGAGGGACAGTGCTCCAAATCATTAGAATTTGAATGATTCTTCTAGACCTTTTCTCGGTTCATATTCTTCTTATTCACCATAAGGATAATGGGTTTTTCATGCCCCATGTCTTTATCAACTTTGAGGAAAATAGTAAGAAGTTCCGATAGTGCATTATCATTATTTCTCATATTATAATTCATAATAAAACTGGAGAAGTTATTGGTATTGAGGATAGAATGATATTTGTACACAGCTCACTGGGGATATTAAAACCCAAGATGTCCAAGAACTCAATGTATCCAATCATCTTGAATACATATGGCCTAGTTGGTGCCAACTCTCCAAGATTGAACATGAAAAGTGCATAGGATATATCATATCTCTCTGATCATGCCTTATCTTGATAGAGATCTCAAAGCTGAGAAACTATATTAGACACATTAATATCCTCATATTGAATTAAAATATCATTAGACGTAGAGAATAACGTAAAACATTGGACAACTATTGTACCTTCCACATGATTTATGCAGAGAGATACTTATTCTTTACTATCCACTTTGAAAATCCACTAAGGAAGTTGGGTTTTTAGTATGTATGATTTATGTTTATGGTGTAGTATAACACACAATGACCAACTCCATTCCAATAAATTCATGCTTGTGAGAAGTTTCTCCTTCTCTAGTATATATAATAGTGATATTGTTGAAGTTTTTTTATTTTCCATTTTCTACAAATTAAGAGAAGATAATTAGTACTTGTTTTGTTACAAAAATAGATTAATAAATATAAATTAAATAAATTATTATTAATATTACACTATTTTTTAAAACCTAATAACCCTCACCATATGTTTTGGAATATATTTTCTCTTGGATATTCAAGTGGCAAGGATTCATATTCCCTTCTCATAACCCAGACTTGGGTCTAACAATCTATTTAAAGGGTTTTAGGTAGGTTTAACTTTCAAACTACATTAACTCATAGTTCCTTGATATATTGAGTGGACTCCCCAATCCAGAAATCTTGTTTTAATATTTCCTGAAACCTTGCCTCTTAGTTACACCAAGTCTTTCTTGGGAAGTCAACCCTTGATGTAAACTAAGTTATTTCAATCTAAAACTTCAAGCTAAAATTTCCATGATAATTGAAGGCATTCCATCTTGGGTTTTTCATGAACATTAAACTATGAGGTTGATTATAAATTAAGTAGTGGAAGGAAAATCCAACATAATATTTTAATTGATGGACTTTTATCCTTATACGTATATCCCATTTTATCATTTTATATTCCTTGTTAATATTAAGTGGATTTTACTTAAGTGATGAAACATATCTGATAAAAATTTAAACATAATCTGAATATATTTTATTTCATATTTCATGATTGTTAATTCATTTATTAGGTAATCATGTAGAATTCACAAACATAAATAATTAACCATGAAACTAATAGAAAAAATATATATAATTGTCATGATCATGAGATTCTCTAATGGTTATTTTATCCAGTGAATGATAAACTAACCCTTAACCTTAGGGAAAACACATTGAATTGTATCTTGGTTCATGTTGTGGTATTCCACCTTGTCTCCAATGTATCACCTTGATTGGTTTTACCTCAGCTCCTTGACTCGGATTTCCTCCAATAACTTGGGAGCTTCATCCTTATATAATCTCTTACTCACATATAGGTGAGTGGATGAAATAGATTAGATAAAGGGGGTTTACGTGAAAGAAACCATGGGCACACAGGTCCTTACATAATAACAAGGATGGGATGACATTCAGTCCATCAATAATAATTTAACCATAATAAATAAAAGAAACCAATCACACACAATTGGTGGTCTAATCTCATGATCATCCACACATCAAGCAACAAGCATGTAATGACCTAATCATTTATGAATAAAATTACCTTTATTTTAAGGTCTTATGGATATAAAAACACTTGCACTTTTTTTATTGGGTTTAAATGACCGTTAAGTATCATTACTGTTGATAATATAGTCTTTGAATGGTGATCACACAACTGATATAAATATAAGGCTTTAAAAAATCCTTTTAACACAGATAAAGGATAGGATGGCCTCATCCAGTACACTCAGGCCATAAGAAGATCATTTTTTAAAGCTCAGAAAGGAGGTAGTGTCACTAGGATTCACTCTTGACCAAGTCCAAGCTAATAATCAACACATTAATCTTGAATGGAATCGCTTATAGGAGAAGTACAAGTTAATATAGATTAACACTCGACCGATGTTATTTGAGCTGCCCCAAGAGTTTGTCACTATTGCAAACCTTACCCTTAGGTCTTATGCAAGTGTTATAAGGGGTTATGTAATAAGTTATTAGTTACTTATTGTGTAATACCTTTTATAAATAAAAGTCGTATTCCATAAATTATTTTATGAGAATATTCTTTCCTAAAAAATGATAAATTTGATAAATTTATTTTTCAGGTAAATTGGTACTTTTTAGAAATATATAAATTATTATATTAAACTATGGATTTATTAATAATGTTATTATAATAGTTTTATAAGAACGTTATTTTTAATTATAAATTATGATTATATTTATTCCTTATTTTTTTACTCTATAAATGATTAAGTATTCATTTTGATAAGATTTATATTTTTATACGATAAAACTAAATTTGAATTTTTAATTGAAGAATTTATTTTGATGAATTAATGAATTTTTTGAATAAATAATATTTTAATAAAATATTATTATTATGTAATTTTTATTCAATATAAAGGATCATATAATTTTTATGAAGTCAAATGTAATTTTTATTAAGTTTTGAAAACTGTTTTTGTCAAAACCCATAAATTTTCAATAAATCACATTTTTTATTTTAAAAGTAAAAATTAAAATATTTAGAAAATTATTTAGATAAAATTAATATTATTTTTGGAATCAGGATGTTAAAATTATAAAATGGTGAATTTTTCATAATTTTCTGAGACATCCGAATTTTTGGGTAAAAATTAAATACCGTATAAATAAAATATGTGTTTTATAACATCATAATGACCCCAAAATGATGTAATAAATACTATAATGGGTATTCTAGGCCCAATATATGTTTTAATATTAAAATAATATGATTTTATATTTTCTTTATTTATTTTATAAAGCCTTAGTGAATCCTCTAATACATATACAATATTTTAAAATTTTAAAATTATTTCCTCAAAGGTGTGACTCACCTCCACATAAGCAAGAGAAATATTTTAATACTTTAGACCATTTGGATTATAAAATAATTTTTTCCACTCAAATTTGTAAAACACCATGGTAAAAACCCATGGTAATTTTTCTTTTTTTGAATATTTAATTATATAGATTCCAAAACCTAAGTTTGTGAAATATTAAAGAATTCTCCTCTCGTTTCATATATAAACCCACCCAAGATCCCACTTCTATTCACTAAAAATACTTTTAGAACATCCCTAATCCAACCAAACCTATCTATAATCCTCCCAAGGTTCCCCAAGTTCTCAACAATCACCTCTTCAAGCTTTTGAAGTCACACACTCAAGTAAGGGATCCACACTTTTTTTCCTTTCCCATTTTTATCCAAGTTTCTTTATATTGTTACACCCTTTTATTTTCAATTAAAAATGATGGGGTATGTTTTCACACCTCCCCCATACTTCCCTTATTATTTTTTTATGATGTTATACCTCTTTCTATCTCATCAATCCCTCCTATGTACACCCGTTACCATGCCGAAATTTCGTAAGAGTTATTCCATTTATCCTCTTTCATTAAGTTTCTCTATTATGTTACGCCTTCTATTTAAAAATTTATTGTGTTGTAAAATGTATTTATAATTAATTTCCATTGTATTTTTATATAATTAAATGCCCCTTTATCTCTCATAAACCATTTTTTAGTAATTTTTATGCCACATCGTTAGACTGCCAAAATTGCACCGCGATTTTCTATGCCAAAATCATTGTGTAGTGAATACCATGCCCATTTATCTATCAAGGGTTTTCACCTTTATAAACATATACATATTTATTATATACTTTCATATATGTATTCCAAATTTATTTATTGTTTAATAAATGATGATGTTTAATGAATCCATGTTATATGATCTATGTGGAACACTTAAGTATGAGATTGAAATGTTTATGAAGGGTGCACCCTGATAGCTCTCTAATGAATTGGGTAATGTTTAGTATCATGATACGCCATGTGAAATGAGTATTTACTCATGATAATTCATGTGTAATGAGGGTTTAATCATGCTAATCCATGTGCAATGAGCCTTGGCTCATGTTAATATCATGTTGTATGTTGTTGCCACATTTCCATGTTATGATAACCATGTTATATCATGACTTTATGTTCATGTTTATCTTGTGATACATTGATATTCCTACTACCTACATGTATTGTAACCTTCATGTTATTCCTTTTTTAATCTCTTATTGGGCTTTATATATCACCCCTTTCTTATGTATGTCCTCAGGTTATCCAATGCAATGCTAATTACGGAGGAATGTTGTGGTCATGTAAAATAAGTTTTCAATAAGAATGTTATATTTTATGTCTTAAGTTGTCATGTAATGTTCCTAATCCTAAAATAACCTAGACCTATCTATCTTATTGGTTTTATTAAGTGAAATGTAATGTAATAAATCTTGTTTAAATATCAAATAAAGATCAGGGTTGTTATAGTTGGTATCAGATGATAGTTTTAGTTATTTTTGGGATTAAGATTAGAAAACCCTAGTGAAAGCCTTTGGGATAAGACTAAGTATAAGAAAAACATCCCTAAATTTTTTTGATTATAGATTATGTGTTTTATCAAGAAAATACATCCTTGTATGAATACAAATAAGTAGAGGTGACTCTGGCACAGATGTATCTAGGGGTAAAATATGAAAACAAATATTTGAGCTAGACTCGAACGGGAACTAATACATGACAACAGGCCTTATTATACTCTTAGTTCAACACTACCGAGGGATATGCTTTGGTAAATTCATAATTTTATTATGAACCATTATTAAGGGAAAAATTCCCCTAAGAATATATATTGGGAAGTATATCATGGATAACTTAGATTGAATTCAATAAATTAATATGTTAAGGAAATAAATTTAATTTATAAGTTATCCCTTTTATCATTGGAATCCCCTTTATGTGTTTAATAATTTAAAATACTTACCACTAAATTTTCCTTTTATTCTAGCCAATGGTCAGTAATAGAATAAATCATGTTAACAACCGATGCATATGGAAATGTGATGAATGCCTCAATGACATTCCCTTTCAGATGGGAGATCAAGTAGGACATATCATGATTTCACCAAACCAACTATCAAAAATCACAATTAACAATTATAAATTTGTTTAATGCCCAAGGAAATAAAGGAAGAGGAAGACAACATATCAATAAAGTTCATCTAATAATGATGATAAGGGAAATAAGTCCCAATTTCCTTCATTTAGCAAGTGTGGAAAGAGGAACCAAGGAAAATGTCACAAAGGGACTAGGAGATGTTTTATGTGTGGAATGGAAGGGAATAAAGTATCCAATTGACATGCCAAAATGGATAATGTAATGAATGAAAACAAAGTTCCATCTAAGATATCAATTAAATTTTTATGTTGTAAATGTGGAGAAGTCGGGAATTATCCAAGACAATGCACAATTGCAAGGGCTGAGAAGCATGATGATCATCAACAATATCAATGATCAAGGGAGCACAAGAAGTACTATGATAATATGGATAATGATGAATGAATTACATATAACTGCTACATCAAAGTAGTGTATGTCCTAATTTATTTCAATTCATTTCTTATTAGTAAATCTTTTATGTTTTCTAAGAACATTGAGTCCCAAGTAGAAATGATATTAAATCATTAGGGAAAACATATATAAGTTTTGTATCACATGTTGAAGTTTGTGGGAATGTTTTTATTGAAAATTTTATAAGTATCCCTTTGATGGAATTTGAGGAAAAAAGAAACATTCATTGCCTATGCTTCAAGGGAATTGAATGTTCATGAGAAGAACTATCCAACACATTATATGGAGATTGGATACAGTGATCTTCACTTTAAAAATTTGGTGACATTACCTCTTTGGGGAAAAGTGTGAAATATATATGGATTACAAAATCCTAAAGTATATATTCACACATAAAGATTTTAATTTGCACCAATGAATATGGTTATGGATGATCAAAGACTATGACTCCTCACTTCACTACCATATGGGGAAAGAGAATAAAGTGGAAAATGCTCTAAGTAGTAAGGATCTAGAAACTATTTCATTGATGATAATTGAAAAGGATTCAATATTCTTAGATTTTATGAAGATGAACATGGGAATAATAAATAAGTGAAAATCATCAATTCTTTCACAAATTATTTCCCAATCATCTATTTTAGAAAGGTTAAAGGATCCTCAAAAGGATGGTGTGGGAATTTAGAGGAAAATGGAAACTATCAAAAAGGGAAATCATTAGAGTTCAAGGTTAATGAAGGAGGAATTGTGATATTTGGGTCAAGACTATGTGTTCCATCAAATCTGTATTTAAAGAAAGAACTTTTATATGATGCACATAGTTTGAATTTATCTATTCACCTAGGAAACACAAAGATGTATCGAGATCTCTGAGAGAATTATTTGTGGGATAACATGAAGAAGGAGATCCCTGAGTATACATAAAATTGTCTAGTATGTCAGCAAGTAAAGGCCGAGAGGTATAAGTATAAGGGGATGATTCAACTATTACCCATACCAACATGGAAATGGGAGAACAACACCATGGAATTTATCACCGGACTTCAAAAGACATCCAAAGGAAACAATGTTGTAGGGGTTGTTGTGTATCATATTACAAATATTGCACACTTAATTGTGATTTGGGATGACTTTTCATTGGATTAATTGGCATGGATATACATCAGTAAAGTGGTAAGGCTGCATGGAGTACCACTATCAATTGTATCTGATCGAGATCTATGATTCACCTCTAAGTTATGGAAGAGTCTCCAAAACACTCTGAATATTGAGAAGAACTTCAGTACGGCTTATCATCCTCAAACTAATGGCCAATATTAATGGACTATCCAAACACTTGAGGACATGTTGAGAGCTTTCTCAATGGACTTCAAAGGCAGATGGGGCCAACATCTTTCTTTGGTGGAGTTCTCTTAAAACAACAGTTTCCACTCAAGCATCCAGATGGATCCTTATGAAGCCCTTTATGAGAAGATGTTCAGAACACTTTCATGTTGGGATGAAGTTGGGGAGCGAAAACTTTTAGGTCCAAAAATGGTCAAAGAAATTTTGGAGAAGGTTAAGACCATCCAGCAGCACATCAAATCTAATCAGAATCGATAAAATAGCTATACTAACAACCATCGATGAGACCTAAAGTTTGATGTTGGAGATATGTTTTTCCTCCACATATCTATATGGAAGAGAGTAATGATATTTTTGAAGAAGGTAAAGCTTATTCCAAGGTACATAAGCCCTTTTGAGATCCTTTATCGCATCGGAGGAGAGGATTATCGACTAGAACTCCCACCAAACTTGTCTCAAGTACGTGATGTATTCCATGTATCACTCTTGAGGAAGTACATACCTGACCCATCACAGGTACTCAATATATAGGTGGTACCATTAGATAATGACTTCTCCTATTAAGATAAGTTGGTGAAGATCTTAGATTGTAGAGAAAAAGTTCTACAAAATAAGATGATGCCCCTCATCAAGGTGTTGTGGAAAAACCACAAAGGAGAGGATGGCCTAATACAGTAGACGTGGGCCATACGAAGATCATTTGTCGGATCTTGGAAAAGAGGTAGCGTCACTGAGATTCGCTCTTGACCAATCCCAATCTGAGATTCAACATGTTAAGATTGAATGGAATTGACTACAGGAGAAGTTTAAGTTAATAGAGATTACCACCTGGGCGATGTTATCTAAGTCACCCCAAGAGTCTGTCACCATCGCACACCTTACCCTTAGGTCTTATGCGGGTGTTATAAAGGGTTATGTAATAAGGCATTAGTAACTTATTTTGTAATATATTTTATAAATAAAAGTCTTATTCCATAAATTTCTTTATAAGAATATTATTTCTTAAAAAATAATAAATTTGATAAATTGATTTTTTAGGTAAAATGGTACTTTTTAAAAATATATAAATTATTATATTAAACTATGGTTTTATTAACAGTGTTATTATAATAGTGTTATAAAAACACTCCTTTTAATTATAAATGATGATTATATTTATTCCTTATTGTTTTTACTCTATAAATGATTAAGTATTCAGTTTGATAAGAATTATATTTTTATACAATAAAAATAAAATTGTATTTTTAATTAAAGAATTTATTTTTATGAATTAAGGAATTTTTGGAATAAATAATATTTTAATAAAATATTATTATTATATAATTTTTATTAAATATAAATGATCATATAATTTTTATGAAGTCAAATGTAATTTTTTTTAAGGTTTGAAAACTGTTTTTATCAAAACCTGTCAATTTTCAATAAATGATGGTTTTTATTTTAAAAGTGAAAAATAAAATAATTAGAAAATTATTTATATAAAATTAATATTATTTTTGGAATCATGATTTCAAAATTATCCAATGGTTAATTTTTCATAATTTTTTGATACATTCGAATTTTTGGGTAAAATTGAATACTGTATAAATAAAATATGTGTTTTATGACATCATAATGACCCCAAAATGATGTAATAAATACAATAATGGGTATTATAGGTCCAATATATGTTTTCCCATTAAATAATATTATTTTATATTTTTTATTTATTTTATAAATTCTTAGTGAATCCTCCAAGACATATACAGTATTTTAAGATTCTAAAATCATTTCCTTGAAAGTGTGACTCACCTCCACATAAGCAAGGGAAATATTTTAATATATTCAGACCATTTCCTTATAAAATAATTTTTTCCAGTTTTCTTTGGCTAAAACCATGGGCAAAAACCATGGACAATAACTGTGGTAATTTTTGTGGTTTTGAATATTTAATTATATAGATTTCAAAACCTAGGTTTGTCAAATATTAAACAATTCATCTCATTTCCTATATAAACACACCCAAGATCCCAATCCTCTTCACTCAAAACCCTTGTATAATGTTCCTACTCTTTCCTCCACTCTCTATAATCCTCCCAAGGTTCCCTAAGCTCTTAATAAGCCCCTCTTCAAGATTTTGAAGTCACGCACTCAAGTAAGGGATCCTTACTTTCCTTCCTTTCTCATTTTTATCCAAGTTTTTTTATGTTGTTACACCATTTTATTTTCAATTAAAAATTATGGGGTATGTTTTTTCACCTCCCTTATACTAACCTTATTATGTTTTTATTATAAGATACCTCTTTCTCTCTCATCAATTCCTTACATATACACCTGTTAACATGCTGAATTTTCGTAACAGTTAGTCCATTTCTCCTCTTTCTTCATGTTTCTCTATTATGCTACACCTTCTATTTCCAAATTTATTATATTGGTACATGTATTTATATTACCCCCTTACTTTCCATTTCATATATATATGATGAGATACCCCTTTCTCTCTCATCAACCATTTTTATGAATTTTTATGTCACGCCATTAGGCTGTTGAAATTGCACTATGATTTTCCATGCCAAAATCATCATGTAGTGAATACCATTCCCATTTATCTATCAAAGTTATTCACCTTTATGCGCATATACTTATTGATTATAATATTTCATTTATTTACTCTAAATTACTTTATCATGGAAAGAATGATGATGTTGAATGAATCCATGTTATTTGATCTATGTGGCATACTTAAGCATGAGATTGAAATTTTTATGAAGGGTTCACCCTGATTGCGCTCCAATGCATTGAGTAATTTTTAGTATCATGATACTCCATGTGCAATGAGGTTTTAATCATAATAATTAATTTTCAATGAGGGTTTACTCATTCTAATCCATGTGCAATGATCCTTGGCTCATGCTAATATCATGTTGTATGTTGTTTCCACATTTCCATGTTATAATAACCATGTTATATCATGTCTTATTGTTCATGTTTTTATTGTGCTCCATTGATATGCCTATTAACTAACATGTATTGTATCCTTATCATTATTCCTTGTTTACTCCCTTACTAGGATTTATATCACACCCTTTTCTTATGTATGTCCTTAGGTTATCTCATGCAATGCTAAGTACGAAGGAATGTTGTGGTCATGTAAAAGAAGTTTTCAATAAAGATGTTGTATTTTATGTCTTAAGTTATCATGTAATGTTCCTAAGCCCCAAAGACACTAGACCTATCGATTTTATGGGATGTATTAAGTGCAATTTTCTATAATAAATCTTGTTTAAATATGAAATAAAGAGCAGGGTTTTTATATAGCATACATTTTCAAACTTGTTATCAATTACTTAAATTCATTATTTAATTAAGTTAATGCACCAAAAATTATTATAATTAATTAAATTTATCTTAATTACATTTAATCATCCTTAACTCAGCATCATCTATAATTTAAAACAAATTAATTTCATTTAAAATTAATTTAGTGCACAAGTGTACTTAGAGGCAACCTCATGTGTTCATCAAAATTTTAACACATAAATTAATTTAATATATAATTGTTCATCCGATGAAATAGAATGTGCTATCGAATGAATGTCACACAGAAAACATAATAAATAGTTTTAACTGTATGTTTAATTATTCTTTTCATGAAAATTTGAGAACATTGTCGGTGGTAGACTACACGGAGTGTAATTTTGTACATGTTGTGTACTTGTATTCTTCCCATGTCCACAACACACGCCTTGGGTCTGGATGTGTTTCCTGTCATGGACATGTTCGAGGTACATGGAATGTACTAGGAAGACATGATGTGTAACCTCATATTTTCACATCATGTCTTTCCCCGTGTTGTGTATCTAATACACAACTCACTAGGACACCCTATGATATCATATGCGAGAAGACAGGGACTACACGGCGTGTAAGGTACTTACATGGCATGTAGTTCTACATACCATGTGCCATTCTATCTGGATCCACACACCAATCCAATTTTTTTGGATTTTAGATCTGATTGGATTGGATTTATCTGACTTTTTCACATGATACACACATGAAAAAAAATGTACACGATGTATATATTGGAAGTACATGTGATATACATTGGTTTTTTTCAAGAAGAACCTTTAGTACTTCTACATGGTGTGAATCGAATGCTTCTTTGTTTTTAATCGTTAACCAATTATAGGTTATGTTAGAGAGAATAAAGAGAGGTAATATATGATAATGTTAAATATTAAAAAAAAAATTTAAAGAAAATAAAATTAAAACACATGCAACCAATCGATGAATAATAAATAATTATAAATTAAATGTGTGACCGCTCTAATACCACTTGTAGGATGTAAGATCTTATCTTTTTTCAGGTATGTCTCTATCTGAGTTTTTTTCATTTTATCCATGGGGGTCATGTAACACCCCAATCTTCCACGGAACTCTTCTCTTTGAATAATACAGTAGCGTGTGTTGTACGCAACTTCGAGTTCTAACACACACCACAACCAATCAAACTAGCCATTATGAATAGTAATACCCACTTTTTGAAATTTTATAAATTTTATCTTTCAAAATGGAATTCATTTTTGGATTAAGAATATCTAAATTATCCTAGGGTGAAATTTTGGTATTTTTCTGAAAACTTTCAATTTTTGATGAATAGTGAAAAAAAGACTGAGTTATAGTTTAAAACCGAATTTGTATTTAAATAATTATTTATTTTATTTAAATTTAATTAAGGTCAAAATAGATACATAATACCTATATAAGTTCAATTTAATTCATTAGAGTTAGTTCAGAATAATTTTAGATACATAAAAATTTTATTGAACTTTTCACAGTCTTTCACCCACCTCCTAGGAGAATTTAGAAATTCACATAAAACTTAATTTCACCGCTTCTGTGAGTGGAATTTCAAAAATACGAGAGACATGGTTAATATCAAGGAGTAAAATGTGGTTCAATGATATGAAAATAATTTTTGGTGAATAGTAACTTTTTACTTTTATTTACCACGGTTAAAAGTAAATAGGGTAATTAAGGGTAAAAATGATATTAATATTACCCTAACACATGTCCTAATTCTATTGGACAAGTTTATATCAACCAAAAACAACCTTAGGAGTAAAATATTATCATTTAGGTCCACTTGTATTAGATTAGGACATTAATTATTATTTAATTCAAAGAAGAGTTAAAAGAGTTAAAATCAACGTTTAATTACTAAAACATTTTTAATATAGGGTTATACATAAGATAAATTAGATTATAAATATTAATTATAAAGATAAAAATATTTACTAAATAATGGTATTTTATTTATAATTTTTAGACTTTAAATAATTTAATTTATTTATGATACAATGGTGATGCAGTAATTACCTGATTAATGAAATATTAAAATAATTGATATTAAAAATATCAAAATAAATTTAATTTGAGACATTTTATCAATTCCACTAATTTTATAGGTTAATATGACATATTAGGATTGGTTATATAAATTTTTTCGAAGTAATAATGTTGTTATGAAATTATCAAAAACAAAATACCCAATAGTGTCAAAATTGACATAAAAGAGTTTTTAAAACAAATATTATATTATTAATTGATATTCTATTCCTAAAAATCTAAGGTTCGGCCAAAGGACTTATATCATGATATTTGTATCATTAATGGATCACTTGGGGGTCACTTGGATGTATATACTAAGTTTATTAACTATAAAATATAAAAATACAAAGTGACATGTTAAATGTCAAACTAATTAACTAAGAGTTAAAACTAAAAGATAAGGTTAATATAATGACCCAAACCTGTATAAAATATATTGGTTGAAATTATTTCGATCCATAACCACCTTATACTTTTAATAATCCACTTTGGAACCATTAGAAACCGAATATTAATTTATTATAAAATAATACTTTAAGTTTTTCCCAAAAAGCCCCTCTTCCCCCTTATAAAAGGACACCACTTCTATCCAATTCTTCACACCTTCAAAGCCTTTTGGTTAGGCCAAACCCTGCCCAATTATTCTATCAACTTCACTCAGTTAAACCTAGATTCCTTAGTTTGATCATAAATCCAACCTAAGGAGCCCTTTTGATCAAATCAAAAGGAAGAACCCGAAGAAGAGGTAATGTTTTCACCACCCTCTTTCAAGTTCCTTTCTTCTTCAACTTCTTCTTTCTTTGTTATTCCCGTCCTAAAATAATAAATCCTGTATCTTCTATATACTTTGATGTTATTATAAATATGGTAAAACCATATTCAGTATTCTATTCATCCCTTGAATGACATGTCACCATACGTGTGTACGTACGGCCTACCGTCTCCACATCGTGGTGTAATTGTTATTCAATAAATTATTATTTGGATGGGTATAATAATGATGTTTAATTCATATAAATAATAAATATAACATTATAATGATTATTTATATATGATATACCATACAATTATATATTATTTTAATATCAAAGGAATGATATTTTCGCTCGTGCGTACGTACGGACTACCGTCTCCACGAATGCGATGAGATTCATTCCCCATCATATCCATTCAAGTATAATTCTAATTTGATGATTAAAAATAATTTTTAAGGACTTTATATAATTCTGGATATGAATAAGATACAACCTATCCATAACAAACATGGCTTATGTAACAAAACATATAAAAGAAAATGAGTAAGTTAACACCTGAAACAATGATAATACTAAAATATTATTAACAAAGCAATGTTAAAAGATCATATATGATATCATATTAATTTAAATGATTCTTGTATAATTTAATAACAATTATTTCACAATTATAAAGAAGGTTAACCTAACCTCGACCAAGTAAAAGTACAAGGTATGGGTTTATTTCACAATCTCTTCATTATCCAAGGTTGTTTATACGTAATTATCTACTGGGAACTCTTTATCATCCACATCCATGTTTCTTAAAAATGTATTTAAAAAAAATTACTATTTAATAGACAATGTTTTAAAGTAATTTATACCCTTATGTGTTTTTAAATGAATCTTTCCTTCATTTTCCAAACAAGGTACTTTTTATCCTTTTCGATAAATTTAAGGTAATAATGTCTTTTTTAACTTATATGGCAGGTGCGGTCATTTTCAACCGTTATAAAATCATCGAAGCTTCCCTTACAAGCTTATAAGAATATTTTCAAATTTAATGTTTTATTTTATAATTATGTGACTTTTAAATGATTTCAAAATGAATATTTTAAGAATTTGTGAAAGGTACTCTTTATCAAGATCAGAAGTTTAATGTTTTAAAGATTTTTCTTTCTAAATCTTTTAATTAATGACCATGTTTTCAAAATGATTTTAAGGATTTATTTATATGGACATGAATGTTTTGAAACGATATTCCTTTTCAAAAGTTTCAAAGTGATATGGGACACTTTGATTCAAAAATCTCTTTTAAATTACTTCCTTAATAAATGTGTGACTTTTAAATGATTTCAAAAAAAAGATATTTCTATCAAACAGTTTTGATTTCATCTATGTCAACATCCTTTGATGGATTTTAAGCTTATTTGAAGTTGATTTATTATGATACAAAACTTCAATATTGTATTGAAGGTTTTGTGATATGTTTGACTGTGGATGTGTAATATTTAGACCATTCATGGTTTATGGAGAAAGTATTGACATTTCGTATGCTAGTTTTAATACGAATGTTTACGTTATGTTTAAACCTATTCATATGAGGAATGCATTGGACTTAGTAAGTGACGGGTGGAGCCCACTATAGCTCATCGATGCATCGGTAGGTCTCAGGAGACAAACTAGTGTCTTGGCATGAGGCCTTGACAAAATCTTATTTGTAGTCTTGGCATGAGGCCTTGGATACGTGGTTATGATAGTATGGAATTATGCATTCCATCATTATGAAAGTGGTTATTGATATTTCATGTGATTATTTTACTAGTAGAATATCCATGTGAATAAGTAAATGGCATTATTTCATTTTATTTTTTAAATTTTATTCTGAAGTTCAAGTTTTAAAGGCTTTTGTTTTAGTTATACACTGCCTCAAATTTTTATGCTTATTTATGAAATCTTCCGCTATATTGTTATCCTTACTGAGCATCTGAGCTCACCCCTTTCTATGTTTTATTTTCCCAGGATGTGAATAAATATTTTATGATCGACCTGTAGGGATAGTCTGAAGGGGATATGATTGTGCACTATGGAGACTATATTATTGTAGTTTTTCACATTATGATGTAATGTAAACCTTATAAATGTATCTAGTGATTCCAAGGCTACTAAACTAATCGGTCTTTCGAGACTTGATCTTTTGTGATCATGTCAACGTTATGTAATAATGCACCAACTCTGGGTAACTGGGGTCGGGGTGTTACAGTTGGTATCAGAGGAAGTTTAGTACAATCCTTGGAAGCTAGATTTAGGTAAATTCTGATTAGAGCACATAGACCTAAGATATAATTTGAGGATTAGTATAGAATAAATTCCTAGAATTTTGGTATTGTAGAGATTTTGTGAGTTTTCTAAGCAATACATCCCTGTCTGGATACGAGCAGGTAGGGGTGGCTCTGGAACAGATGTACGTAGGGGTAATACCCGAAAACACCGCTTTGAGCTAGACTCGAACGGGAACTGGTGCACGAAAACGGGCCTTGCTGCACTCTTGGTTACGACACTCCCGGGGGATATGCTTAGGATAATTATCATTTTCTTTACAAACCATTATGAAGGGCTTATGAGTATATACTTCCTCAAAGAATGCATTTTTATGATTATGGATTATATTCATAAACTGTTCAATTTATGTTAAGTATTTTACAAGTATGGAATTATGTATTTTGAATCATAAACTGATCTAGTTTATACCATTGTTTAGAAATGGTTCCTATTGAAAGAAAAGGAAACTGTATCAATGCACGCACTCCATGTAGGGATTTCCCTCCTGCTCAAGATAATTATAGTGGAGCTGGTGATGCAACTGGTGCTGATCATCAAATCACCATACTGGGACAACTCACTCTGGTTATGAATAATAACCTTACCCGTATGGAGCACACTGATCTACAGCGTGGAGGATCAATGTTAGATCTCTTCATGAGGCAACAACCACCAATGTTCAGTGGGAGTACAAATCCCTTAGTAGCTGAGAAATGGATAAATTCCCTAGAGAAAATATTTCAGGATTTAGGAAGTAGTGAAAGGGAAAACGTTATCATGGAAGTTTACCGCCTCACTAGAGATGCTGATCAATGGTGGTCATTGATTCAAAATAAAAAGGAAGATGAAGAAGTATCAAGTAAGTAATGGAGAGAGTTTAAAGGGATTTTCTTATAAAAATAATTTCCTCATGACCATCGAGCGGATATAGAAAGACAATTTCTGAGTCTGAGGAAAAAGGAGGATGAGAATGGCACATAGTATGAGGATAACTTTACAAGGTTAGTGAGGTATGCTGCAGATTATATACGTAACCCAAGAAGTAAGATTGATCATTTCTTTAATGGGTTAAAACGTTTCTCCATCGAGCATTACTCTCACAAACCTTCTCGTTGTATGAAGATATTGTCTCATGTGTTATCAAGATAGAAAAGGAATTCTCTAAGTCTTATGACAACAAAGTAAAGCAAGAGAAGAATATAACAGTGGAGTAAGAGATAGATAAAGGGAAAAAGGGAAAGAAGGATTTTCCATTATGTGATAAATATGGTAAGAAACACCTCGGTACTTTCCTAAAAGGAATGGGAGTCTTTTACAAATATGGAGAAAAAGGTCACCAAACTCGTGATTACAAGGGAAAGAAAGAGGCTGTCAATGTTGAATGCTACAATTGTAGAGAAATGGGGCATTATGCAAATGAATTCCCTAAGATCCAAGGAAACTTACCTTAGAAAAGGCCAAGGGAGCAAGGCCAAGCTTATGTTGTTACTACAGATGAAGTTGAATAATTATTGTATTTTTGTTTTTGAACTCAAGAACTATATTATGGTTATAAGAATAATGTGATATATATAAGGATTGTACTGCAGTACTTGTTGTTTTTATTAAGGTTTTAATATGATGAAGGTAATAAGATTTTTAGTATGTGACAATAAGAGAAACATTACTTTGTTTGGGGAATCTGATGTTACAATTGATTTTGGAATTTAGAAAACCTTTAAGAGAGAGAATTTGGACAAAAGTATTTTGGATAACTATAAAGGTTGGAATGGATTATGTTGAACTTTGGATAGTATGGCTTAATGTTAAAAACATTTCTTAAGATTATTTTTGGAATATTATAATACTATAGTTTTAGGAAAAGGACAACCTGCAGGTCGGGGGATAAACCATCACGTCGGACAAAGCTGCAGGAATCGAACCCACAACCATAGTGTGACAGGCCTTTATTACCTACCACTAACCTGAAGGAAGTCCCTGGTTATTAAAAAATGGTTTTCCTAATCTAAATGGTATGTGTTAATATTTTTAACCTTGTATGATTAGGATAAATATAATATTTTTGAGTTTTATTATCTTTTTGAGTGAAATATGAGTTTGTGGTAGAAATTAGTTGAAGGTTGAAACTCTACTTGTCACGTGTATATATATATATATATACCTATCTCTTATTCTATGAATAAATTATTTCTTAAACTTTAGGAAATGTATATAAAAAAAATGTGTTGTCCTAATAACTTAAGTTTTGTTGAACTGATGATATTTTAAATCACCATAGATTGAAGACTTTGAGGCCCTTAATTTTACACTTGTTTATGATTGATGACCTCAATCACTCCCTATAAATATTTACGTTTTTCCTCCAATTGTGTATCTCTAATTTCCACCAATGTTATCCTAATCGATACCATAATTTGGTGGTGACTTTTTCATTTCCCTTTCCCTCTTATTATGGCTAAATTTTATGAACCTTATATCTGATGTGGGTTTTCCACAAAGGTATTTTCTACTTTCAACCTTTTATTTTCCAGGAACAATTTCAAATTGTGAGGATGCAATTTATTGAAGGAGGGGAGAATGTAACACCCCAAGCTTCCATGTAATGCTTCTCTTTGAATAATACAGTAGTCTGTGTTGTATAAAACTTCGAGTTCTAACACACACCACAACCAATCAAACAAGCCATTATGAATAGTAATACCCAATTTTTGAAATTTTATAAATTTTATATTTTAAAATTTAATTCATTTTTGGATTTGTAATATCGAAATTATCCTAGGGTGAAATTTTGGTATTTTTCTGAAAACTTTCAATTTTTGATGAATAGTGAAAAAAACACTGAGTTATAGTTTAAACCGGATTTTTATTTAAAAAATTATTTATTTTATTTAAATTTAATTAAGGTAAAAATAGATACATAATACCTATATAAGTTCAATGTAATTCATTGGAGTTAGTTCAGAATAATTTTAGATATATAAAAATTTTATTGAACTTTTCACCGTCTTCCACCCACCTCCTAGGAGAATTTGTAAATTCACATAAAACTTAATTTTACCACTTCTGTGAGTGGAATTTTGAAAATCTGAGAGACACGGTTAATATCAAGGAGTAAAATGTGTTTCAATGAGATAAAAATAATTTTTTGTGAAGAGTAACTTTTTACTTTTATTTAACACAGTTAAAAGTAAATAGGGTAATTAAGGGTAAAAATAATATTAATATTACCCTAAAACATATCCTAAATCTATTTGACAAGTGTATCTCAACAAAAAACAACCCTAGGAATAAAATATTATCATTTAGGTCCAGTTGGATTAGATTTGGACATTAATTATTATTTAATTCAAAGAAGATTTAAAAGAGTTAAAATCAAAGTTTAATTACTAAAACATTTTTAATATAGGGTTATACATAAGATAAATTCTATTATAAATATTAATTAGAAAGCTAAGAAGATTTACTACATAATGGTATTTTATTTATAATTTTTATACATTAAATAATTTAATTTATTTATGACACAATGGTGATGCAGTAATTACCTAATTAATGAAATATTAAAATAATTGATATTATAAATACCAAAATAAATGTAATTTGAGGCTTTTTATGAATTAAACTAATTTTATAGGTTAATATGAAATATTAGGATTGGTTATATAAATTTTTTTCGAAGTAATAATGCTGTTATAAAATTATCAAAAACAAAATACCCAATAGTGTCAAAATTTACATAAAAGAGTTTTTAAAACAAATATTATATTATTAATTGATATTATATTCCTAAAAGTATAAGGTTCGGCCAAAGGACTTATATCATGATAGGTGTATCATTAATGGATCACTTGGGGGTCTCTTGGATGTATATAGTATGTTTATTAAATATATAATATAAAAATACAAAGTGACATGGTAAATGTCAAACTAATTAACTAAGAGTTAAAACTAAAAGATAAGGTTAATATAATGACCCAAAACTATCTAAAATCTATTGGTTGAAAGGATTTCGACCCATTCCCACTTTAGATCCCCTCCTCCCCCTTATAAAAGAACACCACTTCTATCCAATTCTTCACACCTTCAAAGCCTTTTGGTTCGGCCAACCCCGGCCCAATTATTCTCTAAACTTCCCTCAATTCAACCAAGAGGCCTTAGTTTGATTAGAAATCCAACCTAAGGAGCCCTTTTGATCAAATAAAAAGGAATAAGTCGAAGAAGAGGTAATGTTTTCACCACCCACTTTCAAGTTCCTTTCTTCTTCAACTCCTTCTTTCTTTGTTATTTCCATTCTAAAATAATAACTCCAGTATCTTCTATATAATTTGATGTTATTATAAATATGGTACAACCATATTCAGTATTCTATCCATACTTTGAATGATATGTCACCATACGTGCATACGTACGGCCTACCGTCTCCACGTCGTGGTGTAATTTGTATTCAATACATTATTATTTGGATGGGTATAATAATGATGTGTAATTCATGTAAATAATAAATATAACATTATAATGATTATGTATATATGATATATCATCCAATTATATATTATTTTAATATCAAAGGAATGATATTGTCACTCGTGCGTACATACGGACTACCGTCTCCACGAACGCGATGAGATTCATTCCCCATCGTATTCATTCAAGTATAATTCTCATTTGATGATTAAAAATAATGTTTAAGGACTTGATATCATTATGGATATGAATAATACACAACCTATCCATAACAAACATGTCTTATGTAACAAAACATATAAAAGAAAATGAGTAACTTAACACCCAAAACAACGATAATACTAAGATATTATTAACAAAGCAATATTAAAAGATCATATATGATACAATATTAATTTAAATGATTATTTTATAATTTGATAACAATTATTTCACCATTATACAGAAGGTTAGCCTACCCTCAACCAAGGAAATGTACAAGGTAAGGGTTTATTTCACAATCCCTTCATTATCCAAGGTTGTTTATACGTAATTATCTATTGAGACCTCTTTATCATCCACATCCATGTTTCTTAAAAATGTATTTAAAAACATTTTTACTATTTACTAGACAATGGTTTAAATTTATTTATACCCTTATGTGTTTTTAAATGAATCTTTCCATCATTTTCCAAATAAGGTAATTTTTAACCTTTTCTATAAATTTAAGGTAATAATGTCTTTTTTAACTTATACGGCGGGTGCGGTTATTTTCCACCGTTATAAAATCATCGAAGCCTCCCTTACAAGATTATAAGAATATTTTCAACGTAAATGTTTTATTTTAAAATTATGTGACTTTTAAATGATTTCAAAATGAATATTTTAAGAATTTTTGAAAGGTACTCTTTATCAGGATCATAATTTTAATGCTTTAAAGATTTATCATTCTAAATATTTTAATTAATGTCAATGTTTTCAAAATGATTTTAAGGATTTATTTATATGGACATGAATGTTTTGAAATAATATTCCTTTTCAAAAGTTTCAAAGTGTTATGGGACACTTTGATTCAAAAATATCTTTTAAATTAATTCCTTAATAAATGTGTGACTTCTAAATGATTTCAAAAAAAGAGATATTTCTCTCAAATAGTTTTGATTTCTTCTATATCAACGTTATTTGATGGATTTTAAGATTATTTGAAGTTGATTTATTATGATACAAAACTTCCATATTGTATTGAAGGTTTTGTGATATGTTTGACTGTGGATGTGTTATTTTTATACCATTCATTGTTTATGGAGAAAGTATTGACATTTCATATGCTAGTTTTAATACGAATGTTTACGTTATGTTTAAACCTATTAATATGAGGAATGCATTGGACTTAGTAAGTGACGGGTGGAGCCCTCTATATCTTCGTGATGCATCGGTAGGTCTCATGAGACAAACTAGTGTCTTGGAACGAGGCCTTGACAAAATCTTATTTGTAGTCTTGGCACGAAGCCTTGGCTACGTAGTTATGATAGTCTGACATTATGCATTCCATCATTATGAAAGTGGTTATTGATATTGCATGTGATTATTAGACTAGTAGAATATCCATGTGAATAAGTAAATGGAATTATTTCATTTTATTTTGTCCATATTATTCTGAAGTTCAAGTTTTAAAGACTTTTGTTTTAGTTATACATTGCCTCAAATGTTTATGCTTATTTATGAAATCTTCCGTTATATTGTTATCCTTACTGAGCATCTAAGCTCACCCCTTTCTATGTTTTATTTTTCCCAGGATGTGAGGTAATATTTTATAAATGACCTACAGGGATAGTCTGAAGGGGATATGAGTGTGGACTATGGAGACTATATTATTGTACTTTTTTACTTTATGATGTAATGTAAACCTTATGAATGTATCTAGTGATTCCAAGGCTACTAAACTAATCGGTCTTTTGAGAATTGATCTTTTGTGATCATGCCAACATTATGTAATAATGCATAGACTCTGGGTAACTGGGGTCGGGGCGTTACATTTGGTATCAGAGGAAGTTTAGTACAATCCCTGGAAGCTAGATTTAGGTAAACTCTGATTAGATCACATAGACCTAACATAGACTTTGAGGATTAGTATAGAAGAACTTCATAGAATTTTGGTATTGTAGAGATTTTGAGAGTTTTCCGAGCAATACATCCCTGTCTGGATACGAGTAGGTAGAGGCAGCTCTGGAACAGATGTACCTAGGGGTAAAACCTGAAAACACCACTTTGAGCTAGAATCGAATGGGAACTGGTGCACGACAATGGGTCTTGTTGCACTCTTGGTTACGACACTCCCGGGGGATATGCTTAGGATAATTCTCATTTTCTTTACAAACCATTATGAAGGGTTTATGATTATATACTTCCTAAAAGAAAACATTTGTATGATTATGGATTATATCCATAAACTGTTCAATTTATGTAAAGTATTTTACAAGTATGGAATTATGTATTTTGAATCATAAACTGATTTAGTTTATGTCATTGTTTAGAAATGACACCTATTAGAAGAAATGGAAACTGTATCAATGAACTCACTCCATGTAGGGATTTCCCTCCTGCTCGAGATAATTATAGTGGAGCTGGTGATGCAACTGGTGCTGATCAGCTAATCACCGTACTGGGACAACTCACTCAGGTTATGAATAATAACCTTACCCGTATGTATCACACTGATCCGCAGCGTGGAGGATCAATGTTAGATCTCTTCATGAGGTAACAACCACCAACGTTCAATGGGATTACATATCCCTTAGTAGCTGAGCATGGATAAATTCTGTAGAGAAAATATTTCAGGCCTTAGGAAGTAGTGAAAGGGAAAAATTTATCATGGCAGTTTACCGCCTCACTGGAGATACTGATCAATGGTGGTCATTGATTCAAAATACAAAGGAATATGAATAAGTATCAAGTATGTAATGAATAGAGTTTAAAGGGATTTTCTTAGAAAAATACTTTCCTCGTGACCATTTAGCGGATATAGAAAGACAATTTATGAGTTTGAGGAAAAAGGAGGATGAGAATGGCGCAAAGTATGAGGCTAACTTTACAAGGTTAGCGAGGTATGCTGCAGATTATATATGTAACCCAAGAAGTAAGATTGATCATTTATTTGATGGGTTAAACCCGTTTCTCCATCGAGCATTAGTCTCACAAACCTTCTCATTGTACGAAGATATTGTCTCATGTGCTATCAAGACAGAAAAGTAATTCTCTAAGTCCTATGACAACAAATAAAGCAAGAGAAGAAGATAATGGTGGAGCAAGAGACAGAAAAAGGGAAAAATGGAAAGAAGGATTTTTCATTATGTGATAATTGTGGTAAGAAACATCTCGGTACTTGCCTAAAAGGAATGGGAGTTTGTTACAAATGTAGAGAAAAAGGTCACCAGACTCATGATTGCAAGGGAAAGAAAGAGGTTGTCAATGTTGAATGCTACAATTGTAGGGAAATGGGGAATTATGTAAATGAATTCCCTAAGCTCCAAGGAAACTTATCATAGAAAAGGACAAGGGATCAAGGCCAAGCTTATGTTGTTACTACATATTAAGTTGAATAATTATTGTATTTGTGTTTTTGGACTCAAGAACTATATTATGGTTATAAGAATAATGTGATATATATAAGGATTGCACTGCAGTACTTGTTGTTTTCATTAAGGTTTTAATCTGATGAAGGTAATCAGATTTTTAGTATGTGACAATAAGAGAAACATTACTTTGTTTGGGGAATCTGATGTTACAATTGATTTTGGAATTTAGAAAACCTTTAAGAGAGAGAATTTGGAAAAAAGTATTTTGGATAACTTTAAAGGTTGGAATGTATTATGTTGAACTTTGGATAGTAAGGATTAAGGTTAAAAACATTTCTTAATGTTATTTTCGGAATATTATAATACTATATTTTTAGGAAAAGGACAACCTGCGGGTCGGGGGATAACCCGACGCATCAGACAAAGCTGTAGGAATCGAACCCACAACCATAGTACGACAGGCCTTTATTACCTACCACTAGCCTACATGAAGTCCCTGGTTATTACAAAATAGTTTTCCTAATCTAAATTGTATTTTTTAATATTTGGAACCTTGTACAATTAGCATAAATATAATATTTTTGAGTTCTATTATCTTTTTGAGTGAAATATGAGTTTGTGGAAGAAATGAGTTGAAGGTTGAAACTCTAATTGTCACGTATATATATATATATATATATATATATATATAAATACCTCTCTCTTGTTCTATGAATAAATTAATTCTTAAACTTTATTAAAGGTATATAAAAAAAATGTGTTATCCTAATAACTTAAGTTTTTTTAAACTGATGATATTTTAAATCACCATATATTGAAGTCTTTGAGGCCCTCAATTTTACACTTGTTTATGATTGATGACCTCAATCACTCCCTATAAATATTTACATTTTTCCTCCAATTATGTGTCTCTAATTTCCACCAATGTTCTCCTAATCGAGATCATAATTTGGTGGTGACTTTTTCATTTCCCTTTCCCTCTTATTAAGGCTAAATTTTATGAACCTTATATCTGATGTGGGATTTTCCACAAAGGTATTTTCTACTTTCAACATTTTATTTTCGAAGAACAATTTCAAATTTCGAGGACGTAATTTATTGAAGGATGGGAGAATGTAACACCCCAAACTTCCACGGAACGCTTCTCTTTGAATAATACAGTAGCGTGTGTTGTACGAAACTTCAAGTTCTAACACACACCACAACCAATCAAACTAGCCGTTATGGATAGTAATACCCACTTTTTGAAATTTTATAAATTTTATCTTTCAAAATTGACTTCACTTTTGGATTCGTAATATCAAAATTAGCCTAGGGTGAAATTTTGATATTTTCTGAAAACTTTCAATTTTTGATTAATAGTGAAAAAAACACTGAGTTGTAGTTTAAAACCGAATTTTTATTTAAATAATTATTTATTTTATTTATATTTAATTAAGTTCAAAATATATACATAATACCTTTCAATATAATTCATTGGAGTTAGTTCAGAATAATTTTAGATACATAAAAATTTTATTGAACTTTTCACCGTCTTTTACCCACCTCCTAGGAGAATTTGGAAATTCACATAAAACTTAATTTTACCACTTCTGTGAGTGGAATTTAGAAAATTTTAAATTCATGGTTAATATCAAGGAGTAAAATTTGGTTCAATGATATGAAAATAATTTTTGGTGAATAGTAACTTTTTACTTTTATTTACCACGGTTAAAAGTAATTAGGATAATTAAGGGTAAAAATGATATTAATATTACCCTAACACATGTCCAAATTCTATTGGACAAGTGTATCTCAACAAAAAACAACCTTAGGAATAAAATATTATCATTTATGTCCACTTGGATTAGATTAGGACATTAATTATTATTTAATTCAAAGAAGAGTTAAAAGAGATAAAATCAAAGTTTAACTAATAAAACATTTTTAATATAGGGTTATACATAAGATAAATTCTATTATAAATATTCATTATAAATATAAAAATATTTACTATATAATGGTATTTTATTTATAATTTTTATACATTAAATAATTTAATTTATTAATGACACAATAGTGATGCAGTAATTACCTAATTAATGAAATATTAAAATAATCGATATTATAAATATCAAAATAAATGTAATTTGAGACTTTTTATGAATTAAAATAATTTTATAGGTTAATATGACATATTAGGATTGGTTATATAAATTTGTTTCGAATTAATAATGTTGTTATGAAATTATCAAAAACAAAATACCCAATAGTGTCAAAATTGACATAAAAGAGTTTTTAAAACAAATATTATATTATTAATTGATATTCTATTCCTAAAAATATATGGTTCATCCAAAGGACTTATATAATGATAGGTTTATAATTAATGGATCACTTTAGGGTCGCTTGGATGTATATACTAAGTTTATTAACTATATAATATAAAAATACAAAGTGACATGGTAAATGTCAAAATAATTAACTAAGAGTTAAAACTAAAATATAAGGTTAATATAATGACCCAAAACTGTCTAAAATCTATTTTTTGAAAGTATTTAGACCCATCCCCACCTTATAATTTTAATAATCCACTTTTTAGCCATTATAAACCGAATATAAATTTATTATAAAATAATACTTTAAGTTTTTCCCAAAGAGCCCCTCCTCCCCCTTATAAAAGGACACCACTTCCATCCAATTCTTCACACCTTCAAAGCCTTTTGGTTCGGACAAACCCTGCCCAAATATTCTCTCAACTTCCCTCAATTAAACCTAGAGGCCTTAGTTTGATCATAAATCCAACCTAAGAATCCCTTTTGATCAAATCAAAAGGAAGAACCCGAAGAAGAGGTAATGTTTTCACCACCCACTTTCAAGTTCCTTTCTTCTTCAACTTCTTCTTTCTTTGTTATTTCCATTCTAAAATAATAAATCCATTATATTATATATACTTTGATGTTATTATAAATATGGTAAAACCATATTCAGTATTCTATCCATCCTTTGAATGACATGTCACTATACGTGCGTACGTACGACCTACCGTCTCCACGTCGTGGTGTAATTGTTATTCAATACATTATTATTTGGATGGGTATAATAATGATGTGTAATTCATTTAAATAATAAATATAACATTATAATGATTCTGTATATATGATATACCATCCAATTATATATTATTTTAATATCAAAGGAATGATATTGTCGCTCGTACGTACGTACGGACTACCGTCTCCACGAACGTGATGAGATTCATTCCACATCATATCCATTCAAGTATAATTCTCATTTGATGATTAAAAATAATGTTTAAGGACTTGATATCATTCTGGATATGAATAATATACAACCTATCCATAAAAAACACGGCTTATGTAACAAAAAATATAAAAGAAAACGAGTAAGTTAACACCCGAAACAACGATAATACTAAGATATTATTAACAAAGCAATGTTAAAAGATCATATATGATATAATATTAATTTAAATGATTATTTTATAATTTAATAACAATTATTTCACCATTATACAGGATTTTAACCTTCCCTTGACCAAGGAAAAGTACAAGGTAAGAAATGTTTTCACAATCTCTTCATTATCTGAGGTTGTTTATACGTAATTATCTACTGGGACCTCTTTATCTTCCACGTCCATGTTTCTTAAAAATATATTTAAAAACATTTTTACTATTTAATATACAATGTTTTAAGTTCATTTATACCCTTATGTGTTTTAAAAGGAATCTTTCCATCATTTTCCAAACAAGGTATTTTTTAACCTTTTCGATAAATTTAAGGTAATAATGTCTTTTTTAACTTATACGGTGGGTGCGGTTATTTTCCACCGTTATAAAATCATCGAAGCTTAACTTACAAGATTATAATAACATTTTCAAAGTAAATGTTTTATTTTATAATTATGTGGCTTTTAAATGATTTCGAAATGAATATTTTAAGAATTTGTGAAAGGTACTCTTTATCAAGATTAGAATTTTAATGTTTTAAAGATTTATCTTTCTAAATCTTTTAATTAATTTCCATGTTTTCAAAATGATTTTAAGGATTTATCTATATGGAAATGAATGTTTTGAAATGATATTCCTTTTAAAAAGTTTCAAAGTGTTATGGGACACTTTGATTCAAAAATATCTTTTAAATTACTTCCTTAATAAATGTGTGACTTCTAAATGATTTCAAAAAAAGAGATATTTCTCTCAAATAGTTTTGATTTCATCTATGTCAACATCCTTTGATAGATTTTAAGATTATTTGAAGTTGATTTATTATGATACAAAACTTCCATATTGTATTGAAGGTTTTGTGATATGTTTGACTGGAGATGTGTTATTTTTATACCATTCATGGTTTATGGAGAAAGTATTGACATTTTGTATGCTAGTTTTAATACAAATGTTTATGTTATGTTTAAACCTATTTATATGAGGAATGCATTGGACTTAGTAAGTGATGTGTGGAGCCCGCTATAGCTCCTCGGTGCATTGGTAGGTCTCATGAGGCAAACTAGTGTCTTGGCATGAGGCCTTGAAAAAATCTTATTTGTATTCTTGGCACGAGGCCTTGGATATGTGGTTATGATAGTCTGGAATTATTCATTCCATCATTATGAAAGTGGTTATTGATATTTCATGTGATTATTTGACTAGTAGAATATCCATGTGAATAAGTAAATGGCATTATTTCATTTTATTTTTTCCATATTATTCTGAAGTTTATGTTTTAAAGGCTTTTGTTTTAGTTATACATTGCCTCAAATGTTTATGCTTATTTATGAAAGATTCTGCTATATTTTTATCCTTACTGAGCATCTGAGATCACCCCTTTGTATGTTTTATTTTTCCCAGAATGTGAAGAAATATTTTATGACTGACCTGCAGGGGTAGTCTGAAGGGGATATGAGTGTGGACTATGGAGACTATATTATTTTAGTTTTTCACTTTATGATGTAATATAAACCTTATGAATGTATCTAGTGATTCCAAGTCTACTAAACTAATCAGTCTTTCGAGACTTGATCTTTTGTGATCATACCAATGTTATGTAATAGTGCACCGACTCTGGGTAACTGGGTTCGGGGCGTTACAGGTCGAGTCTTTTTTGTAGATAGAGATCCTTTTTTGGAGAAAATTACCTAAATTTCAGGGATGTATACTCATTTGAATTAATGGTGTCTAGGTATAAATGGGACTAAGTGTTAATATGGGTTATTAGTAAGTTGAGAAGCTTTAAAGGGGTTTAGGCTGTTTAAAATGAAAATGGGCTGAAAATCCACTGATGAACATTTACAAATCATGTAAAGGTATTAAACATCATCTAATTGTTTTAGGGTTTAAATAAAATAAATCTAAAGTGATGGGATTTTCGTAAATTTCCATTAAAAACATTTACATGATTTGTAATCACATTCCACACCATGTAAATGCATGACATGTTGTTTTAAATATGCTTTGTAGATGAAATTCATTCTATTTCACTGCAGATCATATCAACCCTAAGGAATTTTTTAGGTGATTTTGGAGTGACAACCTCCCTTTCTGACGTTATGTTTGTGTCTTTAATACTTGGTAAGTTCCTTGGGTTAGATTTCTTTTTTCTTCCCTTTAGTTCTCCAACCATTGTGGTGAAATCCTTTGTCTGATTATGTTTTTAGTGTTGATCTTGATCATTTTTTATCTAGGAACCTCTTTCAAATCATCTAAACCTTCTTCCTCATAGATTTTGGACATTGTAATCATTGTTGGATCATTGGTTAAAGGTAGGGGATCTAAATATTAACCCTATGGTTTGATAATTTACAATTTTATGTAATATTATGATTACACCAATTAAATGTGCACCCAAATTGAATAACTAATAAATGGTATTATTCCTTAAATTTATTTATTTTCAATTAGATTATGGCCTGGCTTATGGCTATCCTTTGGGTGAGAAAATCTTTGATTATAATTTAATTTAATATTGGTTTAAAGTATGTTTATCATGACTTGTGGACTAGGGTGATTTCTTGTAATAGAATCCTTGAATTGTGGATTATTGATTATTAATATAATTTTTAATCAATTATGAATTTAATTTCAAGTGGAATATGAAAGAATAATGGTAATTCTCATAATTAACCATTGATAATTTTGATGTGATATTGTGATGTCCATTCTATGTGATAGGAATTTTGTTCCATGATGTAATGCTTGTATATCAAGCTCATCCTTGGAACTTTCACACTTATATGTTGTCATGATGATATTGAGCGGGCTTGGCCCAGTCCCATGATGTAATGCTTATAGAGAGTGGGTTATGCCTAGTCTCATATTGTAATGCTTTTAGGTATTTGTCTCGAATGCTATAATGCTTATAGGGCTTTGACCCAGATAGTTGTGACTATACCTTTGTTATATGGTTGTGGTTTTCATGGTCGTAAGACATTCTTATAGATATTTCGGCATGGAACCAAAGTAGGTTATTTTACCTTGGTTATATGGTTGTGGCTGTCATGGTCATAATACATGCTCATAGATATTCCAGCATGATTCCAAAGTAGGTTATTTTACCTTGGTTATATGGTTTTCATTGGCATGGTTGTAAGACATGCTGAGAGATATTCTGGTATGGAGATAAAGCGGGTTGTTGTTGTATTTTATTATTAATACACTTGTTTATCGCTTTATTTCATACACTTATTATCATACTGGTTTTGTTTAGACATGGTGGTGTCGACCTACTAAGTTATACTCACACCCTATTCAGGATTCCTATTGGCACCCAATAAAATTTCATGGATGAAGATTTTGATAATTTTAAAGGACCTTGCTATTGATTTCTTGTTTTTCGTTGGTATTGGACTGACGTGGGGTTCGAGACTTGGGACTTTGAGCCTTTTATTTGAGTCTTCTAGTATTTTATTGTATTGTTCTAGCATGAAATTTAGTTATATTCTATCACATCATTACATTATTCCTTATTTATTTATTGGATTGTTCAGTTGGATTTTATCTTTATCTTCTGTAATGTATTTACTCTAATTATTTATGTTTATTTATAAATTGTTTCTACTATTATGATATCCATACCAGGGGGTATAATCTCTCCACTATACTATATATACCCCCACTTTATATATACTTTTTGAACCTACCAAGAGTTGGTGGGATATTCTGGAGGAATCCAAGCACCATGATGAGAAATCTTGGAAGGAATTTGAGACAATGTTCCTGAGCCATTTCTATCCTGAAACCTTGAGGGGTGAAAAATATCGTAAATTCATGCATCTAATGCGGGAGGTTTTTTCAGTGTTAGACTATTCTAAATGTTTTACCAACCTATATCACTTTGTGCCATATTTTTAAACTGATGAGATCTCCATGGTGAGATGTTTCCATGACAATATTCATTATGAGATCAGGTCGTAGGTAACCATTTTCTATTTAAGCAGCTTTAAAGATGTGATGAACTAGGAACCCATCACGAAAGGAAATCTGAGAGAGGCCCTGAGCGTTGGTCAGGATATTTCAGCAGGGAAATATGGAAGTTCTTATTTGAGTGGTAAGAAGTGTCATTATGACCATTTCCACTAAAGTAATATTGGGAAGATAAATCAGGGCATCGGACTACCATCTTAAGACCATGTTTCATTCTAGTTTTATTAGTGTGAAAATTTTCATCACAAGCACCTGAGGTGTCCTTACCCTGTAGTTGAGTGTCGTATATGTGGCAGACTAGGTCATCTTTAGAGTTTCTATGTGAACTTTATATAGAAAACTAGTGGTAGAGGATTATGAGAAGCATCGGAGTAAGGAAGGGACTCAGCTACTCCTCAGCAGGCTGGTGGTCGAAGTTCTACAGGTCATTTAGGTTGAGGCAGGTAACGTGGTACCCCAGTGCATGAGCACCAGTACCAGGAAAGGAAAATATCTTAGGGTAGTTAGACTGGAGCCTGGGGTAGAGGGACAGGTTAGTTTCACATTATACAGACTACTCTGGCAAACATGGATACAGGACTGTCTACCATCAGAGGTATGATTCTGGTATCATCTACCTTAGCTTTTGTTTGTTTTTTTTTTGCTATAGAAGCATCACATTCTTTTCTATATACTCTTTTTTAAAACGTTTTGGGATTGTATATGTAAATATTATATGGTGTTTTAACCATTGTCACGTCGTTGGGAGTGCGGTCAAATAATATCAATCATTTTAAGGCGTGTCCTCTAGAGATCGGTGGTTACCATTTCTTTTGGGAACCGTTTGTACTAGAAATGATAGGCTTCTACTTGAATCCAAGTATGGATTGTTTAGTTTTATATCAATATCATATCAACTGTTATAGGAGGATATTTTTCATCCTATATTCAGAAGTAAGTAGTTATTATCACCAGGGTGAGTGGGATCTTTAGGCTAGTCGTGCGGGGCCAATTCAGTGCAAATTTGATTGTATCATGGATTAAATATCTGGTATTTCTATAGATAATAGTGGAATGCATTGGGATTATTTTCCTCTAGTGGTAGAACATTTTTGGTAAGTTTTCTATGACTAGTTATATGGATTACCACCCAAGTGAGAGGTTGAGTTCATGATCGATTTGGTGTTGGGAGGAGAGCTAGTTTCTATTTCACCTTACCGAATAGCACCAGGAGAGATTCGAGAGTTGAAATTTTAGTTGGAAGATCTAGAATCTAAAGGCTTCATACGGTCAAGTTCATCTCCTTGGGTTTCTTCAGTTCTCTTCACCAAAAAGGATAATGGATATTTGTGTTTATGTGTAGATTATAAGAGGTTGAACTAGATAACAGTCAAGAATTGGTATCCTCTATCGCACATTGATGATATTTTTAATCAGATGAGAGGTTCTAATATCTTCTCCAAGATTGATTTGAGTTCATGATATCATCAGTTAAGGGTCATTTTATTGGACATACCTCGGACTGATTTTAAAAGTAGGTATGGTTTTTATGAATTCTTAGTGATATCATTTGGGTTGACTAATGCACCTATGGTATTCATGGTCTTAATGAATAGGATATTTCATCTATTTCTGGATCAGTTTGTGGTGGTTTTCAGTGAAGATATCTTAGTGTACTCCCAGTCGGTAGAAGATCATACCAAACATCTTGACATCGTCCTGAGTACATTGAGAGAGCATCAACTTTATTCCAAGCTAACCAAATATAGTTTTTAGATAAATGAAATACACTTTTTGGGACATGTCTTATTAGAGTAAGGAGTGTAAGTGAACCCAGAGAAAGTCATATTCATGATATCTTGGGAACAATCCAAGAACATCTTCGAAATTCATAGCTTTCTGGGATTAGCTGGTTATTACTGGTATTTTATCTGATATTTCTCCTGTTTGGAAGCACCAATGTATATGCTGGCCAAGAAAGGGTAAAGTTTTTTTAGTCTGGTGATTGAAAAATATCTTTTCAATATATGAAGGGAATTATGAACTCAACACCTATCCTCGCTTTACCTATGTCGGGTAAAGCATATACTTTTTATTGTAATGCATCTAGAGTTGGACTCGGAGCAGTTCTAATGCAGGAGGATCGTGTGGTTGCTTATGGTCAGTTGAGACCACATGAGAGGAATTACCCTACTCACGATCTGGAGTTAGCAGTAGTGGTACATACTCTGAGAGGTTAGAGACACCCTATCATGGGTGAGATCTTTTTAGTATACACAGATCATAAGATCCTGAAGTGCATCTTTTCTCAATGAGACCTTAACCTTCAGTATACGAGGTGGTTCAAGTATCTATAGTCTTTTGACTCTAAATTGGATTATACAGTAGGAAAGGGAAACTTTATTACTAATACTTTGATCTGAAAGACACAAATAAAGGTAATACGCGAGTCTTGTGATGAGTGACGGATAATGGCCCTCTTTGCAGACATGCATCTAGGTGTTTAGGAATATCAAGGGTGAGTAGCTCTAACTTCAACATCTTTTATACTCGTTCTTTTGGACTGGATTAATACTGAGAAGTTTTTTGATATGAAGGGCTCAGTTTTGAGAGATAAATTATATGGTAGGGAGATGCCACCAGGATGGTCTCTCAGCAGTGGAAATTATCTTACTTTTTCTGGATGAGTATGGGTTCCAACAGGCTTGTGTGAGGATCTAATGAGGGAGTTTCATTCTTTTATATGGAAGGTGCATCCTAGTTTAAAAAATATGTGTCATGTTATCCATATATAGTACTGGTAGTCAGGAATGAAGAAGGGGTCGCAAGATTTGTATAAGGAACCAGCCTTAAACATTACTTAATCTTGAGTTAAGTTAAGAATTCACATTGAAGATCTTTTCAAGTTTAGAGTTTTAGAGAATTAGGCCATAACTATTACATTGCATCTCAAAAATTACAAAGTATACACTTCTACTCAGTTTTCATTTTTTTCATAAAATAAAAACTCTTAATAAAAGAAACATGTCTAGTTCCATGTTTTTGACAGCATGATTTTTCCTTGATCTCATCCTTGACCCTATTCATCTTTAATCCCTCTGAAAAAAAATTCAAAACATGGGATGAGCATAAAAAGCTCCATAAGGGTTATAAAATAAGGAAATAACATATTAATATCATGAACCCTCCCCCGGGGCCCGAGCCGTGACTACCCCAAGCCTGCCTTCCATAGGATAGGGGCTGGCGACTAGCACCGAATGCGTATTCCCTAAAACTGGGAAGGCATTGCCTTTATAACCTGTAAACACATGCAACCAAGCACACAGAAAGATACAAACTCAACCAAACTGTATAGTAAAAGAGAGAGTATAGTAAGCAAAAATGGGCCAGAATACAATCCCAACTAGAAAGTACAAGAAACTGAAAGTACAAGTAAACTAGAACAGCTCCTGTGATCACCTGCCAAGGATCCTACCTGAAGGGTAGGTATAGCTCTCGAATGGTCGTCTCTGCGGTATGCCTAATCTTAGGTCCACCTTTGAGCTACCTCTAGTCCTGGTACTCTCGTCCTTAGCCAGCGATGTCTGTCGTCTGCACCAAACACAACGAGGTGCGGGCATAGCCCATGCAGGGGTGAGTATAACGATACTCAGTAGGGACCCCGAGACCCTCAAGGTCTCACAAATCCAAAAAGGATAAACCACAAAGCATGAAAACAATTGAAAACCCTTCTTAGGTATATACCCATACATATACCTAAGTTAGCAAGTAAACTCATCTCAAACATGAGGAACCGCAAGGCCCAACTCATTATCCCAAAGCTAAATTGTTCCACAAAGGAAGTAATACCACAAAGGTAAGTACCACGCAGGTATGCCACATTGAAGAATACCTCTAAGGTATTACCCCAAAGGATAGTAACACACAGGTACAGACTCATCTCACACCAGGTATAACATAGGTACAGAAGTATAAATGATTAGATGTAACTACTAAATCATCTTACTCTGTTAAGAGGCTCTGCTGCTGACCCACACAGGATCGCTCGGTGCTGACCCACATAGGATCTCTAGATGTTGACCCACATAGGATCTCTAGGTGCTGACCCACAAAGGATCACTCATTTTTGACCCACATAGGATCGCTCAGTGCTGACCCACACAGCATCGCTAGATGCTGACCCACACAGGATCGCCGGGTGCTGACCCACACAGGATCGCTCAGTGCTGGCCCACACAGGATCGCTCAGTGTTGACCCACATAGGACGGCTCGGTTCTGACCCACACAGGATCGCTCGGTGCTGACCCACACAGGATCACTATTCATTATTCACGTCACAGCCAGCTACTGGGTTCCCGCACTAAGCTTGCTCGTCTCCAGTAGGGTCTGGTCCTCAAGCCACTGGTCGATACTCCAATTGTCACGAATTCCCACGAAAAAGTATCCCAAAGGATAGCTACGTCATAGGGGTCTCAACGCAACAGACGGTGCATCAATCGAATGTCTGGTCTGTAAGTTATTAGCCTTTTAGTCCCGAGGGCCCAGTTGAATTCGTGCTCGATCCAAACTAACCATATCCCAACTTTATCCAAATATCAAGTGGGGTACACCGAAGGGACAGTCTCGCTCCAAGTTTTACAGCGCCATTGACGGTTTTTCAAATGGACGTCTTGTGCCAAAGTTATGGCTGATAGAGCGAAAATCTCATAGCTGGTCCGGGTTTGGTCCAACCCGGTCGGACTGACCCGGCCCGGTTTGGGTCAACCTAGCCCGCTGGGTCAGGCCCAGCCCGACGGGTCTGTCCTGGCCCCCGCTGGGCAGTGCGGAGGCTGCGGAGTGGCGCGAGGCCATGATGGAGGTGCGGAGGCCGCGAGGGTGGTGCAGAGGTAGCGAGGGCGGTGAGGTCGTGGTAGCCACCCTGCGGGGGCCGCGGGGGCCGTCGGGCCGCGGGGTCGTGGCTGCGGGTGGCAAAGGCCACGGGGGGTGTGAGGCTGCAGGACGGTGAGGTTGCGGGGGCCGGAGAGGGACACGGGGTGGCGAAGGTCGTGGGGGTCGCGAGGGCCGCGGGGCGGTGAGGTTACGGGGGGCCGCGGAGGGTGGCAGGGCGGTGAGGCCGCGGGGGACCGCTGGACGGTGAGGACATGAAGGCCGCGAGGCCGTGGGATGGCGGAAGTCGCAAGGGCTGTGGAGGGTTGTGGGGTGGCGAAGGCCACGGGGCAGCGGAGGCCGTGGTGCGGTGGTTCGTCGTGGCTGACCGTGCGGCGCAATCACATGTTGTGCCTTCACCGGCAGCCTACTTGACCGACCTCCCTCCTTTTGTCGCCTTCAGCATGGCCGGCCATGGTTCCGGCCGCAGTTCTCGACTTTCTCCGGTGCCAAATGCCGGCACCGATCGTCGTCGCCATCGCGAAGAACACACAAAATAACCATAAGGTTTGCGGAGGGGTCGGGTCATGTTTGCTTAGCCTGTACCCTCCACGTTAGGGCGGTAGCAAGAAGCTCAAGGGGAATGATTCTATGTGAGAGGAAAATTTACATTGATCCATTTAAAACACACCCCTACCTCATTTGTTGTTGTGTTACGAGAGATAAGTCAAATATGTCGACGTTCGTCACGCCCGCCACATGCCTCTGATCCCAAGCTCGTTCTTCGGATAAGAGCTCTTTGATGGAGTTGGTTCTTCGTTGTTGAAAATGTCCACCGTTTGAGGATGTCAGGAGTAAGGAGTCGAAGATGTTAGAGAATGTCGGCATTCTTCATTTGGAGAAGCGTTCTTCGTGGAATAAGTTCGTCGTTGGAGAAGTCTAATCCTCCCAAAAGCTCTCCCCTTCTCCTTTTCCAAATACTTTCTCCCAATCCCCACCAAAAATGAAATAGCCAACATAATATTATATGTTATATATTTAGTTTGTTGGAATAATTTAAAATTGTCTTAATTAATTAATTGATGAGTTGGTATAATTAATCAAAGGGGGTGGCACAATTAAAGTGGGGGAAGTTCAAGAGGCTTCCCCACATTTAAGAGGGAGTTTAAGGGTTTCTCCCATTATGAGGGTTTGGGTGGTCCCCACCTTTAGGAATTCAAGTTGGGGGGTTTAGGCTTGGGTGGTCCCCACCACCATAACCCATGTGGGAGGTTTTAGTTTAGGTGGTCCTTAACTTTATAACATCCACATGGGATGTTTCAATAAATAAAAATGTTAAACATTTTTATTTTATTTTATTCTTTCGCGAGAAACACAAAAACTAACTTTTACCCTCGACCAACTGCCTTCGAGATGAAAGTCTCCTTAAGAAAATACTGGCATTGTGAGTTCAACGGTGTCCTCAGATTTCAATTCTGAGCACCGGTTCAAAAGTTACATAAATCCACTCGCACTTTTACTGAACGTACCTCAAAAAAATTCAGAAATTCATTACGGGCACTCCGGGCCTCAGAATCACGCGCCGTCAATTTTCGCAGACTCGTAAAATTCCCATTTAATTAAAAAAAATACATTGAAATTCCAAGTCTTTACATTCTCCCCACCTCAGAGATTTTCATCCCAAAAATCCACATTACAAAACTAGGAAAACAAGTGGGGGTACTGAGCATGAATATGAGCCTCCCGCTCCCATGTGCTCTTCTGGAGGTTTCTGTGCTGCCAGGAAATGCACACCAGAGGTATCGACCGCCCATGAAGGACCCACTCCTGTTGATCCTCAATTTCTAATGGAACCTCCATAAAAGACGCCTCATCGTCGATGTCCATCTTATCATGGTCGATGATGTGGGATGGGTCATGCATGTATCTCCACAGCTGGGATATGTGGAAGATGTCTTGCACCCGGTACAACTGAGGGGGAAGAGCTAAGTGGTAAGCCACCTCACCAACTCTACTAAGGACATGAAAAGGTCTGATGAACCTCAGAGATAACTTACCGCATTGGTCAAATCTCTGTAAACCTCGTCTGGGTGAGACCCTTAGAAAGACGTGGTCGCCATCCTCGAACTCCAGAGGTCTCCTTCTCTTGTCCGCATAAGACTTCGGCCTACTCTGTGCAATCTTCATCTACTCCTAGATGACCTGCACCTTCTCCATGGTAGCCCGTACCATCTCTGGTCCCACGAGTGCTGACTCCCCTGGGTTATTCCAGCACAAAGTTGATCTTCAAGGTCTCCCGTACAATGCCTCAAAAGGTGTCATCTCAATGGTGGAGTGATAGCTGTTGTTGTATGAAAACTCCACCAAAGGCAAGTGATCCTCCCAACTACGACCGAAGTCGAGGACGCAAGCACGTAGTATGTCCTCGAGGGTTTGAATGGTCCACTCAGTCTGACCATCTGTCTGAGGATAGAAGGCGGTGCTCAAAATAAGTTGTGTCCCGAAAGCCTAATGCAACCTCTTCCATAGCCGGGAAATAAAACGTGCATCATGATCAGAGACAATCGTCGAGGGTATTCCATGTAGCCGCACAATCTCCTGCACATAGAGTCATCCCAAGCTCTCTACTGAACCTAACTATTTGTTTGATAGGAAGTGGGATGACTTGGTGAGTCGGTCGATGATCACCCAAATCGAGTCATGACCCCTGGATGTACATGGAAGTGTTGTCATGAAGTCCATGGATATCCCATCCCACTTCCACTCTGGGACCTCCAAAGGCTGAACCAAGCCTGCTGGTACCTGATGCTCTGTCTTCACTTGCTGAAAAGTGAGGCACCGAGAGACAAACTCTGCAACTGCTTTCTTCATTCCCAGTCACTAGTGCTGTCTTCAGAGATCCTGGTACATCTTTGCCACTCTTGGATGTACCTCTATAGGGGATGTGTGGAACTCCCTCATCACTTCCTCCCAAAGGGACACTAGTACCATGGTACGTCCTCTGAAGAAAATGACATGCTCCCCACCTTCAGAAAATCCATCAGGTGCTTTCCCTATGGATATCTGAGCACGTAGAGCCTCACAGTCAGATTCCCCATGCTACACCTCCCTGACTCACTGAAGAATTGGGGGAGTGACTGTAAGAGACTGAAGAAAATCTACTCCATCCCGATCCACAAAGGATATCTGCAAAGCAGCAAACTACTCTGTTGCCTCGCCCAACAGCTGTATACCAGACCTCCTACTGAGTGCATCTACTACAATGTTCCTCTTCCCATGAGTATAGACTATATTGAATTCATAGTCCTAGAGGAACTAAAGCCAACGTCACTATCTCAGGTTCAGATCCTTCTAAGAGAAGATATACCTAAGACTCTTGTGATCAAAGTACACTGTAAAACACTCACCCATCAAGTAATGTCACCACATATTCAAGGAGAAGACCATTGCTGCTAACTCTAGGTCATGGGTAGAATAGTTATGCTCATTGTTTCTCAGTTGTCGAGAACCATATCCGATCACTGCTTGATCTTGCATCAGGACACATCCAAGTATGGTCCCTGATGAGTCGTAGTAGACTATGTACCCTACGCCCTCCTCTGAAAGCCTCAAGATGGGGGAACTAGTCAGCCTCTGCCTCATCTCCTAAAAACTCTGCTGGCATCTCTCTAGCCACATAAAGGGTTTCCCCTTCTTCTTCAATGCTGATAAAGGTGCTACAACTCTGTAGAAATCTGGCACAAATCGCCAGTAGTATCTGGACAAACCCAGGAAACTTCGTATCTCTGTCACACTCCTGGGTGGATCCCAAGCAAGTACCGCCTCAATCTTTGCTGGATCCACTGCAACTCCAGCCTCTGAGATGACGTGTCCCAGAAAGTGAACCTCTTGGATCCAAAACTGGCACTTCGAGAGCTTACCATAAAGCCGGTGCTCTCAGAGTGTGTCCAGAACTATCTGCAAATGATCGGTATGCTCCTCCTCAGTAGTCGAGTAGATCAGAATTTCGTCAATGAAGACTACTATAAAGCGATCAAGGTATGGCTGAAAGATCCTGTTCATGAGTCCCATGAACACTGCTGGGGCGTTGGTTACGCCAAACAGCATAACCAAGAACTCGTAATGGTCATACTGACATCCGAAATCCATCTTCTGCACATCCTCATCTCGCACTCTAAGCTGATGATAGCTTGATATGAGGTCTATGTTCGAGAACCACCGTGCTCCCTTCAGCTGATCAAAGAGGCCGTCAATCCTCGGAAGTGGGTTCTTGTTCTTCATGGTCACCCAGTTCAGGCACTGATAGTCAACATAAAGTCTCAAGTTCTCATCCGCCTTCTTGGCGAACAAAATCGGGGCTGCCCAAGGATAAACACTTGGCCAAATGAACTCTTTCCCCTATAAGTCCTCCATTTGTACCCGCAGCTCACGAAGCTCCATGGGAGCCATCTGATACGCTGGTGTAGATATTAGTGTCATCTTCGGGTATAAGTCAATGTAAAATTACACCTCTCTATGAGGAGGTAGACCCTGAACATCATCAAGGAAAACATCTGCATACTAGTTCACCACTACAGGATAGCTCAGACTCTCCACATCAACTTCTCTGAGGGTAAGGCTATCCAATTGATAAGTGATTGGCTATACTCTCCTCCGGGTAAGTCCATCCTATCCTATGAAGGCTCCCTTCTCATCGGTGAAGGTAAACCTGGTCCCATCCATGAAGACACACCACACTTTGCGCCTAATATAGTCAATATAAGCATGGAATGTAGATAACCAGTCCATAACCAATATGATGTTGTAAGGCCTCAACGCCACTACTAGGAGATCCTAGCCGAAGATCTTGCCTCCTAGAGTAAGCTCACACAATCAGCACCAATGTGTAATCATCGAATCCACTCCTGTAGGAGTCTCTAGCCATAAGTATCGAGCCAACGGCTCCATCGGAATTTCCGAGCTCCGAACGAGGGAAGTGGAAATAAAATAATGACTGGAACCTGTGTCTATAAGTACTGCAGCTAAGGTGGAGTAGACATAGATCATACCTTGTATCATCTCTGGAGCGCCATGGTCATAGGTCCAATCTACCTAGAGCTGAGCTCGCCCCTGTCCTCCTGCTCCCTATGGTTGGGGTGGACCACCTGGTGGTGGTGGTGGTAACATCTCGAATCGTCGCTCACCGCCAGTTGCACGGCCATCTCCTCTGCCACATCTGCCTACTCCCTGCGGACCTCCTCAATCGAACCTATGTCTCTGACTGGGTGGTCCTTCGATCATCTACTAATCATCTGTACGGCGGGTTGGACATTCACGAACAATGTGACCCTACCTGACACATGCATAACACTTCCTGCTCCTGGCATGACTACCTCTACCACGGGTGCCCTGCACAACCGACCCTGAATCCTGCAGTTGTCCACCTGTAGGTCTGGTCCTTTTGGACCTTTGTGACATCTGTCTGATGACAGATACAGAATACTCCTCTACGTGAGGTCCGGTGGTGGGTCTCACTACTGGTGACTACTCAGCCAGGAAAATCTCCACTAAGAGGGATCGCTCTAACACCCCCACCTGTATCGGGATGCTAAGAGAAATCATCGAAGCCCTGATCTCTCTCTTGAGTCCCTACTCAAAGGTCTGGGCCCTGAAGAATGGGTCCCGCACCATATCAGTGGAGTAGTGTGAGAGGTTAGTGAACCTCACTGAGTACTGAGACAAAGTCATGCTACCCTACTGCATATAAAGAAGCTCCTTTATGCGCACTGTGTGAAGAGTCGCTGGAACAAACTCTGCCCAAAACAGGCTCTCGAAGTCTGCCCAGAGAAGCATCACCTCATCGTGAACCTAGAGCATCAATCTCCACCATATGTCTACTACTACCTGTATTAGACTGACGGAAAGGATCACCATGAGATCAGCTGGTGTCCCTACCAGTCAGAAGACTCTCACTACAGTCTCCATCCAATCCTCATCCGCCTGTGGGTCCGTCTCTCCCCTAAACCTGGGTGGCCTCTGGTGCTAGAACTCATGCAATGCACTCAAGTGGCATGCACCCTCTACTATAGGGGCTGGTGTCATCGGTGGCCCAATGGGTAATGGTACCGCTGGTGCCTCCATTGGTGCCTCTACTGGAAAAGGGCCCTGCACCAAGGCCTCGTTGCTCGGTGGGATATCAGTGCGTACTATATTCAGAACCCTAGATGACTATCTGCGTTGAGGCATCCTAAAAAGAAACAGGTTCTCCACGATAAATAAGTTATACCTGGTGAGCTGACTCAAAGTGATCACAAAGAACACTCTTGAAAACACACCCACACAATCAGTGTTTTCATGCACTGAGTCGGAAATCAGAAGTCAGGGTCCTAGTGTATGGATACATCGGCCACCGCACCAACACTAGTTTCCCTAAACTGATAACCACACTCACTAAACTTAACACTATTTTCATTAAAAATATTATAGTCCTATGTTCTACGGTAGAACAGACTCCTCTGATACAAATTTATCACAACCTGTCCCCTGGGGCCCAAGCTTTGACTACCCCAAGCCCGCCTTCCATAGGCTAGGGGCTGGCGACTAGCACCGAAGGCGTATTCCCTAAAACTGAGAAGGCGTTACCTTTATAACCTGTAAACACACTCAACCAAGCACACAACAAGATATGAACTCAAAAAAAGTGTATAGTAAAAGAGAGAGTACATTAAGCAAAAAGGGGCCAGAATACAAGCCCAACTGGAAAGTACAAGAAACTGAAAGTAAAAGTAAACTAGAACAGATCATGTGATCACCCACCAAGGATCCTACCTGAAGGGTAGTTACAGCTCTTGAATGGTTGTCTCTGCGATATTCCTCATCTAAGGTCCACCTCTGAGCTACCTCCAGTCCTGGTACTCTTGTCTTCAATCAGCGTTGTCCGTCGTCTGAACCAAACACAACGAGGTGCGGCCACAGCCCGTGCAAGGGTGAGTATAAAGATACTCAGTAGAGACCCAGAGACCCTCAAGGTCTCACAAATCCACAAAGTATGAACCATAAAGCATGAAAACAACTAACAACCCTTCTTAGGTATATGCCCATACATATACTTAAGTTATCAAGTAAACCCATCTAAAACATGAGGAATCACAAGGCCCAACTCATTAGCCCAAATCTCAACTGTTCCACAAAGGAAGGAATACCACGAAGCTAGGTATCACATAGGTACGCCACATTGAATAATACCACCAAGGTATTACCATTAAGGATAGTACCAGACAGGTACAGACTCAGCTCACACCTGGTATAACTTAGGTACAGAAGTACAAATGATTAGATGTAACTACTGAATCATCTTACTCTGTTAAGAGGCTCTGCTGCTGACCCACACAGAATCGCTCGGTAATGACCCATATAGTATCTCTAGATACAGACCCACATAGGATCTCTAGGTGTTTAACCACATAGTATCGCTCAATACTGACCTACACAGGATTGCTCGGTGCTGACCCACATAGGATCGCTCGGTGCTGACCCACACAGGATCACTAGGTGTTGAACCATGCAGGATCGCTAGGTGATGACCCACATAGGATCGCTCAGTGCTGACCCACACAGGATCGCTCAGTGCTGACCCACATAGGATCGCTCGGTGCTGACCCACACAGGATCGCTCGGTGCTGACCCGCACAGGATCGCTATTCATTCTTCACGTCACAGCCAGCTACTGGGTTCCCACACTAAGCTTACTCGTCTCTGGGAGGGTCCAATCCTCAAGCCATTGGTCAATACTCTAACTACCACAAAATCCGATGAAAAATTATCCCAAAGGACTTCCACGTCATAGGGGTCTCAACGCAATAGACGGTGCGTCAATCAGACGCCCAGTCTATAAGTTATTAGTCTTTTAGTCCCAATGGCCCGGTTGGATTCATGCTCGATCCAACCCGAATGTATCTCAACTTTATCCAAATCTCAATTGGGGTATACCAAAGGGACCATATCACTCCAAGTTTTACATCGCCATTGACGATTTTTTAAATGGACGCCCGGTGCCAAAGTTATGGCCGATAGAGCGAAAAACTCGTAGCTAGTCCGGGTCCGGTCCGACCCTGTCAGACCGACCCGGTTTGGGTCAACCCGGCCCACTGGGTCCAGCCCAGCCCAGCCCGAATTTGGTGACGTGGGGGCTGTGAAGCGGTGCAAGACCGCAAGGGCGGCATGGAGGTCACGAGGGCGGCGCGGAGGCCGCGAGGGCGGCGAGGCCGTGGTGCCCGCGAAGGGTCGTGGGGCGGCGAGGCCGCAGGGGCCGCAGGGGCCGCGGGGCCACAGAACGGTGAGGTTGCGGGGGCCATGGGGCGGCAAAGGTCGTGGGGGCTGTGAGGCCGCAGGACGGTGAGGCCGTGGGGGCCATGGAGGGCTGCGGGGAGGCGAAGACCGTGGGGGCAACAGAGGTTCGCGGGGCGGCGAGGCCGCAGGGGCAGTGAAGGGCGGCTGGGCGGCGAGGCCGTGGGGGACCGCGGGGTGGTGGAGGTTGCAGGGCGCCGGAGGCCGCGGGGCGCCAGAGGCGACGAGGTGCCGGAGGCCGCGTTGTGGCGGTCTTTCGTGGCTGTCCGTGTGGCGCGGTCGCACGTTGTGCCTTCACCAGCACCCGGATTGACTGGCCGCCCTCCGTTTGTCAACTTCGTCGCGGTCGGTCGTGGTGCGGGCCACAGTTCTCGAGTTTCTTCGGTGCCTAACACCGGCACCGGTCACCGTCACCATCGCAAAGAACACACAAAATAACCATAAGGTTTGCGGAGGGGTCAGGCCATGTTTGTTTGGCCCATACCCTCCACGTTAGGGCGGTAGCAAGCAGCTCAAGGGGAATGATTCTATGTGAGATGAAAATTAACATTGATCAATTTAAAACACACCCCTACTTCGTTTGTTGTTGTGTTGCGAGAGAGAATTCGAATATGTCGATGTTCGTTGCACCCTCCACACACCTCTGATCCTGAGCTCGTTTTTCGGATAAACGCTCTTTTATGGAGGTGGTTCTTCATTGTTGAAGATGTCCATCATTGGAGGATGTCACAAGGAAGGAGTCAAAGATATTAGAGAATGTCGGCGTTCTTCATTTAGAGAAGCGTTCTTCATGGAAGAAATTCTTCGTTGGAGAAGTTTAATCCTCCCAAAATCTCTCCCCTTCTCCTTTGCCAAATACTTTCCCCCAATCCCCACCAAAAATGAAATAGCCAACATTATAGAATATGTTATCTATTTAGTTTGTTGGAATAATTTCAAATTGGATTAATTAATTTATTGATGAGTTGGTATAATTAATCAAAGGGGGTGGCACAATTAAAGTGGGGAAATTTCAAGAGGCTTCCCCACATTTAAGAGGGACTTTAAGGGTTTCTCCCATTATGAGGGTTCGGGTGGTCCCCACCTTTAGGAATTCAAGTTGGGGGGTTTAGGCTCAGGTGGTCCCCACCACCATAACCCATGTGGAAGGTTTTAGTTTAGGTGGTCCCAACCTTTATAACATCCACATGGGAGGTTTCAACAAATAAAAATATTAAACATTTTTATTTTATTTTATTCTTTCACAAAAAACACAAAAACTAACTTTCACCCTCGACCAAATGTCGTCAAGGTGAAAGTATTCTTAAGCGAATATCGGCATTGTGAGTTCAAAGGTGTCCTCATATTTCAATTCTGAGCACCAGTTCAAAAGTTACAAAAATCCACTCACACGTTTACTAAACGTACCTGAAAAAAAGTTCAGAAATTCATTCCGGGAACTCCGAGCCTCAGAATCACGCACCGTCAATTTTCACAGACTCGTAAAATTCCCATTTAATTAAAAAAATACATGAAAATTCCATGTATTTACAATTAACCCATAAATAAATAAAAATAAATGAAATCATACTTTTCAAACACAACATACCTCATGAAATCATAATATTTATGAATAACACATAGAAATCATAAATCATAAAGGTAACTTATGGCATACATAACATAAATACATTGTAGATTTCACAACTATGTAAGGAGTTAAGTTTTGAATACCCATCACATTATATTCCCTAAATCTCTTAGGAGAAACATTAACATTTACCTCCGTCACATTTCCCAATGAATTGGAGAGCTATCTTGGGCTCACCTGCCCTAGTTTTATCACAGAACCACCCGTATATGTAAACAATACCCAATAACCATAAAATACTCATAACACATAAAACAAGCATAAATAAAATATAACATTTCCACACTTCAATCACAATATATCATTTCAAGATATTGACATAATCAATTCTTTATCAAACCATTTTCAAACCCATTTAAAACATTTAATAAAGATATTTTTGAATCAAAGTGTCTCATACCACATTAAAGCTTTTAAAGTAATTAACATTTTAAAACATTAATATCTATATAAATAAATCCTTAAAATTATTTTTAAAATATGGTCATTAATGAGAAATATTTAGAAAAATAAATCTTTAAAACATTTAAAACAATGTTTTAGCTAAAGAGTCTCTTACCACTTGAGAAATTACTTGAATAAAAATAATTACATAATAAAATTAAACAAAGCTTATAATATTATGAGAATAAGGATATTCATGATATAATATTTCAAAGGGAAGTATATACATCGTATAAAAGTGAATTAGTATATAACAACAAATAAGTCTCAATGGAATGTAAATTGAGACAAAGTTACAAAGATCGTATCCTTAGATTAAGGATAAATCAATGACATAATTATGTGTGAAAAATAAGAATACACCTAATATAAGTGGATGTTAAGTGTAAAAAAATCAGAGTTAATTAACACATATTCATAGAATGACATAATCAAGAAGTATAAGTTTAACCCAAAGAATTGAAATTGAGTTAAGAAGTTCCCTTATAAAAATTCAGCAGCTTAACGGCATCACTTAAAAATTCAGAAAATGAGTTGATAAGAGAGAAAAGGTTATCTCATCACATGGAAATAAATTGTACAGAAATAGGGATAAATAATAACATATCCTAACATTTTAAAATTTAAATTTAAAGACATAACATAAAAGAAATCTTTTACTAAAAGAGGAGGGTGAAAGGTTCTCTTACCTATTTGGTAACTTACAAAACATACACCCCATAAAAAAAAGGATCATAAAATAAAGATGTAAATACACATAAATTAAATTATATTACACAAAGAATACAATCATGGTCAGTACATACACCAAACAAAAGTAAATAGTGGAAAATATAGCATGAATCTCACGGGAATAAGAAGTGAGATGAAAACCCCTTACCTCATGTCCGACTTGACTTGTTCATTCTTTAATCTCATGAATAATAAACTAAATTTAATTTCTACTTAATTCAGAAACTTTTTCAAGTTTATTATTCCTTTTATATTACTTATCAACCTATTATAAACATTACATAATCATTTAAGTTAATAATGGTCGTTTTGTCGATATTTGGTACTTGAGTCGGAAATGAACTTCTTATAATTACATGTTGTCCATGTGTTCAAAAGTACATTATATCCAGAATAATATTAATGATTTAGATACCATATATATCATATATATCCAATATATATATATATATATTTATTTATAATAGTACAAAACATTTGGAGATAAGAAATGAAATGCATCATTCATGGAGACGGTAAGCGGTACGTATGCATAAACGCTACTTTCATTTCTATTTCGTATTTTAATGGAATGAAAACTTAATGATACATAATTAAATTATAATTCCGGTATAATATCATATATAATTTCATTAAATATGTCCTTTATATGTCCCACATATGGCATGAACGAGTCATATCACTTTGAGGGGGCGGTAGTCCGCACTTCCTCAAATGAAATTATCGTATTTACCCATTATGGAAACCATAAAGGTAGGATATAAATGAAAAATACATAAGTATAGAGAAAACATAAACATAATATATATAATATATAAATACAGTTCCACCATAATGGCCACCATGAGAGACGGTGGGAGATATTTGAACAATCATTGTTTCGTGAGGCAGTAGTTCGTCGTCCACAGAAACAGTATGTTTATATCCATTAGATGGAGGTGTATGGAAGTGTAGTTCAAATAATTCTCATAAAAAGAACCTAGTATATTTAGGATACTGGTTTTGTTATAAAATAAAGGAATAAAAATATTTTAGGAGGTTGGAGAAGTAAAATAAAATAAAAGTACTTAAGAGAAGACGTTACCTTTAAATCGGGTATCTCCCTTTGGTTTGAACCAAAAGGTTTACTTGAATTGACTTATTCCTAGGGAAAGGATTATAGGAGTAAGATAGGGATGTATGGAGCTTAATTTTTCCGAGTTTGGATGAGCCAAAGGGCTTGAGAGTTGTGAGTAATGGTTTAGAGTTGATGAATTTTTATAAGTGGGGGAGGGGCTCTTTAGGAAAGTTTGAAAGTATTTTTTTATTATAAACTTATTTTCGGTTTCAAAAGGTCCAAAAATAATTAAATTAAAATATAATATGACTATTGTTTGAAATATATTTATCCAATAAGAATTGGACAGGTTTTTGATATTTTTGTTAATTTTTATAATCTTGTTTATTTAAATCGTTCATTAATAAGGTAATAATTGCATTATCATTGTGTCATAAATAATTTTATTTATTTGATGTCTAAAAATTATAAATAAAATACCATGATGTAAAAAATATTTTTATATTTAAAATTAATATTTAAAGTTTATGAGATAACTTATATAACCCCATGTAAAAAATGATTTACTAAAAGATATATGTTTATGTCATTTTTGTCTTTACTTTAAATTAATTAATATAAAGTGTCATTGTCACTCCCAAGTGGCTCCATGGGGTCCCACAATCGACCCAAGTATTTCCATGGTCAGACATGTATCAACCAATTGGATTAGGACACATGTTAGGGTAATTTAAAATTATTATAATAATATTTTTTTACCCTTCTTTACCATATTTACCATTTAACCATGGTAAATAAAATATTTACTGAAGTAAATATTCATAATGTCTAAAAATAAAAGTTACCTATTTACAAAATTTGTACCTCTGATTCCAAATATGGAATCCATTTTTCCAAATTTGAAACACAGAAGTGGTAGAAATTAATTTAAAATTAATTCCCGTTGTCAAAACAAAAAGTGTGTTTTTAAGAAATAATAACTATCAAAAGATTGGCACTTATTTATGTCCAATTTCAAAGTTAAATTACTTCCAATGAACAAAATTGGATTAAATGGTAAAAATATAATATAATTACACTTTAAAACCAATTAAAAATATAATCTAACTATATAAATAAATTTGATTAAAAGGCAGTTTTAAATTAAAATGCAGTATTTTTCACTATTCATTAAAAAAATGAACATTATCAGAAAAATACCAAAATTTCATCCAAAGTAAATTTTGATGTCCCGATTATAAATAATAATATTATTTTGTCAAATAGAACATATAAAAGTGACAAAAACTAGATTTAAAAAGGGTTCACCGTCAAAAAGCGGTAAATCAACCCTTTAAAGAATAGTAGAGTATTTATGCTTAAAATTGGATTCATTCACATTTTAAGCCTCTAACTTTAATTGGATAAATGTAAAACATTTAACAAACATATGGAATCATATTTTAGTTAGTTTTTTTCTTTCCCACCAATACAACGGTTATGTGTTAACTACCATTTAAAAAATAATATTATTATATTATTTTTCGGTATAACTCAAAGTTGTGTGCAACATAAGATTTCAAATAAACCCGTTGTTGCATGTTGAGTACTCTATCAGTCATAGCATCCCCTTTTAAAGTAAAATTAATATTTAATTTACAAATATTAATAAATATGAAAATTTCATATTCCTTATTTACCTGGGATGTTACAATTTGTGGCAAGATGGTTCACTTGTCAGTAGGTGAAAGCCAAGAATCAGAGGCCAACAGGCTTTTGTAGCCTTTACCCATCCTAGAGTGGAAATGGGATGACGTCATTATAGAATTTGTGATGGGATTACCTAGGAAAACCCATAAGAATGATGTTGTATGGGTTTTTTTGGATCGACTGACTAAGTTAGACCACTTCTTATCTATTAGGGAAAACTTTACAATTGGATATATGGTAAATATTTACATACGTGAGGTGGTTAGGTTGCATGTTGTTATGAGGAGTATAGTTTTAGACATAGATCCTTGTTTCACATCATGTTTCTGGTAGGGTCTTCAGAAATCCCTAGGATCATAAGTTCTTTTGATAACATCCTATCATCCACAGACTAATGGTTAATCTGATCAGACTATTTAGGTTCTAGAGGACATGTTACGAGATTTTGTTTTGGATTTGGGTGGTTCTCTGGAGAAACATATGGCACTCATAGATTTTCCATATAATAATAGCTTTTAGGAATCAATCCAAATGGAACCTTTTGAGGCTTTGTATGGTAGGTTGTGTTGTTTACCTCTTTGTTGGCTGGAGATAGGTGAGTCATCACTTGTTAGGTCTAGTCTCGTTCAGAAGATGTCTAAACAAATTCAGTTGATCAGCTAGTGGTTGGTGACAATCACTACTGGAAAATGAACCTATCCCCACGGTTTTCTCCAAAAACGTGGGGATAGACCCCCCCTATACCCACGGTTTTGGAAAACCGTGGGTATAGGTGACTTTAAAAGACCTATCCCCATGGTTTTCCAAAACCGTGGGTATAGGGGGGTCTATACCCACGGTTTTGGAAAACCGTGGGGTTAGGTCTTTAAAAGTCACCTATACCTACGGTTTTCCAAAACCGTGGGTATAGGGGGGGGTCTATCCCCATGGTTTTGGAGAAAACCGTGGGGATAGGTCTGGGATAAAATACCTATACCCACGGTTATGAAAAACCGCGGGTATAGGTCACTTTTGTGTGCGCGGGAAAAAAAAAATTTCCGCGGGAAGGAAATTTTTTTTGGCGGGAACCCTATACCCACGGTTCTTCCCTCTATACCCACAGTTTTTATAACTATATTTAACTAAAAATATATATATATATACATATAGGTGATGTTAGGGTAGTGGTTACATGCGGTGTTTGCAGCGAAGAGGTTGCGGGATCGAAACTCAGCGCCTGCATTATTTTAGGACCTATACCCACGGTTTTGAAACCGTGGGTATAGGCCGTTTACACCGTGGAAATTGACTATATTTCGGTGACACGGTGGAATGACACCTATACCCACGGTTTTGGAAAACCGTGGGTATAGGCTGGGGACCTATCCCGACGCCATTCCAGCCCACGGTTCCCAAAACCGTGGGTATAGCCTATACCCACGGTTTTGGGGGCTATACCCACGGTTTTGAACCGTGGGTATAGGCTGTTTTTCCAGTAGTGAATGCAGAGTAGGAAAAATTAATATTATGACCATTGGAGATAACATCTGGAATTCGAAGTTGGTCATCATGTTTTCCTTTGGGTGTCGCCTAGATTGGGGTAACACTATATCAGGAAACATGGAAAGCTATCACCCAGGTTTTCCAGGCTGTTTGAAATAGTGGAAAGGGTCGGTCCAGTGGTGTACCATTTAGACCTTCAAACAGCACTACGGTTCCATACACAATGTGTTCCTTGTGTCACAACTATAAAGATATAATCCATAACTTTCCCATGTGATAGATGTAGCAAACATCGAGCTTTATGTTGATGTGTCCTTTGAGGAGTGTCTGATATGGGTTGTGAATCATAGTGAGAAATATATTTGGGGTTAGACTATACCATTGGTTCGAGTGTAGTGGTAGCATAGTCAAGTTTAGGAGGAGACCTAGGAGAGGAAGTTTGATATGTGAACACAGTGGCTAGCCTTGTTTACTGAGACCTCATAATGATGCTTGGAGCAGCTCGGGGATGAGTTATTATAAGGTGAGGAGGTTATAAGATCTCATATTTTTTCAGGTATGTATCCCTCTAAGTTTTTTTTAACCTTAGTGGTTGAGTCTTATTAAGATACAGGGAGCCTTTGTTGGAGAAAATGACATAAAGTTCAGGGGTGTATACTCGTTTGAATTAATGGAGTCCATTTATAAATGAGAATAAGTGTTAATATGGGTTCTTGGTAAGTTGAGAATCTTTAAAGGGGGTCTAGGTTTTTTTAATGGAAAATGGGATGAAAAATAAACTGCAGATTATTTACAAGTCATGTAAAGGGATTACATGTTGTATAATTATTTGAGAATTTTAATAAAATAAATCAAAGGTGATGGTTTTTTCAACGAATTCAATTAAAAACATTTACATGACATGTAACCACATTACATTCCATGTAAATGTATGACCTCTTATTTTAAACATGCTATGCGGCTAAAATTCATTATATTTCACTACATCTCCTCTCCTCTCCTCTCGACCATAGGGAATTATACATACAATTTTGGAGTGACAACCTCCCTTCTGTACATTCTTTTTATGTCCTTAGTCCCAATTAAGTTCTTTTGGTTAGGTTTCTTATTTCTTCTCTTTGGTTTTATAACAGTTTCGGTGAAATCCTTTGGCCAGCTATTTTATTGGTTTTGATCTTGATTTATTTTTATCTAGGAGGGGGTCTAAATCTTAACCCTATGGTTTGATAATTTTCAAGTTTATGCAATATTGTGATTGCTCTAATGAAATGTGTTCCCAAATTGAATAACTAATAAATGGGATTATTCCTTGAATTCTTTTGTTTTAAATTGGATTTTAACCTGGATTATGGATACCCCTTGGGTGAGAAAACCTTTTATTATAATTGAATTACATATTAGCTTAATGTATAGCTATCATGACATGTAACCTAGGGTGATTTCTTGTTATTGAATCCCTAAATTATGGATTATTGCTTATTGATATAATTTTTAATCAATTGTGAATTGAATTGAAAGTGGAATATGAAATAATAATGGAAATTCACATAATTAGCCATTGATAATTATGATGTGATATTGTGATATTCATGCTATATGATAGGATTTGTGTTCCTTGATGTAATGCTTATATATTAGGCTTAGCCCTGGAACTTGCACACTTATATGTTATAATGCTGATATTGAGTGGGATTGGCCTACTCCCGTGTTATAATGCTTATAGAGAGAAGACTATTCCCAGTCCCAAGTTTTAATTCTTATAAGGATTTGTCCCGGATGTTTTAATGCTTATAGGGATTTGCCTCAGATTTTTGTGACTATACCTTGGTTATATGGTTGTGGTTGGAATGGTCATAAGACAAGCTCAGAGATATTCTGGCATGGCACTAAAGCGGGTTATTTTACCTTGGTTATATGGTTTTTATAACGACCCATACTTTACATACATTGTTAATACTTCAAAATTGAATCATACTTATTACAACATATGACAAAACCACAAAGGACCGTATAGGTATAGTGTCTTTAGAAACTGGGAAACATAAACAACTGGTTCATAAATCTTCTATAGTGTCTCCAATTTATTTCATCATATCTAGGGTCCCTTTTAGCATATTCTACTTAATATCCATCTTCCTGACCTGGGGAAAAGAAAACATAAAAGGGTGAGCTCAAATGCTCAGCAAGGGCAAATAAAGGAAATAAAAATCATATCATATCTTTTTGAAAATCATAACCTGCAAAAGAGATCATAATATCTTAACATGGAACAAATCATAGAAGTGAAAATGAGATCCCCATAATCATAACATGAAACTTGAAACCTTGTGGAATGTAAACATAATCATGGAAAATCATTTCTTGTTAGTCATGACTCATTGCCAAGACTATCTTAGCGGACAAAGTCCATTTCTGAACCGAGTTCACTCCTCGTTTCAGTCCTGTATCACTGAACCGAAATAACCTTCCGTTCCAGCCATGTCTATCTCATGAGATATAAATCTTTACATCTTTACCCAATGCATTGGAGGGAGATATAGGTCCCACCCATCTTATAATGAATCCTTTCTTATGTGTGCCACATAATCATAAATCATACATCATCGCATGGCACATATAACAAAAATGGGATTCTTGAAACATCATGACATCATAAAACAAATCATATATGGTAAATGACTTCATAAAAATAATTCCCTCACAACATAATCAAATCAATGTAATAATAGGGATAAAAACAGAACCCAATATTATCTTAGATGGAAAATAATTTTGATAAAACATTTGAACTCCATTCTTGAGGAAAATATCCTTTCTACTTCAAAAACACTTTTATTTTCTTAACATGTCATACAATTATAAACTAAAAGAAGTTGATTAAAAATAAACTTGAAAACTTATAAAGGAATATTCTTGGAAATAATGTTTTAAAAATCCATTCTTGCCGTATAAGTTAAAAAAAACATTCTTCGTACTTTTGTCGGAAAAGTCAAAAAGTACCTCGTACGAAAAAACGACAAAAGATTCCTTTCATATTATTTACTAAAAACTCACCGAAGGGTAAAATTGGATTTAAACTATTGTAAGTGGATGGAAACAATATTACATATTGAGGTAACATGGATGTGGATGATAAAATACACCTCAATAAATACTTACGAATAAACAATCTCGGATAAAAATGAGATTGTGATATTTCACCTACCTTAGGTCCGATTTGTTTTGTACGTGTCCGAAGCTCCTGTATAATGGTTTAAATAATGTTATTGAATTATTACAGAATCATACATATTGATATGATATCATATATGGTCATATTCTTAGCTTCTTGTTAGTAATATTTCATTGTTACTTGTTACTCGGGTCTTTATTGCCTTTTGTTCTTATGCGTGTTTTGCCGAATAAATTCGTATTCTTCTTTTAATGTTATAGATACCTTATATCCATAATGGTATTAGTGTAACATATATCATATTTATTCATTCAATTCATTTATATAATTACTATGTAATGATGATCATGTAGAACGAGTCGCATCACATCGTGGAGACGGTATTCCGTACGTACGCACGAGTGATGATATCGTTCCTACGATCGTGGAATTGTATTTGAGTATATATATATTATTTCAGTATCAATATTACATTATAATAATCATAAATAGTTACTCATTACACCATTATACCCATCCTTGATAGGTGATGGTGGAAAATAGATTACACCACGGCGTGGAGACGGTATTCCGTACGTACGCATGCGCAGTGATTTCATTTTTCCGTAGGATGGATAGAAGGTGAATTAGGGTTGTTTCATATTTATAATAACATATCAGTATGTAAGTAATACTTATGTTATTACTTTATAATGAAACAACTAAAGAAGAAGAAGTTGAAGAAGAAAGAAATTGAAAAGATCGGTAATGGATATTACCTCTTCTTTGGAACGCCTCTTTGAATCCTCCACTTAGGGAACTAAGATTGGTCTTTGAAGAAGACCAGGACCTCTAGGATTATTCTAGGGAAGTGGAGAGGAGAAAATTTCAGGGGTTGTCCGAGCTTGAGTGCTCAAATTGGTGTGAGGAGGAGGGGGAGGAGGTGCCCTTTTATAAGGGAGGAGAGGGGCACCTTAGGAATATCTCAAAATATTATTTTATATTAAAGTCAAAATCGGTTTATAATGGTTCCAAAGGGTCTTATTTCAAAGCTAAAGTGGGGATGGGTCGAAATCCTATCAACCAATAGGATTTATACAAGTTTAGGGTATTATTTTAACCTTATCAATTAGATTTAACTCTAAGTTAAATAATTTAACTTTTACCATGTCTTTTTGTTTTCTTTCACTATATAGTTAATACACTTACTATAACATGCCAAACGAACCCCAAATTGTTTATTATTAATATATATATCCTTATCTAAGTCATTTGGCCAAACCTTAGATTTTTAGGAATAAAATAACAATTAATAATATAATATTTGATTTAAAAACTATTTTGTGTCAATTTTGACACTATTTGATATATGATTTTTGTGAAAGTCATAACAGAATTATATGTTCGAAAAAAGTTGATTAAATCAACACTAATATATCATAGTAACCTAGAAAATTAGTGTAATTCATAAAAAGTCTCAAATTACATTTATTTTGGTGTTTATAACATCAATTATGTCAATATTTCATAAATAAGATAATTACTGCATCATAATTGTGTCATAAATAAATTAAATTATTTAATGTCTAAAAATTATAAATAAAATACCATTATGTAGGAAATCTTTTTAGCTTTCTAATGAATATTTATTTTCGAATTTATCTTATGTATAACCCCATATTAAAAATTATTTACTTATTAAACTTTGATTTTAACTATTTTAACCCTTCTTTAAATAAATTAATAATAAATGTCCTAATCTAACTCAAGTGGGCCTAAATGGTCATATTTTATTCATAAGGTTGTTTTTGTCCGAATTACACTTATCCAATAGAATTAGTACATGTGTTAGGGTAATAGTAGTATCATATTTACCCTTAGTTACCCTATTTACTATTAACCGCGGTAAAAAAAGTAAAAAGTTACTATTCACCAAAAAATTATTTTTATCTCATTGAACCACATTTTACTTACTGATATCAGTCGTGTCTGTCGGATTTTCGAAATTCCATTCACAGAAGTGGTAAAATTAATTTTTATGCAAAATTCAGTTTTTAACCTACCACTTAGTGGTTTCACTATTCATCAAAAATTGAAAGTTTTCAGAAAAATACCAAAATTTTACCCTAGGCTAATTTCGGTATTCCGAATCCAAAAATGAAGTCCATTTTGAAAAATAAAATTTATAAAGTTTCAAAAAGTGGTTATTACTATTCATAACGGCTAGTTTTAATAATATTTTAATAGCATATCGTTGTTTAGTGAAACTCGGTATTGCGTACGACGCAAGCTATCGAGGAAGGTCGTGATTGCGTGTAAAGTAAGTCAAGCTAGTATGTAGTGAAAGATTCCTTTGATGATATATATAAAAACAAAATATTACTCATAAAAATCTCGGGTGTTACATTCTACCCCCCTTAAAAAGAATTTCGCCCTCGAAATTCGTCACTTTGTAACAAACAGATGAGGATACTTCTCCCTCATCATATCCTCAAGCTCCCATGTAGCTTCTTCTAATTGGTGGTTCCTCCATAAAACTTTCACCAATCGAGTGGTCTTGTTTCATAGGACTTTTTCGCTACGATCTAGAATCTCTATCGGCTGTTCTTCATAAGAAAGATCTTGCTCCAGCGGTACAACTTTTGAGTTGAGTACATGTGAAGGATCAGGTATGTACTTTCTCAGGAGAGATACATGGAACACATCGTGAACTTGAGAGAGATTCGGTGGAAGCGCCAATTGGTAAGCTACCTTTCCAACACGATCCAGTATTTCGAAAGGATCGATATATCTAGGGCTCAACTTCCCCTTCTTTCCAAATCTCATAACCCTCTTCCAGGGAGATATTCGTAAGAACACTTTATCACCCACTTCAAACTCTAGGTCTTTTCTTCGGTTGTCGGCATAACTTTTCTGTCGACTCTGAGCTGCTCTTATGTGTTGTTGAATAGATCTGACATTTTCTGCCATTTCATCAACGAGATCAGGTCCTAATAGCTTTCTTTCCCCAACTTCATCCCAGCAAGTTGGAGTCCTGCATTTCTTTCCATAGAGAGCTTCATAAGGAGCCATCTGAATACTGGAGTGAAAGCTATTATTATAAGAAAATTCCACCAAAGGTAGGTGTTAATCCCAACCTCCTTTGAAATCCATAGAGCAAGCTCTCAACATATCTTCTAGGGTTTGAATTGTTCTCTCAGACTGACCGTCTGTCTAAGGATGATAAGAAGTGTTGAAACTCAACTCTGTATCTAGAGTATGCTGAAGACTTCGCCAGAACTTCGAGGTAAATCTCGGACCCGATCAGATATAATAGAAAGTGGTACTCCTTAAAATCTTACCACTTTCTTTACATATATCCTAGCAAGCTAATCTAGAGAGAAATCCTCTCTAATAGCAATGAAGTGTGCAGACTTTGTAAGACGATCAACTATGACCCAAATAGCATTATTGCCTTTGGATGTTTTAGGAAGTCCTGTGACAAAGTCCATAGTGATGTTTTCCCATTTCCATTCGGGTATGGGTAATGGTTGTAACATCCCCTTAGACTTTTGTCTCTCATCTTTAACTTTTTGACAAACCAAGCATCGAGAGACATATTCAGCAACATCTATTTTCATGACATCCCACCAGAAGTACTCTTTCAGGTCCCTATACATCTTCGTGCTTCCAGGATGAATAGAGAATGAAGAACTATGAGCCTCATCCAGCAGCTCCTTCTTTAATTCGGGGATGGGAGGAACACAAACCCGATTCCTGAACTTTATTATCCCATCACAATCAAGATTGAATTCAGGAACATTTCTCACCTTCTTTTGTAACTCTACATCTTCTTTATGTGCCTCTTTAATCTTCACATGTATAGATGGTTGAACATTCATTTGAGAAAGATAAGATTTTTCCTCTTCCATTATAATTCCAAGATCCATCCTTTGTAAATCCATAAATATTGGATCTTTTGTGATCCTCATCATGGATAAACTAGCATTGTCTTGTCAACTTAATGCATCTGCCACCTTGTTTGCTTTCCCAGGGTGGTAATGGATTGAGCAGTCATAATCCTTAATCAGCTCCAACCATCTTCTTTGACGCATATTCAGCTCCTTTTGTGTGAAAATATACTTTAAACTTTTATGATCAATATAAATATCACATCTTTCACCGTAAAGGTAATGCCTCCAAATCTTTAATGCAAAGATTACCACAGCTAACTCCAAATCATGTGTTGGGTAATTTTTCTCATGGATTTTCAACTGTCGTGAGGCATAAGCTATCACCATATCATTTTGCATAAGAACACACCCCAATCCCTTCTTGGATGCATCACTGTAGATCACAAACCTTTCTCCACTACAAGGCAGTGTGAGCACAGGTGCACTGGATAACCTTCTTTTCAACTCCTTGAAATTCTCTTCACATTCCTCTATCCAAACAAACTTAACTCCTTTCCGAGTCAACTTGGTGAGTGGATTAGATAATCGTGAAAAATCTTTTACAAAACGTTGATAATATCCAGGCAAACCAAGAAAACTTCGGATCTCAGTTACTGTTGTTGGTCTTGACCATCTTTCGATAACCTCTGTTTTTGCTAGATCCACAGATATCCTCTCTTTTGAGATTATGTGACCCAAAAATGCAACTTTTTGAAGCCAAAATTCACACTTGGTAAATTTGGCATAAAGCTTATCCTTTCTCAGGGTCTTCAATATAATTCTCAAGTGATCTTCATGCTCTTCCTTGCTCTTTGAATAGACAAGAATATCATCTATAAAGACTACCACAAATTGATCAAGATAGTCTCTAAAGACTCTATTCATTAGATCCATGAAGATAGCAGGGGCATTAGTAAGACCAAATGGCATCACTATAAATTCATAGTGTCCATACCTTGTACGGAAAGCCATCTTTGGTATATCCTCCCTTTTGACCCTTAATTGATGATACCCTGAACGAAGATCAATCTTGGAAAAGTATTGAGCTCCGCGTAGTTGGTCAAATAAGTCATCAATTCGTGGGAGAGGATATTTGTTCTTGATAGTGATCTTGTTAAGTTCTCGATAATCAATGCAGAGTCTCATTGATCCATCTTTCTTCTTAACAAATAGAACAGGTGCTCCCCAAGGTGACGCACTAGGGCATATGAATCCCTTATCAAGATTCTCTTGGAGTTGATTCTTCAATTCCTGCAACTCAATTGGGGCCATTCTATAAGGTGTCTTTGAAATAGGCAAAGCACCCGGTACGAGTTCTATTGAAAACTCAACTTCACGATTTGGTGGAAGACCCGGTAATTCCTCCGGAAATACATCATCAAACTCCCGTATGATGGGCATATTCTTAATCGTAAGTTTCTCACCAACCATTTGAGATAAATAACCTTCATTTAGTGGAATCAAGACCCATAAGATGGAAGAAATTTCCACTGGAAGGTTATATTCATCCTTGCATCGATAGACGATCGTAGATTGATCTGGAATATGAAATGTGACTTCCCTTCTTTGGAAATTGATATGAGCTCCATGTAGAGAAAGCCAATCCATGCCAAGAATCACATCAAATTCCACTAAAGGAAGGATCACAAGATTTGCAGGAATCACTTTCCCACAAACTTCGATCGGAGAAGAATTATAAACTTTTGATGCGACTATTGTGCCATTAGGTGTTGTCACAGCTAACTCAAAATCTAATTGTTGAGGTAATACGGTGATACCCTTAGAAAATTTTTCAGAAATAAAAGAGTGGGTGGATCCAGAATCAAATAAAACATTTACTACTTTAGAGTGGATGGTAAGTGTACCTTTCACCACTTCGTTATCGTACTCCACATCGCTGATAGAAATTACATGCGACTTTCCTTTGTCTTTAGCCTTAAGATTTTGTTGACGTCGACCATCATCATCAACCCTTGGATTTGGGCATTGATTGGCATAATGCCCCATCTCCTTGCACTTGAAACATTGAAGTGTAGTAGGTTCATTCTGTGTATCCCTTCCTTTGTTTTCATCATTAGACATCTTCTTCCCATTATCGCGGCATTCAAATGCCCGATGACCTTCCTTTCCACATTTGAAACATTTACTTGTCCCTTTAAGACAACTCCCTCCATGTTTCTTTCCACACTTTGAGCATAAGGGAAAGCTCATCTTCTTTTCAGTGTTCTCTTTATATTTTCCTTTGAATTCCATCTTCCTCTTCTTATCAAACCCATGTGACTGATGGGTTACTCCAATCTCCATCTCGACTTTGAGAGCACATCGAACGATTTCCTCGTAGCTATTGAAGTCCCTTATGGCTAACGCCCTTCGAAGACTTGGTTTTAAGCCACTAAATAATCGATCGATCTTACTCTCAGGTTGGATAATAATACCAGAAGCGTACCTTGCAAGTCTTGTAAAATTTGCTTCATAGGTACCAACAGATTCATCATCCCTTTGCTTCAGTTCAAGAAACTCTTTCTCCATCTTTGTTCGGAGAATACGAGGGAAGTACTTATTAAAAAATAAGTTCTTTAACTCGTCCCATTCTATAGACTCAATTTCATCCCTTTGCCTCGTATTCTTAATAAGATTCCACCATTGATCAGCATCTCCTTCCAAATGATACACTGCTAGGATGACTTTATCATGTTCAGAACATTGAAGAACTGAAAATATCTTTTTAGTAGTACTAATCCATTGTTCAGCAACTAATGGATCAGTAGACCCACTGAAAGAAGGTGGACGCTGCCTCATGAAGGATTCAATAGAATGTTGCTCCTTCCTTCGCTCGTTTGGAAGTCCTGCATGATTCATAGCTTGAGAAAGTTGTGTGAGCATGGCTACAAGATTTTGCATTCCAGCTCCCATATCGTTTGGTTGCTCAGGGGGACAATCATTGCATTTCCCATCGCATTCCGCATTAACACGGTTCCTTCGGGTTCCAGCCATTGACTAAAACCAAGAAGAATAGTGTGAGCAACACAAATTATAATAGGAAAACCACATAATCAAGGATAAAATTTCACACTTAAGGTCTTATCCTAGGGTATTCATGGCCATTTCTAAAACACTAAGATTGTGTTCTATGCTTAGACTTATCCTTAGGGTTCTTACTAAGGCTTTCACATCCTAGTTTCCAAAGGTTGACTATACCTTTCCTCTGATACCAACTATAACAACCCATACTTTACATACATTGTTAATACTTCAAAATTGAAGCATACTTATTACAACATATGACAAAACCACAAAGGACCGTATAGGTATAGTGTCTTTAGAAACTGGGAAACATAAACAACTGGTTCATAAATCTTCTACAGTGTCTCCCATTTATTTCATCATATCTAGGGTCCCTTTTAGCATATTATACTTAATATCCATCTTCCTGACCTGGGGAAAATAAAACATAAAAGGGTGAGCTCAAATTCTCAGCAAGGGCAAATAAAGGAAATAAAAATCATATCATATCTTTTTGAAAATCATAACCTGCAAAAGAGATCATAATATCTTAACATGGAACAAATCATAGAAGTGAAAATGAGATCCCCATAATCATAACATGATACTTGAAACCTTGTGGCATGTACACATAATCATGGAAAATCATTTCTTGTTAGTCATGACTCATTTCCAAGACTATCTTAGCGGACAAAGTCCATTTCTGAACCGAGTTCACTCCTCATTTCAGTCCTGTATCACTGAACCGAAATAACCTTCTGTTCCATCCATTTCTATCTCATGAGATATAAATCTTTACCCAATGCATTGGAGGGAGATATAGGTCCCACCCATCTTATAATTAATCCTTTCTTATGTGTGCCACATAATCATAAATCATACATCATCGCATAACACATGTAACAAAAATGGGATTCTTGAAACATCATGACATCATAAAACAAATCATATATGGTAAATGACTTCATAAAAATAATTCCCTCACAACATAATCAAATCAATGTAATAATAGGGATAAAAACAGAACCCAACATTATCTTAGATGGAAAATAATTTTGATAAAACATTTGAACTCCATTCTTGAGGAAAATATCCTTTCTACTTCAAAAACACTTTTATTTTATTAACATGTCATACAATTATAAACTAAAAGAATTTGATTAAAAATAAACTTGAAAACTTATAAAGGAAGATTCTTGGAAATAATGTTTTAAAAATCCATTCTTTCCGTATAATTTAAAAAAACATTCTTCGTACTTTTGTCGGAAAAGTCAAAAAGTACCTCGTACGAAAAAATGACAAAAGATTCCTTTCATATTCTTTACTAAAAACTCACCGAAGGGTAAAATTGGATTTAAACTATTTTAATTGGATGGAAACAATATTACATATTTAGGGAACATGGATTTGGATGATAAAATACACCCCAATAAATACTTACGAATAAACAATCTCGGATAAAAATGAGATTGTGATATTTCCCTTACCTTAGGTCCGATTTGTTTTGTACGTGTCTGAAGCTCCTGTATAATGGTTTAAATAATGTTATTGACTTATTCCAGAATCATACATATTGATATGATATCATATATGGTCATATTCTTAGCTTCTTGTTAATAATATTTCATTGTTACTTGTTACTCGGGTCTTTATTGCCTTTTGTTCTTATGCGTGTTTTGCCGAATAAATTCGTATTCTTATTTTAATGTTATAGATACCTTATATCCAGAATGGTATTAGTGTAAAATATATCATATTTATTCATTCAATTCATTTATATAATTACTATGTAATGATGATCATGTAGAACGAGTCGCATCACATCGTGGAGACGGTATTTCGTACGTACGCATGAGTGATGATATCGTTCCTATGATCGTGGAATTGTATTTGAGTATATATATATTATTTCAGTATCAATATTACATTATAATAATCATAAATAGTTACTCATTACACCATTATACCCATCCTTGTAAGGTGATGGTGGAAAATAGATTACACCACGGCGTGGAGACGGTATTCCGTACGTACGCACGCGCAGTGATTTCATTTTTCCGTAGGATGGATAGAAGGTGAATTAGGGTTGTTTCATATTTATAATAACATATCAGTATGTAAGTAATACTTATGTTATTACTTTATAATGAAACAACTAAATAAGAAGAAGTTTAAGAAGAAAGAAATTGAAAAGATCGGTAATGGATATTACCTCTTCTTTGGAACGCCTCTTTGAATCCTCCACTTAGGGAACTAAGATTGGTCTTTGAAGAAGACCAGGACCTCTAGGATTATTATAGGGAAGTGGAGAGGAGAAAATGGCAGGGGTTGGACGAGCTTGAGTGCTCAAATTGGTGTGAGGAGGAGGGGGAGGAGGTGCCCTTTTATAAGGGAGGAGAGGGGCACCTTAGGAATATCTCAAAATATTATTTTATATTAAAGTCAAAATGGGTTTATAATGGTTCTAAAGGGTCTTATTTCGAAGCTAAAGTGGGGATGGGTCGAAATCCTATCAACAAATAGGATTTAGACAAGTTTAGGGTATTATTTTAACCTTATCAATTAGATTTAACTCTAAGTTAAATAATTTAACTTTTACCATGTCTTTTTGTTTTCTTTCACTATATGGTTAATACACTTACTATAACATGCCAAACGAACCGCAAATTGTTTATTATTAATATATATATCCTTATCTAAATCATTTGGCCGAACCTTAGATTTTTAGGAATAAAATAACAATTAATAATATAATATTTTATTTAAAAACTATTTTGTGTCAATTTTGACACTATTTGATATATGATTTTTTTGAAAGTCATAACAGAATTATATGTTCGAACAAAGTTGATTAAATCAACACTAATATATCATAGTAACCTAGAAAATTAGTGGAATTCATAAAAAAGTCTCAAATTACATTTATTTTGGTGTTTATAACATCAATTATGTCAATATTTCATAAATAAGATAATTACTGCATCATAATTGTGTCATAAATAAATTAAATTATTTAATGTCTAAAAATTATAAATAAAATACCATTATGTAGTAAATCTTTTTAGCTTTCTAATGAATATTTATTGTCGAATTTATCTTATGTATAACCCCATATTAAAAATGATTTACTTATTAAACTTTGATTTTAACTATTTTAACCCTTCTTTAAATAAATTAATAATAAATGTCCTAATCTAACTCAAGTGGGCCTAAATGGTCATATTTTATTCATAAGGTTGTTTTTGGTCGAATTAAACTTATCCAATAGAATTAGGACATGTGTTAGGGTAATAGTAATATCATATTTACCCTTAGTTACCCTATTTACTATTAACCGCGGTAAAAAAAGTAAAAAGTTACTATTCACCAAAAAATTATTTTTATCTCATTGAACCACATTTTACTTACTGATATCAACCGTGTCTGTTGGATTTTTGAAATTCCATTCACAGAAGCGGTAAAATTAAGTTTTATGCAAAATTCAGTTTTTAACCTACCACTTAGTGGTTTCACTATTCATCAAAAATTGAAAGTTTTCAGAAAAATACCAAAATTTTACCCTAGGCTAATTTCGGTATTCCGAATCCAAAAATGAAGTCCATTTTGAAAAATAAAATTTATAAAGTTTCAAAAAGTGGTTATTACTATTCATAACGGCTAGTTTTAATAATATTTTAATAGCTTATCGTTGTTTAGTGAAACTCGGTATTGCGTACGACGCAAGCTATCGAGGAAGGTCGCGATTGCGTGTAAAGTAAGTCAAGCTAGTATGTAGTGAAAGATTCCTTTGATGATATATATAAAAACAAAATATTACTCATAAAAATCTCGGGTGTTACAGTTTTGGTTTGCATGGTTGTAAGACATGCTCATAGATATTATGGCATGGTGCCGAAGTAGGTTATTTTTCCTTGGTTATATAGTTGTGGTTGGAAAGGTCGTAAGACATGATCAGATATATTCCATCATAGAGTTGAATTAAGTTGTTGTTGTATTTTATTAATTGTTGAATTAATTAATACACATGTTCATCAATTTATTGAATACACTTATTATCATAATGGTTTTGTTTAGACACGGTGGTGTAAACCTACTGAGTTATAATCACACCCTATTTGGGCCGCCGTTTGGAACCTGAGAAGATTTCATGGATGCAGGTTTGGATAAGGGCAAAGGACCATTTTGTTGATTGCTTATTTTTTGTTGGGATAGAGTTTGGAGATGGGACCGATATAGGGTTTGGGACCTGGGACTTTGAGTATTTTATTTAAGTCAGTTAATATTTTCTTGTATTGTTCTAACATGACATTTAGTTACATTCCAGCATGTCATTTCATTATTCTTTATTTATTTATTGGATTATTCAGTTGGATTATATCTTTATCTTCTACAATTTCTTTACTCTGATTATTTTTGTTTATTTATGAATTGTTTCTACTGCTATGACACTTCATACTAGGGGGTATAGTCTCTCCACTATACTATATACACCCCCACAACTATTCGGTAGACTCTGGCATATAGGGAGGCGTGCTTGAGGTCTCATAACAAACCCTTTCCATCCATGTGAGAGAGTGCCAGATTGGGGGATGTTACATGGGATCTGATCGCAATGGAAGCATCCTTTGTAGGTATTATCAACTCAAATTTTCATCATAAATCATGCATAATAATTTATTTACATGATCAAAACATCATATTCAATAAAAATAATAGATAGCTGGAACCCATATTTTTGGGAAAAACAATATTGGCACACGGTTTAGAGTAAACCATGTCGGAATTCCGCATGCTTTGGAAAACCATGTGGATTGTGTTTTTTTGGACAGAGCCACTTTGCACAGTTGGCACATATCCGTGCGGACTAACCATGCGAGAGACACTTTTTCCCAGGTACATATGCATGGTTTTTGAATGGTTTTTCAAACCATGCATAGGCTATTTTAAGGGTAAATTGTCCTTTTCCCTTAATGATCTAATTAAGCCACCTCCGTCTTTCCTAATCTGAGCTTATGCGGGATTAACCTATTTCTCTCTCAATTTGGGAATTTTTGAAGATCTAACCTTGGAATCAAGATATCTGCTTCATTCGGCAACTGATCGAGATTTTGTTTGTCACGTTGGATGCACAACAGTAAGTACTTGAGTCCTCTTGAGTCGTTCTCCTTCTCTTTTTCTCTCAACCAAGATATTGGGGTATGATCATTTTTCTCTTTTTATTAGATCTACTTTGATCTGAGTCAAATCAAGGGCCAATGTAGGAGGAGGATTTTTTTTCAATCCTAAGGTGGGTGGTCTATAACTCATCCATAAAGTTCATTGATTTTGGATTTGTCATGTGGGGCCCACCGATTTCATCAGGTGCTATTTATAGAATTTATATTCCATGTTTATAATCATTAAAACAGTACGGTCATCCTTCTTCCAAATATGTGATTATTTTTTTGTAGTTATGACCGCAACTCCATCCCTTCCATGTCGAAGGTTATGCCATAATTGTGGTTTAGTGTTTTGACATGTTTGCACCACAGTTCGGGTGTGTCATGGCTTGACCACTCTAAGGGTAATCTTTTCTATATTGAATAGCTTGATTTATATTGTGAATTATATAATGTCAAATACCATGTATGTGTACCACTTGACCCACCTAAGGTAAGTGGTTCAAATTGATAATTAAATGTGAATGATTAATTGGTTGCATATCCGTAGCACCCCTTACCACATTAATGGAAGGTAGCGAAATGAACCTTAAATTATGTAATATTCCTTATATGGATTAAATTAAAGGTTCCATGCTACTTGGCCTTGTCACACTAATGAAAGGAAAGGCTTGAACCAAATCACTTAATAAAAATGTTGAATGCTACTTGACCTTATCACACTAATGAAAGGCAAGTCCTGAACTGAATGAAATATTACGTGTTTTCATAATCAAATAGAAATGGGCTGACTCGATCTCACCTTGTATTCTGATCGGGGAATTCCATGAGCACTCGGGAACCCCACTCTGATTGAAGGATACAACTTTATTAGGTTTAGAACCACCTAGATCTCGATCCTCATCTTTTCTTGGATGCCCGGTATGACATTGTAGGATCCCTCCATATTATTACAGGATGCCTCGGATACACTCCTTGGATCTAGAATTTAAAAGTAGGTGCCATTGTTATAGCCCATAGGGCCCTATCTCTGCTTAGCCCCATCTTACCTGGGATGATCACATTGGATTCAATAGGCACCTTATTGTGGATTTCCTTGGACATGATCATTGGATTACACCCTTATCCTTATCCAGGCAATAGTTATTACTAAGTTGGAGACCCTTGAGGTATACATCACCTTAGTTATCACCTTGGTACTGCACTATTAAATATCATTGATCATGGTTTCCTTGTTACATCTTATAACCTTAACTATTTATATTATCATGAGGTGATGTCAGTGTTGGCTCTGCCTCACGAGACCTGTCAACATAAAATTGTTAGTAATGAAAGAATGAATTGTTGACATATTCAGACACCATCTGAGGGTTAAATCAGGGACTTGGGTATTTATTTACATTGTACTTATTTACTTTATGTATGAATGTCTGCATACTATTACATTTCCATTACACAGGCTGGATGTTATAGACACCGTTGGTGGTGGCCCGGTGAGGTTTATCTCACACCCTCTCCAAGCTCCATTTGGTACTCAGGGAAGATTACATGGATGTTGGTGTTGACAAACAGAAGCATACGACTTCAAACACTTGATTTCTTACTATTTAGTATGGAGCTTGATAGCAGTAGATCGATTTGGAACTCAGGATGCTTGGGATAGTATTTGATTTCCTTTATGATTTGTGGAAAATGTTATTCTTGTTGTTTATATCCATGTTTTTCATCTTTATAGTATATGAAATATCATTAGTTGTTTAATTTTATTCCAGTTGTTTCAGTTATTATTACTATTGTCTCTATTTTTCGTTGTGTCTTCTTCTTACATATATTTATTTCACGATTTATCTATGTTTACTCTCACCTGCAGTGCTACACTTCAGTAATGAGGGCATAGTCTCCCTACAGACACACCCTAGGCCCTCTGTTGGGCAAAAATCTCTCAAGGTAACATTGCAGCATTTTTAGGTTGATTGTGATTGTTGAAAAAGAAGGTTTCCATGGTGAATTGTCAAGTTCCAGAGATGTTGTTGACAATCCATGTTGACAAAGAACCATGACAAAGGAATGGACGATCTGTTTGACAAATTTTTGGGTCCAAAATTTGGATTTTAGTGAGCATTGTAGAAATATGGATTTCCTTGAATATCTCATCAAAATATGGAAAAGTCATGAGTTTCGCAAATATAGGCTTCATGGATTGGATTTTGCGAAGACCAAAAGAATGTTGACGGTGATTCTTCGTGATTACGACAAGATTCGCGAACGGCAGAGTTGAAGAGCATTGTGGTGGCGAAGGGCATTGCGAGTGGAGCTTCGCAGAAAATGCATGAAGGAATTGACAGGATGCTCCGCGATTACGATGATCTCTGCGATCGGAAAATTTTCGTGGTGCTTCGCGATTTTGATAGAATTTCGGCAAAAATTTCAGATCTTCACGATTTGTGATGATGTGGTGCTGACTTCGCGCGAAAGGTTCGAGGGTCAGTGGAATCGCCTATTAATAGGCCTTGACCCTCTCAAGAAAATTAGAGAGTTTTCGAAGAAAATATTTTTTCTCTCGTCTCACGAAGGTGGTTCACGAAGACAGCGTGCTTCACGAAAGAAGAACTTTGCAGCGGCTATTCTAGCCCCGTGATAGTTGTGAGTTTTGTGTTGGCTCAGTGAGCTTCACGAGGGAAGTCACTCTGTGACAACATGAGCTCCACGACGGCCTAAGCTTTGTGAAGGCTTGAGCTTTGCAAAAAGGGAGGGACTTCGTGAAGGCTTGTTTGAGCTTTGGGAAATTGGGAGATTTGCGAAGTAGGGTGCTTTGCTAAGGTACTTTCCAAAATTTGTTGCTCAGTGTTTAGGGGAAAAGGGGTATTCATTAGTGGATGAAATTTGGACATCAATAGAGAATCTACATACAATGAAGGGTGCATTAATTAATGATAATAAAGAGACCTAAAGGTCTATAAAATATGAGTGGATCTTCTAAAGAAGCAGTGATCTCACTTCAGTTGAGAGAGTAGTGAGTTCTCAAATTGTGAGTGGTTGTAAACCAAGAGGGACAGTGAGTCCGCTTCAAACTTGTAAACAACAGTGCGCTTATAGTGGAATTGGTACATTGGCACACTGTCGGTGTATGCTCTTTGGATGTATCCCAGTGAGGGTGAACCAAGTAAAAATCATTGTGTCATGTGCATGCTTTAAGGTTTATTCATACTCTGCATCCGGAAGGAGAGAGAAGAGGGTTTTGTCTAACAGAAAAACAAGATCAAAAGGGGTAGTTATTTTAATCTGTCATACCCTGATTCACCCCCCCCCCCACCTCAGGGTATCTAGCCTAGTGGACCTAACACCCTCACTACTGGTCGGCATCCTCTGGCATTTGGGGAGATGCGCTTGAGGTCATGTGGCTCACCGAGCTCGAGGCACCCATTAAGTGGCATCCAGGTCTGAGATGTCACAAAGTGGTATCAAAGGTGGTTTCTTTTCTTACTTTACTATTTTTAGACAATAGATTAGAGATTATGAATGCTTGGGACTTGGTCATAAGTCGTTTTTGGGCGTCGTGTACCCATGTTCGAGGTAAAAACCAATTTTCCTAAAATCATATTGTTGTTCTGATTTTTCCTATTACAGTTGATATTATTTCACCGTTGGATGATGCACATGTTGTGTGGTGGTTTTGATTATTACTCTGTTTGAGTATTTTCTTTCATCCTTGGACCGATGATATGAGGGAAAGGATCATTATTACATGCATCATTATAGAATTCACATGTCATGCATATTTTCATGCCATATAGGTGCATTTTACTACTTTTCATTGTTTGATATGATTGTGATTGTTGAGTGATGTTGTGATGTTGTGATATTTTTCTTTTACTTGTATTACTTTTGGTTGTGATTGAGTGATTGTCTGTCACAATTCATGAGGTGTATGGGCCCTCATGGGTTGGGATGACTAATTTACCAAGTCGATTCATTATGCTATAAATAAATGAGTGTTGTTTCTGTTGATAGGTGTATGGTCACTGATTCATCATAAATGGATACCCATTATAAGTTGAATCATGAAATCTAAAATGAATTGGTTTCACATCCTTATCCTGCCTTGTCATGTTTATGAAAGGTAAATGAGTGAACCTGAAAATTAACTGCTAAATGACATGAAACTTATACTTGAGCAATTATTGATACCTGGTTATCTAAGCGGGTAGTTTGGAGTAGTATGCCTTGGGTAGTGAGTTTTCTTACGTTCAACTTCCACTAGTGATGTTATCTTATGTTTCTAATCTTGTTCTAAGGTGTGTGATTGGCATTTGTAGACCAATTCCACCACAATGCCCTCATGTCGTTCACTAGTAAGGTGGTGACAATCATGCTCCAAACATGGTGGGCCCTGATCTGTCAGTCTTACCTCCAAGAGTGTCACTTGAGGCATCGCCTGTTGTACCTGATCTGGGCACTGATTCCCAAGTTTGTGATAGTTTCGTATGTTTGATGTATTCCATGCATGGTGCTCTACGGCTTGCACCCATGATGGATGATCTGACTCATGGGTTCCAGCAGCAACATCCTCCTACCTTTTCAGGGGATGGCAGTCCGCAGGCTACTTAGTCTTGGCTAGAAGTCACCCTATCTATCTTTGAGCATCTGGAGAATCCTCTAAATCAAATGGTTAATCTTTCCACATACATTATTTAGGATTTGGCCAAGCACTAGTGGGATGTGATTACCCAAGATGGTCGTCATCAAGGCATGTTATAGGTTGATTTTCAAACATCCTTATATGATCATTTCTTTCCTCAGATGCTGAGAGCTAACAGAGCTAGATAATTCATTCATCTTGAGCAGGTTTCAATGTTAGTCATATAATATTCAGCATGTTTCATATATTTATAGCACTTTACACTGCTCCTAGGAAGAGATGAGATTTTGTGTGCTAAACATTTCAAGGATGGGCTCTACTATACCATCCATATGCAGGTAAATGTCTTTCGTCTGCCTAATTTTTCTGCAATAGTCAATCAGGCTCTTATCAATGAGTATAACCTGAGGGATGGAAATAGTACCAGGCATAGAGGATTAGTTTCACGCCAGGATAGTAGTTCTTCCAGTGGAAAGAAATATTCCCTCGAGGTTTCTTGTCAAGGTAGTGACAACTAAAGTACCCATTTCGATATATCTTTGGTGTGTCATCAATGTAGATGATGATGGGCATTCAAAACCTCAGTGTGATAGAGACCCAATGGAGTGTCGGGATTATGGATGTGTGGGTCATCTTCATCGTTTCTGTAGGACCTTTCCACCAGCTTCAAGTGGAAAAGGATATGTACCATCTTCACCTTTAGGAGCGAGTTCTTTTATGCCACATCAGTTGGGGAGTTAGAATGGAACTATTAGGTCTAGCTGATGAGGAGGTCATGGTTGTGGTAGCCAGACCATTGATCACCAGCAATACTAGCAGAGCAGATATGATCATGGCAGTCCATCTATTGCACAGGGTCATGGATCAAGTCAGTTGTAAGCACTACATCCAATACCTGAGGATCAGGCTGCAGGACCATATACAGTACGATGTACTATTCTAGGAGTCTACTATAGTATCTTCTTTATATAATACAGGTTCTTCAAATTATTTTATCTCTATATTTATCATGGAAAGTATAATACTAGAGATACAGTATTACTATGGGGTAATGACCTTAGATACATTGTTAGGGGTACGAACAAAGGGAATACGACAATGTAAGGACTGTCCCCTTGAGGTAGTTAGTTACTCTTTGTTATGGAACCTCTTTGTTCTCGATATGATGGGATTCTATGTCATTCTCAGGATGGATTGGTTGGTTCACTATTATGCTCTCGTAGACTAATATCGTCACAGGGTATCTTTTATATCACCAAAGGGCAGCAGTTATCTACATAAGGGTGAGTGGGATGTCTAGGTTGGTGGAGATGGAGCAGATCATCATGGGCTAGGTGGAGTGACTACTCAGATTGAAAATATCTTAATTGAGGATCTGGGTTTACATCAATATAATTTCCCTATAGTAGTAGATTGTTTTAGAGATGTTTTTTCTGATGATTTTTTTGGATTACCTCCTGAGAGAGAGGTAGAGTTTACAATCAAGCTTGTTCCAAGAGTAGCTTCAGTTTCCATTCCTCCTTACATGATGAAACCTATAGAGCTTCAGGAGCTCAAGAGTTAGTTAGAGAATTTAGTGGCCAAAGGTTTTATACAGCGCAGTACATCCTCTTGGGGTTCGCCCTTACTTTTTACCAAGAAAGCATATGAAACCTTACATCTATGCGTGGATTATTGAAGGTTGAACCATCTTACGATCAAGAAACGATATCAATTTCCTCAAATAGATGATATCTTTGACCATCTTCAATGAGAAAAGGTCTTCTCTAAGATCGACCTAAGATCGGGTTATTATCATGTGCAAGTTAGACCATCAGACATACCTCGTATGACTTTCTGTAGCAGGTATGGTCTATATGATTACCTTTTTATACCGTTTGGTCTTACGAATGCACCTTCCATCTTCATGGATTTGATGAATGGGGTTTTTTAAACCTGTTTGGACTCTTTTTTCATGGTCTTTTTGGATGACATCTTGATGTATTCTCGCACGCGTAGAGACCATGCCAAACATCTTGAGATCATTCTAAGTACACTAAGATAGCATCATATTTATGCCAATCTTTTTATGTGCCACTTCTGGATCGACAAAGTCCACTTCTTGAGTCATATTATCTTAGAATCAGGAGTATCTATTGACCCTAAAAAGGTTAGTGTTGTAGTTTCCTGGGAGCATCCTAAGAATGTGTTTGATATACGGAGTTTCTTGGGGATGGATAGATATTATAGGCATTTCATATAAGACTTTTCTCACCTTTCTTCACCTCTTACTGGTCTTACAAATAAGGGTGTCAAGTTCAAATGGTCAGAAGCATGTGATAAATCCTTTTAGGACCTGAAATGGAGGCTTGTATGTGCACTTATTCTAATTCTTCCTGATCCAGGTATAGGTTATACCATCTTTTGTGATGCATCAAGCATTGTCCTAGGAGAAGTGTTGATGCAGGAAGACAAAGTCGTTGTGTACGGATCTCAGTAGTTGAGGCCACATTAGAGAAATTACCCAATACATGACCTTAAGCTAGCAGAATTTGTCCATGCCTTACGTTGTTGGAGATATTATCTATTAGGTGAGTGCTTTGTGGTGTACACATACCACAAGAGACTCAAATATATCTTTTCTCAGCGTGACTTGAACCTCAGATAGTGGAGATGGGTTTAATACCTACAATCCTTTGATTTTGAGCTTGCCTATATGCCTAGGAAAGGCAATGTGGTTGTATATGCACTAAGTTAGAAAATTCAAGCACAGGTTGTATGGGAATCTAGTGATGAATGGAAGTTAATTTCCCTATTTTATAAGCTTCATCTAGAGTTTCATGAAAATCATGAGAAGTCTTACCTCTCGGCCTTGAAAGTTACCTCTTCCCTCCTTGAGAAGGTAAAGAGTATGTAGTTTTTAGATCATGAAGGCTTGGTTATCTGTGAGAGAATATCAGGAGATAACCTACCTATGGATTTGTTTGTGGATGGAGATGACATCCTACGTCTACATGGATGTATTTGGGTTCCTATAGATATGAGAGAGTATTTGATGAAGGAGTCTCATGATTCTCAGTGGGTAGTTCATCTAGGAATCTTGAAGATGTATCCAGATATGAAACACCGATATTAGCGGTCTAGGATGAAACTTTAGATAACAGGCTTTATCACTATGTGTTCCACCTGTCAACAGGTGAAGGTGGAGCAACAGATACTAGCAGGCTTGCTACAGTCGCTTCCAGTCCCATAATGGAATTGAGAAGATGTTGCTATGGATTTCGTAGTTGGATTACCTAGGTCATCGAGGGGTAGTGATGCTACCTGGGTAGTTATTGACCGACTAATGAAATCATCCCACTTCATCCCTATTTGGGAGACTTTCTCATTTGATGAGATAGGAATATTGTATGTCCATGAGATAATACAACTACATGGGGTTCCACGTACTATCGTTTCAGATAGGGATTCTCGTTTCACATCACAGTTCTAGTAGGGATTGCATAAGGATATAGGAACACAGGTGCTTCTAAGCACAACTTTTCACCCTTAGACCAATGGAAAATCAGAATGAATAATATAGGTTTTAGAGGATATGCTCTAAGCATGTGTCCTTGATTTTGGCAGTTCTTGGGAAAATCATATCCCTCTCGTCGAGTTCGCCTATAATAACAGCTTTCATGTGACAATTCAAATGGCTCCTTTTGAGGCCTTATATGGTAGTCCATGTTATTCACCCTTGTACTGGCTAGAGGTAGGTGAGGCATCCCTACTAATTCCTCGTCTCATTCAGGAGACTTCAGAGAAAGTTTTGCTGATTAGAAAGTGTATGACTATTACTCAGTCTAGACATAAATCATATGTTGATTGCTGTCAATGAACTATTGAATTCGAGGTTGGGGATCATGTTTTTCTTTGGGTATCACCCAAGATAGGGCATAGAAAGTTACAAAAGTAGGAGAAGTTGTCGCATTGTTTTGTAGGGCCTTTTGAAATTTTAAAGAGATTCGGGCAGGTAACCTATCAGTTTCTACTACCTCAGAGGTACCATGCTATTCACGATGTCTTTCATGTTTCAAAGCTTCACCAATATCATGTTGACCCATATCATACTTTTATTCCTGAGTAAGTTTAGTTAGATGTTGATGCTATCTTTGAGGAGTATCCAGTATGCATCGTCGACCAGAGTACGAAGGCTCTCTGAGGCCGGTCATTCCCACTAGTATGGGTGTTATAGAAGCATAGCTAAGTACAGGATGAGACTTGGGAGAGGGAAGCCGACGTACGTTCCCAATGTCCAGATTTGTTCTCAAGTAATGTTTCTCCACCTTTGGAAGGTGAACTTGGGGATGAGTTGTTTTAAGGGGGGAAGATTGTAAGAACCCATCGCTGTCGGGCCGTTACCCTCCGGGACGCTCTACCATCTCGGCTGGAAACGGCTCTTTCCCTGGCTGGGGATCTGCCTTCGGGCGCTACCACTTCATTGGGAAGGGGGGTTCCTCTGTGTGGAGGGTTCGAAAAGGCCACACTGGGGAATTCCCTTTTTTCAAGAAAATTTTTCAATCTAAATCTTTACTTTGAACCTAATATGGATTCCTAAGGGGTTATAAAAGGTCTTAGGGGTGTCTGGGGAAATTTTGGAGCCTGTAACCCATCTTTTTTGGAAAAACAAGCTTGGCTCATGGTTTAGAGTAAACCATACAAAAATTCCACATGGTTTGGAAAACCATGTGGATTGTGTTTTTTTTTTGAAAGACCCACCTCGCACGGTTGGTACATGGTTGTGTGGCCTAACCGTGCGAGAGCCCCTTTTTCCTAGGTACCCATGAATGGTTTGCACACAGTTTTTCAAACCATGCATACAAACTATGCACATACTATTTTAAGGGTAAATTGTACTTTTTTACCTTAATGATCTAATTAAGTCACCTCTATCTTCCCTAATCTGAGCTTATGTGGGATTAACCTATTTCTCTCTCAATTTGGGGCTTTTTGAAGATCTAACCTAGGAATAAAGAGATCTCCTTAATTCGGAAACTGATCGAGCTTTCGTTCATCACATTGGATGAGCAATGGTAAGTAATCGAGTCCTCTTGATTTGTTCTTCTTCTCTTTTTCTATCGACCGGGATATCATGGTATGAGTGTTTTTCTCGTTTTATTAGATCTACTCGATCCAAGCCAAATCAAGGGCCAATACCAGAGGAGTAGAGTCGTACAACCCTAAGGTGGGTGGTCTATAACTCATCCCTAAAGTTCGTTGATTTTGGATTTGTTGTGTGGGGGCCACAGATTTCATCGGGTGTCATTTATAGAATTTATATGCCATGTTTATAATCATTAGAACCATATGGTAATCCTCCTTCTAAATATGTGATTAATTGTTGGTGGTTATGACCAAAACTTAATCCCTTTCATGTCGAAGGTTATGCCATAATTGTGGTTTAGTATTTTGACATGTTTATGCCACCGTTCGGGTGTGCCATGGCTTGACCACTCTAAGGGTAAGCTTTTCTATATTAAATGGTTTGATTTATATTGTGAATTATATAATAGCAAGTACCATGTATTTGTACCACTTGTACCGCATAAGGTAAGTTCTTCAAATTGATAATTAAATGTGAATGATTAATTGGTTGCATATTCGTAGCACCCCTTACCACATTAATGGAAGGTAGTGTAATGAACCTTAAATTATGGAATATGCCTTAGATGGATTAAATGAATAGTTTCATGCTACTTGGCCTTGTCACACTAATGAAAGTCAAGGATTGAACCAAATCACTTGATAAAAAGGTTGAATGTTACTTGACCTTATCACACTAATGAAAGGAAAGGCTTGAACCAAATGAAATATTACATGAATTTGTAATCAAATAGGAATGGCTTGACTCAAGCTCGCCTTGGATTCCGGTCGGGGAATTCCATGAGCACTCGGGAACCCTAGTCTGATTCAAGGATATGGCTTGCTTAGGTTGAGAATCATCTAGATCTCAATCCTTTTCTATTCTTGGATGCCCTGTATGACACCGTAGGATCCCTCTATATTTTTATAGGATGTCTCGAATACACTCTTTAGATCCAGCATTGACAAGTAGGTTTCATGGTTACAGCCCATAGGGCCCTTCCTCTTCTTAGCCTCATCTTACCTTGGACGATCGCCTTGGATTTGATAGGCACCTTATTGTGGAATGCCTTGGACATGCTCCTTGGATTACACTCTTATCCTTATCTAGGATATAGTTATTACTGATTTTGCAACCCTTGAAGTATATGTTGCCTTGGTTATCAACTTGGTACTGCACTATTAAATATCATTTATCATGGTTGCCTTGTTACATCTTAGAACCTTCACTATTTATACTACCATGAGGAGATGTCAGTGTTGGCTCGGCCTCACAAGACCAGTCAGCATAAAATTGGTGATAATGAAATAATGAATTATTTACATGTTCAGACACCAGCTGAGGGCTAAAGCAGGTACTTGGGTATTTAGTTACATTATACTACTTTATTTATATATGCATGTCTGCACACTATTACATTCCCATTACACCGGATGGGTGTTATAGACACCATTGGTGGTGGCCCACTGAGATTTATATCACACCCTCTTCGGGCGTCGTTTGGTACCCAGGGTGGATTAAATGGTTGTAGGTGTTGACAAAGGGAAGCATACGGCTTCAAACACTTGATTTCTCGTTGTTTAGTATGGAGCTTGATAGCAGAGTACTGAGTTGGAACTCGGGATGCTTGGGATGGTCTTTTATTTCCTTTATGATTTGTGGAACATGTTATGCATGTTGTTTGTATCCATGTTTTATATATTTCTAGTACATGACATATCATCAATTGTTGAATGTTATTCCAGCTGTTTTAGTTATTATTACTATTGTATCTATTTTCCATTGTGCCTTTTGTTTACATATATTGATTCCACTATTTACCTATGTTTACTCTCACCCGTCACACTACACTTTGGTAATGATGGCATAGTCTCCCCACAAACACACCCTAGACCCTCACTACTGGTCGGTAGCCTCTAGCGCTCGGGGAGATGCGCTTGAGACCATGTGGACCACCGGGCTCGAGGCACCCTTAAAGTGGTATCTGGGTCTAGGATGTCACAAATTGGTATCAAAGGTGGTTTCTTTTCTTTCTTTACTATTTGGAGATAATAGATTGGAGATTGGGAATGAAAGGTGTTCGAACCTTGATAATATTTTTGAGAGAACTCATCAAACACTTTGCAAGAATTCCGAGAGCTGATACTATATCTATATAGAGGAGAGAGAAGGAAGAGGAGAACCCATATTATTCAAGATCCGGTGAAGAGTTTCGAGACCAAAATTCATGATGAAGTTTTTAAAGATTTTACATGAGCAAACCTATTGATCCAGTTTTCTTGTGTAGGAAGATAAAATCACAATTGGTGCAGAAACAACCCAAAGATTATGGAGGTCTTTCTATCACCAGATCAAAAACTGAATGAGGACTTTGAGGACCGTGTTGGACTTTACTTGCTCGGGCATCAGGATAGTTGTTGTGATGCTACTTATTCTTTTCTTTTGGTACCTTTCTTTGGAGTTTTTGTTGTACCTTCATGGTTCTTTATGTTTAAATCATGCATGGGTTGGATTTTGGTTTCCATTTATATAAAAGTTTGGTGTTGTTTGGGATTTTTAACATCTTATCTTTTGGTCCTATTTTCATTAAAAAGGGTAATGTCTTCCATTTTGTGTGAGATTACATACCCTTGGTGCTAGTCGCCACGTTGGGGCCAATTGAAGGTGGAACTTGGGGGTCATTATCTCTCCTTAATCTTGAAGAAGGAAGGGCATGGAATTTTTTTGTCCCTTCCCTCATCTTACTATTTTCAAGTTTTCAAGAGTACTTTGAGGACCATGCTGGACTTTACTAGCTCAAGTGTCGGGATAGTTGTTGTGTTGCTTCTTAGTCTCTTTCTTTTGGTACTTTATTTGGTACTTTGGTTATACTTTTGTCATAGTTTACGTTTAAATCATGCATAGGTTGGATTTTGGTTTCCTTTATATAAATGTTTGTTGTTTCTTGGTATTTTTACCATTTTATCTCCTAATCCAGTTTTCATTAAAAAGGGTAATGCCTTCCATTTTTGTGTGAGATTTTATACCCTTGGTGCTAGTCACCACTCCGAGGTCTATTGAAGGTAGGACTCAAGGGTCATTATCTCTCCTTTATATTGAATAAGGAAGGATGTGGCACTTTGTTGTCCCTTCCCTCATCTTCAGGAAGGCAGGTCGTGATAGAAATATCTAAACGACACCGTAGAACCACCAGGTGCTAGTGTGGTCGATCCCAATCACTTGTGTTGTTTGTGGTTGATCATAGCAGAATTCTTCTCGAGAGATGAAGAACTATTGATGATCTATTGTTTTCTTGCGAGAGGTTGGGAGGAGAGCACTCTAGAAATATTGACCTCTCTATAGGGATTGAGAGAGTCTCACTTTACCCATTGTGTGCACAAATTGTGTTTATAAAGGAGATATAATTAGATATTTATTTTGGTAGGTTTAGGGTTCAAAAATAACACACAAGCCCTTCCCAATTCCATCATTCTTAATTAACCTCATTTCCAATAATAATAATATAAATATTATTATTAAATGCTTGACATGTGAAACACATAAAGAATATAAATAAATATCATTTATTCCATTTCTAGTTGGACCATTAAACTCGGTATGCTTTCCCTCATCCACATTTACTGATCCTTGAATAATGACTGTGTATTTAATAAATAAATATGATTGCATTATTCTTCGATAAATATAATGTTTATTATATTCACCAAACTTGCAAACAAATATTTATTATTATTATTATTTAACACACTTATTATTTCAAATAACTTAAGATTAAATTATGGTGATACCAAACTAAATAAATATTATTTATCCTCACTTGTTAAATTCAATACTAGAATTTAACTAAGATTGTGAATGCACTTAGTGTATGGAACTCTAGGCCTATTTCTCAGTGGAATGAGGAATAACCACCTAAAGTCCAAGTTTAGAATCTAGAAACATGCCAAGGTGTCCATAAAGAAAGGAGTTAACGTCACAATGACACCTAACCTCCTATGAAAATTTACCATGTGATATAATCTCTTTATCACAGTATCTCAAATCAAGCAGGCTGCATGTTGGTGTCATCAACCTATATGTTTGATGTCTATTTCTTTGACTTTCTAGAAATGAACTAATCCATTGAACACCATGGACATGGATTTATGTAGGTTTTTTCATTCCCATCAAAGGGTCTAATATATCAAAAAAAATTATAAGATATAAGGGATAAATCCTTTCTCGCAATATCCATTAATAAAATATCACTCGTGATGTGCCCAACACATCCCACTTCACCGTGAACATATGTCATCATGGTTTTTTTCAATACATCAAAGTACATGAGTTATGATATCCATTAATGATAATCATAAATTCTAAGGATCAATACATACATTCGCATATAGGAACATCCAATGACAAATGGAAATGTTGATTTCCTATTGACAGGATGGTTCTCATAACATCCTATCTTGGAGATTACTAAGAGTGAACACCATGAGAAGGTGTCTCAATGTATTATGAGCTGCTTACCCCTAATGGCATGTATTGTCTATGTCCTATCGGACAATATCATTTGATCATAGAACAAGGTTCAAGAATAATGTCATGGAACCTCTAGGTTCTCATCATATCAGGGAACTTTTATGACCTTTCAGTGCGGCATATATTCTAAGGACATTATCACATATAAATATTATGCAGAAGAACAATCATGATGTGATAAGAAAACTTATTTAATAATAAAAATGTGTAATCAAGTATTAATAAATTTGGTTCTAGGGAACGAACTCCAACAATTATTCCTCACATCACTTCTATATAAAAAAATATCATTGGGAAAAGAGGAATATTCGGTAATAGTTGACAAACTGGCTGCAATGTTTGAAGGAAAAAACTTATATATGACAGACTTATTTATACTCACGATGTAGGGGTAAAAATATACAATTTAGTCATATCAAATATATTTTAATTTATTTCATTACTTATTTTTTCTGGTTTTTTAGGGTGCATTGGTCACTTATTGCAATCAATTAGGATACTTCAAATATTTATTTTTTGGATTCAATGCATGGATTCCCAACAAATCAACCACACATGATGACATTTATCAATTTTTAATACACTACATGTAGTATTTAAAAAATAAACTGCAAGTTATATGTTTTATATTATGTTTCAATGAAAAAAATTATAATAGTATCGTGTTTAAATATCATCAAAATCATGGTATGAGGATAATCCATGAGCACAAGAAGCCTATCAAATTTTACAAGTGGATAATTATTAGGGTATATATAATAAGATTTCACTGTCAAAACATATATTAAAATAATTTACTTATTTTTCTCAATGTTTTTTTAGTGTCTGAAAAAAAAACTAATGGAAAATGTTGTGGTTATTATGTTTGCAGGGAAATAGATTTTTTTAGAAACAAATAGGCAGAATACATAATGTCATAATGTACGCGGACATCATGAAGAGGTGACTTACTACTACTTATTTAGCTAATTTTATCATCATTTTATCTAATTTTTTAGTTAATTTCCATATTATTTTTATCTAGTACTTATTTAGTTGATTTTCATGGAGATTATGAAGAAATGTCTTTGTCGGGAGTTGATTTTTCTCTGACCATTATGTGCTTTATAAAGAGAACAGAATGATCAGAGAAAAATCAATATTCAACAAAGTCTTCAACACGAATGATGCACTAAGGTGTTATTTTCTCTCTTCATAGAGATATTTGTTTTTTATTCGGTCATTTTATGTACAGTAGTGTGTGTTTTTAGTTTACAAATGACTCAAAGTGCATGTTTTCAATTAAAATTGACATTTTAGTTAAGAAAGTGTGTCACTCGCTGCAAACCAAGAAAAAACACTCAATTTTTTGATATTTTAGGATAATGATCCATAAGTCATTTGTGATGTATAAGAATTAGTCATACCTCAATCTGACATATGATGTGGCCGATATAACTCAAAGTACATGTTCATATTTAAAATTGACATTTTAGTTCAAAACATGTATCACATACTCAAAACTAAGCAAATGAACTTAGATTTTCTTGATAGTTTAGAACAATGATTAATAAGTGATGTGCGATGTGTAGAAATAAACCGCATGTCAATCTGACACATGGTGTGACTGGTATGACTCAAAGTGTGTGTTTTTATTTAAAATTGACATTTTAGTTCAAAAGACACATGACATACTCAAAACTGAGCAAACACATTCAAATTGTTTGGATACCTTAGGACAACAATTCATAAGTCATTTGTGATATTTATGAATTATATGAACCTCAATCTGATACACGGTGTGATCGGTGTGACTCAAAATGTGTGGTTTCAGTTTAAAATTGATATTTTAGTTAAAAAGATGTGTGACATACTCAAAATCGGGCAAACATATTCAGATTATTTTGATAATTTTGGATAATGATCCATAAGTCATTTTTGATGTGTAGAAATCAGTCGTATCTCAATCTGATACATGGTGTGATCAGTGTGACTCGAAATGGGTGTTTTCAGTTAAAAATGATATTTTTGTTAAAAACATGTTATTCACTAAAAACCAAAAAAAACACTCAGATTGTATTGATACTTTAGAAAAAAGATTTATAGGTCATTTTTTTATGTTTAAGAATTAGTTTCATGTTAATCTGACACACGGTGTGATCGGTATGACTCAAAGTGCATGTTTTCAGTTTAAAAATGACATTTTAGTTAAAAATGTGTGTCACTCATTAAAAACCTAGAAAACATAATCAGATTTTCTTGATACTTTAGTACAATGATCCTTAAGTCATTTTTGATGTGTAGGAATCAACCACACGTCAATCCAACATATGGTGTGACTGGTATAACTCAAAGTGTGTTTGTATTTAAAATTGACATTTTACTTCAAAACACGCATCACATACTCAAAACTAAGAAAACACATTCATATTGATTTAATACTTTAGAACAATGATTCGTAATTCATTTGTGACATGTAAGAATTAGTTGTACCTCAATCTAATACACGGTGTGCTCTGTATGATTTGAAATGTGTGTTTTCAGTTTAAAAATTACATTTTAATTAAAAAGACACACGACATACTCAAAATCAATCAAACACATTCAGATTGTTTTGATATTTTAGGATAACGATCCATAATTTATTTGTGATATATTGGAATTATTTGTACCTCAATTCGATACACTGTGTGACCGATATGACTCAAAATGAGTGTTTTCAGTTTAAAAATGACATTTTTGTTAAAAACATGTGTCACTCACTGAAAATTGAGAAACGTGCTCAAGTTGTCTTGATAATTTATGACAGTGATCTATATGTCATTTTTGATGTATAGGAATCAGTCACACGTCAATTTGACACATGGTGTGACCGATATGACTTAAAGTGTGTTTTTTCAGTTTAAGAATGATGTTTTAGTTAAAAACATGTTTCACTCATTGAAAACCTAGAAAACATACTTGGATTGTCTTGATATTTTAGGACAACGATTCTTAAGTTATTTGTGACGTTAATGAATCAAGTGCACATCAATCTGACACATGATGTGACCTGTATAACTCAAAGTATGTTTTTGTTTAAAATTGATATTTTTATTCAAAAGACACGTGACGTACTGAAAACCGAGCAAACAAATTTATATTATTTGATACTTTAGAACAACATCTCATAAGTCATTTGTGATGTGTATGAATCAACTGCACCTCAATTTGATACACGGTGTAACTGATATGACTCAAAATATGTGGTTTTGGTTTAAAAATGACATTTTAGTTAAAATGACGTGTGACCAAACGCATTCAGATTGTTTTGATACTTTAGGACAATGATTCATAGGTTATTTGTGACATGTAGGAATCAGTCGTACCACAATCTGATACACGATGTGACCGGCATGATACAAAATTTGTGTTTTTAGTTTAAAAATGACATTTTAGCTAAAAACGTGTGTCACTCATTGAAAAATGAGCAAATACGCTCGGATTGTCTTGATACCTTGTGATAATGATTCATAAGTCATTTGTGATATGTCTGAATCAACCACATGTCAATCTGACACATGATGTGACCGGTAAAACTCAAAGTGCGTGTTTTCAGTTTAAAAATGACATTTATGTTAAAAATGGGTGTCACTTACTGAAAACCTAGCAAACATAGTTGAATTGTCTTGATACTTTATAACAATGATTTTTTAGTCATTTGTGACATGTATAAATCAAATGAATGTTAATCCAACACATGTCATAACCAATATGACTCCAAGTGTGAGTTTTTATTTAAAATTGACATTTTAGTTCAAAACACACGCCATATACCGAAAACCGAACAAATGAGTTTGGATTGTTTTGATACTTTAAAACAACGATCTTAAGTTATTTGTGACGTGTATGAATCAACCGCACGTCTGTCCGAGACACGATATGACTCAAATGGTGTGTTTTTATTTAAAATTGTCATTTTAGTTCCAAATACGTCATGAAAATCGAGCAAATGCTCTCAGATTCTCTTGATACTTTAGGACAATAATTCATAAATCATTTGTGATATGTAATAATCAACCACACGTTAATCCGACACACGGTGTATACGGTATGACTCGAAGTGTATATTTTTAGCTTAAAATTGAATTTTTAGTTCAAAACACACGTCGCATACTTAAAACTGAGCAAATACGCTCAAATTGTTTTGATACTTTAGGTCAATGATTCATAAATCATTGATGACGTATATAAATCAAGCACGGATTAATTTGGCATACGGTTTGTCTGGTATGATTCGAAGTATATGTTTTCAGGTTAATAGTGACATTTTATTAATGCATTGTTTCATATTTATATTTAATTTATTTCTTTATGGTATTTCTAACATAAGAATTATTATTTTTATACAAGTGTTTTTGCTCGAGATGAAGTGGTTTGTTCGGCAACTGATACCATGATCACACTCTTTTGAGAGGGAGTTGAGGTCCAAAGACAATATAACCTTAATATTTTGGAATTTTGTTGATGTTTGTGATAAATTATACGTACCAATGTAATTGTACAAATCAATGTTTGAAACCTGTATAGTTACTGTAGTGTTTTTTTTTTTCATTTGTGATGTAAATTTAATTGAAATTAAATTTTGTATTTGGTGCTATAGTGTGTTGTAATTTCACCATCACATTGTTGTAGTCTGGGTTTTATCACCGCTAAGAATACTGGTGATAAAATGTCACTTTAAACATGGTGTTAAAGTGTCTCGTTTATCAGTGCTAACGATGATAAATGAACTTTTTTATCAGCGCTGTTCTAGCGCCGATAAAGAACCCTCTTCATCAGTATGTTTTTTAGTGTTGATGAATGGTCTTTTATCGGCGCTATTTTTAGTGCTGATAAAATCTAAGGGCTTTTAAATGCGCTTGTAACATCAATGTTTTTTTTAACAATGACGAAGTTTATTTATGTTGATGCTAAAATTCATATCCAAACAGTGAATCCTAACCAACCAAATCAAGAACTAGTAGAATCTTACATTTACATGATTTGTGAACTTACTTTTGTGATAAGAGATGAGATAATAAAAAAATTAATTCACCACCTTTCAAGGGTTTGCATTGATTGTTTCAAGATACATTGGATTTGTTGTGTCCACCACTACAAAACTTTTGGTGATAATCTTTAATCCGAGTTCCTATTTATCTTAAAAAAAATAAAGGATATTCGTAATACGGGTTTTTCCGTTAAAGTTGAAAAAAAGGGTAAATAAAATAAAAAGATGAAAAGCGAGGGGCGTGGGGTTGACTTTGCACGAAAAAGGCAATGCCGTTTCAAAGGTTCGCCCGCCGCTGCCCTACCTGCGTGCACCGCGGCTAAATGCAGACCGACACGTGTCCGTCCACTTTGCCGTATACCGGCGCCTCCGACCGGGCATAGGACGTGGGCCCGCCGCTCGATGACGTGTACGCCGTGGAATCTTCCCCACCGGACCAGTGAATCTGGTAAACTCCGACGCTGATGTTTTTTGAAATTCTTTCAATATATTAATTAACTATATTAATGTTAATAAAAAACGAAAATTTTTAAAATGATAAAAAGTAGGACAATTAACCACATCTAATAAGTGAAATGATTAAAGAATAAAAATAAAAATAATAACAATCAAATCGATAATATAATTATATCATGGCGGTCACTTCCATATCTACCCCTTTATTTGATGGCCATGGCGTGGTCCCGCCCACTGCTCCGCGATTCCAATTTAAAATAAAATAATAAACGAAATTATATATTATTTAAAAAATAACCATCATAAGCAGCCAATAAATTAATTGTTTTAATCGTGTATATAATATCGATTATAAATATAATGAATTAAAATTATAAAATAATTTCGGATAATAAGTTTTAAAAATATTATAATATAATAAGTTTTAAAAATGGATTTATTGGTAATTTTATAGTTAAATTCTGAATGATTTACAATTGTTTAAACTTTAAATATGCAGAAAAATCTTGTATGATTATTAGAATATAATAAAATAATTATACGATAGAAAGGAAATTATCATATTCTCTCCCGCCACTGATTTTGGCAAGGCATGATTACCGGTAATTATGAAAACCCGTTTTTACCCCACGTGTTCGATGGGTAAAGCTTGCTTTGTATAATAATTTGCTAGTAGTTATGGTGGGGGCCAATCTGTAATTATACCTTTCATCACCAGGGATTTCTTGGAAACGAAGCCTCTTCACCCCATATATAGATTTATTGATGGAAGTAACTTCAAGAGCACAATTATCACCGGCAATACATTACATAAAAAAATATAGACACACAAAGTAAATATAAATATAGAACTCAAAATTTATTATTTGATTACCATATTATCACACACATATATATTTATATATAAGTTATATACATAATTACATACATACATGCATATATACATGCACATACATGATATCAGTCGAGATCAATGTTTATCCACCAAATTAAATTTAATAGTTAAAACTATATAGATGATATAGAACTTGAGAAACTCATCTCAATCATCACCCATGAGAAATTGTCATCATATTTATAATATTCATCCTTGAATGTCATCAATTTCATGGAATCTTCACTCCTTAAAAAAAACTTGTGGGTAAAAACAAGTAAATTTAAAATGATTTAATTTCAAGCCAAATAGTAAGATGCCACATTAAAACCCTCATTAGAAAAACTCAACGAGAAAACAATATTTCCACTCCTCATGAAACCATGATAAACATTGAAGTATTCACATCCCAATTTTATAAATCAATTTTTCAAAAATTGCAATTCATAATGTCTGTAAATAAATTGGTTAGACTATTATATGATATAATTTTCCGGATATCAATCTCATCATTCATTTGAAGGACACAAGTAAAAAAGAATCTTGATGAGATATATATGTTTTGTCTAATCGCGTGAGATGTAATTACGCTTTAATAGTAATGTATACGATGCATTATCCACATGTAAAGTAATGAAAATATCAATATTAATCTGCATCTGCCTGATATAATAAATAAACTATCTCAACCAAACACATTTTCAACTTGTCTCGTGAATTGCAATTAGTTTTGCATGACTTGAGGCAAATGAAAAAATTATTTGTTTCATAAAATGCTATGAAATGACGATTCCACAATATGTAAATAAGTATCTTGTTTGAGATTGAGCTTTATATGGATTAAAAAGTATCTAAATTCAATATAACCAACCAAATTTGATTTTGATTTTTTTAAATGAAATAATCTCCAATCAACAAATCCTCAAAGGTATCAAAATATATGTTTTCTACCATTCCAAAAAATTTGAGTAAGAGAAGAACTATATATGGCCAATAAATTAAAAAAAAGATAAATTTGGCCTTGTATTATTTGTGTGGTACATTGGTACACAACACAAATATATGGCACTGAAGGACTACAGAGTTCTTCCTTATCTTATCATGGTCAAAAAAGATTTTTATCTCGATCAATAGATCATACAACCATTAATGTACTTTTTAGATGTGAATTATCTATATAAAACCATTGTAGAACTTTTGTGGTATACCTTGATTGATGAATGAAATTTTCATCTTTTAGATGTTCAATCTGTAACCCAAGGTAGAACTTTGCCTTTATAAAGTATTTCTTTTCATTTTTAAAATATCTTGTTGCATAGGAAAGCTCATTGACAATCTCGATAATATTGATTTATTCAATTTAATGGAATAAAGATCTCGAGATCCAAAACATGTTATATACATTTTGAATCATTATATTCATGAATCAATTATTTACTAAACTGTGCAAATTAATAATATTTTGAACTTCCAGTTCACTCATATTTGTACAAGGATCAAGGTATAATAATGATACCATTTTCCGTGATATTTCCTTTGTATTGATTTATTTTCCCAATTTAACGTCTGAAACATTTTTTTAAATCAAAATTACAATAAAAAAAATCTTGATACAGAGATATACAGTGTTTTATTCTATTTAATGGAATAAAGACCTCAAGAACTAGAACATGTTACATACATTTTGAATTATTCAGGGATTTTCATGTTGACATCATTATAAATGCTACCATATAGTATATAGTCAAAACACCAATCATGCATAATTCAAGATGTTCATCTATAACCAAAGTCATGAAATACCTAAAAGTGATAACATCTATTATAAAATAATATGTTTCATAATAAATAGTCTCGGGTCTTTGTGAATAATCTCGAGCTACTCATCATGATTTATACCTCAAAACTTCATTCACTTCATTTCTATTTCACACAAATCCCCATCTATAACCAATGTGTTCAATACATTTCAAGGTTTTCACAATTGACATAAAAACCTCACATTTAGCTGGTGAGTTTTATTTAAATTGGATTGAAACATTCTTTTTTCCTGATATGACCTATCATGATATCTATCCATTGATTTAAGGTCTTGACCCTCTTCAAGAATACCAAGTTACACATTATATACAAAATGTCATTAATAGAGGTCTAAACTCAGTTCTAATATCTTTTAGTTTTCATAAAATTTATAAAAATTTCATCTTGATAATGATCTTGTATTTCATGTACATTGTTTTATTTAGGAATTTCATGATAAAAAAAACTATATTTTCCTCATGTTTATTCACCCTCAAACAACATGTGTTGATTTCCTTTCTTATGAAGTTTTTTTTATCTTTTGAACCATGTGGTCTTCTGTGCTTTAGTTGTTAACAAAAGGCATTATTAATAACACTATTAGGTTATCCTTCTGGGTCATCTATTCTAACTGGTGCATATGTAGTGAGTTTGTAGGATTTTGTATCTCAATTTGAACAGCATAACACATCATGCAATTTATTTTCAAATTTTTTAACTTGTGAACTTTCTATTCTCTCATATCTATATCATGGTCAAGATGTAATAATGATGTCGTTTTCAATGACGTTTCCTTTGATGTTGATTTATGTGACAACCGGGTCCCGGTAACAGCACAACCACCCCGCCTTAACATGGTCGTCGGGTCCTGGCCCACCAGGTACCACCAGTTGCCCTGCAGACACGTGGGGCCCACCCTAGGTATTTCATGACTTTGGTTATAGATGAACATCTTGAATTATGCATGATTGGTGTTTTGACTATATACTATATGGTAGCATTTATAATGATGTCAACATGAAAATCCCTGAATAATTCAAAATGTATGTAACATGTTCTAGTTCTTGAGGTCTTTATTCCATTAAATAGAATAAAACACTGTATATCTCTCTATCAAGATTTTTTTTATTGAAATTTTGATTTAAAAAAATGTTTCAGACGTTAAATTGGGAAAATAAATCAATACAAAGGAAATATCACGGAAAATGGTATCATTATTATACCTTGATCATTGTACAAATATGAGTATATAGTCAAAACACCAATCATGCATAATTCAAGATGTTCATCTATAACCAAAGTCATGAAATACCTAAAAGTGATAACATCTATTATAAAATAATATGTTTCATAATAAATAGTCTCGGGTCTTTGTGAATAATCTCGAGCTACTCATCATGATTTATACCTCAAAACTTTATTCACTTCATTTCTATTTCACACAAATCCCCATCTATAACCAATGTGTTCAATACATTTAAAGGTTTTCACAATTGACATAAAATCCTCACATTTAGCTGGTGAGTTTTATTTAAATTGGATTGAAACATTCTTTTTTCCTGATATGACCTATCATGATATCTATCCATTGATTTAAGGTCTTGACCCTCTTCAAGAATATCAAGTTACACATTATATACAAAATGTCATTAATAGTGGTATAAACTCAATTCTAATATCTTTTAGTTTTCATAAAATTTATAAAAATTTCATCTTGATAATGATCTTGTATTTCATGTACATTGTTTTATTTAGGAATTTCATGATAAAAAAAATTATATTTTCCTCATGTTTATTCACCCTCAAACAACATGTGTTGATTTCCTTTCTTATGGAGTTTTTTTATCTTTTGAACCATGTGGTCTTCTGTGCTTTAGTTGTTAACAAAAAGCATTATTAATAACACTATTAGGTTATCCTTCTGGGTCATCTATTCTAACTGGTGCATATGTAGTGAGTTTGTAGGATTTTGTATCTCAATTTGAATAGCATAACACATCATGCAATTTATTTTCAAATTTTTTAACTTGTGAACTTTCTATTCTCTCATATCTATATCATGGTCAAGATGTAATAATGATGTTGTTTTCAATGACGTTTCATTTGATGTTGATTTATGTGACAACCGGGTCTCGGTAACAGCACAACCACCCCGCCTTAACATGGTCGTCGGGTCCTGGCCCACCAGGTACCACCAGTTGCCCCGCAGACACGTGGGGCCCACCCTAGGGCCCACCCACGTGCCCGAACGGGTCATTTGACTAATGAATGTCCCCACAGGCCAACACATGTCCTTTCCAGTGTGTTTTGTCCTCACTCACACACACCCTGAGAAACTTCCCAGAAGATCACCCATCCTGATCACTACTCCAGGCCAAGCACGCTTAACTGTGAAGTTCTAATCAGGTAGGCTCTCAAATAGAAAAGTTCACCTTGTTGACATGAGTCATATCATTTAGTCATTTAACCCTTTATCATTTTGGGGTCTTACAATCACCCCCCGTTAGGGAACAACGCCCTCGTTGTGGGCCCTACATCTCAACCCAGGCAGTGCACCGCACTTAAGGCTGGGTTCCTCCTCTGATACCAAATGTGACAACCGGGTCCCGGTAACAGCACAACCACCCCGCCTTAACATGGCCGTCGGGTCCTGGCCCACCAGGTACCACCAGTTGCCCCGCAGACACGTGGGACCCACCATAGGGTCCACCCACGTGCCCGAACGAGTAATCTAATTAATGACTGTCCCCACAGGCCAACACATGTCCTTTCCAGTGTGTTTTGTCCTCACTCACACACACCCTGAGAAACTTCCCAGAAGACCACCCATCCTGATCACTACTCCAAGCCAAGCACGCTTAACTGTGGAGTTCTAATCAGGTAGGCTCCCGAAAAGAAAGGTGCACCTTGTTGACATGAGTCATATCATTTAGTTATTTAACCCTTTATCATTTTGGGGTGTTACAATTTATTTCCCCCCTTAAATATATGAAACATATTTTCATCAAAATTTCAATCAATAAATATTACTATAAAGACATCTCCTATCATCACTTCATGGTACTTAATAGAGAAAGATTCAAATCAAACATAAATCCCAAGCCTTCTTTAGGGTCCCATTTTTGTTTGTTGTTAGGGTGTTATGGGAACAAATAAAAAAAGGATTCTTAAAAATAAAATTTCATATGCATGGCCATAAGATAATTTCAAAGGAGAATATCTGTGATAACTTGGGGGTCTTATTTGAATCAATTTTGTTACATAAAAACTTGCATGTCCCCATGTTGAATTGAAGATTCTGTTTTTATAAGTAGATGTATTGTCATGAACTGCCTCCACTAGAACCCCCCTTAGGCCGGCAATGAACACGAGAGTGACCCCCTAAAGCCCGCCTCTAATAGGCTATGTGTAACATCCCAATAATTTTTTTATAGTTTTAAATAAATTCAGTTAATTATGTGTTTTAATTAATAAAAATAAAACTTATAAATAATTATATTGCAAATTTATAGCTTTCAAATTAATTAATGTTCTAAAAAAATACTATTTTACAGTATTATTTTGTGTAAAATAATATTTTAATATGTATATTTAATTATTTTATTACAAAGTTCATTTTTAGAAAAATATTAGTTAATCAAATATTTTAAATGAATAGGAACAATATATATATTGGCTATTATAATTATTTTGATAAATATTAAATCATGCTATTAATATATTCACTATTAATATGACATCCCAAGGATTTAAAAATAAATTTAATATAGAATGTATGAAACACTAAGTCCCTATGAAACAACACTTTGTTATAACCTAGCCAATAAACATAATTTTGTCGCTTCTGTGTTTTGAATTTCAAAAAACAGACATACACGGTTGCGTTCAGTATGATATTTGGATTTTGATAGAATCAACTTAATTTTTGGTGAATAGTGACATACCCTTATGAATAGTGACATACTGGAGCTGCGGAGGAAGGGCTAGGAGCCGAGGTAGAGGCAGGTAGCGGGGGTAGTGGAATACCATGATGCTGAAGAAGAGTCCCCAACATCTCCTCTAGTTGGTCCTGACGCCGATCGAGATGGACCAAGTGTTGCTCCATTGCAGCTAGGAGTAGGGAATAGGTGAGATCGATCGAGGGTGCGGAGGTAGGTGGGGTAGTAGAGGGAATAGAAGAAGGTAGGATAGAAGAAGGGGGGTGAGAAGAAGGGGGGTGGGGTGGAGAAGCTGGAAGGGGAGGGGAAGGAGGAGCATGTGCATCAACAGGGGCAGCGGTGCCTGGGCAAGGACGTAGGCACCCCCTGCTTCCGGACCAATCCCATGCGAATAAGCATGAGATAGTCTATCCGCTGGGGGGAACCTATCAGGCCATGAGGTAGTGAAGGCTCAAAAACCCCGAGGTGGTGGGCAAGGCGAGTGGTGTAAAACCCACCATTCAGGTTACCCTGACGACCGATAAACATGTGGAGAACCTTTGTGGTGTTTTGTTTAACAAAGTTTTGTATTTGTTGATAACTAATCTTTTTGTTGAAGAATGTTTTTGAGTTACAGAAAGTTGAATTTGTTGGCTGCTGAATATTTCCTTAAAGAAGATTATGTTAAAGAATAAGAAGTCAGAAGTTAAGAAAGTATCTCAAACTTTCTTAACAAAAATCAGACGATGCTTTACTGATCTTAAAGTTCTCACAAATTATGAAAAGCTTCATGATAAAAGATGTTGAATATATAGGGAAGAGGATTGATGTTTTTCACTAAGAACAATTCTGAGAAAATTCGAAGTCTACTTCGTGAGCCAGAAATTCGGAGTCTACTTACTGAGCCAGAAGTTCGAAGTCTACTTGCTGAGCCTGAAGTTTGGAGTCTACTTGCTGAGCCTGAAGTTCGGAGTCTACTTGATGATCCTGAAGTTCGGAGTCTAGCTCCTGAGCTTGAAATTCGTAGTGTACTTCATGAACCATAAATTCGGAGTGTGCTTCATGAACCAGAAATTAAAAGTGTACTTTATGAACCAGAAATTCGGAGTGTACTTCCTGAACCAGAAATTCGGAGTGTACTTCCTGAGCCAGAAATTCAGAGTGTACTTCATGAACTAGAAATTCAGAGTGTACTTCCTGAACCAGAAATTCAGAGTGTACTTCCTGAGCCAAAAATTCGAAGTGTACTTCTTGAACTAGAAATTCAAAGTTTACTTCCTGAGCCAAAAATCCGGAGTGTACTTCTTGAACCAGAAATTCGGAGTGTACTTCCTGAACCAAAAATTTGAAGTGTACTTCCTGAGCCAGAAATTCAGAGTGTACTTCCTGAACCAAAAATTTGGAGTGTACTTCCTGAACCAGAAATTCAGAGTGTACTTACTGAACCAGAAATTCGGAGTGTACTTCCTGAGCCGGAAATTCGGAGTGTACTTCCTGAACCAGAAATTCAGAGTGTACTTCCTAAACCAAAAATTTGGAATGACAATCCTGAGCAACATGCTGAGAAATTCGGAATGACAATTCTGAGTTCAAGAAAACCATAATTTCAACGTTGCTTAAATCTCGAATAAATTTAAGGAGATTTGAAGAAGTCAAAGATTGAAGATTAAATGTGAGAGATTTGCGGAGTTTTTTGAAAGAAGAAACGAGAATGTTTTTCAAGATTCCCGCCTTTTTTTTCTGAGTTGCCTATAAATATGTGCTCAGATCATTCGCTCATTTGAAACTTTTTACACACGCGGAAAAGGCGGAGCGCTGAAGAATTCAAAGTGAAAAGCATCTACCATCTTGAAGAAGTTTTCTTGAGCGTTTGAGAAGAAGAGAATCAGAGCCATTATTTTCCTTGCTGAGAAGTTCAGATTCAAGAAATCCGGATTGAATATTCGGAGTGGGAATTTCTTCGGAGTCGTTATTCTTATCTTGCTGAGAAGACCGGTTTCAGAAGTTTGGATTCAAGAAATCTGGATTGGATATTCAGAGTGGGCATTTCTGCGGAATCTTTATTTTCCTTGCTGAGAAGTTCGGATTCAGAAGTTCGGATTCAAGAAATTTGGAGTGAATATTCGGAGTGAGCTTTTGTGAAGTAGTTTCAACAAAGTTCATTTTCTTATAAGTGACTCATTTGTTCTTTAATAAAACATTGTAAACTGATGGGAGTCAGTATAATATTTCCTATCGGGAGATAGAAGGTGTCTAATGAGAGTTGTCACAAGTTGTATTCACTTCTTCATCATAGTGGATTTCATATATCCACGGGAGTGGCTACGACAAGGATGTAGGTTCTCTTATTTAGGCTGAAACTTGTAAATCTTGTGTGCCTTTCTTGATTTACCTTTCTTGCATGCTTGAGTTTCTTGCTAAAGATTGATAAGGAAATAAATTTTAACAGGTTGCAAGGGTTGAGTTTCTTAAAGTTTTGAAACTTATAAAAAGTTAAACAACTGATTCAACCCCCCTTCTCAGTTTTTATTTGATCCTTGGAACTTCAAGTGGTATCGAAGGCAGGTTCCCTTATTTAATCCTTATCACAGAGAATATCAATTCTGTTAGCAGTAGAGGGATTCCTATGTTTGATGGAAATAATTATTATGGATGAAAAATAGGATGATTCCTCATCTCCTATCTCTTGGCCTTGAAGTTGTTGATGCTGCTACTATTGGCTTTCCACCTATTGAAAAAAATGATCCTATGGAGTTTGCTGACAAGAGAAACATAGAAGTTGATGGAAAGGCTAGAAATGCTATTCTTATGTCCTTATCAGAAAATTTTTATCAGAAGGTGATGGGTTTCACAAAATCAAAAAGCATGTGGGATAAGATGGAAAGTGTATTCGAAGGAAATACAAAAGTCAAGGAGGCTAAGATATAATTCTGGCACAGTAAGTTTGAAGACATCAGGATGAGATATGATGAAACAATCGATGAATACTTCACTAGAGTTAATTAAATTTTGTGAAACATCAGAGGATTCAGAGAAGACTTGAAAGATTCTACAATTGTGAAGAAACTTATGAGAAACTTTCCAGACAGGTTTGATTCTAAAATTTCAGTTTTAGAAGATAAGGATGATTTATCTCTTGATGAACTGCATAACTTTCTTGTTTCTTATGAAACGAGGAAAGCTCCAATATTTAAGAATAAGATAAAATATGAAATGAATTTTGAAGCTATGAGAAAGATGAAAATCCAAGATGATGATAAAGATGATCCTTGTGAGTCTGATGATAAGGAAGATGAAGAGTTGAATGAAAAAATCATGTCTCTTATATCCAAGAACTATCGAAGAGGAAGAGGAAAGTATAGAGGGAAACTTCCTCTAAAATGTTTTGAGTGTGGAGGAATTAGACACTTTTCTATGAATTCCCTAAGAAGAAAATTGGAGAATATCAAGATGTTTCTGATGAGAATCCTCGATGGAAGAAGTATAACAAGAATGAAAAAGAAGAGATGACTTCTAAAAAATTCAAGAAGAAGTTTTCCGGAAAGAAAAGAAGTATGTTGAGAAAGAAGGTTGAATCCAAATCATCTTACAATGATTCCTCAGAAGATGAAAGTAAAGAAAGATTCAGAACCCTCATTGAAAAAGTTGAGAAAAAAAATGTTTCCTCAGAAAATGAAGAAGGTGGTGAGGAATCTTACAGAGAATATCAACTAAGATCCGAAATCCTTGCATGTATTGAGAAAAACAAATATCTCAAGAAAGAAATTTGTGTGATGAAGAAAAATCATGAAGAAGTTCATGATGGAAGTAAAGATGTCACCAAGAAGGAAGATGAATACATTCAAGAAATTTTAAGTTACAAACTTAGAATTGCTGAACAAAGAAAGATGATTGAAGATATTAGCAAGAAGCTGGAAGCTAAAAAAGAAGAAGCAAACAATGTAAAATCAAAACTCCTTGATTCCGAAAATATCCTGAGGAAGATGAATGAAAACTTCAACAAAGCTACAAAAGTAAAAGCTGAGACCTCTAAAAATGCTGTGAAGGCTCATTACGAGAATCGGGTGAAATCTTCTCTTACCAAAAATAATGTTTCATCTGATTCTTCTAACATTTCAGGTTTCATAAGAAGTGTTAGTAAAGCTTGGGTGGAGAAAGGATGTAATAAATCTATCAATCCTATAAAAGTAGAAGACTCACTCAAAAGGAGAGATGGCCTACATCCTGAGTTTTCTAGAGCTGAAAGAAGTTATCAACCTCAACAAAGTTTCTATAATGAAAGATCATTCATGAATAGAAAATCAAGATTTGAGGGATATTTCTGGTGTTGTGGAATATATGGGCATAGAGCTTATAATTTTTGGCACAATTTATCTCTACCCGGAAGAAGGTTTGAGCAAAGTGGAAGAAATAGTGAAAGAAGGATGAGTAACTCTCCGTACTCACAGAAAGTTGAAAAGGTGAATTCTCAAGATGCTAGAAACATTCCAATAAAGAATCAATTTGAATGTTTGGAAGAAGTTTGTGGAAGATGTGATCAGTTTGTTCATCATGCCTAACGATGTATGACACTCCTTCCAGAACAAGTTTCTTATGATAAGAAAGAAAAGAATGCTGAAAATAAGAAGGTTGATGAGAGAGATTTTGTTGTTGAGACAACTTTGAAAGAAAGTAAGAGGAACAAACCATGGATTCTTGATATTGGTTGTTCTTCACACATGAAAAGTGATATAAAAATCTTGGAACATGTTGAAAGTCATGATGGAGGAGCGGTTACGTTTGGAAATGATAGTTCCCTAAAAATTAAGGGAATCTAAACGGCAGATATTGAAGCAGAGAAACTGAAATCTAAGGAAGTCTTGCTTGTTGATGGGCTAAAACAAAACTTACTTAGTGTAAGTCAAATTTGTGATGATAGAAAAGAAGTTATATTCAGAAAGGATTCTTGTATCATCAAAAGTGTGAAAAGTGTAAAAGTTATTACAAAAGGAAAAAGAACCAGTGGGAATCTCTTTCAAATTGGAGAATCCAATAACTCATGTTATTTGAGTGCTGAAGATGAAAATAAGATATGGCATCGAAGACTTGGACACCTTGGCCAAAAGAACATGAGTAATATTTCTAAAGTTGATGCTGTTCGGAATTTTCCAGAACTGAAAAGAAGAGATGAAGATGTTTTTATTACTTGCCAGAAAGGAAAGATGACTAACAAAGGCCATAAAAGAGTTGAGATTTAATCTAACAAACCACTTGAGCTTATTCATTCCGATCTATGTGGGCCGATGAGACATCAATCAACAAAAGGAGATTTATACTTTATCACTTTTATTGATGACTTCACTCGGATGACAAACACCATGTTCATGAATCATAAGTCAGAGGCTATTGAAATGTTTAAATTCTTCAGAAGAGATGTCGAGAAAGAATTGGGGGCTTCCATAAAGAAATTGGGAACATACAACAGTACCGAATTCACAAGCAATACTTTTGAAACTTACCTAAGGAAGCATGGTATCAAACATCAGTATAGTGCTCCCTATACACCACAACAAAATGGAGTTGCAGAAAGGAAAAATAGAAGCTTGGTGGAAATGGGAAGAAGTATGTTATCAGAATACAAACTTTCAAAATTCTTTTGAAGAGAAGATGTTAGAACTGCTGTACATGTTCAAAATAGATGCTTGTTGAGAACAGAAACCTACATGACTCCTTACGAGATGTGGTATAACAAAGAACCTTCTCTTAATTACTTCAAAGTTTTTGGAATCCCATGCTTTCTCAAAATAAAAAATCTAGACTTAGGAAAGTTTGAAGAGAAATCCGAAGAAGGAATATTTATGGGTTATTCACTGAATGGAAGAAGTTACAAATGCTGGAACAAACGTTTACAGAAGTTGGTGGATTCATATGATGTGAAGGTAATTTAAAATCCAAATTCTTTCAAAAAATTTGTTAAGAATACTGAGGAAGATAAATCAGAGAATCCCCACCAGAGTGAGAGTGACTCAGATAAGTCACATGAGGAAGAAAGTGATGCTGGAAAATGAAATGTGAGTTTTCCTACATTACAAAAACATGTTGAATCTGAAAATATTATTGGGGATCAGAAGGCTCCAGTTCAGACAAGAAGGAAGTTAAGATTAGAAAATCAAACTTCCCTTATCTCAAAAGTTGAACCAGAATCAGTTTCAGAAGCTATTCAACATAAAGAATGGGTGGATTCTATGAATAAAGAACTGGATCAGATTGAGAAGAATGAAACATGGGAACTTGTTCCAAGGCTAGAAAATAAGAATGTTATCGGAACCAAGTGTGTTTACAGAAATAAATTGAATTAGCATGAAGAAGTTACAAGAAATAAAGCAAGGCTTGTGTGTAAAGGGTATGCACAAGTGGAAGGTGTGTATTTTGATGAAACCTTTTCCCCTGTTGCAAGGTTGGAAACTCTTTGAATGTTTCTCGCAGTGGATGCTCATCAGAATTACAAGGTTTATCAGATGGATGTAAAGTCAGCTTTCTTAAATGGTGAGATTAAGGAAGAAGTTTACATTGAACAACCTTGTGGGTTTTTTGCTTGATGAGGATGAAAAAAAAGTTTGAAAATTGAAGAAGGCCTTGTATGGGTTGAAACAATCTCCACGAACATGGTATTTGAAGCTTGACAATTCTTTGAGAAAGATGAACTTTTCTAAAGTAAAGGTTGATAGCAACTTGTATGTTAAAGATGTTGACTCTGGAACTTTAATTGTAATCGTTTATGTGGATGATATAATTTTTTCTGGAGATGAAGAAAAGGTTTGTGAAGAGTTCGCTGAAGAGATGAAGGAAAATTTTGAAATGTCAATGTTGGGAGAATTAACTTTCTTCCTTGGCTTACAAGTTTAAATTTTTTTAAAAGGGAATTCTTGAGAGTGGCCTTTTCGAACCCTCCACACTCAAGAACCCCCCTCCCCACGAAGAGGTCATCCGGGGATGCCCCAGCCGGGGAGGAGCCGTTGCCAGCCGAGATGACATTGCGTCCCACGGGGTAACACCTCGATCAGCGATGGTTCGTCACAGTAATCCGTCAGCTAGGTGAAGTGCGCCCATTCTGCCCACCCGGTGAGACACCGGGTGACCCGGCAAGACGAGTGGTACATGGGAGGCGGAAATTCCCCCAAGAGCGGGCTCCCAGGAATCGAACCCCAGACCTCACCGAACACCGTTGATATGACCCTCGACCCTGCACCACTACGCCACCGCCGAAGCGGCAAACGTGTTGTATGGGTAACGAGGTATAGGGCTGGCCTTCCCACCTGCGCACCGCACGCCCCCAGCTAGGCCCAAGGTGGCCAACCCTTGGGCTTTTTCCAGTTCCCACGGAGTCGAGGGGACGAGAGGTTCGCTGACAAATGGTGCGCGTTGCCTTTGTGAGGACTCGAACCCGGAACCTCAGCGACGGGTCGCCACCGCCTTGAACCAACTCACCCAGCCCCCGCGGGCATTGGCTTACAAGTTTAACAACAAGAAAACTACATTTTCTTATCCCAAGAAAAGTATGCCAAGGAACTGTTAAAGAAGTTTGGGATGGAAGAATCAAAATAAGTTTCAACCCCTATCTCAGTGAGCACAAATTTGAGCAAAGATGAGTCAGGGAACAGTGTGAATCAGAAAGACTTTCGAAAGTTAATAGGAAGTCTTATTTATCTTACAGCCTCAAGGCCTGATATTGCTTATGTTGTGACTCTCTATTCCCGATATCAAAGTAATCCAAAAGAATCACATATGTTGGCAGTTAAGAGGATTCTAAGATATGTTAAAGGAACAACTTCACATGGGTTGTTATACAAGAGAAACAATGAGACAAAGTTTCATGGTTATACTAATGCTGATTGGGCTGGTGATTGTAATGATAGAAAAACAACATCAGGAGGAACATTTTTCTTAGGAGAATATTGTGTGAGTTGACACATCAAGAAATAAAGTTCAGTAACTTTAAGTACAGCTGAATCCAAATATGTTGCAGCTACACATGCTTGTACTCAAATGATGTGGATGAAAGTTCAGCTGGAAGATTTTAAAGTGAAAGTTTCTAAACCTTTGAAAATAATTTGTGATAATCAAAGTGCCATTTATCTTTCCAAGAATCCTGTTTAACATTCAAGATCAAAGCATATTGATATAGAGTATAATTTTTTAAAAGAGAAAGATGCTGCTGGAGAAGTATTACTGGAATATATTTTGACAAAGTATCAGATTGCCGATATTTTCACAAAATCAATGTCAAAGGAGAGGTTTGTTGAACTGAGGCTGCAACTCCATGTTCAGCCTCCTCCCAAGAATTCCTAAAACTCATAAGAAAGTCCCCCCCACCGTGCTTTGGATTATGTTGACAAAGGGGGAGAGTAAGTTTTCTTTTTATGAATCTAAAGCTGTGGTTATCATATAATGGGGGAGAGATAAATAAAAATGAGAGAGAAAGAAAAATTAGAGAAGAAAAGACAAGTGAGAAAGAAAAAGATAAAAGTTGAGGGGGAGTTTGCATAAGGTGAAGTTTATCTTTACATGGCCGCATATTTTTCTTGTCACCGAGAGATGGAAATCCTTCAAAAACATTACTTTATCCAGTAGTGTGGTGCCAAGACACTCTTTTTGAGAAAGTCTATGTTTTGGTAAAATTCAAGAACTTGAGATGTAAAATTTTTGAGAGGTGAACACTTGTTACCAAGGGTTGCCAACAAATCCAAAGGGGGAGATTGAAGAACCTTTGTGGTGTTTTGTTTAAAAAAGTTTTGTATTTGTTGAAAACTAATATTTTTTTTGAAGAATGTTTTTGAGTCACAAAAAGTTGAACTTGTTGGTTGCTGAAGATTTCCTTAAAGAATATTATGTTAAAGAATAAGAAGTCAGAAGTTAAGAAAGTATCTCAAACTTTCTTAACAAAATCAGATGATGCTTTACTGATCTTAAAGTTCTCAAAAATCATGAAAAGATTCATGATAAAAGCTGTTGAAGATATGGTGAAGAGGATTGATGTTTTTCACTAAGAACAATTCTAAGAAAATTCGGAGTCTACTTTGTGAGCCAGAAATTCGGAGTCTACTTACTGAGCCAGAAGTTCGAAGTCTACTTACTGAGCCTGAAGTTCTGAGTCTACTTGATGAGCCTAAAGTTCAGAGTCTACTTATTGAGCCTGAAGTTCGGAGTCTACTTGATGAGTCTGAAGTTTGGAGTCTACCTCCTGAGCCTGAAATTCGTAGTGTACTTCCTGAACCAGAAATTCGAAGTGTACTTCCTGAACCAAAAATTCAGAGTGTACTTCCTGAACCAGAAATTCGGAGTGTAATTCCTGAACCATAAATTCGGAGTGTACTTCCTGAGAGAGAAATTCAGAGTGTACTTCCTGAACCAGAAATTCAGAGTGTACTTCCTGAACCAGAAATTCGGAGTGTACTTCCTGAGCCAGAAATTTGGAGTGTACTTCCTGAACCAGAATTTCGGAGTGTACTTCCTGAACCAAAAATTCGGAGTGTACTTCCTGAGCCAGAAATTTAGAGTGTACTTCTTGAACCAGAAATTTGGAGTGTACTTCCTGAACCAGAAATTCAGAGTGTACTTCCTGAACCAGAAATTCAGAGTGTACTTCCTGAGCCAGAAATTCAGAGTGTACTTCCTGAACCAGAAATTCAGAGTGTACTTCCTGAACCAAAAATTCGGAATCACAATCGTGAGCAACATGCTGAGAAATTCAGAATGACAATTCTAAGTTCAAGAAAACCAAAATTTCAACGTTGCTTAAATCTCGGAGAAATTTAAGGAGATTTGAAGAAGTCAAAGATTGAAGATTAAATGCAAGAGATTTGCGGAGTTTTTTGAAATTTGAAGAAGCGGGAAAGTTTTTCAAGATTCCCGCCTTTGTTTTCTGAGTTTCCTATAAATATGTGCTCAAATAATTCACTCATTTGAAACGTTTTACACAAATGGAAAAGGCGGAGCGCTAGAGAATTCAAAGTGAAAAGCATCTACTATCTTGAAGAAGTTTTCTTGAGTGTTTGAGAAGAAGAGAATCAGAGCCATTATTTTCCTTGATGATAAGTTCAGATTCAAGAAATCCAGATTGAATATTCGGAGTGGGAATTTCTTCGAAGTCGTTATTCTTATCTTGCTGAGAAGACCTATTTCAGAAGTTCGGATTCAAGAAATCTGGATTGAATATTCAGAGTGGGAATTTCTGCGGAATCATTATTTTCCTTTCTGAGAAGTTCAGATTCAGAAGTTCGGATTCAAGAAATATGGAGTGAATATTCAGAGTGAGCTTTTGTGGGGCAGTTTCAAAAAAGTTAATTTTCTTATAAGTGACTCATTTGTTCTTTAAGAAAACATTGTAAACTGATGGGCGCCAGTATAATATTTCCTATCGGGAGATAGAAGGTGTCTAACGGGAGTTGACACAAGTTTTATTCACTTCTTCATCATAGTGTATTTCCATAGACCCACAGGAGTGGCTATAGAAAAGACGTAGGTTCTCTTATTGAGGACAAACCTTGTAAATATTGTGTGCCTTTCTTGATTTACCTTTCTTGCATGCTTGAGTTTCTTGATAAAGATTGATAAGGAAATAAATCTTAACAGGTTTCAAGGGTTGAGTTTCTTAAAGTTTTGAAACTTATAAAAAGTTAAAAAACTGATTCAACCCCCCTTCTCAGTTGTTATTTGATCCTTGGAACTTCAACATGACATAGAAATAAGAGGCAGAAAGGTAAGGGAGGTCTGAGTAGTCCTGCCGGATGACACAGGTAAGGAGCTTCATGTCACGACTAGTCACGACCCCCATATCCTCATGGCGGGGAAAAAGAATGGCGCTGAAGCACCAATGGGTGAAGCGAAGGATAGAGTCAGCTATAAGGGTACTCTTATGGGAGGTAGGGGTATAGTGGTGGTCAGACCCAGAAATCTCCCGCCACATGGCAATGAGGTCAGATCACTCGGGTCAGGTCATGGAGGAGACAGGGGGTGGGGCGACATGATGAGGATAGAAACCGCACCCTCGACCGAACTCGGTCATGGTAAGGGAAAAGTGACGGCCACCTAGCCAGAACTAGACCACTGGTACTACATCACCGGGCGTCTCCCAGTACTCGGCCCCATCGAACTCGAATGAAGCAGCAAACTCCAAAAATAAATCCCAAAAAATAGGAGTGATGACCTGGAAGATCGAGAGTAAGGGAGTGTGCTCGAGAAGATCCTCCAACTCACCCCATATACCTAGCTGCTGAGGGACACTACTATCCAGATAGCAACTAATCAACGGAATCAGGCGGCAAAAGAAGCACCAGACTCTGTCGTGTTCCAAATCGGTGATCAGGAACACCATGCAAGGGTAGGGAACACCTGCAGGTCCCGGCCCAGGTGGAGGTGCTGCAACGGGAGCTGGCTCTGGGGGTGGATTAGCTAGAGTAGACAGAGGATCACTGAATGGGGCAGTCAATGAGGGAACCACTGCTGATGAGAGGAGCTCAGGTGGAGTGGTAGCTGGTGGGGAAGGAATGATGGTGGTCGGAGGCTCGGTGCGAGATGGTGGAGGTGCGTTGCTACTAGTGGTATCCTCGACTGTAACGACCCAAAGTTTCATTAATGGAAATACATCTTGATCTAATTAAATGTCTCTTTATGTAAAATTTTTATATAAAATTTCAACTTATTTGGTTTTATGTTATTAATTTTGACCGTTTCTAATATAGCCGTTGAACAGTGAACACATGATTAGTATAAATATAGGGCTTTAACAAATCCAATTTACTCAGAAAAAAGAAGCGATGACCTCATCCAGTAGAATTTATCCATACGAAGCACATTTGTCGGAGCTTGGAAAAGAGGTGACATCCTTGGGTTTCGCTCTTGACCAAGCCCAAGCTGAGCTTCATCATGTCAAGCTCGAATGAGACCATCTACGGGAAAAGTAGAAGTTGATAGAGATTACCACTCGAGCGATGTTATCTGAGCCACCCCAAGAGTCTGTCACCATCGCACACCTTACCCTTAGGTCTTATGTAGTTGTTTTAAGGGGTTATTTAACAAATCTCTAGTACTATGTTCATGTACATTATTTTTATATATAATAATGGATATACTTTCTTATCATTATTGACACATTGTAAATAGTTTTTAAAGTACAAATATTGTTTTTAGTTATTATTTAATTAAGAATTCTATTTTATTAAATTAAGGGATTTTTGAATTAAATAATATTTTAATAAAATATTATTATTATTATTAAATTAATTTTTATTAAATATAAATGATCTTATAATTTTATGAATGCAATTATAATTTTTATTAAGGCTTGAAAGCCATTTTTGTCAAAACCCGTGAATTTTTGATAAATTTCGGTTTTTATTTTAAAGGTGAAAATCAACATATTTATAAAATTATTTAGATAAAATAAATGTTATTTCTAGAATCAGGACGTCGAAATTATCCAACGGTGAATTTTTCATAATTTTCTGAGACAGTCAAATTTTGGTAAAAAATTAAATACCGTTTAAATATATAATGTGTTTTATGACATCATAATGACCCAATAGTGATGTAATAAAATACTATAAGATTTATGTTCGACCAATATATGTTTTAACATTAAAATAATGTGATTTTGGGTTTGTTTGACTTATTTTACAAAGCATTAATGGACCCCTCAAGACTTATTAAACATCTTGTCTTTTTAAATTATTTTCCATGGGAGTGTGACTCACCTCCACATAAGCAACCCCATTATTTTACGAATTTTGGACTTTGGCCTTATAAAATATTTTTTTCCTCTCCCATTTTCCAAAAACCATGGGCAAAAACCATGAGCTGATTTGTGGTTTGGATTAGTTTAATGTAAGGGGCCCCAAACCTAAATAATAAAGAATTCACTCACATTTCCTATATAAACCCACCCAAGATCCTACTTCCTCCTCACTCAAAGACTTTTGAGTTCGTCAAACCTCTACCCTACTCTCTCTAGAATCCTCCCAAGGTGCCCCAAGCTCCCAAGAATCCCCTATCAAGCCTCTATCAGGCCTTTGGAAGCACACTTCCAAGTAAGGGTTTTTCTTCCTTTCACTTTTTTGTCCAATTTTCTTAATATTGTTATTACCTTTTAATTTAAATTATAAATGCTGGGGTATGGTTTATCACCTCCCCCATACTTCTCTATTATTTTTTAATGATGGGATACCCCTTTCTCTCTCATTAAATGCCTCCCATGTACACCCGTTACTATGCCGAAATTCTGAAAGGAACTTCTCTCTCCTCATTTACATTCAAGCAATACTTTTGTATCATGAATCTAAATTCCATTACAATTGTTGGGACATGTATCTATATGAACCCCTTACTTTCCATTTCATGTATATATGATGAGGAACCCCTTTCTCTCCCATCAACCATTTTTTATGAATTCTTATATCACGCCGTTACGCTGCCAAAATTACACCGATTTTCTAAGCCAATGCCATTGTGTAGTGAATACCATGCCCATTTCTCCATCAAGGGTATTCACCTTCATGTACATTTACTTATTGACTATAAAGTTTCATTCCACATTCCTTTGTTGTGGAATAAATGATTATGTTTTATGAATCCGTGTTTTATGATCCATGTGGCACACTTATGCATGGAATGAAATGTTTAAGAAGGGTGCGCCCTTATAGTGCTCCAATGCATTGGGTAAAGTATAGTATCATGATACATCATGTGCAATGAGTTTTTACTCATTCTAATTAAAGTGAAACTAGGGTTTACTCGTGCTTCATGTGCAATGAGAATTTACTCATGCTTCATGTGCAATGGGCCTTGGCTCATGCTAATTCCATGTTAAGTGTTGTTGCCACATTTCCATGTTATGATTATCATGATTTATCATGCCTTTATGTCCATGTTTATCTTGTGATCTATTGATATGCCTATTGTCTAACATGTATTGTACTCCTCATGTATTCCATGTTTATTCCCTTACTGGGCTTTATAGCTCACCCCTTTTCTTATGCATGTCTTCAGGTTATCCCATGAAATGCTAAGTACGAGGGAATGTAGTGGTCATGTAAAAGAAGTTTTCAATAAAGATGTTGTATTTAATGTTTTAAGTTGTTATGTAATGATCCTAAGCCCCAAAGACACTAGACCTCTCGATCTTCCATGTTGTATCAAGTGAATAGTTTATGTAATAAATCATGTTTAAGTTTGTAATAAAAACCAGGGTTGTCATAGTTGGTATCAGAGAGAGGTTTAGTTATTTTTGGGATTAGGATTAGAAAACCCTAGTAAAGCCTTATATATAAGACTAAGTACAATAAAAACGTCCCTAAGTTTTGGTGATTATTGAGTAAGTGGGTTATCAAGAAAATACATCCCTGTCTGGATACGAGTAGGTAGAGGCGGTTCTGGCACAGATGTATCATAGGGGTAAAACCCGAAAACACCGCTTTGAGCTAGACTCGAACAGGAACTAGTGCACGAAAAAGGGCCTTGCTGCACTCTTGGTTACGACACTCCCAGGGGATATGATTTGATAAATTCACAAGGTTAGTATGAACCCTTATTAAGGGAAGAAACCCCCCCTAAGAATACATGTTAGAAATTAGATCACGAAAATCCTAGATTGAAGTCTATAGATTCATAAGTTAAGGAAATAAAATTTAATTTATAAGTCATAAACTTTTGTCTTTGGATTACCCTTTATGTGTTACCCCTAACTTTCCTTTTATTCCAGCCAATGGCCGGTAATAGGAGGACTCAGGCTAACAACCGATGTGAAGATCAGTGTGATGACTATACTAATGAGATGCCCAATCCAATGAGAGCAGGAATCGTGAACTTTGTCACGCTTCTATCCCAGCTAACTCAAGATTTTAATAGAAACACGGGTAAAGAGGAACGTCCAAACCCCCCTAAGAAGGAACAAGTTGCTATCGAGAGATTCATGAGACAAAGTCCTCCTACTTTTAATGGATCATCCGATACCACGATCGCTAAACAATGGATAAACTCCATTGAAAAGATCTTCTCCATCCTTCAATGTTCTGAACAAGAGAAGGTTCTCCTGGCGGTTTATCGTATGGAGGGTGAAGCTGATCAATGGTGGACGTTGATCAAAAATACCAAGCCTGAGGAGGAGATCGAGGCGTTGGAATGGAAGGATTTCTGGAAGATGTTTTTCGATAAATATTTTCCACGCACCCTCCGGATTAAGATGGAAAGGGACTTCCTTTCCCTCAAGCAAAAGGAAGAATAATCTATTGGAGCGTATGAGGAAAACTTCACAAGGCTTGCACGATACGCTTCCGGCTTTGTTGTTTCCCCCGAATGCAAGGTTGACCGCTTATTTGGTGGGCTGAAGCCTAGCCTGCGGAAAGCATTAGTGATTCGTGACGTCGACAGCTATGAGGAAATTGTCCGATGTGCCCTCAAGGTCGAAATATAGATTGGAGAATCACAGGGGTATCATGGGGACAAGAAGTGTAAGGTGGAAGTAAATTCTGGCGGTCTGATGGATAAATCCAATGGTACTAAGAAGATCCAGCACCCCACTTTCCAAAAGTGAGGAAAGAAGCACCCTGAAAATTGCCTCAAGGGGATGAGGAAATGCTTTAAGTATGGAAGATAAGGGCACCTAGCTGTTAACTATCGGCAAGAAAGACCTGCGACTGCAACAGAGGAGAGGAACGCTCCGTTCGAACCTCAACGCATTTCTCATTGCTACAACTGTAAAGAACCAGATAATTTTGAAAATCAGTGCCCTAATCCCAGGGTTTTTGGAGGCAACCAACAACCTCCAAGGCAGCAAGGAAAAGCTTTTTCCATCACTTCTGCCGAAGTGAACCCCGACAACGAAGTGGTGACAGGTACACTAGTTATTAATTCAAGAATAGAGAACATACTTTTTGATTCAGGTTCTATGCATTCTTTTATATCTTGAAAGTTTAGTAGAACAATCCCAGCACCACCAAAAATCATGGTAGTGAAGATTTCGGTGAGTACGGAAAATGGGGAAATCATTGAATCCCATGAATACAAGTCCTCCCCTGTTATAATATGTGGATTGAATTTCCCAGAAAACCTCTTCATACTCCCTCTGGTGGAATTTTATGCAATTCTTGGCATGGATTGACTTTCCTTATATAGAGCCAACATAAATTGCCGGGAGAGGGAAATCACACTCCATATGGAGAATCAACCCCTGATTATTTACAAGTGTAAGAAGGAAGATGAATCCCCTTTAGCTCCATCATCTCAAGCATGGATATTACTGCCCTATGAGCACACATATCTGGCTCATATGATTGAGTCCAAGGAAGAAACCATCTTTGAAGAAATGCCTATTGTGAGGGAATTTGCTGAAGTGTTTCCCGAGGAAATGCCTGGTCTTCCTCCTAGAAGAGATGTTTAATTCTCAATTGAACTTATACCAGGGGCGCTAATGATTCAAATATAAACCAATTAAGAAGAATCTTGATTGATATAAGTATATATTACCAAGATTAATCATAATTATGCACCCTAACTATATGATTATAATCACTTATCACTTCACTCCTTGATTCACTTTTCTCTATCACATATTATTTGAATAAAAAAGGAGAAATGTAACATATGAATAAAAAATGGAAAACCGCCAAATAAAGATAAAATAAAAAATAAATGATCATTATTTATTTCATTTGAAACAAATTAATGTAAATAATATAGTTAAGAATAAAATATAAATCAATAAATTACAAATAAGAGAATAAGAAAATAATAAATTCTTCATTATCCAAATCAACTAAAAAATGGTTGAATTGTGCATCAAATAGTATAATGAATATTTAATTAGTAAACAAATGAGACTTTATAATTTGTATTATTTAAACATATTAATCTCTAAGAAGTTGAACTCAAAATATTTTATATTATTATTTTAAAATATTACTTACCATCCATTTGAAAATTAATTCTTCTTTAATGGTTCAGATGGATCCATAGAGAGATAAATTTTACTTTTAGTTGTAATAGTAGAATCAGACTGTGGGTTGTCCTCTTATTTAATTTTTATACCCTCTCTAATCAATACATATGAAATAGTGGGTGACCACATTTCCAAAATTCAAAATAGTCTCTATCAATGTTCTAGAAAAGATGATTTTTATCTTAGTCCTATGATGGTTCCATGTATCTCAGTAATCCTAGTATGTGGCTTGTTTTGAGAAGCTCATGTGAGTTATTTTATAAAAAAATAAAACAACTACAATTATATTACAATGATGTTGTCATGTTTGGCCATGAAATAGCTCGTAGTTACCTTGATTTAGTTATATAGTCGTTGATTATAGTCACTTTAGGTTATGACATGTAGTAATTTAATTATTATGTTTAGTTTCTTGGTACTTTATAAATTTTCTCCAAGGCATTGTAATTAATCTATACAATAGACCAAGGAGTAGGATTAATTTCTAAACTATAAATTCACAGTTGATTCAGAAATGTTTTTAAACCTAAATATTTTCTACTATCACGGTCACTCTGGAATGAACTACATGATTATCTGTGTAATTTAGTGTTATTATAAATTTATTCTAGGAATAACTTCATCTCATTTGTTCAATAAATACCTAATAAAATTAAACATAACATAATGATACTTCACAAAATCCAAATGAGGTTCAGGTTGTCGATATATTTTTCTTGAAAAAATAATTTCAAATAAGTTCAAAAAATTACATGAATATTTCAAAATAAGTTCATTCTTGAGTATACTAAAAACATGGTCAATCAAAATTTAAAAAATCAAAATAAAAAATTTATGTTATGATGTGATAACACAAATAAATAATAATATTAATGTATTGGTTGTGTGAAAACATGAAAAACTATACTATTACTAAAAGAAAAGTTTCAAGGGGAGTTTATTGAATATGAATAGACATTGTTGGTGTGATTAACATGTTTATCTAAAAATATAAATAGGGGTGTGGGATGTATGATGAAATTGTATCATACATAGGGATCAATAAATATTTGGGTTTTTTTACAATAATAAATTATGACAGTGGAATGTTGATGTAATTTTTATAATTGTGTGTCGAGGGTTCTTTTTTAATATGGTTATCCTACAATTTCCCATATTAAATTATTTGATTCTTAAATGTTTTAAAATATTATAAACCATTGGTTTTTTATATAATTTTTTTTGGATATAACTTTTCATCATAAATTTTTAATAAGTTGGGTTCCCTAGAATTTTTTTTGATGATCAATATTATTTTTTTTGTGAAAAAATAGGGGATTTGTTTTTAAATTAATTTTTAAATATGGTTATGGAATTAATTTAGTGTTTTTATATTTAATTTTTAAATGGGTATTTTGAAACCAAAATTAGGGTTTTGGAATTTGATTTCTTAAATGGGTGTTTCAAATATTTTTCAGGGTGATTAAAAAACATAGGGGAAGAAATTTTGGATTTATATCCTTGAAATTTCTTGGTGTTTTCAGAAAAAAAACCCCTTTACATAATAATATGTTATGAAAAATGATTTAAATGGATTTTCAATTATATTACCATTTTTTGTGTATTTGGTTTACCTAAATATAATGAACTGACTCAGAATGATCCATAAAATTTTGAGTGGAATATTTTGATTAAGGTCCAATGAGCCTTGATATGAACTATTTGGTTTTTGATTATATTTCATCATGTATTAATAATCTAGAATCAATAAGAAAGGATTTAATTATTTTAGTTTGGTTTGACATCGATACAAGGTCTATAGTGTGTTATATTTTCTCCTTGATTTAAGAATTGACCAAAGTGGTCAAAAAGTGTCGATAAACATGTTATAAAATTACCATGAGTGTGTGAGATTAATTTTAAGTGAATAAGAATTAATTATGTTATGTTTGAGAATTAAAGTGAAAAATATTACGTGTATTTATTCTAACAATTTTTTTTATAATCAATTTCAAAAAAAATATTTAGTTAATCAACACATCAACATTTAAATAATTATTTTGGGATTTTATGGCTAGAGATAAAGATGAATTCAATGGTTAGTATGGAAATTAAAACATGTCATGGTTTTTTGTGAGGTGGTTCAAGTCGCTACCATAAAACTATTATTCCATTGTATTTAGTATTTTTTTGATATTGAAGTCAATTAGTCAATATATTTTAGTCTATATATCTTATTTGTATGTCATTTTGAAGTATATGATTTAGCTATTCAAAACAAAAAATTTGTTACATTGTGGTCTGAAAGGTATAATAATGGTGATGAAGAAACCATGTCATACTTATATAATATTATTTAAAAGAGAATTATTTTTCAGATAAATTATGATTTAACCATTGTAAATTTTTGGAAACACGGAATTCCCACAGCTAACACACCATGATCATTAATATATATATATATATATATACATTTATTATGTTTGTAACCCATTTTTGGGGACCCTACTGCATGTTGGGTGTGCACACTGGCTTCTAGTTTCCATGCATTCCCACTTTCCAAAGGTAGGAGAATTTCATTTCTTTCAACAGTGAGTTCTGTTCCTTCATCAAAATGGGATAATGGGATATCAGTTACTCATTCCATGTATTTATCCTAGATCTCATTTCCTAGTATGGGTCTCCCTCATATATTTAATTTATGTTCATGGAACTTGTTCCTGGTTCCAACTCTTTGTTGATGTCGGTTAATTACGCTGCTTCTATCTTTATTGGGAAACAACCTTTGGTCAGGAGAGTCGTCACATTGGGAATATATTGGAATGTCTTGACATTGGGAAAATTGGTCACATGTGAATATTTATATTCAGAGGTAATATCATATGAGGAATCTTAGTCTTGAAACATAAGACATCCACTGTCGATCATGAGGAAATTAACACTAAGGGTCATAACTCTCCCAATGATTGTTACCTAAGAAATCCCATGTTTACTGAACGGGGCAGTTATTCTGGTCCAGGTCACTAGTTCTACATCATGGGGAGATGGCTAAAAACATATTTTTGAGATGAATCGATGCACAAGTATAACTAATTGTCGAGGAAGGTTTTGTTCATCATAATTCCTCATAGAGATAGATCAAGGAGGTGTGTCCCTAGGAGGGGAGATGACATGCTAGGATAGTTTATTGAGGGATGGGAATGCTCCATGGAGGTAGATCTGGGGCATGAGTTTAACTTCTTGTGGAGATGATATTGGTTGATCAAAACACCCCATGGGGTCGAATCAAGGATGTGTGTCCCTAGGAGGTTATATTTCACACCTGGATAGTTTAGCAGTGGATTAGAATTCACCATGGAGGTAGATTTGGGGCATGAGTTTAACATATTTTGGAGATAGGATTGGTTGATCAGAATTCCTCATAGAGATAGATCAAGGAGGTGTTTCACTTGGATGGAATATGTCACACCATGATAGTTTACCAATGGATCAAAATGCATCATGGAGGTGGATCCATGGAATATGTTTAACATCATGTGTCGACATGATTAGATGATCAAAACAAACCAAGGAGGTGGATCAAGGAGGTGTATCCCTAGGATTTAATATGTCACACCTAGATAGTTTACCAGTGGATGAGAATTCCTGGTGGAGGCGGATCCATGTAATGAGTTTAACATCCTTTTGAGATTTTGTTGGTTGATAAAAACACCCCATGGAGGGAGATCAAGTAGGTTTATCCCTAGGAGGGAAGATGTCACACATGGATAGTTTAACAATATATAAGAACTCCAGATGGAGGTAAATCCAAATAAAGATTTTTACATATTGTTTAGATGGTATTGGTTGATCAAAAACACCCCATGGAGGTATATCAAGGAGGTGTGTCACTATGAGGGAAGAAATCACACCTGAATAGTTTTCCAGTGGATTAGAATTCCCCATGTAGGCGGATCCATGGCATGATTTTAACATGTTTTGGATTTGGGGTTTCATTTATCAGCTAAACATGTTGAGGAAGATCAAAGAGGTGTTTACCTAGTGTAGAAGATGTCACACCTAGATTTTTTAAAAGTGGACCATAATTCTCTATGGTGGACGATATATGGACAAAGTTTATTATCTTTTGGGCATAATATTTGGTTGATTGGATCACCCCTTAGAGGTAGATCATGATGTGTGTCCCTAGGATGAAATACGTCACACATGATTAGTTTACCAATGAATCAGAATGCCCCATAGATAGGGATATGTGGAATACATTTAATGTCTCATGGAGACCAAATTTGGTTGATCAGAACATCCCATGGAGGTGGATCATATTGGTTTGTTCTTAGGGGTGGGGGATATGTCATACCTGAGTTGTTTACCAATGGATCAGAATGCTCGTATAAGGTGGATTCAAAAAGTGAGTTCCTATGAGGGAACACCTAGATAGTTTACCAATGCATCAGAATTATCTATTGTGGAGGATCTAGGAGGTGCATCCCTAGGAGGTAACACTTGGGATTATCAATGGATCAGAACACCCCATGGAGGCGGGTCCAGGAAGTAATTCCCAAAGAGGGAACACTTGGACAGTTTACCAATGATGGGATTGAACCTTATAGAGGTTTCATATATACCTTGTTCAATAAGATAGGGATAAAAACCCATATATTTTGATTCCACAATTAGGGTCATGTGATAGGACTGATAAAAACAGTTTAACGTCATGCGCTAAGGATACTCATGTCACAAGAGGATCATCAACAAGGAATGGTTTGAGGATTATGTGTGTAAGATACATGGAATGGGATTCAAATCCTATGATGTGTAAGGATGGCATGGGTATTATGCATGGAAGCTTCCTAGTATTGGAGATGCATTTAATAGATAGGGGGACGGTGTGAGGCTTACACATGGAAGCTTATTGATACAAGAGTCATTTACTATGGATGAGGGGAAGGATGAATCCCATGATGATCATAAATGGAGAATCCTATGTTTATCACATAGGTTATGGCTATAATTTTATGTCATGTGTTGAGGATATTTTTCAGGTAGTTTAACATTGTATTATTAGGATGTGTAACTATGTTTTTTTACATCACAAATCTCAGATGTTGGTGAGCTCACTTATAAAACTTAGGGCCGACATGACCACTGCTCATGTACCTCTAGGCGAGGCATGGTGTTTTTGCTACCATTGAGAATTGGTTGAATACTAAGTTGATTTTATGGTCATCATGCTTAGAAAAAGGAAGGTTGGGGTACCCATGCTTATATGCAATGAATATTGGAGGCCAAGACCACTCATAGAATAAATTGGCCAAAGATAGGTGTGGGTGGTACTAGTCATTTAGGGAGTTAACATGTAGCTAAACTGATCCTAGATTTGTGGAGGGGTGGGGGAATTGACCTTCATGAATATGTGTTAGTAAAGGGGATGTAACATTGTGTGGCCCAGGAGAGAGGTTTAGAAAATCATAGGGCCTTACCGAGAGGTGCTTCATGAAGCTCAGGTTCCATTCAAAGGTTAGGGACTTCATGAAAGAGTATTATTCTTGAAATAGGGTTCCCCTACCTTAGAGTGTTATACTCATTCATAGGGGATTGGTTTTCAAAGGTTGAATTAATTTCAAATCATCAAGTGCCTTAGAGGCCCTTCTTCTTCTACAAAGGGAATAGAATTTTGTAAAGGGAATAACCATTTTAGGTAGAGGCTCTCAAGAACAGAAGTTACAGGGTTTAATGATGATTGGATATCTTGGAAAATCCATTTTCTCTTTCATTCGAGAAGATGAGGTGTTTCATGAAAGTAGGAAAATTCTTAGAAGTCAAAAAGGTCAGCTTCACCTTAAATAATTGGAAACAAGATGATATTTATAGGATTATGGGTTTCATGATGATCATATTTCTCTATTAATCTTTATGAGCTTCATGAGTGGGTGTGGCTTTGTGAGTTCTAATGCATCATTCACAAATATTACCATAAAATCTTCTTATATTTGTGAAGTGCTATGTGACCAACCTTGATGTTCCATGAAGATTGCTGTCAAGATCTTCCACACTTGTGATGGAGAAATTCATCCCTAGGTTGATTCTTCACATATCTTAACTTAGGTCTCTGTTCAGTTTGGGAAATCGTGAGATTATTTCATTCGTAAAGGTGGTAGATACAAGAAAAAATCCTCTTAGTGGGATTTTGGTCTATTTTTGCAATAATTCCACTTGAATCGGTCCTGAATTCCTCAACTATTCTGGTGACATGCATATTTTGATGTCGAAAAATCCCCCCCTCTCAAAATGGGCAATAAAAATATAAAGGGGGTATGATTTTGAGAGAGAGTCTTCAAAAACATAAAATCAACCCCCCTTTGTAAAGCTTAATCATGGATTATGTTCATGATATGGGTTCACGGGGATCAAGTGTATATCTCAATCATGAATCCCTCATGTTTTTACACCAATAAGTAGTTTTGGGGGGCCTTAGAGGGACCATGATATGTTTGCAATGAGAAAAGATTGTGCTATCTTTTTGTGAAGATCACACCCTTGGTGAGTGATTTGTGATTTCAATCCCCATCACTCATAAAGGTAACCTTAACCATGAGATTAGCTCCACAAACAGTTTTCCCCCAAGAAAGTACGGTGATCCAAACCATCATTAAATGACCTATGAAAACTAGATATTCACGAGCATCCTTTGTGAGAAACCTACATAAACAAAGCACAAAACATTTTATATATTGAACCAAATGGTCTCTCAAGTAACCAATGTAAAAGATGCTCATCGGGAAGATATGGTAGGAAACATCATGATTGGGGAGAGATTTTTGAGCACCTCATATGATGACTCACTCACTATGCTACAAATAGAATCATAGAAGGAGTATCCTCTATGCAAGAGGTGTCCACTTTATGGCTTTGGGTTGAGGGATGATGTATTCATCCAAATGGAAAGAAGGTATGAAACAACCTACTGGTTAAAAATTACACCGGAAAGGTACTAGTGGTACAAAGATACTGGAGGTCTCATCTAGAATGACCATGATCCAGTCGTACAATACTGTCTCTAGAACCACATAAAAAACATTGATAGGTAGAAGCTGGGGGATGATGCATCACACGAACCCTACGGTATGAGACAATCCTCAATGAGGGTTTGGGGATCCACTCAAATTGTGGACTAAAAATTGGGACATACACTAGGTAGGAGACTTCACAGACTAATATGCTCAGTCGTATCCAGTGTGCACATCTTTTCACAAATTAAAGGATGAGATGAAGTGAGTTTGGGCACTATGAGGAATCATGGGCCTCATAGTTTTATGTTTCTCACCACTATGATAACATTCTAGAGATGTTAAGAAGTTGGTCACTAGTGAAAAACACTTTCCACATGCATCATATAGAGTATGGAATCACCCTACGTTACCTTCACTAGATTATTAGGATCCCAATTCCATGGTCTATGTATGATGAGTTCCTCCTCATGGAGAACGTGTGGGAGGACCAAGAGAATCTTCTAGATCTATAAAAGGTGTTGCTGGATCTAGTGAAAGGGACCAGTGAGGAGAATATGAGGATAACATATTTCTCATTCAAGAAATGGTTTGGGTATATCTTGAATGAACACAAACTAGAATAGGAGCCACTCAAGGGAGACAATCCATTAAATAAACTATCAAGGAGGCCTCAAACATGCCATGGGGAATTACAATGTGGAAAGTAGGACTCCTAATAGTGGATCATGGAGGAAAACTAGTGGAAACTATGGGGCTAAAACATAAAGAATAAATCTCTTATGGTCAGCCTATAGGGGTTCATTTCCACATTTATTTATGGTTGTATTCTCTTGACGATCGATGAACAAATGGGGGTGTGACTGAGAAACTTAATTATGGAGGCATTGCTGGTGATGGGGCCTAAGTGAATTTTGCTATCTTAGTATTGGAGAAGCTATATAAGGTGATTCACTACATTATCCAATGGAAGACTCCAATTTGTGTTTTTGGGCCTCTCTACTTCTCATATAACTGGGTGGTAGCACACATGGGGGGATATGAGCACCCAAACCCTATCTCTCCCCCCAATATGTACTTTCATCCTATGGTCCTCAACATTACCGATAGTATCTCACTAAATATGGGCCTCGTGGATGTGATGAAAAATGTTGTTCTAGCAGAGAGCTTCATGTCTCACCCATTACCCCTCCCAATGGGGATAATTATGGATGATGGTAAAGGGACCATCGAGCACCAACTGTACCTCCAGTCTTTATGAGGTGCGGTACTTGTAAAAAGAGTCAACTGAAACGTGATCTGCGAGCCATAAAGATACATTGGATTATAAGGAAGTTTAGATTATTGAAGTGGATGACACCAAAGGTGTACATTAAGGACCTTCATTAGTGTCATCCCTCGGTTTTGAGGTCGATCTAGAACGATTTTACACGCGAGTATAGAAATGGCCATAACGAGATTCCACATGATACTACTACATATGGGAATATCTATAGATACATGATGAATTGGGAGATCACATATAATAGGGAAATTTTGAGCTTTTAGACTACCCAGACCAATGAAGGTGAAGCCCCACAACCACGAGGTTGAGGGAGAGTGGTGGTTAGAGAATTCTGTAGAGGTAGGACTAGTTCAATAGGAAGAGCTGCAGTTACGGTGGTGACACAGGTGGAGGTAAGAGTAAGAGGGATATCAGTATCAGGTTCAACGATATTTTGTAAAGTGGGCATGATAGGAAGATGATTTTTTTAGAGTGATCCCAAGGGTTCATGTCCAATGCCCATGGAAGAAAGCACGTCTCCCAAATGTTCCTAGTAGTGATATTTACCCCATTTCATGGGATGGTTGGGGACTGTACCTACAGATCACCACCCCAAGGGGATGTGGGATTATCACATCACTAATGGGATATTTCTCACCTAGCTAGGTAATGTTAGGATATGTTTTCATGTTTCTTATTCTAAGGTGATGCAATATATATTTCATCTATAGGATGAAGTCTAATGTTGTTTCACCATGCTTCCCTTGAATGACTAGATAATGGTTATTCTAGGCATTTTTTCACATCTAATTGTCTCTAAAAGTCATGTGACTACTAGCAAGGTTTAGGGTGAAGAATTAAAAGATTTTGAGCGAAGCGATGCATATCATGCCTCTTTTTTAGACTAAAATCCTGCTACCAATCTTTTAAATCCTCTTAACCATGCATACTTTTTTAATACAAATCATCCCTTAATCTCATTTCCCAATTATTTATTTTAATATTTCATGAATTGGAGAGCATGAAAGAGGGAGAGGTCTGCAATAAACCTTAGTCAGAAGTTGAGGGATACCAACGATTGGAGGGGAGCGTGTGGGGTCCTTTACTAACATCATAACTATAGGCAAGAAACCATCGGTAGAAGCAGCACCTACGCCTGAGGTGACAACGACTTGGGGAATTCCATTAAAGGTATAATTACCTATTAACAACCATGAACTCCTCACTAGTTTATACTATTCATGTAATTATATTCTTTCTTTACACCTTTGTATCTTCTTATTTTCATTTTCCTTATTTTATTGATGTATATTCAAATGTAAGATTAAATGATGTTTAGGGATCTTCTTCGAACATCAATGTCTGAGTCGGTGGCGCCAAAGGTTGAGGTGGTGATGGCGGGTGATTCTCTCCCGATGTAAATGACCAAGGATGATATGGTGGTCCATCCAACCACAAAATTTCCATTGAAATATACCTATGAGAATGGGTCTATTAAAGGGTTGGTTGATGGATCAATGGTGGAAAAGCTGCTCAAATAGACCCCATGAAAGGTGACTATTACAGATAAAGTTGTGATGGGGGAGGTGACAATTGTACCTATAGGTTAGGTGAATAGGGAGGTGGTGTGGGATGGAAATTATTGGGATTTTCCACCGGTGGAAGCTATGGGGGAGGAGACTGACATTTTCCCACTAGTACTGGTGGTTGAGGAGGCTGGAAGGGTCAATTTCATCTTAGAGGTTCCACACAAGGTAGTAGTGGCTTCTTATGCACGTGAGGGGGCCAAAATGGATATATTTCTTAGTTTAATCCTTCCTACACCTGAGGATATTCCTACAGATGATTTAGTTATAGATTTTCTAGTGGTATTTCTTCCTCATGATCCTACACCACCCAAAAACGTTGAAGATTATGGCTCAGATGTTGTCGCAGAGATCCATGTAGTGCATTTCAAGGCATGGATGTATGTGCGGAACTTCATCATATATACCTAGATATCCATCCTTCCAAACTGAGTGGGATCTATACAGCACTATCTAGTAATATTAAAAAGTAGTGGGGTGGATTCCAGTAACCTTCATGCACTATCTTAGAAATTCCATGTCAACCAGGCACCTACTGAATAGAAAGTACTGGACGTTTCCTAGAATAATCACATGGTTGAGGTCACCTTGGATCTTATAAAAGTTGAAGGCGAGACACTACACCTGGAAGGGATAATGTTGTATCACACGATATTTTCTATTACTTATGATAATATCATGAACTATCTGAAGGCCCAGTTTGTGGAGAATATGGCCAAGGTGGTGGAGGGGACATACTTAGTGTCTGAGTGCCAGTACAAACAAAATCAGTAGTGGATCAGAGGTGAAGAAATTATCCCTTAGTATGATAAAGAGAAATAAGACCTAACAACGTGGAAGTATCGCCTAGAGTCCACTAAGTAGAGGCCAACTAAGCATGAGCACCTGATCGCTGAGGGTGATCATTAGGGAAAATTTTCAAAGGAGAGGCTCCAATATGAGGGATGACCCTAATAATTTTTGATTTTTTTAAACCCTTGCATAATAAAACATGTTCCTTTTTTCTTTATTATCTCTCCTCTATCATATTCATGAGATAACCAATAACCAATCCATAATCTCACATGAGTTAGGCTCAATGAGAGAGACTAGGGATGGTCATGTGATTGATAATTTATATGAGAGTGATAGAAAATAATCAAGAGATCCAGGTTTGAATTTTCTAGCTAGCCATCAGAAGTGTTCAGGATATGAGAGGTTGTGGCTGGAGAATAGGGATATCTGACCAGTTTACTTTCTTTTCCATTGTGCATCCATGCATGAATGTTGTAATGCCAGAGGTATTGATTTCTACCCGAACAGGGGGGGGGGGTTAGAGAATGAATCACAATTCCATATGTATGGAACACATGGTACGTGACAAGATGATGGAGGATAACATATAACCATGTTCAAAACATATCATCCATATCATGTTTCTAGTAATGGGGACTAAAAATCGAGGATCGACCACTAATGATTTTTGAAACATGATACCTATATCAAAATGTCATCTGAATTCTTTTGGGATGTTGGCATAAAATAGTATGTTATCCATTGTGGCATGACACCATTCTATTTGGGGGTCTGTTTGGATGTAGAATATGATGAGGATCCAAACAAGTGGCCCATAAAAAGTGGAGTTGAAGTGATGGAATGTTCGAATGGATTCCAAAACTCTTAGAATTACACCACCGTGGATTAGAGCACATTGGTGTGGTTATGCTAGTTTTAGAAATGGTCAAACTCATCTTCTAGGGTAGTTTCATTTTTTATGTCAAGCGATGGCTAAAGGATACAAACAATGCAATAGGTCACTGACATCGTAGAGAAGGTGTTCTCAAGAAAGGGTCCACTTCACAGTTTTATGTAGTATAATGGGGATGATAGAAACATAGTTTAATGTCATACGGTGAGGATGAGGTATCACATTGTTTAATATCATGTGATAGGAACTTGATACATGTATTTTAACATCATATGGTAAGGATGAGTTATACAAGGCTTTTTCATTGATATTCCTATCATTTCTTCCTCATGTTAGGTCATGAGGTCATCACATGCCCATTACATGGGGTGGGGTTATAATTTAAAATCATTTGAAAAGAAATGTGAAACAATGTAAAAGGTACCCGCTCAACCAATGTGGATAAAGGAGTAAGAAGATAGTATGATGGGGGTACCCCATAGTAGGGATTATAAGAAAAATGGGAACTTATATGAACCTGGGTTGAGAAGAATATGGGGTGAGTTGCACACAGTTTATGGTCATGATTCTTGGACCAATGGATTATAGTTTAAGTTTTTAGTTCTTGGACCATGGAAAAATATTTTATGCTCATAATTCTTGGACTAATGACTCATAGTTTATGGTCATAGGTCTTGGACCATTTTTATTCCTCCAAGTGTGAATATATGGTGTGGAGGAGAGATAACATGATGTGAAGGAGAGGCCTATGAGTCCCTTATACATATAATATATTAAATAAATATTCGATGTAGATTAAGGTCGTAATGTTGGGATTGTAAGGTGGTCATCCTAAAACAACATGTGTAGTGTGGTAGGACAATAACCTAACATTAGAGGATGGCCAAGGGACCCAACGCCACACAACACATGCCTAAGAGGAGAAACACACAATTTCAATTCATTATGTTCGGACTTAGGCTCCTAGTATATAGTAATAGATCATGGACCATGTGCACCATAATGTGTTTTTCATGAAAAAGGGAAATCATGAAATTTGTGAAACATAAGGGGAATGCTTCCAATACTTTAGGGTCACACCACTTAGACCATAGGGGTGGTGTATCTTGAAGAAACATGTGCAAAATTGAGGGAAGTTAACCCAATGTGAATGAGAGGCCTAGGAGGCCCTAATAACACACAATTTTTTTTTAAGAAAACTTACACAATGATTATAAAGGTGATTCCTAAACCATTGATATTAGTTTACGGTTATAAAACATGTAATGATGAATGATATATTATAGTCATAATTCTTAGACCAAGGGAATCTCAAATGGATATTTGTAGCATGAAATATTGAAAAAACCAACTTGAATGGATGGCCATGGGTTCCCCAATGCCACACAACACATTCCTGAGAAGACACACACAAAGTTTAATGTCATGATACTTGGATTTGGACACTTGGTTTAAGGAAATTGAATTTTACCATTGAAAAAGTTTGAATGTCTCTCAGTTTATTGAGGAAACCCCCTTATCAACTCCTAATCCCACATGATCCATGTTTAGTGTGATAATCAAGGAGTGTTATGGATTTCCAATTGAATGTTAGAGAGAATATAGTGAGCAGAAGGATTTTCCTAGAAATCCCGAAAAGGCGATCATGAATCCCAAAAATTGGATAATGAAGTAGGATTAACCGATGGATGGGGACCAACTATTGAACATGTTTGAAACATATTTTTGATACCCGAATTAGTTAGATATGAGGCAAGGAACTGTAAGACCAACCATTGACTGAGTTCGAAACACTGGATCTATTGTTTTCTACTTAAACATCCTTTGAGGTATGAGGCCGGGACGGTGGGTGAGCCATTGTGGCTAGATCCCATTACCATTAAGGAGAACATTTGTGTTGGTCTGATGGTGGTCATCCAAACTGTGGAAAGCAGAGAGTGCCAAAGATATGGATCGGTATGAGGATGATGCCGGTAGGGTGATGCTCTATTCAGTGAGGGTATTATATCTTCCCACATTAGGATGTTTCTTGGTTTTACACAGGGTAAGATGTGACTCATCTCATAATTATATGAGTCATATTGATTGTGTATGGGTTATTTTCTAAAAACCCATACTCATCGAATGAGGTATCCCAGTTTCAATTAGGTTAAGGCTGTTGTTTAACATTGTGCATAGAGGACGTTGGGATTGGTAGTTTAAATGCATAGAACTCAAACTAAGGATGTTGTTATTTTAATGTCATGGATATCGAATTTTAGAGAGGTCATGAGTTTCCCAAGGTGTCTTCTATGTCATGGAAGGGTGAACACCTAATGTGAATTGAAGTCTAAATGGTAAATCTTCCACAAAAATCTTGAGAAACTTTATCCCAGGTCAACATAATTCCATTAGAGGGTAGATGGTACCATAATGATTTGATGAAAGAGATGGGATGCTGAAAAGATATATGGGTGTCACAAAATATCCTTTAAAGATGAGAATCTAGGAATACATACTTCTGAAGCCTATCATGGTAAAAGAATAACTCTATTTGGGGCTATAATCTTGAATAAGGGAGTCTTCTCATTCGAGGATATAAGGCATTCCAAATCTATAGTGTAAGTCTATAGTTTAACATCATGTGCAGAGAATGTTTCTGTTCATCCCATACTCATCATATAGGAAATACCATTTTTCTATGTGGTAAAACAATCTCTCATTAATAGACAAACCAATTTTAGTTGGGGGAAGATTTCGGTTTAAAGTCATGCATTGGGGACCTTTTACAGGGGGATTATGCACTAAGATACCCATTTTTTCTTTATAATGTTGGGAAATAAAGGAATCTAGTCCCATTAAAGGGTCAATGTAAATTAATTGGGATTATAACTAAAAAGGAGTCCCACGAGACATTTTTGGGTGATAGCACCACGAATAATAGAGGGTCTTTTGGTGAATTTATTATTAGGCCTGAAGACTGAAGGTCTACGAATCACTACATATCACATAAAAATATTTATCAAGACACATGTATTTCTTTGAAAAGGTGGAGGCATTAGTTTTTTAGAACACTAGGGTTAATGAAAACAATGTGAAAGAAGAGTGAATTTATATAGTTTAGGGTCATATTTATTGGAAAAGGGATCCTAGTTTGAGGTCACAGAGCTTGGAATGGTTTCAAATATTTTAAGTTCACAATGCTTAGAAAATTAGAGAGGCACTCTAAGGATGACCATGTGGTGAAAATGAGTCAAAAACCAGTGTGAATGGAGGTAGAGGCCTAAAACCTAATGAAGCAATCCTGAAGATGGTTGTGCATAGTCTTAATGTTATATAGTCTAGACCATGGAAAATAGTTTAAAATCATGTCTCTTAAATAATGGGAAATCAGTTTAAAGTCATGATTCATGGACTATGGAAGTTTTTGTTTTGAGGGTATTGTGTTCCATGAAAAATTTAAAACCCAATGTGAATAGGGATAAGGAGTCTCTCTTACCACACAAGTTCAAAGAAGAAAACAACACATAGTTTAAAATCATAATTCTTGGACCAGGGAAAGGAGTATATCAATTCAAATTCATGATTCTTGGAATGGGGTGATGTTGGTATCAACAGTGTTTTGGTGGTGAGAAAAATCTAAGACATTATGAAAATGGATTCAAACACAACACACACACTTTGAGTTGAATTACAAACTATTTGAGATCTTGATTTTGGGACCATGATTGAGTTCAAGGGGCCTAAGGGTTTATAATTTTGTGGTTGGAACCAAAGATTGAATGTATAGGAATCTTTATGTTTCCCATGAGGATGGGAATAAAGGAACAAGTAATTTTGAAACATGACATGGTAGAATACCAATACCTATGGGGTAAATACTCTCTAGAAAGGGACTTAAGGCATGACACAACTATCTTGGGGCATCCCATGATCGGGGCACGGGTATGGTTTTTTAAGACCTTATACTTATCATACATGGAATCCCAGTTATATATGAGGTAAAATAATATTTCATTAAGGGGGATCCCAGTTTTATATTGGGTAAAATTTTAGTTGAAGGTAACATGATTAGGACGTGTGGCCTTTTAGTTTAGAGTCATACAATTCACACGATAGTGGATGAAAATAGTTTATGGTCATAATTCTCAGACCTTTATAGATAGTTTATGGCCATTTTTCATTGAACATAGGGTGGATATTAGTTTATGATCTTAAATATCAAACTGTAGGCTCTTAGTTTAAGGTCATTGAGTTTGGACCATAGGCGAGAACCACAAATGTATATGTTTAGTGTAGAGGAGTGACAAGCCCAACATGAATTGAGGGCCAAGGAGGCCCACTTCCACACAAAAAATTCCTAAGAAGACTCTCACCTAGTTTGAAGTTGTTATTGTTGGAAATGGAATCTTAGTTTAAACTTATGGAGTTTGAACCATTTTCAAATAGTTTAAGGTTGTATTAAATGGACCATGGGTAATAGTTTATGTTTATGTTACATGGACCCAAGAGCTGCTATTGGTTTATGGTCCTAAAGCTCATACCATTGCAACTAGTTTAGAATCATGTTGAATGGACCGTAGGGGGTCCTGATGTGAAGCACTATTTGAGAATATTAACGTTGGTGAGTTGTGTGATATTCACTCCTTCCATGGTGATCAAAGAGTAAGATCCATTGGAATAGGCCATATAAATGATGTAGGGTCCTTCCCATTTGGGATCCATATTTGGTGACTTATTTTTTGGTATCATCAGTATTCTTAGATCCAGTACCATGTCAACCTAGGGGAAGGATAATTGGTGGTCCTTTTTTTTGAACTCTGTTGGTAACCTATTTCAGAACCTCTATAGATTATTCAAGGTCTAGAACATGTTATCATTGATGGATTCTAAAATAGCCAGATGGACCTCTTTAATGATGTCTGGAATCTTTTGGTTCTAGAAAGTTACCCAGAGTGATGGAAACTGAACCTCAATGTGCAAGAAGACCTTTTTCCCATATAATAGAGAATATGGGGTCACTTGGGTGGAATTACGAGTCATCATCTGATTGGCCCCATGTATTTTGGGAAGCTTGTTAGGCCAAATTTTCTTGTTTGGCCCACCATATTATATATAATGTTAAAGAGGGTATTATTGAATGCCTTAATATGCCAATTTTCTAATGCAAGGTAGTGGTATATATGGTTGGACCTGATATTATACTTGGCATACAATTTCTTCAGATCATAAGCCCAGACTTTGGTGCCATCTTTCATTAGAATAGCATGAGGAACTCTAAATTGGAAAATGATGTGGGAGGTATAGAATTCAATCCCATATTGGGACTTGAAATCCTTTAGGGGAATCACTTATTCCCACTTGGAGACAAAATCTTTTTTGGTTAAAATAATCCTACACTAGCAAGTTGTTGTTGGGGGGCAAAACCCCACAACATTCTTCCCCATACTACAAATTTACAATAAAAAAATTGTCATGTGGAGGAGAGATGATGGTCAATTGTAAAAAGTTAGCATGAATCAGACATGTATGACACCTTTTGGAGAAGTCGATGAAATTATGTACCATGGTGGGACATAACTAGCCAAATCTCTAAATTTGGTGGTAGATATTCAATCCAGATTCAATGGCACAAAAAGACCCAAAATGGAATTTCTCTAAAACCTGGAGAACCACATCTCCATGGTAGAAATAGAGGAGATTTCCATCCAACCCACATCAAGAGAGATTTAATTCCAGGTTATGTTTTCTCTGAAGGGTAAATTATTTTGTGTGCTGACGTATTCACTAACACTTGGCATGGTCCATATGAGGAATTCCCTAATGGATATAATCAATGTGAGGAGTTGTCTAATTGGGAATTTTCACAGCTACGGGGAAACATGAAGGTTCTAGAACAGAAGTACCAGCAGCCAATTTATTTATCACCTGTTTGTCTTCATCATCCAAACTAAAGGGGGAGATGACCCTCCAATGCTCCACATGGATGATAATATCTGCCTATATAGGATCTACATGGTACAAAACCAGGACTTACATGGAATCGACTCAACCATTCTTCAACCACTATACATTACTCACTTCTGGATGAGAAGAGAACTGATTCATTAGCTAAAGAGTACATTTCAGCATGGGTATGAGCTCAATAATTTGCATTATGTAGTCACCATTGATCTTTTTGATTAGAAATTTAGATTATTCCTTCACATGAAAGTAAGGGAAATAAATATTGAGGGCCATATCAGGACGAATAATGAGAACCATATACTCATCTTCATTATTGGTGCAGCCTTATAATAGTAGGAATGTGTATAACATGACAACCTGTATTGGGGTGATGAAGAAAATTCCCAAGAATACTCTATTGAGCATGATCTTATTGATACTTCTACCAATCAGGCACTGGAAAGAACCATCAAAATTAATCTTCCAACAAAGAATAGTTGAATCCACTAAGAGGATAGCCTCATATAGAAATTCAAAATCTAGGGGAAGTCATTCTATGGTTGAATTGGTGGCTTGAAATTATTCCATCACCTAGCCTTTCACAAACATATTCAAAATAAAATGGATGTCAAAATTCTAAATGATCACTTCGCAACATACTAATTGTCCCGTAAACATGGGGAAATTTAGGATATACTTCAACAAGTATACTTGGTGAACCATCTATATCTCATGATGCTTCAAATAATTACACAACTTATACAATGTATAAATTAGTGTAAGACATATCTTCTCAATAGGGTAGTATCTAGTCTCCATGTTAATAATAATTTGAATAATATAGTATACATTATTTCTCTTATCTCATTGTTTTCTTGTTGATAAGTTCATCAAGGGAGCATTACAGGGTGGTAATTCTAAATATAAGGGATTTTCCTGACATGGTTGGAATTAGAACTGAAGGTTGTAGTAGATACTGCTTAATATCCCCAAAAGTGATATGAAATTATCCATACCACTAGTAAATTATTCCTTTCTTCATGGGCGTCAAGAATTGATTACACTTGATTGATAGATTTTTGATAAAATAGCATATGTAAAAAAAGTTTTCTTGGATGCCTAAATGCTTTTGGAGGTTTCTCGGGGGAGGCATCTAGTTGATGGATTTTATTTTCTCTGGGTCAATCTCAAAATCTCTATATCTGATGAAAAATCTAGGAAATTTACCAAAGGTATCCTCAAATTAACACTTCAAGAGGTTCATATTCAATTGGGGGAAGTGAGGAATCCAAACACCATCTCAAGATACTTGATGTGGTCTTATAGCTAGAAATAATTGACCACCAAGTCACCCATGTGTAATTACACAAATGTACCGACAACCAGTTTGAAGATGTGTTGTATGGCCCACTGATATGTGGATACTATGTTCTTTAGGCTGAATAGAATAATCTGAGAGAAGAAGGTCCCTTGAAGTTCCCTACAGTTGGTGGGTTACTTAAACTTTTTGGAAACCTAGATCTATTTGTACCTAGATTATCTATCCCTGAAGAAGAGAGAATGTAACCCTATTGTAGCATCGACCATCAACTCTATCACTGGAAGGGAAAATCATCCTTTGTGAAATGACGATTGGGGTCCCCGAAGACAATACAAACGTTGATCTACCCATTATTATTCTTGGATGGAATCTTATTGTCTAACCACTTAGGGTAATGAACCTTTCTAATGGAGTTGTATTTTATAATATTATCAACCCCATCCTTGACAATAGCACTTTGTGAGGGGTGCATCTTTATCGGAAGATTATTGAATCCCTGATGACTCACTGGGAGGCCGAGACAGTGGATGGTGACCTGAGGATCTTGGCTTCAAATCTCATCATATATACAAGATAAGAACTGATGGTTCTTATTTATGAAGGCCACATGAAACTTATGATTCTTTGGAGACATGGTTTCAATGATTATCATCGGCCTCAGATCCTTCTTAGTACAAAGTTTCAACTGAATCAACTCATCAATGATAGTGGATACACTCTCTTAAAATATAGGAGGCACATCTTCCAAATCATTTTTATCATTTATGGAAGGAGAACCAGAAGGATAAGGAATCCATTCTTGGCTATCTAACTTAATATAGGAACTGGTGCCAACTTTAGAGGACACATAATCACCATCGCGGGGTTCCTCCTCTATTAAAACCTTGGAAACAGTAGCTGTTGAGCAGATTTCATCTGGACTTTGACTATGAGGTCCATGCTTGATGTTAATGAAATGATAATGATCCATATTTTATCAATTCAACCCTTTCCTATAGAACATGTGTACATTCCATGAAATTGTGGCTATGGGGAAAACCTCTCAACATATTATAGGAGTGGGGGGACCTGGTATCACTTAGGACTTTCCTATGTAAGAGTATGAGGAATTTCGAGGACATTCCTTTTTTTAGGGATAAAAATACCTTTTTATTAGAGACAAAAAATATCAACCTCCTAGATCCAACATTGTGGGATCCTACTAATAAATTGGGAGAATGAAATCATCTTCCAATTCTTCCCACTAATTAGCTACGATGGAAGATAGATCATATAGACCATTGATATGATAAAAACTCATTGGACTGGATCTACTTCCCTTCCAAATTGTGGTAGTCGGCGTCCATGTAGTAATTCCCCCAATAGTCTAAGGAAGACACATCAACTAGGAGTACCCGTAATCGACCATTGAGTCATTAATTGAGTCATTGGTGATAAAAAGAGGGGATTACTATGTGCTGATGAAGATAAGGACTACCCAGAAGTGTTCTATATGCAGTATCTTACAAGACTATTTCAAATTCAGTACTTTCTATCAAGCCAAAAAATTGGGTCTTCATCCTGACATTTCCACATGGATTCTACTCTCACTCATCATAACCTAGAATTGTCATGTTAGAGGGAGTCAGATCTAGTTTGGTCAATCCTTGCTTTCAGATAATCTTATTTTGGATGAGTTTAATCTTAGATCTTATGTCCACCAGGCAGTAGTGGATCTTCCTGCCATTGAACTAGCCTAATATTTATAGTGTCCATATGTTCCCCTACCCGAGGGCACCATTTTTTTCTCCGAATACTGAAATGATGGCTTAACATTCATCAAACTCAGCCTCCTCTACATAGTATGCCTCAGTGGTATCTACCTATGATTATAATTGGAGGTTACTTTTCAATGATTCTATAAGGTATTCACACAAATACTTTGATAAGTGTAGGGAATCAAGGATCTAAAGCCTCACAGTTATACTATAGAGGTGCTTCAACACATTGTACTTTTATAACAAGGTCATGTTTTTTTCCTGTAGGGGTCACTCCCTGGCAAGGGCACAACATGTGATGCTGGATGAATTTCTATGTTGTAACTATTACTAGAAATAATCTGTTGTTGAGTAACTGATCCAATCTGAAAAATTGTTGGCTGACTTCTTATTAGCTGAGGTTTGGATCTAGCTAGATGAGGATGATCACAGTGTGGTCTCAATTTAGGTACTTTTTCAATTAACATAGTAGGATACATAGTCGGGTGCACAGATGGCTCTGGAGGAATACCTGATGGAGAATATTGGGAGGACAATACTTGTTGAGCACTACAAAACACCTACTATCTAGTATAAATGTCATGAATTTCCTGGTTTGAGTCATCGACCTATGAATTCCGGTGGCTCCTACAACCTCGAATTTTCCTTTGACAGTGTCAGTCGAAGGCTTCTAGGGGGTTATGTGATATTCCTCATTGCCAGTCATCATGAATTAGTCTACCAGCCTGACATCTCTTACTAAATCCTACTCCTTCTCATTATCGGTGAAGTCTTCTGGTTCTAGGTAGACCTTGGGAACATTCCCCAACTCAAGGGGCATTAAATCCCCAAGGGTGAGATATTTCTTCAGCACCGGTGGGGGACTCTGGTTTCTCTTCTTTCATTAGTGTCTACTCTTTTTATTATTTGAGGGAGGTGATGTAGATGCGGATGCAGTAGCAGCAGAAAGAGTTTGTGTGACTACTAAAAGACGTTCTATCTAATCTAATTAGTAACAAATAATACCATGGGAATGAGAAACTACTCTATAGGTCAACCATTCATCATAGTTATGTGTCCTACAACTAGAAGCATATTTTCATACACTTGAACCCTCACTATTGTTGTGGGGGTCATCATGGATATGATTCCCCTATACCAGAACATCTCCTAACTTGAAAAAACCAAAATCCACATAGTTCTAGATCCAATACTTGAAAACATAATATCCAGTGTTGGTATGTCTGAGGATCCTGTGGTACAGGCAATGGTCAGGATGACCAGTGAGTCCAGCCTCTTGGGGCTTCTTACACTATTGAATTTTTTGGATTCCCTTATCCATGACATAGATTATGTAACCTAAAACCATTGAATCCATGAATTAATATTTATAATTTATCTTTCATGGTAATGGCTCTCTAGGATCATTTCCTTAACATGTAGATAGAGTTACATTCTCTTGTCGAGGTGGATATTCTTAGTGAGGAAGTGCCTGAAAGTTCTATGTTGGGTGAGGCCGTGCCTAATATGAATGTTTGGAGAGACTGTTCTTATTAAGGCTGAACTCAGTGATACTCCTCCATAAAGAAGTCTGAATAGTTTATCATATCAGGGGCCTCTACCAATATGGCAGTGACAGACTCTACTTTTAAAGGCCTTCTCGTGGGATATAGAATAGGAAACGTGTGTAGTTGTCTATTATACTATAGGTTTTATTCCAAATGTTGTTCCTTGTCATAAAACTCCTATAATCCACCAAAAAAATTTGGGAAATGAGGGTAGGGACTAGCTCATCCTTGAAATTCCCAACACCCATTGTTAGAAACTTCTCTTGAGTCGATGACATGTCGAGTAATTAGTTGAGGCATTTACACTAGGAAGAAAAGTCCATGACACACTCATTTGGAATTTATATGCACTTGAAGATGTCATAAATACCCATCTTAAGTGTATTGGAGCTAAATTTGTAAAGGAACTACCTGCGGAGGCCTTTCCAACCAGCAACAGATCCTATGGGAAGTTGGTTGTTCCATACGAATGTAGGTGTTTCTAGTGTTTGAAGAAAACATCGAATATTGGCAGCCTCATATTGCTATGGGGTTCCCCACATGGGTCCAAACCTGGAGAATATGTTGTTTGTGTGATTCATTTGGTCTCCCATCCCATTAAACAAGGATAAATTAGGATTCCCAAATTCCATAGTGCTCAAATGTTGTCCACCCATGTCTGGTAAGGCTTTCTATTAGGCTGTATTTCCACCAACTACATTTTATGGCTGCAAGGTGGGAAGTGAAAACAGCTGTTAAGTCTTCTTGCCTTTGGTCTCTACCTTAGTGAGGGACATTGAGCACCAATGCATTGAAAAGATCATCGACTCAGTGATAAGTTTCATCAACTCATGGAGTGTCATGACTTGAATATCAAGGAGGGAAATTACACTGCTCGAGTGGGTTTGGTTACTCATACTATGGTCTCTTTCCATACACGCTAGCATTATCTCTAATTGGATAAGAGATACCACCAATATTGACTAGGGGAATCTAGAAAGGATTAATTGTTTCTCCACTAGAGGATATATGGGGTCCGATGGGGAAACACCATAATTCGGGAACCAATTAGCAATGAGATTAGCGATTAGCCTCTTATAATCTTTGAGCTGATGGAAAATGGTGGATACTGTGCGTTCTGGATCTATTTCTTTCATGGCCTTAAATAGAGTAGAGGAATCTACATGTTTTTTCCCATGTCTAGATTTTTGTGTGTAGACATAAATGACTTATTGAGGTATCCCTGATGCCACATGATTGCCTCTAGTGATGTGTGAGGACACCCATCTGAGTTTCTTCCTAGCACTGCACTACCACTTAAAGTGGGTTTTCCTGGTAAATCCTTGCATCATTATCCTTGTTTTTGTGACCCTATGGTAGGTTGGAGATAACAATGTTTATGATAATAATAATTGGAGGGTAATTTTCATTGTTGGTTGATAGGCCAGGTTGTCACAAGATATATTTGAAGTTGAGAGTATCATATTTTCCCTAGCCTTGATCTATATTTGTAGAGTGACTTGTTCTATAACCTGATAGATAATTTTAAGGCTCTAAACGTAAGTATGTTGAATGGTCTTTCAATATTCCAACAATGAAGAGCATTGATCCACTAAGAGTTCCATGATTACAATCCTTTGACATTATTGGTAAATGGAATTGTGGTTCCCCTAGCTTCTTGGTAGGCCAACTAATGATCATAGAGGTGGTAAATTCTCACCTAGATTATCCAATGGAAAAAAATGGCCAATACGTTGGTAAGGGTCTTTGGGATGTTGAGGTTTCAGGTTGTTGGTGGCAGAAAAACACTAACAGGTGGTTGATATCTAGAAACTCCCACAAACCCTCTTACCTAGAGGAATAGTTTTAATCTTGGTCGGGATAAGATCTGATCGAAACTAGTTGAGAGATGGATGGAATATATAATGTAGATCAATTTTGCGGTTGTTTGACCGGTAGAGGTGTCAATTTGCATGTCAAATGTTCATTGCATGTTGGGACGTCTCTTAGGAGTGGGTAAAACTACTTCCTCATATCTATTTTGGATGGGTTATTCACCGCTACCTCATGCACAAGGGTGGAAACATTCATTTGTGGCTTATCTGAGTGCTCACCATTTGAAGGCACAAATCCTAACCCTGGAAATTATTTGAATTCTCATGTGGATGTGGAGAGGATAGATACCAGTGGTGAAAAAATCTACTGCACTGTGTTCCTCTAGAAGTGGTACATAAAATCCTATACCTTGTAATACCTTTAGATTTATATAGGGATCTTGTGGACCTTGGCTTCTTGGATGATGAACATCAAATTTCAGAATCCTACCCCAGACTATAGAAGTTGTGGTGGAGATTCCATTATCAGGTCTTCCGTCCCATCAGAATTTGAGACACCAACAAGGTATATGACAACACAACACTTCCCATGATTTTTCCTTCTTAGGAGTGTATTCTAACATATTCCATAGGATGGTTCTTCAGGGTAGAGTATATATTCATCATGGGTGAATACTCTATGTGGGTTGGTTGTAACATGGGTAGTAACTCCATAATGATTTTCATTGGAAGAGAGAGTACCTCCACTTTGACTAGTGAAGAAGGACCTCCACCCTGGTCGGTAGAAACATGAGGAAGACCTCTATTTTGAGAAGTGGGAGTACATGGAGGACCATCATAGTGGTTATCAAAATATAAGGGAGGACCTCTGGTTAGGTTGGTATTGAAGTGGGGAGGTCATCTACTTTGGATGGTAGTGGTATGGGGATCACTTCTATGCTGGTTGTTGAACGAGTGAGGAGTTACACATCTTGGGTTGATGACAGTGAAAGAATGAAATATGCACTAAGTCTCATCATCATTTGTTGGCCCGTGATGGCTATTTTTGGTTACAATGATTGAAAGTGTCAATCTATCCTATATACATGGCTGCTAGGTTCTCGATCCCAATCAGATGAACATAGATCCATTTTCACCAACATTAGGAGTCTGGATAGATGAGATATCGATGGAAAAGGCCACATAATCCATAGAATACACCCCATGTTTGGTGGAGTTCTGGTACATCTCCCAACATTGGAATCCAGTGATTTGGACTGAGGCCTATGGAGCATGGATGAAGTCAACCTTCTCTCCAGGTGGAAGAGTCGATCATTGTAGTCATTGGAGAGGGAATGTGGGATTCCTCCATGGAAAATCCCTGGAAATAGTTACTAAAAACACAACTGAATCATACCCTACATCCTTAGTGTTGGGGGGACCATTATATTGCTCCGGATAAGGCTCCTGAGTTGATTCTCCATCAGAACAGGGGGTGGTTTCCCCCTACATGGCCCTTAGGGGAGGCGATGTCATAGAGTCATTGGTTCATCTAGGTCATAGAGGTCCATTTACCTTGTGATAATTACCCCTATTAATCATACCGATGTAAAAGGGTGTCTATCAACCTCCTCTATATGATCTTTGAGGGTGAGATGGGTCGTCAGTGCTCAATAGCTGAAGTCATGGAAAAAGTCCCATAAGAAGAAGAGTTGTATGGAATATCAACGTAAATTTTACTCCTATTATGATGACTATGAGAATCGAGAAGGTTATTACCAATGGATTCAATCTTGTAAAGACTATGGATTTATTCTTCAGTATAGGTATAAGAAATTTGATTCCCAATTCCCTAAATTTTTCCAATCAACTAAAGCAAAGAAGGATCCAAACTAACAATTTTTCACGCCGAGGATTCCAAAATGCTAACTAAAATAATGTGATGGTGAGTTTCATATTGGGCCCATCATTTTCAAGGTGGGACCAAGTGAAGAATGTTTTAATCCATTGAAATTATAATATTCTAGAATCCCAAACTCCACTAGTCCTCATGTCTAAGAGAAGTATTTCACATCCGATTCACCATTTCTGTTTTTAACACTTTCATCAGGTCCCCACCCATTCATAGGATGCACACACTGGATTCTTGTTTCCCTTATTCCCAATTTCCAAAATAGGGTGGCTTTCATCACTTCTAGTGGATATTAATACTTTTTTCTCAAAAATGTATGATAGGATATCAGTTTCTCCATCCATGGATTCCTCCTTAGATCTCCTTTCTTAGTCTGAGTCTCCCTCATAGATTTAATTCATGTTCATGAAACTCATTCTCAGTGCCATATCTTTGTGGATTATAGTTAATTACATTGAAATTATCTTGAAAGGGAAGAAACCTATTTTTAGGAGAGTAGTCACGTTGGGATTATCTGGGAATGTATTCACATTGGGAACATTTTTCAACTGCGAATATTTCACATGGGAGGGCATCTCAAATGAGTCATATTAGGAGAATAACCCAAGGCATCCCATTTAAAACACATGGTAATTAACACCGAGGGGTGTATGTCTACCAAGTATTTCAACCTTTTGCATACCATGATAATTTCATTGGTTAAGTATTATGGATTATGTTATAAGTTTTACATCCTATAGAGATTGATTAGAATGTCTCGTTGAGATGGATTATGGAATTATTTTAATGTATCTTAAAGAGGGGATTGTTTTATTAGAATTCATCATGGAGGAATATCAAGGAGGTGTTTCCTTAGGAGGGAAGATGTCATAGCTAGATAGTTTACTGATGGATCAGAATTCCTTATGGATGAATATCTAAGGAACAAGTTTGAAAAATTATGGTGAAGGGATGGGTTCATCAAAACACCACATTGAGGTGGATAAAGGAGGTGTGTCCCTAGGAGGGACCATTTCACTCCTGAATAGTTTACTAATGGATTAGAACACCCCATAGAGGTGGATCAGGGGTATGAGTATAACATCTTGTGGAGATAGGATTGGTTGACCTGAATACCTCATGGAGGTGTATCATGGAGGTTTGTCCCTAGGAGGGTAGAATTCACACCTAGATAGTTTAAAGATGGATCAGAATACCAGATTGAGGATGATCTGGGGAATGAGTATCACATATTCTGGCGACAATATTGGTTGGTAAAATAACCCCATGGAGGTGGATCAAAGAGGTTTGTACCAAGGAGGGAAGATGACACACCAGGATTGTTTACTAGTGGATAAGAACACCTTGTGGATGCACATCTAGGTTACGAGTTTAATGTCTTGTGGAGAGAGGATTTGGTTGATCAAAAAACCCCATGGATGTGGATCAATGAGGTGTGTCCCTAGGAGGGAATATGTCACAAAGGTTAAACATGTGTTCATCGCATACTGTAAGGATATAGTTTTACATCACATGATGTGTAAAATGTTTTGTTGTTTAATGTAGAATGACTAAGATGTAGAACTAGGCAGTTTTACATCATGTAACTCAGATGTGGGTGGAATTACTTCTCACCCTTATAGATTATGTGGCCACTATTCATGTGCCTATGAAAGGGGAATGATGTTGGCACTTTTGTAGAGAAGTATTTGATATGAATTTCGACCTTAGGGTCACCATGATTAGAAGAAAAAGGAATTAGGGTAACCATGATTATAAGTAACATACATATTGGGGGCCTAGGACACACATGGAGTGAAGTGGGACAGAACGAGAGTGGGAAGAATTGGTGAGTTTCTCATCAGATTATATCAATTTTATGGTTTTTTAATTTGTTTTTTATAAATTTGGGGTGTAATAGCCCTAATTTTTTATTTACCGAGACATAGATCTTTTTTAAATTTTGACAACACAAGTCACTAAAAATGGTAAAATGGTAATTTCATGATAATAAATGCGATCAATTTTGTTCAATTTTTTTTTCAAATTTTTGATTGGTCATAGAACATGATGTTCACCCCTAGGTTAATTTTTTGTAATTTTCCATGCTACATGGATTTCACGGAATAATCAATTTTATTAATAAATAAATATTTCTGCTACAAGTTAAAACATCAAAATCTCAAGATCTCCTGTTAAGATGAAAATGTTGACACCATGGTTGTTTCTGGAATGTGGTGTTTTTACTAGGTGATGTATAATTTATTTTCTCAGGTTTAGATCCATAGACTGAGTAATATTATTAGTTTATTTAAAACACTAGTTACTTCAATGATTAACTGATAAAAATAAAACATTATTTTTATTGGTGATTTGGCTTTGGCATGACCATCTAGTGATGAAATAGTGAATTAAATGACTTCTAGTGTGGATGAGTTAAGATACTTTACATTGAATGATATTAGTAATTAAAGGAGTGGCCTAAAAAAATTCTATGTTGGATTAGTGGGCGATTATGCATGTATTTAATAATGAGAAATTATAGGTGTGAAGAAATTAAAATGGTAGGATTATTAATCTCTCCTACCATGAAATGTATCCAGATAATCCTCTCTAATTTTCTCTAAAAGGAACTATATTTTTTTCTTTTTTTGAAGGAAGATTTTCTATGACGAAATTTTCAAGGTGATGATGAATCCTGTAGTGATGGTAATTGAACCCCATGTGTGATTGATAACCAAATTTTTATGTGATGACATCTACTCCCTAAGTTATGACATTTGATCATTTCATCCCCATAATTCTTTCAGGATTTTGATTACCCCAAAATGATGAAATTATTCCTAAAACTAATTTGGAAGAAATATCTTAAAAAGTTATTAATGATATAAGTTTAATTTTTTTATTTGATTATAATAGAATTAGGAATTTTACAGAAAGAAATTACATGACTATAAAGATTATTTTGTTATGTTTTCATTTCATAGGAAAATTTCATTAATTAATTATTATGAATAATCAAAAACTATTCATGTATATACATATAGGATGATTTCCTGATTAATGTTTCATTATTCTTGAAGGGAATATGTTCTAATTATTTATAATATCATATTGTATGACATGGTCTATCATACAGTACAAAATACATATGAAAAAAGGATTATATTTAATCCTTTGGTTATATAGTTTTTATGGAATAAAGATTTTTTGATGGATTATTATGTATGTCGTAATGTATGACATAGATCAATCTTAATCCCATAAATTGTGTAGATGATTCATCTGGAAGTACCACAGATCACCTATGTTATTTGTGCATTATGAATTTAACATATGAATATCCCTAATTTGTTTTCTATCATGAAAATATATTGGGGAGTTAATGGTCATGGGTTATGTAAGATATGACCAAAGGCATTAGTTGTATATTTATGAATTGTACAAGTAAATTCATGTGCTTAGGGAGCAACCCAAAATGCTATATAAAGAATTCCATTCTATGTGTTTGATGTGTGTGTGTGACCATTTAGTAATGATTAGGTTAGAAATATATCCCTCCCTATAACAAGCCAAACTTGGTCGACATGGAACATCACTAAAGATAGACCTCCATAAGGCAGATATCAACAAAATAACCAAAAAAGTCTCAAGAATAACCAAAAAGTGATAAAATAATTGACTAAAATAAATAATAAGAGTTCACATCTATGATATATATAATGTCAATACAATAATGCTAAACCTAAAAGTAAAACATTATAAAATCAAAATCCACATCTCCATGTGATCAACTATCACCACAAATCTTTTTCTCAGAGAAAGATATAATAACAAATATCATCTAGTGAACTATAGGATTCCCTTCCCTTTACTTGAGTCTTGAAAAACAAGATCTGCAAATTCCTAGAGTCAAAAGTTTGGTTTGAGGACTAATTCCTAAGAGGATAACACAAAAGAGTCTATATAAAGTTTGAAACCATGAAAATTTTAGTTCAAGCTTAAAATTAAAACAATCTTGTAAATAAATTTTGAAAGAGAAATAATTTTGTAAAACCTGCTTTTGTTTTCCATAGTATCATTTCATATTCACATAAATGTGAAATATGAAAGGAAAATATGAGTGCATTAGGAAAAAAACCATGGATACACCATAAGGGAAACATATGAGTAACCAAACATGAAACCACACTATCATATATAAAACCATTCAAAAGTGGGTTATTTTCTATGGTAATATGTATTAGGACACATGAAATAACAATATCTATGAAAAATTTGAATCTTACAAATATTGAATCTAGCCATAGACTATTGATATCATGAGAATAATCCCTAGTAGATCTACACTCACTATGTTTTTTGTATGTATATACATGAAAAATACAAGGTTCCCAATATGATTTGTCTTCCAATAATTTTAGAAAACATGATCATGGATTAAAAAACATTTCCATAGTGAATAATTACCACTTCCATGTTTGAAAATATTATTTAGAGTCAAAATCACCTTTGAGTCATTTGATAAAAACATAGTGTGCATAAAACTTTTTTTTACTGAATATCCCCCTTAAAAACATGAATCTCATGAAATAATTCCACATTGATATCAAATAAATCAATTTCATAATAAAGGGAATTTACAATAACAATAATTAATTCATGAGTTAGAAATTTGAATAGAGGAACCTACCTTACCAATGAAGGGAAACTTCTCACCTTCAAAAAAAGATTGAATTGAAGAGATTATGTCGTAAAAAGACTTGATACATAGGAAACACCATTATTCCTTAATCATAAACACTAGATCTTATATTCAAAATTGAATTGCTTTTAAATGAAACTAGGTGAAGATATGTCAAGAGGGGATCTAAAAAGTGGATGATAAAAAGGATAAAAAATAGAGCATTCTTTAAGCGGTCCACCAAGAATAGAAGGAACACTATTAGTCCCCTTGGATTAACAAAACACGTTCCAATAGTGTGTTCCCTATGTAATTTAGAAAATAGAGGTGCACAACTACTTGAGGATATCCGCACAGTTTGGAAAAACCAAGATCAATCCATGTGACACCTCCAGAAAAACACCCAAAGACTCACATTATTTCCATATTGATCCACACAATTTGATTAACCATGATCAATCCATCAAAAAAACTTCAATATCTTCAATACCTTGTCACACTATAACCACATTATTAGTAATAACTATGCTCCTAAAGCATGTGCCTATCATTTTTTCTGCATATCTCCAATTTTCAAATTGTTGAATCCTAAAAATTATTAGATCCTCTCTAGAGATAAACTATGGTTAAATTAAAGTATACCCATGAATTAGAGGGAACCAAAATTTTCCCCACCATGAAAGTTTTATTTACCCAAAAAGTTATAAAAATTTATGGTCTCATAGAAATTGAGGTCTTCTATTGTCTCATCAAAGATTCCTTCTCCTATATATCAAGGATATCCCAACTACACATCCACCTTACATGAACTAAATAAGAAGATTTTGATAATGATATTGAAACTATATAGTTGAAAAGATGGTTCAAATGGTCCAACAAACAATGGTACCATCTTACACTTATTAAAAAATCGATGTTCTCCTGGGTGAGTTGAAACACCAGAAACACATGATCACCCGCATCAAACTCTAATGGGCTACGATGAAGGTTTATATCGGATTTCTAATGACTCTTTGTTGTTGTTAACCTCTTATAGACTGACTGTACATTTTCTATCATATCCTCAACATGGATTTATCTAACTGAGGAACTATCTTCCAACTCTTCCCCAACATAAAGGATATAAACATGTCTATCCATAAAATAATTCAAAGGAATTCATTTTAATTGTATCATGATAACTACTTCTATAAGAAAATATGAATTATGGAATATTTTTTCCCATGAAACCCTAAAATAAATAATGCATGCCTGAAGCATATTGTTGAGGACTAGAAGCACAAAATCAGTCTTCCCATATATCAGAGGATGACATGAAATGATTAATTTCAACAAGGATCACATAACAACTAGCAACACATTCAAAAACAAGAATATAAATAATGGTTCCTTTTTATAAAAAAATCTATAGAGGTTCATGTTCTCTCAAAAATAGAATCATTTGAGTTCATCTACCTCCATCATGTCCGTAATCAGAATAAAATGGGATAATTTTATAATTCAATCAATGATCACCCAAATTTCAACCTTCCCACTACTGGTCCTTTGTAAATTGAAAATGATGTCCATGGATATTTCATCCAAATTATAGAATAGAATGGGTAAAGGCTACAATAAATCTATAGGTCCCTAGTGCCCTACCTTAATCTTATAGAAAGAAAGACAACATGACACATAGACTGCATTAAACAACCAAATCCTCGAATACTAATAAAAATATGTCAGATAATTATACATTTGGGTTGTCCTCGGGTATACACACTAACTAAATTAGTTCCCACTATCTAAAAAATATTTCCTCAAATATAACAAAACATTTAACCTACCTAAAAAACACACAATGCCAATGATACATTGAGACTAATCACTTGTGGGATCCCCACCATTTACAATTTTTCAAAAATATTGGAAATCATTTTATACTAACTATTAATGATGAATTAGATCAATACATGAAAATTAAGCCTTATACAAAGCTAAGAAAACCTAAACACTTGCCTGATCCACTCCAAATATCATCTTAGTATATGGAGCCAATAAATACAACACCTCTTCTGATTACATCGTGGCTTGAGTTGGTAGGTTACTGATCAATGAATCAATGACCACATTCCCTTTCAGGAGATTATGAGAAATATAAAAATCAAAAGAATAAATATAATCAACCTACTATATTTATATCAAGTTCATATCCCTATGAGTAAATATATAATTCAGGCTCTTATAATCATATTATACCACAAACTTATCCCCAAAGAGGTAGAGGATCCATGTTTTGAGAGCATATATATTATCTCCCAATTCAAGGCCATGGGTAAGGTAATTATTTTTATGATGGAATAATGGAAGAGATCCTAGGGATCTACCTATTTTACCTACATCATGACACACCCCAATCCTCTACCTGTGGCATTTTGGAAAACCTTATTTCCCAAACCTGCTTTTGGGAGAATCAAAACTGGAGCTGAAGTCTACCTCACAATCTATTCCTCAAGAGATATCTGATATTTTTATTTCTATTAAAAACTAAAATCCTTATGATTTAAATATATCATTAGACATTCTATCTTAAATAATTTTTAGAAAAACATATAATAACCAGCTTAATGTAAAAATATTCGGATTTAAGACATATTTCTTGGTTTCTACCATGAAATTACCACCCAAATCTTTTCAGGATCCACATTGTTTCTCCTATAAGATATATCTTGGATTAGAAACATCACTTCATCAATACAAATGTAACTTTTATAAAACATACTTTATAAGAAATTTTCTTTTAATATTATAATGATGATATCCAAACAATATATGTTCTCCTACTATGAATTATATTACACCAAAATATCATCAACAAACACAATGAATATTTTGTCTAGAAACCTATGAATGATTCTGTTGGTTAGTCCCATAAATACCATATTATCATTAGTAAGACTGAATGACAAAACTTGGAACTCAAAATGACCATATTATATCCAAAAATCTATCTTAGTTATATCCTTTTCTTTGACTCTCAACTAAATGTATCCTTTCCGTAGGTAAATTTTAGAAATACCATAATAATGTATGAGTTTATCATAGAGATCATCAATCCTAGGTAGTGAGTATTTTTTTCCTAATGGAAACCTAATTAATAATTTAGTAATAAGTGAAAATTTATAGTCTTATATATGAATTAATGGAAAAAGGATCATGGAAATACTTTATGACAAGCTAGGATGAATAAATCCCTTGGCCTCAAGATATATAAGGTGAAAATTAATATACTATAAAATAATAGGTTCTATGTGATATGATGGAATAGAAATAGGTATCTTTACCGGAATAAGGCCAATAATGCACTAAGCCTCTCTCTGAGGTGATAACCTAAATAAATCCATAGGAACAATCTCTAGGTACATACTCACCACTAAAGGAAGTGGAATTCTTAGATGAGAATCAACTACATGAAGGAACCTCTCTAGTAAATGGAATGTGATAATTAAATCATAAGGAACAACATGACCTACTCTCCCTGATCCAGAGTGTCACTCACCCTGAAATACATGATAGAATCCATCGAGAGATATAAAATAAAATAAAAAATAGTATAAAATTAACCAAATATATAACATAGATAATCCAATCTAGTCATATAATCATGTAGAATATATAAATATTAATATCTATGAAGTCCCACACAACTCCAAAGTTGACAATAATCACCCAACACTGAAGACATTTTAACCCTTATTCCTTTCACTTTCCCAAAGGAATGGATGGATCCAAAAAAAACGGCATGATATTGGGATGTAATCTTGACAAATCTACTAACTTTGATGATATAAAAATAATGATATTCCTTTATATCAAACAATATGAGAGTCATAGAGGATGATATGAACACCATTCCTCTAATATTAGTCGATCCTACTTCATATTCTTCTAGTGAATTTTCTACTATATAAAGACTTCTGGTCTCATATTATCTCTATAATTTCATCAATTCCTATGTATCCACCCTAACATAAGAATGAGGTCCACCACCATTTGATGTATTAGAAAAACATAATATCCTTTTTTGGATTGAATCCAACTCTAATTACTTGCGAAATTCTCCAAAAAATAAAGCTTAAGGTGAATATATTGTCCAAAAAATGATAAGACATGGCCACGTATATACAGTTGGACTTGGAATGTCTAGATCTCCAATAAAAATAGTAAACTACCTTATATTATCCTAAGTAAACATTAAAAACTAGTCCTAAAGAAATTTATGCACCCTTTCACTTCCTTTTTTGGCCATAAGACGCACCCATGATACCTCCTACAGTGATTAAAGATCCACTTAATACTATTCTCCTAGATATATCTGAATCATACATAGCCTCTTTATTAACCACCTCAAAAAAGTTTGGTTAGCATAAGAGAATCAACATTGAATGAATATCATCTGCCAAGCCCATCTCAAAGCTCATATCATTGAGGTATTAATTACTAACATGATCTCGTTTTAGGTGAACCAACTCAATGAAATGGGTGGAATACTTCACAATAAAACACCCCTTTCATTTCGGTCATAAATTCATGAGTCTTTGACACTCACAATGTTTTAAGATAAAACTATTTGTTGATGATATTATTTAAATAATTCCAAGCATGATCGTCATGTAACATATCTTTTAATATTGATTCCCCCATCTTCTCCCCTTTCATTTAAGAATGTGATTGATAAAACCCAACCTTATATACCTCTAAAATTTTCATAAAATAGATTATCCTTTCAATATTATTAATTCTCTCTTTGGACTCAAGGGATCCCTTGTAACTATGATAGATAGGCGGATTCTACTAGGTAAATTTCTAGCCATGACCCGTGATTATATCTTATTTTCTAACACCCACCCAACCTAGAGTCTGAATAGTGCAGATAAAGACTTTCATAAAAAACAGTCCACTAGAGGATTCTCCAGAAGAACACGTCTCATAGATTTTTCACTTTTATTTGGAAGATATGTTATATGAGTCATTTTCTAATAAACATAAAATACAACATCTTATTTTTGTAAGAGAAAATTCTTTAGTAAAAATATAAAATAAAAAAAATAAAATTTAAACTTTTAAATAAAAAGAATTTAAAGTAAACATAGATCATAAGAATGATAGAAAATACATTAAAAAGAACGTTTTCATTTAATTAATCCCCAAATCAAGTTTATTTAAGTAAAATTAAATACGAATTGTCAAGATTGGTAAAATTCCATGACCACCAATGGTAACTTGAATTCTGATATGAAAGTGAGTTGGCCTGGAACCCCTCAGCATTTACGACCCAAATTCCATGAGTCCTAACTCTTGTCTAACATAAACCCCAAACCAAACCCAGATAGTTCCATCAAACTAACAGATTATTATTTTCTATGATACCATTTGTTAATATAATAAACTTGGTCGACAAGACACATCACCCAAGATGGCCTTTCATATGGTGGTGATCCACAAAAGAACTAAAAAAATATCATAAATAACTAAAATAAGATAAACCAAGGGAATTTAATGAGGAAGATTTGTAAAAAACCCTGATATATACAACATCAAACCAAAAAGGATAAACCAAAAAAGATAAAATTATAAGATCAAAATCCACATCTTCATGTGACCAACCATACCCACCAAACCATATCTCAATGAATGAGACAAAAACCAATAGGATCCAATGAACTATTTGAAAACCTAACCTTTTCCAAATTCCTGTACAATGAGATATATGAACAACCAAAGGAAAATGTAGGATGTGATCACTAAATACCAGTCAGATACAACTGATGAATCTAAAAAAAGTCTGAAATCATGCAACGGTTAGTTATAGTTTTAAAACAAAACCACTTTATAAGGAAATTTAAAAATATAAATCATTTTTTAAAACATACTTTGGTTTTTCATAAAATCATTTCATACTAAAAAAACGAGAAATATGGCATGAAAATGTGAATTCATAAGAAAAAACATATACGGGTACACTATAAGATAAACATGTGATAAACCATACATCAACTCATACTATAATTTATGAAACCAAGAATAAGTGGCCTCTAGAAAAAGAGAATATGTACAAGGACATGTGAAGGAACACTATCCAGAAATAACATGAATACTACCAATATTGATTCCTTCCACAATATATCGATATCACACAAAAAACCATAGTGATACTACACTTCTAAATTTTTTGTATGTCCATTCCCAAATCATCCAAGGGTCATAATGTTTTATGTTTTCTAAAACATTTGTATAAAACAAATCCATGGTTTTGAAAAAAAATTCAAAGTGTAGAATCACCATTACCTTTCTTGAAGATCTATTTTAGATTCAAAATCAACTTTTAGTACTTTCATCAAACACATAGTGTGCACAAATCTATTTTTAAAGAAAACCCCCTTTAAAAGCATGCATATTATGAAAAAAAATCATATTTGATCGCAAACTAATAAATTTCACAAATAAATGAATTTATAATAACATATAAATTCATGAGTTGGATCCTTTTTATAGAGACACTTACCTCTCCAATAGAGGAAAAATAGTTGCATTCAAAAAGGATATTAGAATTGAATAGATTTGGTCATCATATTCTTAGATCTATTAGAAACACCATAAATTTCCCATAAAACTCACCATATTTTGAATTAAATGCCTAATAGGGTTCTGATGGAATAATGGGAAGAGAGATCCTAAGATATTTTGGTAGAGGAGTGGAAAATATTTCAAAAAACAAAACATAACTTAAAGATACCCACTTTAATGATGGAAGAAACACCAAAGGAGAAAGTTGAAATGCCTCTAGAACACTGAAGAGAGGTTATTTCAAGCCTAAGATATATTAGATATAAAAATGATCATATTAAAAGTTTTAAATTCCAATTTTTTTGGAGTTTGGACAAGGGTGAACTGTTAGGCCGCATGGTTCAACAATCGATGAGCCTGCCACTCATAGCCTCTACCCTTTGAAAATATAGGTGCATGGATACCTAGGAAGAGTCTCAAAGTCTGGGAAAAAAATAATTAAACCATGTGAAATCTCTTTAAAAAACAAAAACACACATATATTTTCATTTCTGAGTCATGAAATTTCATCTTGAAAATGGAACTAGAGATAGTCAGTGCCATGTCACAAGGTTATCGTACTGTTAATACTAACCATCAATATAAGCTATGTACCTAAATTTTTTTCTCAAAATATCTAAATTTTAAAACTCAAATCCCAAAAACTCTAAGAACCTATCATGATATAAAACATGATCAAATATGAGTATACCAGTGAGTTAGAGGTCATCACATTCTCAAATAACTCCTCACCCTTCCTTCTTTACTTTTGAGATACTAGCATGCCATAATGGTTGAAAAGTCAAAACCAAATGGTTTTGGTGATTTGGTGAAACCCATGTATATATCTATGTGGTAAGATCTTCATGGTTTTTCCTTAGTGATAATCATCACACATTTATTGAATGTGATTATAGTAGCATATTATAGTGTATGATAGAAGTTCTTTATTTCTAGTTTTGTATGATTTATTTCAAAATACAAGATGATATCATGTTTCATGGTTTATAAATTCTTCCACTACTTTGACTAATTGAGAATCATTCCTTATAAATATTTTAGTGGAATCATATCCTTATGTTAAATTTTGATTCATGAAATATTTCTTAAAATGATGTTTTTGGAAGTCTTGATGCCTACCATATTCTATGTCATCAAATACGTTGGATAATTTTTTTCATCTTGATTAAGCTACGACTTATGATATTTGATTTCATATCTAGAGACGTAGTGAAAATCCCTTAATTATATAAAAGTTATAACATATAACATCAGGATGTCATATTCGATGATAACACTATGTCATGGGTTAAAAAATAGAGGATTGTATCACCCAAGATATATTTATGTGAATCCTATAATATGCTATAATATGTAAGGGGGTTCTCTTGATACCTAAGAGTAATTGAGATGTTCTTTATGGATTACACCTATGCATATGGATTATTTTCCTTTTCATGGGAGTAGAAAAACCTTATGTATTCCATTTATCCTAAGTGGAAATAACATTAGCTATTATAAATCACTAGTAATAATTCATAAAAGGTGTAAGCACTGAATCCAATCAACTTTATTCTATGCATCAAGCCATATCATTAAATACAATTTGAGGATAATTTTTATTTTATTGAAATTAAATTAGGAATTGAATTATATAGTCTATAAATTATTTATATATTATGATAAAATGTATTTTAAAATACTTTCAATTTACCAAAGTGTTTATACATTAATTAATTATAAAGTGTTTATAATTAATTAATTAAATTTTTTAAACCATTTTTTAATAAATATCAAATAATATTAGTTTTAATTCAAAAATTCATTTTTAAAAAATTTTGTATCGTGAACTAAAATTTAGAAATAAAATGTTTGTACATAAATTATAAGTTTAATTTAAACAGGTTTTAAAAATTAAAAAAAATGCAATTATAAAAATAATGTTTTTCTGAATTTTTTATAATGTTTAATTTGAATCATTGAAATTAAAAGGGTCGTATTTAGAAATTTTTTAAACTATATAAAAATTGGTTATGATAAACAATTAGATTAATGTTTTAAATAACATTAATATGTGATATTTACATTATGTAAAATTTTTATATAATATAAATTGAAATATAATATGTTTATATTTAATGAAATATCATATATTTTATGTAAATTCCATATAATGTATAATATAAAGGTGTTCATATATGGGAATAAATGAAACATTTTTATATTTATTTAATTTGGGATTGGGCATAATGAATTTATAAATTATAATATTTTTATAATTATTCCTAAATGTTTCTCTCATATTTAAATTCATGATTTTTTCATTTATTTATCATTACCTAATTAATATATATATATAAATGTTTTATTATGAATTGTTATGTATTAACTAGTTTTAATGTGAAACACATTCTATAATTTTTCATGCCTGAATATAAGAACCCTATGAGATAGGTACCTTTTATTTTAATTTTATTTGGGTTAAACATAGCTATGAAACCCTATGATATATGATACTAGAGAAATAAATTTGATATAATCCATATAATTGACAATACAAAGTGTTTTCCGCTCAACTTTCCAAGATTCATATGTGATATGACTGGGATGATTCCACACCGAAATAGATAAGGGGTAATATGAACAATAAAGTGGAATAATTTCTTAGTTAAATATGGATATCCTCTCACTAATGGATACAATAAATTTAAAATGGGCCACAATTTTAGTGGGAGAACAATTGATAAAAGTCCTTATTAATTGTACGTAAAATATGATACTCTTTTGATAAAAGATTATATTATAGATGATTATCATCATAATTATAAAACATAAAATTCAGATTATTCCTTGAAAAGGATAATCATAATTTATTTCACTCCTAAGAATATAAAATTATGAAGAGTTTTTAATTAACATAGATTTTATGTGTTAGGGTTTCCCTTTTCAGAGTAACCAAACATTAAAATTTGTCAAAAAAAGATTTAATATTCTTATGAAAAGAATATGACGATTCACTTCAGGTTTCAAAAGTTTTTGATGTAAAATAACCTAATTAATTTTATTCTATTTTCATGTAATCGATATTATTGGTTATAAACATGACTTTGTGAGACAAGAGGTTTCATAAAATGATTTTTCTGGATAATAATTTCATCATATTTTCATTAATGGAAATGTTTCAAAAATGTGAATAAGCTCAAAAAATGATTGACCTATTTTCTGAAAGTGTAGAGGAAAGATGAATTGGTAATATTATGCCTTGGTTTCAATTATGTATAGTCAAAAAAATTTGGTAAAAGTTCAAACTAGAAGAGGAAGAGTTTGTTGGATCATGAAATAATGTTTCTTCTTATAGCTAGTCAATGTAATTGAAACCTAAAGGAGTTGTTTCGAATGAAGGAGTAATGATTTCATAATATAGGCTTTTCAAGGATGCTTGAAGGGGTTTCATAAAATGACATGAAATTTCTGTGTCAAGTATCAATGTTATGGATATCAGTTATTTAGCTTTTAAGGGTATGAGATACAAACATTACAATTTACAAATGTTTTAAGTATATAGAAGTTTAAAAAAATTAATAGATTTTATATTTTTTATTTAACTGATGGAGCAACGACCTTCCAAATCAACAGTTTGAATTTAAATTAATTTAATGAGATCTGATTGACCTAGGTAAAGAATGTTTATAGTTATATCATTTCTATTATTTGATAAGGGGAGATATTTTTTAAGAATGATTTATTATAAAAAAAAATGAGATAATGGATTATATACATATGGTTTATTAATTATCAAGTTCTATAACATGTTTTTAAAAATATAATTATAAAAAAGTTTTATTGAGGATAAAAATTTTTATCCATATTTTTGTTAACATATGATTGATATTATCCCAACGCCATTATGGTAATATTTTAAAAAATAATATTTTTTTCAATAAAATTCTATAAACACCTTTAATTATATATAAGATATGAAAAATGGTTTATTTTTAATATATCACTAAAAAAAGAGTGTTATCTTATAACACAAATGATTTTTTTATATTAACATGAAATTATTATAGGGATATAGTTTTTCAGAGTTAGGTGGGAGTCATTTTGGACTTATATAAGTTCAAAGTTAATAAATAAAAGATTATTCTGGTCAAAGTTTAAGGTGAATTTCACTTAATATCTTAAATGAGATTAGGGTATGATTGTAAATAAAATTGTTACATTTAGTTGATGTAAAAGGTGAAGATAAATTTGTATACAAAAGAATTTTATGACATGTTGGTAAAGATTTAGTAGAATATTTCAATAAGACTTTAATGGAAAGGGTTTCAAGAATGATGATGATGAATATGGAATTTATTCTATATATACAAAAAGAAGTTATTATCATTATAACATTAAATGTTACAAATTTTAAGAGTTTGAATATGTTTAAAGAGTTAAATACTAGGAATAAGATTCAGAAATATCACCATTATTCAAGAATGATTTCCTCATAGATGTTTCTCACTAAATAGTTTAGGGGGATAGTTTTATTATATATTATCCTAGGGATGTGTAAATAATTACATTGAGATGTAACATGTTTAACAAAACCACAAAAATTTTCGAAAACATAATTCTATATATAAATATGTCATATATGATATGTTAGATAAGTTACTATATATGGTTTCACTGAAATATCCATAAATAGTATAAGAATATAAAATGTGTCTCCCAATAAAAAAGTCAAATTCCACTTCATCATTCTTTCACATTGGAAGAAAATATATATATTTATATATATTTCATGAAGTTTAATGAAATTAAACTCTCAATGTATTACTTTGAGTTATCCCGAACCAATGTTTTTTCATGGAGTATTATTGTATGTGGTGAAATGATTTGTTTTTCTTGTATAGTATTTTTGTATTGGGATACATAATATGATTATGAGGAATAAAATGATTTTTTTCACTTGATGACCCACAAAGTATACCCCATAGAGTGCCATACCCTATGTATTTTGTATGCTTGGGAAATATGGTTCATATTTGGTGTTCCCAATACTAGAGGATGGTGAGATACCTAACATTAGAACCTTCATACATTAATATCATTCTCACTCAATACTTGTGGTTTATCTAATAAGGGGGTGGTTGGGTATGTTGTTGATCATGTAATCTGTTGAAGTTTATCTAATATGATATTTTTTTCTCTATTAATATGATTTTGTCTTTTAGGATGTCGGTTTAGAGAGAATGAGGAAGTGTATGACAATAGTTAGTAGGTACATATTATTTGTTATTATATAATTGGATGAGGTACATCTTATGTGAATATATTCTAGATGAATGACATGTGATGTATTCATAAACCTGATTATTCTATTCCCAGATAGTCAAGGATGGATGAGGAGGCTATATGGGATTCATATACATCGTGTCTCATGGTAACTTGATGTCTGTGATAAAAATAACATATGAAATGGCAAGATTTTATATGATGTATTAGGTGGATAGAGGTATAGATATACAAGTTTTTCATGGAGATAATGTTAGATCCCTTTATAGATTGAGTAGTATTAAAAATTATCTATAGGGTTCCCATTACTTAAATTTATAAATGCAGTGTTTTATATTTTTCTTCAAAGATACAAAGGCTACTGAGCTCCAACTTCCTGGTTGACCAAATGGGGATTGATTTTGACCTAGAGAGTTACTTTGAATTTTTTTAAAAGGTAATGCTTTGGTCAAAGACCAAAGCACAAATTATTATTAAAAATCAAGAAAGTTACAAGAGTCTGAAATAGGGGATTTTTTTATAATCTCTATCAAAAAGCTCAAATAAATCAGCAGGCAGGGAGTCCATCCAAGTCATGCGCTGGTGAACTCCTTTGTTGGAAAGAGCATCAGCGACGGAGTTCACTTCACAGTAGGTATGAGTGGCGATGAAATCAATCCCATGGATCAAGTTAAGGCAGTTCATCCAACGATAAGTATGCTTACAGGCTAGATGAATGCTGCCATTCCAGATGGCATGAATGATGGTGGATGAATCACTCTCAATCCATTGATTCCTCCAACCTCTTTGCAGAGAAAAATCAACAGCATGGATGACACCCAACAGTTCTGCCTCCAGCGATGACGAGTGTCTACATCCAACGAAGAAACAACCCTGACACTGACCAGAAGAATCTCTGAAAATAGCACCGCAACTGGCAGGACCTGGATTTCCTTTGGAAGCACCATCAACATTAACTTTGATCCATCCTGGCATTGGCGCCTGCCAGAAAACCTTGAAGGTGCGTTTTGGATTTGGATAATTTCCAGGAACTCGGAGACAACGAAGGATCTCAAAGTCCCCAACTGAGTTGTTGCAGCAATCTCTCTGAATAAATGAAGATTCTTGGATCACAAAAAGTATTCGAGATTTTCCTGCATTAAGATTGAAAGAATTATTATTATGAATAAGGTCATTTCTAACGTACCAGATCTCGTGAATGAGCTTTGCCACTACCACCAGCCAGATGTTGTTGATCTGCAAAGAAAATTCCGATCTAGTGCAGTTTTTAAGAAACACAGATATAGAATCAGTAAAAGACCATCTGTAATTGAATAGATCAAAAACAAAATTCCATAAGGCAGAGGCAGTCGCACAAGACAGGAAAAGATGATCCCCATCCTCCCTGTGTTAGTTACATAGGTGACATTTAGAACAAAGTTGGATACCAAAATTTTGGAGAATAGTATCAGTAGGAAATCTATTATGGGAAATACGCCAAATGAGAGTGAGCCTGGAGGGTTTGATCCAAGGTTTATTAAACTGGCTCACCCATATATAATTTGAATTAATGTGAGAAAAATTATGCTTATAAAAGAGAGAGTTACTTTGAAATTGTTTTATAGTTTTATCCAAAAGTAGTTTTGGTTTGTAATTCATAAGAAATTTCATGTGACGTGATAAATGGTGATATTGATTATAGAATTCCAAAAATGTTTCAGAATTTATCTAAATGGGGTTTTGGATATGGTTTAATAAGTTATCATATATGATATGATATGAGGAGAATTGGCATAAAAGTATTTTAGGCATTAATGAAAGAGGGATATTGAAGGTAATATTCCCTAAATCTATGTAATTTCATATGTTTTTATATGGTTTTCTATGTAATATGACATATATATTAAAAAATTACTTATTTAAGACTTTTGGTATATCTTGTTTTATAACATATAGATATTTTATACTGTTTTCTTGGGTATGTTATAATATATGACATAGATCATTCATAATTCTATGAATCTTGAACATGATTCTTCTAGAACTACCATAGATCACCTAAGGCATTCAAATGTTAATGAGTTAATGTTTGAATCATCCTAACATGTCATTTATCATTAAAATGTGTGGGATTTGTAATGGATGAGGGTTATATGAGATATGACCAAAGTAATTACTTATAAATTTATAAAAAGTAAAATTAAATGAATGGGCTCAGGGAGAATCTCTATATCCTATATAAAGAAGTCTAGGATATGAGTCATATGTATGTGCACAGTCCCCCTGCAAGCCTCTCGTCAAAATTTTATCCCTCCTAAATATATCTATATCCTTTTTTATTTTATTTTGATAGGCTAGAATATCAATAAAGTTAGAAGGTCCTACCGAAATCATTTTAATTATCTAGGAAAAACTCTAGATATAAAAAAAATTCATTTAACATTTTCCTTAGTGATAATCATCAAACACTAATTGATGTTGATGATAGTAACATACTACGGTGTAAGGTACATGTTCTTCATTTTGAGTTTTATTCAATTTCAGTTTCAAAGAAATAGTGACAGTAGGGTTCATGGTCTCAAAATTCTTACTCTACTTGGACAAATCATTAATCAATCCTTAGAAACCATTAAATCCATTTGTAATTACTTGATGAAAAAAAATAATATTTATAATTCTACTATTATTATTTTTTCTATGGTATTTCTCCTCAATCACAAATCCACACATCCAAATTCAATTTTTATATATTTTTAAAATCAATTTTATGGTTGAGTGAGAACCATAAATTTTACATAAGAAATATAAAATAAAATTAAAAATTAAAAAATTTGTAAAATATAATCACAAACATGGTACATACACCCATCATTTAAAATTTCATAAAAATACACAAGTTAATGTCTCAGGCTCTGAATTGGCTTCAACTGAAAACCTAGACACACTACCACACTGATTACATCACCCACTTGATAGACAACACTACCATATGGATTCTACATATTCAATATAATTTTCCCAAAAAAACGTTTTGTTGATATGCTTACCCACTGTAATAATCCCATTGTCACTATATTCATTATCAACCAACACCAAACATAATGACACAACTACCAAACAACTGGTTCCTTTTCCAAACATAGACACCCAAAAGTAATGAATATGAGAAGGTTCATTGCTTAAGTGAATCCAATTTTTCCCTATCAACTATTCAAATATCTGATTATCTAGTAATGTGTATAGTGTCACTTAGTTCAAATCCTCAGTAATGGTACTTTTTTGTTGCAAATTGTTATTTTATTTACTTCAAAATGGGGGGTTTTATTTGTAGGGATTATATTAAATGATTCATTGATGAAGATTTATTTAAAAATTTAATAATTATTGGGGTTATTACATCATGAAGGGTTTCAATATTATGATACCATTGATATTTTCTATATATTACATAAAATTAACGTCCACTTCACAAGATGATTTTTGCTCGGAATTTCGTTTTTTTTGGCTTTAATACAAGCCCCAACAAGGGTATTGATCTCAATAAATTCTTATTGATGAAAGGATTAATATGACATGAACCCATGCGTACTTGTTGTTACAACAATCCATGGATTCCACATGTCAAACAAAACGTTCCAGTAATCCATGAAATTTTATTTTTAACATACACAATGTCAATTTAAAGAATATTAATCAAGAAAAATATCTCAATCCCTTAACAAACCAAAATTATAACTCACCCAAATGGTAGATTTACACAACCATTATTATGATTAGAAATATTGTTTAATATGTTTATGTTCATTAATATTAAATAGAATTAAAATAATTGGATAAGAAAATAGTTGTGTGCCGAACACACATAGGAACGATGAAGAGAGTTGAAATGGACTTTTGATTGAATGAGAAATTGAATGAAGGGAATGATTTCCAACTTTATTTTAAAAAATTATGAACATTAATATTAGACAATATATTTTGGATAATAATTATAAATTTTGATGAAGAAACATGATTTAATATTTAAATGAAAACAAACTTTCATGATTACAATTGAAAATAATTGAATTACATGAAAAGAAATCATATAAGATTGGTATCTAAAGTTGAAACATGAGTTTGGAAGATTCATCAGGTAATTGTAATGTTTATGGTCATGGAAACCTATCTTACTAAGCTCTAAAATTCCCACTCTTTACAAGGAGAAGAGTGGGATGTATTTATATCCCAAGGTGGTGGAATTTTTCCTTCTAAAACCACCCCTCAAGTTGGCTTGACCATTTAAATATTAAGACAATATAATCTGGAAAATATTTTTTATTAAATGATGTATATATTGATGTATAAATTTCGCCCTAAAATTTTGGAGTCCATTGGATTTTTTAATCATAAGTTAAGGTAGTTTGACTAAAAAATTTGTTATTTTCTATTTTTATCCAGACATTTTCAAATGTCATAATGTGAATGGATTTTTGGATAATAATATTCCCTAAAATCTGAACCATATCTTCAAAAATGTTGGGAGACTACATATTTTCTTTTAAACCATATAATATAATCCCAATTTGATGTCTATATTGAGATAAAATTCAAGGATTGTGTGCTCCTTTTAAATTATAGAATGATTTGTGCGATGGATATGAATATATAAATTGGGCCCCTTGTTGGTTGATTTGGGACTTGAAAGTTTTATCCAATACATACCTAGATGTCCTAGAACTTATTGTAGAGTTTCATCAAATTTGGGCTTCTAGATTGAGCCTAGAAATTAAATCATCCTGTCTGGTCCACTTTTTTCAACAGAATTGGAGGGCTTTCTTATGTGGACCTTTCAAATGTACTGACATAGAAAATCTCTAGTCTAATGATATGTTATAATTTGAATATGGAACACTAAAAAATAATAATCACATAATTATTATTCATATTTTGAAATATGAGACAAAAACATTATACTATATTCTATTTAAATGAATTCGAACAATGATCTTTATATATTTTTATGATAAAAACATGAACATTGATTGTAAATTAGTTGTTTTTAAGAGAAAATTCCATTATTTTTTATAATGTAAATTAATGAATGACTGTAATATCAACTCCCCCCCACATAGTCTTATGTATTTCATCTTGTGCATCAAATATAAGAACATAACTAAAGCATTTTTAATAACTAAAAAATATGAAAAAAATTCTCTAATCATGGGGTCTATAATAATTCACTACATAATGAATTCTACAAAAAATTGGTACAACAAAAATGTTCCAAAAAAAATTTCGTTTTTCATGATCAAAATTTGAACTGGAAAATGTGGCCACACAAAACTCACTCCTCCTAATATGATAAAAAGTTATTTTTGGAGGTTCACTCATTCACCAACAAAAAGTGAAATCCTATAGTTTGTAAGAGATCCTCAACTTATATTCATTATTATAAAGTTAAAAATAACAAATTGGTCTTTTTTAGTGTTTTTTCAATGGCTATGGTATGGTAGGAATATTATGTTCAATAGAGAGGAAAATAGGGGTAAAACCCGAACATGGAAAAAGCCCTGAACAATTTTTGAAATGAGTGATGGAAGGTTATAGAAACACTTATTTAAAATGGAATGACTTTTTTAAGGAAGGAAAAAATGAGAATGAAAATTGTAATAGGATGAAAAAAATGTAAAAAACGCACAACTTCTCCCATTGACAATGAAAAGATGATTCAAGTGTTCTTTTTTTTTTTATTTTTAATTTTTTTCAGAAGTTGAACTCGGAACAAATATCACACTCATCTTCCAAGACTTATTTTATCTCCCCCAAACACTAATTATAAGAGTTATAACAAGATAAAATATTAAGGAAGAGTCATTTTTCACCTTCCCAAGATAAAATTACATGTACAAAATTACATAAATGTTAATCCATTCCCAAAAATCACTGAATGATAACCTCTCCCCCGCACTTAAATGGATGTTTGTCCTCAAGTATGTGGTGACACATTTAAAATCAAGGAAATGGTACCCAAAATGAAATCAATTCCACCACTCTTAAATTCCAATAAAAAATGCAATGAAAATTCATGTAGATGTTGGGTGGTACAAGGTTTTTTTCTTGAAATGTTTCTATCAAAAAATAAATTTTCATAGGCTTGAAGAGGATTTTAGGAGAAGGATCAATGTAAGGGTAATGGGAGGTTATTCAGCTATTGTAATTCTCATGTGTTTTAGAAAATTCATCTATTATATTAGTTTGCTCTAAAGTATGAAATTTAGATCGAAGGTCCACATAATCAATAATCACAATCATTGAAGAAAAAACATAATTTGAAAATATGGTCATAGGTTTCCATGGCATGATAGTTGGATTTATTCTTCACCGGTTGGGTAAAAATATTTTCCAAATAAAAAATTGTGTATTTAAATTTTATTCCTCCTGACACAAAATTATTTATCCATGTTTACGAGGGAAATAAAAATGTTTAATATGAAAAAAGTATTTTATTTCCCTAAAATGGATGGAAACTTTTTGAAAATTTAATGGTGATTAATTATGAATCTTTTTTGTTTTTTATATATTTTTATTAAAATGAAAACCCACACAAATGAAAGATGAGAAAAACTGGTTTGATGATAAAGTTGGTAAAAATAGAAGAGGATGAGAGAGGAAGAATAATAAACATAGAAAGAGGTAGAGATAGAGTATGAGAAAGATGATAGGGAGAGGTAGTTAATGGGAAAGAGGTGACCCTTGTTTGGATTTAGTGGGTTATTATCTCCATCCAGTGGTGGGTCAGTGGAAATCGGATGTGGTTTCAGGGGCATGTTTCCTCTCTGGGGATGCTTCTGAAAATATCCATTTCCTAAAAGATAATCGAAAACCAAAAAAAATTATTCATTTAATGAAAGAATATAAAGAATCTAAATTTCATAAAAGTAAAGGAAAACTTAGGCTTATTTCGATGAATCCCTGAATTTATTTTTTCTACAGCTTGATGGTTGTAGTGGCCTACCCATAGTTTGATGGTGGACACCATATTTTATCAACTCTAGTGTTAATCCTAGAAAAATTCTCCTTTGGTAGGCTTGGTTGTTCATTTGATTATTCCATCCCTTCATTTTTGTTGTCCCTATAATTCAATGTGGGTTGAATGAGAATTTACATATCCTCCCTTTGGTATTCAATTTGAGGAATGATTGAACCCACTAATTTTTGGATTTATATTCTTGGAAGTTTCAGAATATGTCTCAATAATGATGGTGCATTTATGTAAGTTCCAGAAAATATGAAATCATAGTATGTGATCCCAATTATTTTAACTTTTTTTCATCACATACTAATGTGATTTAATTAGGTTAAAAGGGGGACATGAGACTCAATATATTCTTAAAGATCCTTTATATCAATGTTTTTTCCAAAAAAGGGTAAATTTCAACATCACTAGTGATCAATTTATCAATTAGGAAAAAAATATAACAACCTTCACTGCCATTGGGACATGATAATCACATTATATTAGGATCCACCTCACATATAAGAGAATTTTCAGAATCATGGATAGGAAATGATGAATGTTGGATAATATGATTTGAATAAAAAAATGAGCATGCTTGTTCATTTTCCTCATTACCAGTTAAATTGTAGTAGTGGAGATCAAAGGTGATATGGGAATCCAAAGAGTTTTCGAGATCCCTTTGATAGATGGAATTTTCATGTGAAATTTCAATATCAACTTCTCCATTTATGACTTGGTTAATGAGGATGAAAAATTTACAAACTCCTCTATCATTGTAATAATATGAACATTATGGATCAGGGTTCAACACACTCTTAGTGATACTTTTAAAAGAATGATTAGATAATAAAGAGTGATTCTATGATGTAAATATCATAGATTTAAAAATATTGAACATGACCAGTTGGTCACCAAATTCGATTGATAAAAATACAATATGAACATAAATATTAGTTCTATATATCACGAGATATGGTATTACTAAAATAAGATGATAATGGAAATAATTGGTCTCACCTTCCATGTCATGGACATAAAAATCACCTGAGAAGATAATATCGTTAACTCTAACAAGGACATCCTCAAATATTTACTCAGTACTAGCTGTGTTTTGATTGGATAATTGGATGACAACACCCGTTGGGTTTAATAGACCTAGAACAATACAAGAGAATATATATTTTGTCATGAAATTAATTTAGGATCCAATTTTTATGTGTACATCATCAAATTTGGAACTCCCTATTTATAATGGAATAATACATTTTTATAGATATTTTTACTTTAATGGAATGTAATAGTGGTTTGAAACATTTTAAAGGGTCCTAAGTTATTTATTATCATTGAAAAATTTCGTAGAAACTTTGAAAAATTAAGGATCTTTTTATGGAATCTATGATGGGATTTTTGACCTCAACACATATAAAAATTCCAATCATTTCAAAATCAGGTTCAAAGGGCTTATTTAACTTAGATACGGCTTGATGAAAAGGAATTGGGTTACTTATAATAATATTAGGGGGTGAGTGAGTTTCTTCATATTATTTTTCTAGATTTTTATTCTTTTAATTTTCAAGATCAACATTCAAAGGTTCATTTGAGGATCCATCATGAGGCATGGAATTTTTTTTCCTAATCTAAATGAAATTTCACCTACATTACCTGTAGGGTTGGTAAATAGTTTAGTTGGGAGTTGGGAAAAATTGTATTGTTTCTATTAGATAAGATGGGATGCAATTTGACCAATTTATTTTTCAATGTTTTTAAGTCTTGAATGGGTGAAGGGGGATTGATATTCCACAACACTTTCCCATAGTTTCCTGGAAGAAGTGGCTTATCCGGTATTGGGATTTCCATGATTTTGGTTCTTAGGATGGTGATTGTATTGGGTTGGTAATTGAGAAGGATAACTATGATAGTGGAATGCAGGATGAGCTGGAGGATGATAGATACTTTGATGTTGATGTAAAAAAGGATATGGTTTTTGGAAGTTATCATCACCTTGACCATATTAAAATTGGCTTGTATTTTGATGAAGGAACTGAGGGTTAAGAGATAAGATTTTTATACCTTCGGACATGGTTATAGGTATAATAGATGTAAAAAGAGTTTGGTTGGGTGTATTTTATTATAAACTAACTTGATTATTGAGGGATGGAGTTCCTTTGAGAAAATGTTTCGTTGAGCTCCATTAGATTAGAATAATTGTATGGATCATCTTGATGTTATGGGAATGTGTCAATCAGATGCGCTAGTGAGTTGCATATTCCAATGTTTTTGATAGTTCTAGGGAACATAGATTGTGGAGAGGATGAGGTTGTGGATTTCAAATCCAAATATATTTGAAACACAGGACCTGTAAGTTCACCTATTCACTAGGTTATCTTATTGGGCTCTATGGATTGATTCTCTTGGACTATTTTTACATGAGCATGTTCTCGATTATGGAATTGTTTCTTGTTTACATCTATTTTTCTTATTAGATCTCATGTAGATGTAGGAGTTTTTTCAAAAATAGAACCACCACTTGTGACATCATTGAGAGTTCACTCCATAGCCAATAACCCCTCATAGAAGTATTGGATCAAGATTTGATTAGGGATTTGGTGGTGTGGGATGTTTTCAAAGTATTTTTGATCCTCTCCCAGTACTTGAGGAGTGTTTAGTTGTAGAATTGATGGATACCACTTATTTCTTTTCGAAATGAAGTGGTTGAGAATAAGGGAAGAATTTATATAATCTGAGTCACATCATTTCATTCCATGTGGTTATGAAACTAGGAGGGTTGTAGTTGAGGCATGGAATGGAAAAGTTAGTTAGAGAGAATGAAAATCTTGATGTTTGATTTTTTATTTATAAATCCCTTGAAACTCATGGTAGAGCATACCACTTGGAACTCATTTGGATAAAGATGAGGATCCTAACTCTCTAGCATGTGGAAATTAGTTAGAAGAATAATCAAACCTGATTTGAGTTCTAAATTAGCCTCACTATTTAGATACTAACTACCAAGGCATTGGTAATTCATATAAATAGCAGTGATTTGTTTTATGTTTTTTCCCAAGTATTGTCCATTTCTATAACTATTGTATGTGAAATTAATTGTTCTAGAGTGATTTTATTATCCCTAATGTTCCTACTAAGTTAGATAAGAGTTCATTTGTTTTACGAGTCAATAAAATATGATGGATTTTTTGGGAAGTACTGGGGAATTCAGAGATGTTTTGAATGAAAAAGTAAGGTGGGTTTTCTTTATGTTTTTTCATTTTTAATGTTTTTGGGAAGGAAGGTTTTTATTTGTGTTTTTTTTTTCATTTTTTTGGTTTTTAAACAATTTATTATTTTTTACAAAAAACAAAAACTATCAACTATTAGCTAAACCATCACTAGAAATGGTTCCATTTGAAATCATGGATGATTGTTTCATGTTGTCCGTTTAAATGTCGGATGCTCTGCTAATCTGTATGACGACTCTCGGTTCGAATACTCCGTGTTGGTGCATTTTATTGGCGATTATTTTTTTCTTGTCATTTTAATGGGGGGTTTGTATGTATAGCTTAGATGAAATGTTTAAGTGATGAAGATTAATTTTAAAATTTAATAAATATTAGGGTTTTTAAATAATTAGGGAGTTAATATTATTATATCCTTGATATTTTCTTCATATTACATTAATTTAATATCCATTTCACAATATGATTTTTTGTTGGAATTTCCAAATGTTTTGGATTTAATCCAAGCCTCAACTAGGGTATTCATTTCAATAAATTATTGTTTATGGAAGGTACAATATTTCATGGACCCATGTGTACTTGTGGTTCCAATAATCCATGTAATCCACATTTCATACAAAACATATGGGTAGTCCATCAAATTTTAAGATCAACATACACAATATCAATTTATAGAATATTAATCGAGAAAAATCACTCAATCACCTAACATCCCAAAATTATGACACACCATAATGGTAGTTTAATCAGCCATTGAGAAGGTTATTAATCTTGTTTATTATTTTTACAGTGAATATTTATAAAGAGAAAAAAAATGGGATAAGAAAAGAGTTGTGCATCAAACACACACATGAAGAGTGAAAAAAGTAAACAATAGACTATTGATTGAATGAAAAAGTGAAAGAAGAAAATGGTTTTCCATGTGATTTGAAAACAATTATGAACATAAATATTACACAATATAGGGTGGATAATAATTATAAATTATAATTAAGAGACATTCTTTAATATTGAAATGAAAAAAAACTTACATGATTACAATTGAAAACACTTGATGTACATGAAAATAAAAAATGTAGTAATGGCATATTAAGTAGAAAATTGATTTTGGAAGATCCTAAAAGGACATTGGAAATAAAATGGTTGTTAAAACCAATCATCCTTAGATCTAAAATGCCAATTTATTTCAAGGATAAGAGAGAGATGTATTGATATCTCAAGGTGGTGGACAGTTTGCATTCCAAAAACGACACCTCGGGTTGGCTCAACCATTTGACAAATTAGACAGCTAAATATCGAGGAATATTGTTCTTAAACATTTTATATATTGATTTTTAAATTTCACAATCCAAATTTGGTTTCCATTGGACTTTTTTATCCTATGTTATGGTGGTTTTACTAAACAATGTGTTGCTATCCATTTTTATCCATACTTTTCCAAAGGTTATAATTTGAATGTATTTTTTAATAGGGAAAACCCTAAAATTCAAATGATTTCTTTAAAAACATTTGGAGCCTACATATAGGCATTCACACCATAAAATATTAGCTCACATTAATGTCTAGTTTAGTAGAAATGTGATGGATTTTGTTTTTTTTAATTTCGTACATAATTGTGGGAGGGATATGAATGCATCAATTGGAAACATAATTGATTGATTTGTCCCTTGAAAGTTTTATCCATGAAGAATTTGGATGTCCTAGAATATATTGTATATTTTCATAAAATTTGGGCATTTTGATTTATCCTAGAAATTCAATCATCATGGTTGGTCTAGTTTTATAAATAGATTTGGTGGGCCTTTTTGTGTGGTCCATATGACCATTTAAATGGATGAATTGGTAAAAGATACAGTATAATGATATGTTGAAATTTGAATCAGGAACACTAAAATATAATAACCACATAATTTTTATTAGTATTTTGAAATTTATAATAAAAACATTAAACTACAGTCTAATTAAATGATTTCAAACAAGGCTCTTTATATATGTTTACTATCAAGACATTAACATTAAATGAAAATTAATCATTTTTAATTGAAAATTATAATATGGGAGTAATGTAAAATAATGAATAAATATTTAATATCAACTTCCATGATATATCATCTCTATAGAATGAAAAAACCCATCTTTAGTGAACTGAACCTGAAAAATGAAAACTATAGCCTCATAGAGCTGGAACACCATCGCTAAATGAGGTCACCGCTGTACATGATAAAATACCAAAAACACAATGAAACTAAAACATCATAAAAACAAGGGATTTTAATAACCATATATACACATATCTCAACCCATAATTGATCTCATGCTTCCTAAGTATAAATTTAGATTAATACCAAATGATAACATAATGTAAAGAAGATTTCCATAAAACATGAAATACTCAAAAAAACCAACAGTGAAGAAAATCTAAAACCTAGAAGAAGAAGAGGAATGGAAAAAAGTTTTAACTCCAAGAATAATGATTAATGAACATCCAAAACATCTCTAAATCCCCATATAATCCACCACATTAGAGTGAAATGTGGCCTAGTAAAATAAATATAATAGTAAGAGTAGAGTTTGATCCAAAAAAGAGCCTCAACAACAATCCACAATAGAAGAGAGAAAATCAAAGCATCTAAATAATGAATATATCCCCGATAAAATAATAAATCACAAAAATAAGAAAATAACCCCTGTTTTAATCACCAACACTTCCAAGACCACTATAAAGTGTTTCACATAGAACAAAAAATGTCTTCAGATATGGCGGGGCTGATAGTAAGGGTTTTCATATAACATGATAAAGTATCAACAACAGTCGCAAACCCAAATAAATAATGTGACTTTGGGAAATATAAATATGAGATACATGGAAGAATGAAAATCATATAGAGATAGCGTGAGCCTTGAAGAATAGGATATCCCCACTATTGGTTAAGAATAGAGGAAAACACAAGATAGGTTGACACTAAGAGTGAGAGAAAATCCAGTTGAGTAGGGTACATTGTTTCGGATTCTTCCTTGATGGTTATATAATTTGACATCGAATAATGTATAATTCATGTGGAATATGAATATTTTAAATGACTAAATAATTACCTGAATATTTCAATTGTAAAATTTATTTATTATCAAATAATTATTAATGGAATTTGATGATAAATTTATAGATATAACATTCTGTTTATTATTTTATACTAACATTGTGTCCTTAATGAATATTTAATTCATTTTGAGTTATAATTTGTTTAATAATGTTATCTAAATAATAACAACAAAATTATTATTATTATTATTATTATTATTATATATATATAATTGGTTACTGGTTTATTTTTATTTTTCTTACCAGTTGTATCCTAAGTATTTAATTTTATATCTTTTATAGGTTCTCAAAGTCTAAGGCCTTCCATATTTTTTATGACGTCTTAAATCTAATCTCTAGCCCAAGAACTATGTGGGGTGGGTATATAATGGAACACTAGGATCATCACCTACCCAGGATGGGTATCTTTGGGCTATTTCATGTAATGGGGTTTGATTTGATTGGTTTCACAAGGTACTGAAAATAGTTGGATGGATATGGATGAATTTTTAAGATATATATTAAGCTAAGTGAAATTTAGATTCAAAGGTTTAGAAATGAATTTAAAAATTATGGAATGGGTTTATAGTTTAATATCTTAAATGATTATCATTCTTATAATAATTAATTTTCTGGGTGTCTTAATGAATGGTTTTAATATTCTAATTATTCTATAATTTTCTATAAAATGATTTAAGTATGAATCTAATTTAATAGTTATAAAAAACTATATAGTTTATATTAACTGGTTTTTAGTGGTTTCCATGTTGGATGGATTTTATTAATAAAATTTATATAAGGTGACTTGAGAATAACAAACACATATATTATATATTTTTACATGATTACTCTTAACACATCATTTTAAAACACACCCTCAAAACATTTTGGTTTAGCGCCTTTGGAGATTAGATACTTACACAACTTATTTTATAACATTTCCATTCTCTACCAATAATAGTATTCTCACATGATAACCCTTTAGACATATCATACATAACACTCTTCTTTAAAATACAATGAACGAAAATATAAGAAATTATGAGATTAGATTTCCATAAGGGTGAACATAAAATATATCAATAAATGATCACAAATAGAAATATTATGAACATGTGGGTATGATATCATAATCATGATACATACAGTCATAACAAAATAAAATCATACACAATAAAACATAGTTTATAAATAATTAAATAATGATTTTGTGATAACATTAGAAATGAGATATATGTAAATGTGAAAACGAGTTAACAAACATGAGATTGGAAAACATAAAATAGGGATATGAATGTGGCATATATATAAGCATATAAAATAATTTGTTATTCCCAAACTCACTACCATGTTCATATTTACATAGTGGATAGATTCCCTTAATGGATTAGGTTTGTTGGTCAATCACTAATATGTGAGCTCATGATATATAAGGTTTTACCTAATGAATTCGAGGGCTATAATGAACCCTCCCATTATTTAGTGAAGATATTCCCTTAGGGGTTTCAGTTCGCTCACCATTCCCAATCATCTAATTAGATATAAACTATACCCATTACTTAGGATGGCTATAAAACACCCACCCATCACATAGTGATATACCATATATATGTGTGCCACATGAACATGAAAACATTAATAATTCTATTATAGATTAATTAAACCATTTGTTAAGTCCACTAGTATAGATACTCATAGAGGGGTGGTGAATCAGGGTATGAAAAATTAAAACAACTGCCCCTTTTGATCTTGTTTTTATGTTAGACAAAACCCTCTTCTCTATCCTTCCCATTACAGAGTATGAATAAACCTTAAAGCATGCACATGACACATCAATTTTTACTTGGTTCACCCTCACTGGGCTACATCCAAGGAGAACACACCAGCAGTGTGCCGATGTACCAATTCCACTATAAGTGTACTGTTGTTTACAAGTTTGAAGCAGACTCATTGTCCCTCCTGATTTACAAGCACTCACAATTTGAGAACTCACTACTCTCTCAACTAAAGTGAGCTCACTGCTTCTTCAGAAGATCCACTCACAATTTATAGACCTGTAGGTATCTTCATTACCACTAATGAATGCATCCTCCAATGTATGTAGATTCTCTAATGAAGTCCAAATTTCATCCACTAAGGAATACCCTTATGCCCCTGACCACTGGGAAATAAACTTTTGGAAGTACCTTTGCAAAGCACTCTACTTCGCGAAGATCCCAATTTCTCAAAGATCAAACTAGCCTTCATGAAGTTCCTACCTTTTTGCGAACCTCACAATTTCGTAGAGCTCAGGTCATCCCAGATCTCAAGTTGTCGCAGAGCGAATTCCCTCACGAAGCTCACTGATCCAACGCGGAGCATGTAACTTTCACAGAGCTAGATTAGTCGCCGTGAAGATCCTTCCTTTCTTGAAGCACACTGCCTTCATGAACCACCTTCACGAGCTGAGAGAAAAATATTTTCTTCGAAAACTCTCTACTTCACTCAAGGGGGTCGAGGTATATATATAGGCAATTTCACCAACCCTTGAAAATTCCATGCGAAGTCCACACCATGTCATCTCAAATTGCGATGCTTTGAATTTTCCGCTGGAATTCTATCAATATCACAAAGCACCATGGAAAATTTTCGATCATGAAGCATTCCTTCAATAACTTCACTCCTTCACCATGAAGCTCCACTCGCAATTCCCATTTCCACCACAATGCTCTTCCACGCTTCCATTCGTGAAGCTCTTCGTAACCGTGAAGAATCACCATCAACATTTTTCACATCTTCACGAAATCCAATCCCTGAAGCCTATCTTCCGTTCCTTTTTCATAGTTATTTTTCAACATAGATTGTTAAAAACATCTCTAGAACTCGAAAATTCATCATGGAAACCCGCATTGTTAACAAACACAAGCAACCCAAAAAGGCTACAATGATACCTTGAGGAATTTTTGCCCAAAACCATTGGAAATGAATGGATTTTATGAAAGCATCCATAATAAGTTATCATAATCCACCTATAGGAAGATGGTGGAAAATGTATTTATATTATATCCCTAGTGAATCATAAGAAAAATTAAAGTATTTTTACATAGATGAAAAATAGTTTTATAAGAACCTTATAAAATATCACTAAAATTTAAAAGAAATATCATTCACTTTTTATAACATTTTTTTAAAAAATATTTTATAAAATAATTGGAATATAATTGAAATTTGAAAACCACAATGAATTGGTCTGGGCCATCCCTCCAATAGATTCCTGATCTGGACCACCACCAGCCCGAAGGGAATTTTGATCCCCATGGACTTGAAACTAGATATTGGTAATTATATGAACTCATTTGGGAATGGTTTTTCCATATAACCATATTAAAATAGAAATTTGGAATATAATAAAAATGTACCATGACATGTCTATACATAAGAAATCCATGAAAAAGAAAAAAACAACAACCAAATATAAAAAATAGGATAATAGTAAACAAAAACACGCCCCAAAAACCTCTCTCACTACCCTGATCTCCTCTCCTGCATGGAAAAGATTCCCCTCTAATTTGTTTCACCCACCAGTAGATATTTTTACCCTCTTATCCATCAATAGAAATAAAATCATATGTGGAAAAATTAAATCGTATAAAAGGACACTTATCAAACATTCTATCAAAATTATAAGCCTATACAATCACAGAATAGACACTAAAAGTTGAATCTAATAAAATATAAATTGACCTCAATAAATGAATGCTTAATGAGGAGTCTGAAGAAGAACCAGGAACCTGCAAATGGGATGATAATATAGGAATGAGTACATAAACATTCAGTAGACCACCATAACCCAACAAAACTAAGTAGTTGGTTTTATGTTACATCCAAATAATTATATGTAAAAATAAAATTTAAAAATTATATATATATATATATATATATATTGATTCAAATATCCAAAAATAAATTACAAGTGTGCTTGAAATTATTTGATAATATTTTCTTAAATGAAATTAGTCACTAGGAAACCATCTTTCCCTTATCCAATCTCTTGGACAAAATATTAGTTTCAAAAAAAAAAAAATCTGAAAAAATAGTTATAGAACCAAGTACAAAGACCGAATAACCCATTAAAAAATCACACAAACTTTAAGATTAAAAGAATTCACTTTTTTCACAAGTGAGAACATTTCAAAGGAATTTCTAAAAATAGCTTGAAAACTTTTAAATTCAAGCTTTCATATCTCTTATTTGAAAATATTTCAAAATCCATTTTCAAATCATTAGAAATGAAAAGCACACAAAGAAGTAGGATATCTAAAATTAAGAACCACTATGTAAAGTCCTACAATAAGAAGAAAAAAATGAAAAGTAAATAGGTGCTATGTAATAAAAGAACAATAGAGGATACAATTGATTTGGAAAGGTAAATCCACTAAATTATCCTAATAAGGATCCTAGTATCATGGGATCTACCCTATGTCCTAACATGAGGTTTTTATAGACTTCACTCAATGGACCATCCTAATAGCATACGTTTCATCCCAATACCCCCACCCAACTTGATTGAATATAACCTTATCGGAATGGAACACCCATTCTTGAATTATCACTAACTAATGTGGAAACTATAAGTGTGTGTCTACCTAGTGAATCATTATCATAGACCTTCACTTAACTACTCGAGTTCCCATGAGCAATGAAAATGGTGGTGAGAATAATAAATCATTCATTCATTCAAGGATAAAACATTTAGAATAGTACATGCCCCACCTCATACCCTTATAACAGTAGGCACATGCACAAAAATTTGAACCAATATATTCAATGGATCATATTAAAAATCTACACAAGGGATCACATGCCACTATAATCCATAAATTTTACAAGGGGTCAATAGGGTATCACCTCATTTATGAAATATCATTTTAATAATATTCCAAATGGTTCATCACATTAAAAGGAATCACACTTGGAATACCAATCCACATCACCAAATCACTTTATAAAATCAAATGGGAACTCAATATTCCCTTTTTAAAACACCTTTGAAAACATTCTAATCCACATGAGTTTGAAAATATGACCCCCATGGTATAAATCACCCATTTGAAATCAAAAAACTCATTTTGAAATTTCATAAGCTTTAAAAACCTCAATACGAACGTTACCAAATTACATTATAAATAACCAAGGAATCTTTTTTAAAATAAAAAAGTCACCGATATTTCTTTAAAAAGTTAAAATAACCCAATGACATGCTTTTAAAATCATTGTTAAATTAAGAACACTTTAAAGACATCAAACTGATTATCAAAAATTCTTTAAAAACAAGAAGCACCCTATAAAATCTAATAAGGAATTTCAAAAAACACTTATCATAGATTCACATCGCATTCCGTGGTTTAATAATCATTTTATATAAAATTGTCACCTCAAGAGTCATATATATATATATATTAAACATGTAAATTAAATCACTATCAAATATCATGCGTAAAAATGAAAATAATAAAAAGTTATAGAAAAGAAGCATCAACCTACGACCAATCTCAATAAATTTGGAAGCAAGATTTAGAAAGTTGAAACATGTCGTTTTCGAAGGTGGTGGATCCCAAAAATAAAATCACATCCCTTCTAAACATAAAAATATAGAACTAGAATCTTAGAACCATCCATAACCCTCTTCCAAACCATAGAAGCAGTTTGGGTTCATGGGAGGATGAAAATTGGGTGGGGGATAGGAAAGGAAGAAGGGAGAAGAGGGAAGGTGAGGCTTACCATAGATGGTCACAAGAGGAATGGGAAGAATCAGTTGAAGGAGGAGGCTGATCCAAGGGAGGTTATGAATTCACACATAGAGTAGGCCGAAGGGGGGGTGTCATACAACCTATAAGGGAGAAATGGTGGGTCATAAAAAAGGGAAATAGGGTGAGGTGTGTTAATTTTTTAGGGTTTTAATTAAAAACAATTAAAATTAAAACCAAAACTCATTTTTTAAACCTGGAAAAACCAAAAAGTTAATATAAATGATTAACCTGACCATGAAACTATCATACGCAAAGAACTTTCTAGAGAATACCCACCCTAAATGATTTCTCCTAGGAATATCATGGTTGGAAAAATCATTTGGAAACTATTCCAAATTGAACTTTCAAACTATAGATCAGAACAACAATATTGTGGTATAGTTTACCTAACCATGAAAAAGTTGTATGTTTCACCCCATACTCACTAGAAGGAATGCATGATTTCTACTGGGAATCACTTGTCTTACCCTTAACTGTGAATAGATCATGAAACCCAAATAATGTGAGTTAATAATTAACTACACATAAGGGTGGCCACATGAGATTCCTTCAAACCATTCTCCTTAACCATGAACAAGAAGAAAACCTCAAAAAACTAACATTTCGGTTTGAAAATTCACGTAAATTTAAAATAATCTTGAAAAAATAATAGAAATCCAAATAAAAACCAACGTGACATGGTGGTAGGTAAAAATTCACCACCATACAACTTTATACCCCGACAAAGTTTTAGGTAAAAGTAGATGTCAAAATGAAATGAATTATAAGAAAACTCCGAAGAAAGTAAAAATACTCAAGCAACCAAAATTCATAAAAAACCATTTGACAACCCAAATAAATGGAAGTAACTCAATGAATATAGAAAAAAATTGGTCTCCACAATATTTATAATTTCCCTTTAATGGTATAATAACCAGCAACCTCAAAACACAAAAATAGAATGTCACTACGCCGTCACATTCCCAAAATCTTCAAAGGGAATCCAACCCACTCCACAAACTGAAACCAAACCACTAGAAACTTGTTCCAAATCTACCCATTAAGAAACAAACCTCAAACATCCTAATGAACCATAGGATAAATATTCCAAATCACCAAACCCAAGAAATCTAAACAATAATCTCAATAATGAATGACAAACGACACTAATAAATGAAAATCCTAAAAACTAAGGGTCACAACCGACATATGAGGGTGCTTAGATCCAACTCCCATGATTACTATCATATAGTAATTTTGGTGGAAAACATAGTCTGGTGTATTATATATCCCAAAAAAAAAAATATACAACCACAAGAATAAAATTATTAACCCAATGTTTTACCTATTTTTGAAGTAACGAGCACAAACAACCCATAGTCTACACCACACAAGGGATAAGAAAAGAATAAGAAATGTGGCATGAAAAATTACAAAAATGGAACACCACCCATAATGGGAAACAAAATAAAATACTAGAAATGGTTTTCTTAAGAAAAAACTGCTCAAAACTCAAAAATAAGATACCCCAAAATTTTTGATCATCCATCAGAACACAAACACCTCTAGAGAGAACCAATGAAACATTCTAAACTAGTTCTCACATGAGAGTCTCAAAAGGAATATATTTTATCTAATATAACTATTAAACCAAAGATCATAGGTATAACCCACTTGAATAACGAATATTCAAAGTATGTCCTAATAGAATTATTGACAAAAAATAATCCAAGGAACAAAACTATGAGAAGTAGACAACAAATGCCACTACATTTAAAGGTTAGTTAGTGTTAAAAATAAGTATAAATATCCACTAAGTTAAAAACTATAATTTCACACTAGACGTTTCTAATATGGGGTCATAAAAAACCTGAGACATATACCCACATCATGCTTTCCTATAACACACAATATATAAAACAAAAAAAACTCTTTACACAAGAAATAAAAACATTACTAAAATACTAGTTTAAATACCAATGAACCATAAAAATTTGGACTTATTTCATTCAAAACCAACCATAAACTATTTTAATACATTAAACTACAGCCCCATACTTGACTCGATTAATTTTAAGAAAATTCCAAAACTTATTTCAAAATAAACAGAACTTTTTAAAAAACTAGAACACCTTTATAGATTTCAAAATTAAATGACCGCTTTCTATTTTGAAATATTTTTCACACAACTCACCCTTTTAAAACATAATTTCCAAGGGTGAACTCCAATTTTTAAATAATTTTGTTTCTTAAAAATTAGAAACTCCACCCTTAATATGCTCAGTAATTGATTATAAAAATCAAACCATAGGTAAAAAATTTTCAAAATATAAAAATGAAATCAACTATTTCAAAACATTTTAGAAAAATCAATCACATTTTTTAAAAAATAACTAAGGCCTTTTTTTAGAACCAGATTCATTTTTCTTGTGAAATTAATTTTTGAATCATATAAAACAAATTTCATATCACCGGACTAATTCCTAAAAAATCATATCATGATCTTCAATAAAAAAATCACATCTAAATCGAACAACATATCACAAGACCAACCATATAGCCAATCTTATTTCCCTTATAGATAGGAAGTCCAAGGGTTAGGTTGTCAAAATAGAAATATAAAATGGGATGTATAATTGTTTCAAACCTAGCCACATGGTTGAAAAAAATATTCTAATCATATAGTAGTTCCAAAGATGGGTCCAAAATCATGAATTTGGTCATCACATGGCTTTTTAGTCCCTATAAACTAGCCTGACATCTTGAATTCCTTTTTTATCAATATCCCTAAACATCACACATGAACCCCAAAGAAACCAAACACTGTCTAATGCGGATGAACCGATCATAAATGTTAAATCCAATAAAATATAAAATTCATTATTCGAATCCAACTTCCCAAAGAAATTCGAGGCTCTAGGTAAGAAAGATCTAATTAGACTCTTCATGAACCTTCCTATCAAGTTTTATTAAATGATTCTAACTTGATCTTATCCTAAAACCCTAATATAAAAAGGCCAATATAAAGGCTTGTGATCATATGAAAAAAAACCTATGATCTTATACTATTTTTAATGAAATATTCTGGTACATCTAAGAAACATACACTTGACCCGGCTCCCCACTAGACTGAAGGGCATTCCTGATCCCCAAAAGCTAACAACGAGTGCATGGGGATAATATGAAAAAACATGGGAATGTTTTCAGATAATATTCATTTTAAAAGTGATAGTAGGAATATAATAAAAATATGGTATGACTCTTCCATAAATAATACATTCATGTTAGATAAAAATAAGGAAAACATCAACCTAATATCAAAAGTGGAAAGCATTATACAACAATGAGCACTATAAAACTCCCTTACCACCCCGATCTCCAATTTCAATAAAGAAAAATATGCCCCACCAATGGAATTTCATCACCCACTAGAAGATATTTATACCCACCATCTTTAGAAATCAATAAAATCCCAAGGGGATAAATTAAATCATATAAAAGGCCATTCTCTGAACGTTCTATCAAAATTAAAAGTTGTTCATGTAAAATCATGGAGTAGACAACACTAGTAGAATGCTATATAATAAAAACCAACTTTAATAAATTGGAATTCAATGAGTGGTCCAATGAATAACGAATAACCTATAACTAAGATAATAATATAGGTGTGAGCACATAATCACTTAGTAGGCCACCAGAACCCACCATAGTTAAAGCAGTCTCTTTCATGTTACATCCTAGTAAGCTTGTTTGAAAAAAATATAAAAAAAATTCTACCATGTTTTTCAAAGAAGAAACAATACACCATAAGTGTGAAAAATATTATATTCCGTGATTTTTTTTAAACCAATATAGTTTCTTAGAAAAAAATATTTTCCCTGACCCAAACCACTGAGACAAAATATCAATTTTCCAAAAAATTAAAAAAAAACCATTTATACAACAAAGAAAAATAACCCAAACCCCCATTTCAAAACTCACGCACACATCTAGTTTCAAAACAAACCATTTTCAAAATTTCTCATATAAAAGAAACATTCAAAATCATTTATAAAAATAGTTTGAAAACACTTTAAGTTCAATATTTCTTCTTATTTTATTAAAAAAATATTTCAAAATACCTTTTGAAACCATATGAAAGGAAAACCACACAAATAAGGAAGAAAGAACACAATCAGAAATCACTAAGTCTAGTCACATAATAAGCAGAATCAAATGACATGTATATATATTCCATGAAATAAAAGATCTACAAGTAATACAATTGATACACAAAGTTAAATACCCTAAATGATCCTAAGAAGGATCCTTATGACATGGGTTGTACCTCGGGTCTAAATGTGAGTCCTTCCTAGGATTCAGTCAATGGACCAACCTACTGGGGTACATTTCATCATAAAATCACAGCCCAACTAGCATGATCCTTTCCTCATTGGAATTGAACACCCCATAGATCCCAATCACTAAATAGAGGGGACACTAATAATATATAGATACCAAGTGAGGCATAAGTCTAGACTCTCACTTATCTAACTAGGTTCCCATGACCAATAAAAATGGAGGTGAGCATAATCCATCATCCCTTCACTCATGGATAAAACATTTAAAACAACACGTGAACCTCCGACAACCCTAAATAAATAATACACATGCATAACATGTCTAAAAACATATAAAATGTATCAAATTAAAAATCCACACATGAGAGAACATGAAACTAAGGATCATAAGAATCAAAAAATGGAATAAGACTGAATCATATCATTTATGAATCCTCATTTTCATAAAATTCTAAATAATCTATCTCTTCAAAAGAAAACACACTACTAATGACAAGCCATTTCACCAAATGTCTTTTTAAACTCAATTGGGAACTCACTATTACCTTTTTAAATACACCTTTTAAACCCCTCAAATCCAAAAAGAGTTTCAAAATACAATTCCCATGGTCTAACAAACCCTTTTTAAATCAGCCAACTCATTTATAAATAAAAAAATCTTTAAATATATCCAAATAATGTTTATCACATCACTTTGAAAAAAACCAATCCATCCTTTTTTAAATAAAGAAACTCAGTCCAATTTTTTTAACAATTTCAAAATTACCAATCATAAGGTTTTAAATCCAATTTAAATAAAGAACATTTTTAAAACATCAACTTGGAGCTCATAGACACATAAGAAACTAAAGAACCATTTAAAATCCAACCAATCCTTTCCAAAAACATTTGTCATGGATTTACACTCCATTCCATGGTCTAAAAATTATTTTTATACCATACTTACACCTAATGGGTCTAATATGTATATATAATCATCCTTGGAAAATGAATCACCTTCAAACAACAAGCATTTAAAGGTATAAAAAGGAAAGAAATAGTAAAGATACACCTACTGTAGACCAAATGAAATCAATCCAAAATCATGTTATGGTATGTTGAAACATTTTTCCTTTGAATTATAATTCTCCCACACATAAGAACACATCCCTAAAAAACCTAAAAACTTAATACAAAAATTTTAGAATCATCCCTAACCCAGATATGAACGTCAATAGTGGTTAGGGTTTGTAGGATGAATAAAATAGGTTGATGAAAATATAAGGAAGAAAGGAGTATAGGTAAGGGAAGGAATACCTAGGAGGCTCCCAAGATGAATTTTTGGAATTAGAAAAGTTAGGAGGCTGACCAGAATGAGGCTGTAGTGTCTTGTGAGGAGGCGGAGGAAGAAGGGAGGGGTTGTGTCATGTGAAAATGGTTGTAGGATGAATGGGATGTTGTTTGTGGGAGAGAGGGTAAATAATGTTTCATTTTTAAAGGTTTTTAATAAAAAATTATTAAAATAAAAACAAAGAATGTTTTTCTAACTGAATGAACCATTCGATCAGGATGCACAATTTTTTAACAACACACCAACCGTGTGCAAGACACAACCTAGACAAAACCCTCCCTACATGGTTTATCCAAGGCATTTCAGGTCTAGAAAAAAACCTTGTAAAAATATTCCACACAGAAATGTCAAACTATAGAGATGAACTACACACTTGTCTCATGGTTTTCCTAATACTTCAAAAGTCATGCGCTACACCCCAAACTCATGAGAAAGCACGCATAGTTTCTCCTGGGACATGCATTCTACATAACCATTCATAACAAACGTGACACAAACCATGTGAGTTAAAAATTAACTACAAACAAATCTAGTTGCACAGTTTTCCTTCAAACCATACACCTTAACCGTGTATTATAAGAAAACCTAAAAAATTTCCATGTTTCGGGTCAAAACACCATGTAAATTTAAAACAAACCTCATTCTCATAATATATATTAAAATAATAACCATTGTGAAATTGTGGGTGTCACAAAAACAATAGAAAAATCGGGATGAAGTTTTATAAATAAGAAATTATATAATTATGTGAAAATGAATTCTTGTGGAAAATGTTAAAAAAGGAATATTCTTCTCACAATTTTCTAAAAAATCAAAATAAACAGATTATTATTCATAAGAAAAACATTTAAAATTATCCACCTAAAAAACTTGTAAATAATTTCATACTTAATAGATATATACCTCAAGAAATCATATAAGAATATATAGGGATATCCAAGGAACAATATAATGAATATTGTCATAGAGGGGGAAGATTCATGATCGAAAAAGAGATAGGGTAATTCCTATTTGGTAGAATTATTAATGTTTAATTGTGAACCAAAGTGAGGTTAAATGGTAAGAATATTGAAAAAATATTAGATTAAATATAGGATAAGAAAACAAATTGTGTAATGAAAAATTTATCCTAATGTAAATTTAGTCATAAATAATCTCGATTTCCAAGTGACATCGATAAATAAACTCTTACCTTTACTTATAACTTGAACATAATTTATTTAAACTTAAAAATAATAAACATAACCATATTTATAAGTTATTTTATATCCTTATTCATATTAATTAACTTTTATATACTTCATTTATATTAATTCTTTTCACAAATTTCAGTGAGTTATAACTTATTTTCATCATCATATGTTTTTTGTTTTGATTGTTTCATAAAAGTCCCACAATGGTGATGTTGGTCCTCATTATTTGATAAAAATTTCATCAAACCTATATTATTAAAGATATCTGAATCATTATTTATCAATTATCTATATATTCCCCCTATTAACTTGATGTTTGTTATGTTTTTGGTTCCTAAGAATGTAATCCATGATGAGAGTGTATTTAGTAATTTAACAATAAGAAAAAGTTACTTTAAATTGAACATTAATTTTACTGTGACCCATAAAGAAACATATTCATTACATAAATTACTATTTAATATCAAATATTTCTAGTATTAATGTCATGATACTCATTCATATTGGTAATGGTGACGATAATATATCAGCATTTATATAGTTGGTTGAACCAACCAAAATATGGACTTGTTCTTCTAAGGAATGAGTTAGAGTATAAAACAATATAATAGTAAATTATTTTCCAAATAAGAAAAATTATGTTAATATAAAATCAATATAGTATATAATTATATTAATAAATTTGGTATATTAAAAGTTGATTGAAAAAATATGGTGATGAACTATGTACGTGGATTAATTTCCTCTTTCTTGATATAGTTTCCTTTGGAATGAATGATTTAGAATTCCATCATGGAACTAAAAGATAAAAAAATCCTAATAAATATTTATGAGAGGAAATATGGGTATGGATTTAAGGTATTTTAAAAAGACAATAGTGGTTCATAAGGGGTATAGGAGGTTCCCTTTTACTAGTGAGTTTTCAGTGGAATTTCCATAATTACTCATTCCCCTAGGTGTAAGGTTGTCATTTTATCATGAAAATTTTATAAAATATATAAATTAATGGATATGGGTCATAAATATCCTCATAAAATAAATATATAGATAATTTTAGAGATATTTTGTTTCATTACCACTTAGTTAATCCCTTTTACCTCATTTTACCTTTATAGTGGTAACTCAATTTTCCCTCAATAACTTCTTTTTATGGCCAAAAAAATGAACTATTTAACTAATTTAGACGTCATGAATAATTTTTTGGCTCAATTTAATATTTTTAAATTTTTAAATATGAAAAATTTAAATTTTAAGTGAAAACATGATATATATATATATATATATATGAATTTTTAAACATTAAGTGTTTGTGATATTATTTGATATTAATAAATAATTAAATGACTGTTAATACATTTTATTATGAATTGAAATATTATATTAGATTCATCATAAAAAAATTGATAAATTTAATTTATTAGGATAAAAATACACCATGCTAAGAAAAATTGCTCATTGAAAAATATCCATTTTTCACATTAATTGATTCTAACCATATCCTATTAACATTTATTATCAAATTTATTACCATGTAATTTTATCAGTAATTGATTCTAAATAATTTACTTCAATTTTATTAATATGTTAAATCATTTCTTAATAATAAGTATTATAATAATTAGAATAATATTAAGTAACACATAAAAATATATATTAATTTATTTTAATTAAATATTTAATATTTAATTTCATTGTTTATTATTTTCAATTATATTATTTTTAATTTAATAATAAAAATTATACCAATTTGATACACCTATTGTATAGATTCATACCAAATTAAATATATCTAACATACAAATTTTCACCGACCGTATATCCAATGACCATATTTTTTATGGCCACGTAATTAATGGGAATGTTTGATTCGTATATATTTCCTTCCATACATTAATAAAATAATTTGTTCTATTAATGTATATATATATCAATATGTTTAATGTATTTATAATTTTCATCCTTATTTTAATAGTTTTATTCAGGGTTATGAACTTCTTGGAAAACCACAGGGATGCAGATTTTATAATTTTAGTATTTTTATGTACTTGGAGTTTATTCTTCTTAAATTTTTCTTGTGATGTTTTTTATTGTGTTATAAAAATGTATCCATATTTATATTGTATTTTAATATTTTATTTCAATACCATGTATCATGGTTCAATTTATTTTTTTGTTTCATGTAAAATAATCTATCCAATATAATATTTATATAAAGGAAAATGCATATTAAAATGACAAGGTGTTAAATTTTATCCCCCTTATAAAATTTGTTACCCAGAAATCATTACTCTAATTAAATAAAATGATGATACTTCCACATAATTATATTTTTGATCTCTCACATTTCATCCTCCAACGTAATATTTCTCTAAACAACTTTAATCAGGTGATTGGTATTATTTTGTAATAATTTATCACCATGATCCTTGATTTATACTAATCTTTCATTATATGAGAGATTATGTTATAATGGTATAACCTTTTATTTTACCACATATATAGGTTTAGATATGTAATTAATTAAATTTGATACTTTAAATACACCATGAACTTGGGAGGGATTCAGTGGGAGTGAAATATGATAAACTACCATCCCCAAAAGATCATATATTTTTAAACGGACAATGTATCTGATGCTCAAATTTACCTCAATTTCGAATCTCAATTCCCTATTTCATGGGGATATTCATATTAATACCTTTTATTCGACTTCAAACTACAAATATCATCGATAATTATCCATGTCTCTCTTCTATCAACATGGTGTGGTTTCAATGCACAGCTGAATGGATTGAATATTTTAAGAAATTTATTTTGAAATACTTGGTCTCAAAATATTACAATCACCAACTTTATCCTGTAATATTAGTGTTTTACACCAATTCTCATATTCAACATCATATGGTTATTTTTTAATTCTAGAATTGAAACTAATTTTATATGGGAACTCTACCATGGGAAGGTAATGATCACAATCTCCATTTCAATCCATTATGTATGATCTTATTACATCCTCTAGATTTGTAATGGCACTTTATGTTGGTAAATAGTCTAACTATGATAATTTGGGATGAATCTCATCTCTATACCCAATTCCCACTAAAGAATCTTTCAAAACATCAAGGGAAAACTGGAATCTCAATCTGATATAATGGAAAGTGGTACATTATAAAGCCTCAATACTTCCTTTTTATATATGGAAAGTTTATCAAGTGAGATTATTTTAATAATAATGAATTTAATTAACTTCATAAGGTGATTAAATGTGACCCAAAAAGAATTATAGACTTTGGAAATATTTTTTAGACCCATAGTTAAATCCATAGTGGTGTTCTCTTATTTCTATATTGGCATGGGAAATGGTTTCATCATCCCCTTAGAATTATATTATTCCTAATTAACTTTATTATATACCAATCATTGATATAAATACTATATAACCTCTCTATTCATTTTTTCGCACCATAAATTCTCCTCGTGATCTCTATATATCTTTGTACTTCCCTGATAGATATAGAATGATGATCTATTTCAATAATCTCATAGCTTCTTCTTAAATTATTTTACTTATGGAACATAATTCATTTCCAAAATATTATAATTACACAATTTTAAAAATTTAACTCCAGAGTATGATTTACCTTCTTTTTTATATCCCTATCCTCCCTCTATGTCTCATTGATCTTCACATTTTTGAATAGTTGAGTATTCAATTGAGTAAGATTGTTTTTATCAAATTCCCTTATAATTTCATGTTCCATCCTTTACAAATCCATTATTATTGTGTCTCTTTTAATCCTCAAATGGATTTGGTGTCAAGATCCATCCTACTGAATGCTCCTTCAATGGTAATATATACTTTATAATATTTTGATCATTATATATATTTCATAATTTCCACTATATTGATAATTCCTCAATATCTTTAATGAAAATAGAACCACAATGAGATCTAAATCAGTAGTATAAATGATTCTTATCAGGGAATTTTTATTGATGTGATTCATAATATATGACTATAATATTTCTTGATAACACATTCTAATACCTTATTTGATGAATTACTATTTATAAAAAATACTTCTCCACTATAGGGTAATGTCATTACATGTATAATGACTAATCATATCTTTACATCATATAAATTGTGTTCACATTATTCTATCAAAAAGAAATTAACTCTCTTATTAGTTAACTTGGTTCATGGATTGTAAAGCCATGAGTAATTTATCAAAAAAATATCGATAGTATTCAGAAAATCCAACGAATTAAGGATATCTATTATAGTTTTTGGTATGGTACATTCTTCAATAACATCTATATTTTATGGATTTATATATATATTCTAACTTTTATTTACATGGACCAAGAATGATACTTTTTGTAACAATAATTCTTACTATATAAATCTCTCATAGGGTTTCTCCTTTATCATAGTCTTTATAAGAATCCTCAAATTTTCTTAAAGATCTTACTTTCCCTTGAAATATATGATAATATCATATATGAAGACTACCACCAATTGGGTGAGGTAATATCTAGAGTCTCTATTTATCCTATCAATGAAGATTTTGGTGAAACTATTAAGTCTGAATGGAATCACTCTGAATTAATAGTGTTCATATATTTTATGAATTGTGTACTTTTGAATATTCTACCTCTTCACCCTTAATTTTTTATATCAGGATGAAAGGTAAATATTTGATAGGTATTGACCTCCTCTAATTTGATCAATTAATTCATCAATACGTGGTATAGTATACATGTTATTTATCATTATTTTGTTAAGTTAATGATAATTGATACAAAGACACAGTGATCCATACTTATTATTGAATAATAAAGCTGGTGCAACCCATGGTGTAGAACAAGTGTGTATAAAACCCTTAAATATATCCTCTTCAAGATGCTTATTCAATTATTAGTTTTCAATCAGTTCCATTTGATATGGAATCATTGATAATTTCAATGAACCTAGTATGACTTCAATTGAAAATTATACATCATATTTTTGTGAACACCAAGTAATTGATTAGGAAATACATCCATATATTCTCACACAATGGACACACCTTTAGTGTTATGTTCCCACCTAGTAATTTGAGACACATATCCCACATTAATGGGTTTTAGGACCCATATTAAGGAATTTGTTTCCAAAGGGATTTCGTCATTTTTCTTGCATGAATATTTGATAATGGGGTAATTTTTAATATTATAAAAGATTTCCTATCCCTAAAATTTATATGAGATTTATTTAAGGAGATCCAATCCTTGAAAACTATCACATGAAATTATAGTTATACAATAAGAACTATATTTTTATTAAGAATATTCAAACAAAACAAAATAAAAAAAGAGTTATATATCTTGGATTTAATCATTTCACCACCAAGTGTTTTCACCAATAATTAAATTTCTAGTATTTGTGGTCTTGAATCAATACTATTATCAAACATTTATGATTTGAATGAATTTAATGGAAAAAAAATCAAATAATTCATTTGTATTTATTCAGTGGATGATGAATGTACATTTCACCACTTCATTTTCATAGTTGGATTCATTAGTTGTGATTTTATAGGCTTTACCTTTATACCTTGTCTTGCGATGTTTTTGTCATAAATTTTCATCATTAACTATTGGTTTGGTGAAGAAGTTTCCATAATTTCCATACTAATTTATATTTATATACTAGAGTATGAGTTCTGAATTATGGTGAGTTTTAATTTCCTTCATTTCATTAATTGTGATCTTCATATTTCTTCAAAATTCATGGGATTAATGACCTTCTATTTAACCCTTAAATCATTTACCTATACCTTTATTGTAATTTATTCCATACATCTTCCCATATTTTTATCATGTATGAAGTTAAATTTTAGTACCTCCATGTTTTTTTCATTTAAGGTTCTTCAAAAAATCCTTTTTCTCTATTTGATCCTTAAACAACATGAATCACGAGATTCTATAATTTCTATTTCCACCATTAATGTGTTTCTTAAAATATCTTCATAGTTACAAAATTGCTTATAGATAATTCATTTTGGATACTTGGTTTTAGGAAACTAAATAAACTCTTGATTTTCATTACATAGTAAATGATAAAACTAGATGTGTACCTTACATGCATTCTGAAATTTTCTTCAAAGTCTCCAATGGATTTTCCCTTTTATAGCTCTAGAAATTATCCCACTATTTTGATGTCAATATTTTTGGGAAACTTATTGTTGAAAAATATCATCTTAATATCCTCCCATTATATGAAGTCCATTTCTCTATCTTTCCTTATAATATTAATGTGTAAACTCCATTGGTCAACCTCAACTCTCAACTTATAAAAAACTCAATAAACCTTTTCATGTTTTAGGTACTAGTGAAATAAATATATTTTTATAGTGTTGATAAATTTCTAAAAAATTAGTTGATCATGAGATCTAATAAATGTGGGTGGAAGTTTCCACATAATAAAATATATAGAGATTTGTTCCCTCATTAGCTCATTTGGTATTTTATAAAGATTCATGTTATTGTTCATATTTTGAGAGAGTTGGGTGGGAATATCCTCTATATCTTTCATTACTAATCATATCCTATTTGGTTTCTCATTAAGATAGTAATTTCATTGTCTATCATATTCATTGTTTACTATATTCCTCATTCCCCCAGCCATTGACTAAAAACCAATATAGTTAGTGTAAAAATTAATAATTAAATTAAACAATCATATTTTGAGGAAAATAATTCCTATGATATCCAAAATTTTGAACCTTTTGTTTCAACCAATGAACTTTTAGATCCTTCCTGCATTTATTTTGGTTTAACATAGGTTATTTTCAATTCTATACAATTATTCTAAAAAACCTAATCCAAAAATATATATAGACTGAACTCTGATACAGAATGAGGTGCATGAGTATAAAAAACATGCATATTACATATTTTTTAATGATTATTACATACATATAATAATAAAATACACACTAGAACCTATATGTTTTGTGTCTTTGAGGAAAATCAACACAACCAACTTATTTTAAAACCTTTTTAACATATCCCACATATATTCTTCTCACAATACACCCTTTTAGACACATCAAATACTATAATATTCTTCATAAAATAGTTCATAGAAAGATAATAAAGGGTGAGAACATATGCTCAGTAAGGGTAAATGTAATATATATTAATTTATGATCATAAGTGAGCATAAAATAGACATGTGGGTATGAGAACATAATCGAGTTATATGGTCATATAATAAGAGAATCATACTGAATAAAACATAGATAATAAAACACAAGTCAAGAAATAAGGCTTTTGGAATAAATTCAAAAATGATATGTATGAAAGTGAAGACATGATTCAATAATAATGGGCCTTGAAAACATAACTTTATCATAATAATGCAGCATGTATATATATATGAATATAAAATCATACCTTATGTTAAGACTCATCACCAGGACTATCGTCACATAATGAACAAAGTCCCTTAATGGACTAGGATTTCTCTACAATCCATGATTTATTATATCATGAGATATAATGATTTGACAAATTTATTGGATTTATACAATGTACCAACCCATACCTATATGTATAGAGTCTCATAGGTGGTTTGTTTTAGTCCGTATTTCCATTTATATCACAGGATGTATACATTACCCAATTTACTGGAGGGCTATAATGGACCCACCCATCACATAGTGATATAACATACATATTTGTTCCATATAAAATTTTAAAAATTTATAATTCCATCATATATTATTTAAATCATGATAATTAAATGGGTTTCGTGATGTTGTATTAATCAAATAAATCATTATTTTAATGCTCACAAATTGCATTTCTTAGTAATAAATTTAATTTATTATGATTGTCAAATATTTTTTTATATAATCTATCATAAATGGTTAAGTCATGAAGTGACCATAAAAAACTTCTATATAAATATGTTCAACTAATAGTAAAGGTAATGTGTTTTTATAGAAGTTACAACCTGAAGAAATAAAAAATCTTATGTCAGATCACAAAAAATATTTCTATGTCTTGAACTGACCATATGTATACTGAACCGAATGCACGGGGTGGTCGAGTGACCACAAGAAGGATTAAACCTACCACATGATGACTTCATGTGACAATAAAATTGTAAAATTATTTTTTTAATAATTTAACCTACTACATAGGAAATAAAGTGGACACATTTATAAATAAATAGACCATTTCAAGTGAACAAAATCTCATGCGACTACAAGCTCAAGTGACTATAAGATCAAGTGACAATAGGGTCAAGTGAACACCAATCAAGTGACAAAAAAATAATGTAATATAAAGGTGAAGTGTCCACAAGTGAGAGTGATCACGCCTATATAAATTATATTGACTGTTTATAACATAAGCAATGAGCATTATTTAGAACTCCAATTTCTATATTTTGAAGAATTTATTAAAGAGTCATACCATTTAAGGTTTTCATATCAGACCTATAAGTATGAGGATTAATTTTTAAATATTCTCTAATATATTATAAAATAAGGTTATCACTTTAAGAATAATATCCACTAATGGGAAAGAAATAAAAAGAAAATTTATAATTACATTGAAGTACTAATCTTGAAAATCACATCACGACGTGCTTCCAAAAAAATTTATTTTAGTTTTAATCTCTCTATGAATTATCCTTTCAATGCCTTTTTAAGGACTAGTTTAATGAATATTGATCAACTGATACTGGTCATATTAAGCCACTTCAGACTCTATCTCTCTCACTATTTTTTCTCTCTATTTTTATCTTAATTTCAATATATGTTTACATTACTATGTATATTCCTTTTTTACATCCTTTTAAATTGTATAGAAGAGTACTAGATACTCTATATTATCATTTACTCACCTTTTATCCCATTTATAATTATAGAATTGGTTTTTTGTATCATAGACTACTTCTTTTGAAGTTGTAACTTTAAAACAAAATCCAGGTTGGAGATCAATTTATTTCTTTAATAAACATTCTTTGAAGCGGGTGACTTTTAAATGGAGAGGCTTATGTCACACCTTGAGAATGAACCTATTGTTTTTAATACTACTATGTGTTAATTATTTTCTTATTTCATTGTTTTTAGAAATAATTTTATTTCTTTTAAAACACCTTCGCAAATGAAAGATTTAATAGATAACTTTAGTCAGTGATTTAAACACTATGTTTTATGTGATTAGACTTGATTCAAAAGTTAAAGAGATTTTAATTTTTTTAACTATGTTGTTATTGATCGTTGGAGAAATATTTTTCAAACATAAAATTATATATTTATAATATTTTATTTAATTGGTGTATTTAGTTGTAATTTGTTTTTTAAAAATAAATTTTTATTGGAAACTCAATTCAACCCCCTCTTTAGTGGGCCATGTTGACTAATATTTGTTATAAAAGGACCTATTTTTATTACTTTAAACATACTTTTTTACTTGATCAAGTTTTTAAGAAGATATTTTTAATTTCTATTTGTTATCTAATTTTTTATTATGAACGTTAATTATGATGATTTTGCTACAAACATACCTCCTTATTTGAATAGTAAAAATTATGATCAGTTGGAAATAAAAATGTAAATTCATCTTTATTTTTCACATTTTTGGATCTATTGAAAATAAATATGAAAAACCTTAAACAGTTAGAAAAAATGGGATGCTCAAAATAAAGTTGATTATGATTTAAATTGAAAATACATGTATTATTTATTTTTTTCCTATATGATTGGATTAATTTGATAGGATATATTCTTTTGATAGTTCTTATCAAATATGGGATACAATTTCTTTCTCTCAAGATGTCACATCTAATGTTATGACAATGAGACTTAATAAATTTACAATTAATTATGATACTTTCAAAATAAATCTTAGTGAATATATATTTGATAGGTATCTTAGGTTAAATGAGATAATAAACATTAGGATTACAATTGGAAAAAATATGGATGAAAAAGATCATGTATGAAGGATATTGAGATGCCTACTAGATCATTGGAGTGGTATTGCAGTTTCTATTTAAGATTCAAGTGATATTAGAAAACTACTAGTCAAACCGATAATTGGAAAGATGATGATGTTTGAAGAATATATAAAATTAAACATTGAAGATTTTGAACCAAAAAAATAAAATATGTTTTCTTTAAAGAAACACAATCAAAATCAAGTAATTTATAAATTTTAATAATTCAAGTGGAAGTGAATCTTATATAGATAGTGACGAGGAAATGTATAAGCTAGCTAAAATATTTAAGAGTCCTTTTAAAAAGAATAAATATTTCATATGAAAATTTTTAATATAAATTATGATCAAAGTGGAGATTGGAGGAATGATTTGGAAAATTACTACTCCAATGATGAGATTACCTACTATGAATGTAAGAATAAAGGGAAAATAAAATATGACTATTTGAAGCATATGCATAAGAAGAGTTATGAGTAAAAATATAAAAGGCCTAAAAATCAATGAAGGAAATTTGGAGTGCATATGAAGATATCTCTAGTGACTAATATTCTATCTGAGAAGTTGAAAATGAAATATCAAATTTATGTGTTGTATATTAATCTAATATTATTATATTAAATAAATATAATTCTAATCCACTAAAGGAAAATACTAATCTAAAACTTTTAAATGAACAATATAAAAAGAACATTGAACAAATTTTAGACAATAAAAAATCATTTAATATTATACTGGGTAAATAATAAAATCAAAAATAGAAATTTGGAATTGGTTATGGATCTATAAAACTAGGGTAACTGTATAATTTTTTTATTCCTTTTTTAAAAACAAGACTTTGATTTTTAAGGAGATTATAGTTTTAGAAATAATTCGAAAACATTTAGAACAAAAAATGTGACTCCCACTAGGGAACTAATATGTCTAGTTTTGAAATTTATTTATCATTGAGTGAATTATTGGAGTTCCCTAGTGCCGGGAGAGGAAATCACGAGTGTTTGGGGGGACATACTAGGTCACATTATTAGCGTATGGTTTGTCTAACCATGCAGCATTTTGAGAGAGGTGGTTATAGTTTATAATAGTGTTATTTTTCATGGTTTTACCATGTTTATTAAAACCATGTTACACCCCATGGGTAATCATATGGCCTATTTTTTGAGGATAGTGTCACCTACATGGTTTTCGAATGGTTTTCCACGTCATGTGGTCAAACCATACAGTCTGTCCAAGTCACATAAAAAGCATGTTTTTACCCTATTCACCCAAATTTTTTTTAAGGTTTGGGGGAAAATTTACCACTCCCATATAAGAAAAATCTCTCCTTTTGTACCCTTTATTTGGTGGTAATTTTCCCTTTTAAATATTCATTTTTTAGGTTTTAAGTAAGTTGATTTCTTCAACGATTATTCTTATTACCCCTATTTAATCGTTTTTCTTCTATTCTTGTGGATGTGGGGAACCATAGGTGTAGTTTTGGGAAAATATAGGGTGTGTAATGTTGTTTTTGGTTGTTATAATTAATTATAAGGTGTCTTATGCCTTGTTTTTTTTCTTCACGGTGTTCTTCATCAAGGGAGATAATCTCTAGACCATGTGAGAGGTAGGTTTCTCTATTTAAGGGTGTTTTACTTTGATTTCCATTATATAATGAAACACCTTTGGTATTTTTTTGCTTAATTTTTATTTAAATTATTTATTCTTTATGTTTATTATATATTTGATGTGTTTTATGGATTTTATTGGAAACTTGGATATTTATAAGGGGGTTTTCCAAATGGGTGTATCTTGTATTCCCACAAATTTGTTGATAAAATGGATCAAAGAAGTTGGGTTATTTTAAATGGATTTATAAAGTGTTTCTAGAAATTATTTTACCTTATAAATGGTTCATTGATAAAACAAGTATGTTTTTTGGTTGAATGACTTGTAATGTATCTTGAATAATAAATACTATTCTTTTTGAATGTTTTGGAATAGAGTAGTACATTGGTTAACTCGGGTGTGAGTAAGGGTTTTTTTCTAGGGACTGTGTGAGCCTTCGGACGGAAGACTATGTGAGATTCCATATTGTATTTTCTGAGTATCCAGATTATTCAATTAAGGGAGGATCGTGCATTCCTATAACTTGGTTTATAATGTACCATGAGATCCTTTGTGTAAGAAGACCATGAGAGGTTCCATGTTGGTCCTAGGGAAGAATGTGAAAGCTTCCATTGCTTATCCATATAATGTACTTGTTTACTCACTCAAGATAGGACTAATGATTAGAGTCCCTAAGTTCATACTACACTTTCCATATTGATTTATATGCTTTATGAATTTTATTTGTGTAATTTTAATGCTATGAGTTGTTATATCAATTTTATTTCATTTCTATTGAGATGGTTTTTGATATTGTTGTTATGGTCACTATGGGTTATATCTATTTTTTATATTTATCAACTTATTCATTGTGGATTTGTTAATTTATTTGATCCATGTTGGAAACTATTTTGGAAAAATAGTTTTATTTGAAATGGAAAAAAATAGATTTTACAGGATTACTTGAAAATGGTAAGCTTTCAACGTGGTTCAGTTTTGATGTTTTTTACAAACTAATTTATTAGTTTTCATATGTAAAGGCCTTAAATATAGTAATTGTGGTATCCTATTGGTCTCCGTGAATTATACCGTTCAAGGGCCCTTTGGGGAATTTGTAGATATCATTTTTGAAGATATGGGGAAAGGAAAGGGCGCCATGTTCCAAGGTTGATATTCTTGATTACCACCATCTAGTGTTTTGTGGAGGATATGTGGTCTCATAGGGATTTACTCATGTGAAGTCATTTTTATGTTTTGTATTTGTTTGTTTTTTAATGAGCCTTGTTTGACATTTTACCCGTTATTTTGAGTTTTGGGGTTTTGTTTTTAGATACCATGAAAACATATATGTTTTGTTATGGAATGTTTTTTACAAGATTTATAATATTTTTTATGGTATATTCCGATCTTGTATTTCTAAAAATGAATCAAAAAGCATGGAAATATAGTTTTATAGATAGGTTGTGCCATCTTATCATTTCTGAAATAATTCTTAAGCGATAATTGGGTTTTCTCAATTCTTATCTTTAGTCTTTGGATTTCGAGAATGTAATTTGGGATCTGTAGAGAAACATCTTTGGTGAATTGTTGGGTCAAACTAGATTGGTTCATTACAAAATGTTATCAGTTGAGGTTTATTATTTATGAGTCATTAGTAGTTTAGAGGTAGGATCATCTGGAGTTGAGAGGTAGGAATTGGGGAGTCTGTAGCCTCCTCTTTTTCATGTCGAACCTAGAGTCTCCATGGGTGGTCTGGGATTACAGTTATGTTTTGGTCCAAATTATGGGTCATTTTTATGATATATAGGCTCTATTTTCATGGATTTGTTTTTGTGATTCTCATATTGATGGTTTCTTTGGATTTTTTTTATATTTATATTATATTGTTCTTGGTAGATATTTTTATTTGCATCTTGTAGAAAATGCCTCCTAGAAGATCCTCATCTAGACATAGAGAGGGTGTAGTAGATAGTAAAGTGTAGGTGAACCCAAATATTGATCCGTAAATGGTGGAGTTGGTGATTCACATAATTCATACCTTGAATCAAGGGGTGTTCATGAGTAGACACAAACCGCAGACTATGCTCAATAATTTTCAAGGAAGAATCCACCATTGTTCTATGGTGGTAAGGGATCCAATGATCCTATGGAGTGGTTTGGTCATATTAAGAATATATTTTAGTTCATAAAGACCTCTAGATTTTAATTTTAAATGAATGTGCATGCAAAAAAGGGTATTCAATGGTGGGATTCAATGGTTATTTTGGTAAGACACAAGTATATCCCATAGACCACATTCAAGGTGGAGTTTAATTTTAAATTCTTCCCTGATACCTTAAGAGAAGTAAAAGCCACTATGTTTCTAAAGTTGTAGTAGGGAGATCATTTTGTTATGCTGTATACCGCTAGATTTAACAAGTTAGTTCACGTATCTCTAGATCTCTTAATTAATTATTACTTAAAGGATTAGAATTTCAATATAGACATGAGGCTATGAATCATATCTATGCTCACTCTTCTAGGTGAGAATAAAAAAAACCATTTCCCAAAATAAATGATATATTTGATTAAATTTTAAGAGATCATTTGTTTTTGAATATATGTATGAGATTGGGGCTCCACTTATTGTGGGTCTAGGAAGAGGATGTTCCAAAGACCTATTTTTGAAGTCGATATAGAAGTTTTGAGTATTTGGTTATTCCATTTGGGATTACCTGTGATCCATATATTTCCATAGTGCTGATGAACTAGATTTCCCCCCACTTTTTTTTGAAACCTTCATGGTTTTGTTTGTAGAAAACATCTTGGTGTATTAAAAGATAGTGAAGAATCATTTTGACTATATGGAGTTTATTTTGTGTATTTTGAGAGAGATCCATCTACTTTAATAGTTATCCAATTGAAAAATTTTCATTTATTAAGTGAAATTCTTGGGCCATGAGATTTCTGATTCATGTGTTTAGTGGATTTAGAAAACATTCTAGCAGTTATGTCATGGGAGAAGCATAATAATGTGTTCTATATCTATAGTTTCCTAGACTTAGACTGATTTTATAGATTTTTAGAGTAATTTTCTAGGATAGATTCTCCCTTGAAATTTTTGACTATGAAATTGGTGATGTTTGAGTGGGATGGGAAGTGTCATAGTGATTTTAAATATCTCTATACCCATTTGATTTCCACACCTATTTTGATTCTTTTGGAGCACGAGAGAGCATATAATGTGTATTATGATGTTTTTGTTGTGGGATTCAGGTGTGTTTTTTTGTATGAAAACCATATCATGGCCTATGGATCATGGACGATACTCCCAAATGGGTGAAATTCCCCACTCATGATATATAATTGGTAGTTTTTATGGATGACCTAAAGATGTTGTAAAATTACATATTTTAGAATCATTTTATAGTGTATTTAGATCATAAAAAATAAATTATATTTCCACCCAAAGGTTTCTGAACTTTATAAAGATATGATTTTTGGAATTTCTTATGTATTTTGATTTTGATATTGCATATGATTCTAGGAGGTTAAATGAGATAGTCGAAATGTTGAGAAGGAAACTCACAGTGCATGCAGATTTTGAATAAGCAGATGAACATGTCTTTATGTGTTTGTTTTCTGTTATGAAGATAGACATGTAGGGGAATAAAGGGTAGGTATTCTTGGCCAGTGTGCTGGTTACACAAAATATCATCGATCAAGTGAGTTCATAGTAGGTATCCAACCCTGAATACCATCAGATTAGCAGTTCTTTAAATAGTGGGGAGACCTCAGGTGATTGGTCTCAGTCTCTAGATGGTTCTCTTCTCTTACATAAGTGAATGGATGTTCCTTTGAGCTTGAGGTGTGAGGTGATGTGTGAGGTGCATCATTCTAATTGTGTAGTTCACCCTAGGGAAACAAAAATGTTTTATACCATGAGAATTAGGTATTGGTGTTCAGGGATGAGACGGGAAGTATAAGACTTTGTTTCTAGATGTTTGATTGGGAAGAAGATCAAAACCAAGCATCAGAGACCATCTAAAATGCTATAGCCACTTAATATGCCAGTTTGGAGTTTGAATGATATATATATATATATATTTCTTGATTCTTATACACTATACTCAATCTTGGAAAGATTCCATATGGGGTATTGTCAATCATTTAATGAAATCAGATCATTTCTCACCGATTAGAGATTTGTTGAAGGTATAGAACCTCATACACTTGTATTTTTTAGAGGTTATTCATATTCATAGAGTACCCTCAACGATAGTGTTATACCAGGATTCCCATTTTAAATATCTATTTTATAAGGGAGTCAAATAGGATTTGGGATCCCAACTATGGTTGAGCAACATGTATCGTATATAGAAGGATGGTCAGTCAAATCATACCATCCAGACTCTTGAGGATATATTGTGGGAATTTGTGTTTGATTTTGGTATTTTTTGGGAAATTCACATGTCGTTGGAAGAGATTTCATACAATAATAGTCATAAAGACTCAATCAGGATGGCCTCATTTGATGAGTTTTATGATCATAGATGCTAATCTGTGTTGTTCTTGGATTATGTAGGAGAGAGTTCCTTGGTTATAATGAGCCTCATCCAGGAAACAACTAAGACAATGTGAATGATTTGGAAAAATTTAGAATTAGCTCATAGTCCCCAGAATTCTTATGTTAGACATCTTCATCATATATTGGAGTTTTGATTTTGTGATATAGTTTTTTTTGGGTATCCATTCGGATAGGACACTACCATTTTGGGAAGCAAGGGAAATTGGAACCACATTATATCAGGTCATTTCATGTTGTGGATAGTCTTGGGAACATATTCTATCAGTTGGAGTTGCTACCATGGCTAACTCTGATCTATGAAATCTTTCATGTCTCTTAGCTAAAGAGATGCTATCCAGACCCAACTCATGTGTTGGAGTGGGAAGATTTAGAGCTTGATGCTGATACCACTATGTTGAATCAACCTATTCATATTGTGGATCGTCATAATAAGGTGTTCTAGACGAAGGTGATCCCATTGGTCAATGTGATCTAGAATTGTAGTGGTGATAGCTATGAGACATGGGAATATTAATGTTTGGTTAGGGAGTTATGGACTCAATTGTTTCCTTCTAGTTAATCTAGAGGGTTTTTGGGGAGAATAAAGTTCCATAGTGGGGATTTTGTGACACTCCCGTGTTTACGAGTGTGTTTTATTTTGAGATTTATTTACCTTTGAGGGTGTTCCTGGAGTTTCTGGGTGTCAGGGGTCCAAAATGGGAGTGTTTTGGGGGATAGTACAAGGAACATGGTAAGCTCAAGGTTTTAATAATAGTGTGGATAGCCATGTGATGGGGTTTCATTTTTTAACATTGGGGTTTTACATAATTTTATCACAGTTTTTTAAACTATGAAGCACCCTATGGTTAACTGTGTGACATGTTTTGAGTGGAAATTCACACCTTCACAGTTGGTACATGGTTTTCCTAACCCTGCGGCTAAACCGCATGATTTTACTAGGTAACTTAAAATGTGAATTTTCCCCTTTTTATCTAGTTTATTTTATTAAGTATTGGGAGACAATTTTCCTCCCATCATGCATAAATCCTCTCCCCAATGATTTTGGGTCTCTTCCCCTCCTTTGTGGTGATTTTATCTAGTAAATGTTGGTGTCCTGGCTTGTGGTATATTAATTTATTTAATTATTCTTCTTATTTTCCCATTCCTAAGCCTTCCTCTTCAATTTTTGGGGAAGTGTGGAACCCTAGTAGTGGATTTGGAAAAATATAGTGTGCATAATGGGGGTTTTGGTTTGTTTTCTTGTGGATTAGGCATCTGAGGCCTTGATCTACCACTTTTGAGTGGTCTTCATTTAGGGTAACAACCTATAGACTGTTTCTATGGTAGGTATCTCTATTTAATGATATTCTCTAGGTATTTACTTCAAATTATAAATCACAATTTTTTTTGTGTTCTTGATTTTCATTTATCTGATTTTTTTTGATTTTATTAAATGTTTGATTTTTTCCATGTTTGTTTTTTTACATGGATTATATTGGAAACTTGTGTGTTTAGAAGGTTGTTTTTTAAATGGGTGTGTCTTTTATGCCCACTAAGAGTTTGATTAAATCACTAAAATATGTTTTTAAATTTTAAATGAATTTCTAAAGTGGTATTATAAATGATTTTAATTGGAAAGGGTGTTTTGATAAAATGGTCATTATTTTTTGTGAAATGACTTCTGATATAGATTTTTTGATATGGGAACTTGTTGTTTTTATGGAGTAACACATGGGTTAACCATGGTGTGAGTAAGGGGTTTGTTTAAGGGACCATATAATTATTTTTAAGGGGAGACTATGTGATCCTCCATATTATTTTTTCCAAGTGGCCATGTGATCCATTGGAGGGAGGACCATGTGAGCCTCCACTTTGGTTTCTAAGGGATTGTGAGAGCCTTTGGTTAATAAGACCATCATGGCTTCTATGTTGGGCCCAGGAAAGATAATGTAATCTTCCATTGCTTAGCTGGCTAGAATACATGTTTAGTCACTCATGATATTCTTGATGGTTAGATCCCCAAAGTGCAAATTACTCATAAGAGATTGTTTTATACGCTTTATACATTTGATTAGATCCATTTTTAGGTGGTGAGTTGTTATTCCTATTTTCATTAATTTATATTTAAGTGGTTATTGATATTATTTTTATCTCTCCCTTAGGTATGATTGTTTGTTATATTGAACATGTTATGCATTGTGGATATGTTTATTTATTTGAGCCATGTTGGAAAATGTTTCGAAACACCCATTTTTTTAAAGGAAAACCAAGGAGATTTTAAAGCATTAATTGAAAATGTTATACATTCAATGTGGTTTTTTTGAAATCGTTTTCAAATAGTTTGTTGGTTTTCATGGGTAAAATTATTAAATAGATTCATGGTGGTATAATATTGGGATTAATGCCTCACACCAAACATGGGACCTTTAGGGGCTTTGAAGATTTTGTGTTGCAGGACACAGGTAAAGGCAATAGAACTTTGTTTCAGGGTTGGTCTTGTTGATCATTTCCATCCTGTGTTTTGTAGAGGTGATTTGGTCTCATAGGGATTTATTCCAGTGGATTCATTTTAATATTTTGAATCTTTTGGGATGTTATTGGTATTTTTCAGTGTTGTACCCATTATTTTGAGTTTTGGGGTTTTGTTTTCAGATACCATTGATACATATATGTTAAGTTATGGCATGTATTCTATTTGATTTTTTTCATTGTGTATTGTATCTATTAGTGCCAATATCATCTCAATTTATACAATTTATCATTATTTTTAATATTGAATTAGTTTTTTTCATAATATTAAAATAATGAATGGGGTATTTTAATATTCTCAAAGAAAACAATTTACAATAATTGAAATACAAAGAGGTGGAGTTATAGTTTATCCGTAGAAGATTCCTTGAATAAATTCCATTATAGTGAAGAAATAAGGTTTTTTCATATTTTATCCCCACTTAGTGACCATGATTCATGATCATGGATTTCCATAACCTTTTAATATTTGTTCATAGTTGAGTATCAGAGTACTATGATTGAAATAAACTACAACATAGATTTCCTTTTGTGTACATTGTAGAATCACTCCATTAATAATGAAGTGATACAATGACGATTCAAATATCAACAAATTAAGATGAATCTTGATAGATATAAGTATATATTACTAAGATTAAGCATAATTATTCACCCTAACTATATGATTATAATCACTTATCACTTCACTCCTTGATTCACTTTTCTCTATCACATATTATTTGAATCAAAAAGGGGAAATGTAACATATGAATAAAAAATGGATAGCCACCAAATAAAGATAAAATAAAAAATAAATGATCATTATTTATTTCATTTGAAACAAATTAATGTAAATAATATATTTAAGAATAAAATATAAAGCAAGAAATTACAAATAAGAGAATAAGAAAATAATAAATTCTTTATTATCCAAATCAACTAAAAAATGGTTGAATTGTGCATCAAATAGTATAATGAATATATAATTAGTAAAAAATGGGAATTTATACTTTGTATTATTTAAACATATTAATCTCTAAGAAGTTGAACTCAAAATATTTTATATTATTTGTTTAAAATATTACTTACCATCCATTTGAAAATTAATTCTTATTTAAGGGTTCAGATGGATCCATAGAGAGATAAAGTTTACTTTTAGTTGTAATAGTAGAATCAGAATGTGGGTTGTCCTCTTAATTAATTTTTATACCCTCTAATCAGTACATATGAAATAGTGGATGACCACATTTCCAAAATTCAAAATAGTCTCTATCAATGTTCTAGAAAAGATTATTTTCATCTTAGTCCTATGATGGTTCCATGTATCTCAGTAATCCTAGTATGTGACTTGTTTTGAAAAGATAATGTGTGTTATTTTATAGAAAAATAAAACAACTAAAATTATATTACAATTATGTTTTCATGTTTGGCCATGAAATATCTCATAGTTACCTTGATTTAGTTATATAGTCATTGATTATAGTCACTTTTGGTTATGACATTTAGTAATTTAATTATTGGGTTTAGTTTCTTGGTACTTTATATATTTTCTCCAAGGAATTTTAATTACACTATACAATAGACCAAGAAGTAGGATTAATATCTAAACTATATATTCACAGTTGATTCGGAAATTTTTTAAAACCTAAATTTTTTCTACTATAATGGTTACTCTGGAATGAACTACATGATAATCTGTGTAATTTAGTGTTATTATAAATTTATTCTAGGAATAAATTCATCGAATTTGTTCAATAAATACCTAATAAAATTAAACACAACATAATGATACTTCACAAAATCCAAATGAGGTTTAGGTTGTCGATATATTTTTCATGAAAAAATAATTTCAAATAAGTTCAAAAAATTACATGAATATTTCAAAATAAGTTCATTCATGTGTATACTAAAAACATGGTAAATTCCAAATTTAAAAAATCAAAATAAAAAAACTTATGTTATGAAGTGATAACACAAATAAATAATAATATTAATGTATTGGTTGTGTGAAAACATGAAAAACTATACTATTAATAAAAGAAAAGTTTCGAGGGGAGTTTATTGAATATGAATAGACATTGTTGGTGTGATTAACATGTTTATCTAAAAATATAAATAGGGGTGTGGGATGTATGATGAAATTGTATCATACATAGTGATCAATAAAGATTTGGGACTTTTTACAATAATAAATTATGATAGTGGAATGTTGATGTAATTTTTCTAATTTGTGTCGAGGGTTCTTTTTTTAATTTAATTATCCTAAAATTTCCCATATTAAATTATTTTATTTTAAATGTTTTAAAATATTATAAACCATTGGTTTTTTATATAAAATATTTTTAGATATAAATTTTCATCCTAAATTTTTAATAAGTTTGGTTCCCTAGAAAATTTTTTCGATGATCAATATTCTTTTTTTTGTGAAAAAATAGGGGATTTGTTTTTAAATAAATTTTTAAATATGGTTATGGAATTAATTTAGTGTTTTCATATTTAATTTTGAAATCGGTATTTTGAAACCAAAAATAAGGTTTTAGAATTTGATTTCTTAAATGGGTGTTTCAAATATTTTTCAGGGTGATTAAAAAACATAGGGGAAGCAATTTTGGATTTATATCCTTGGAATTTCTTAGTGTTTTCAGAAAAAAAACCCCTTTATGTAATAATATGTTACAAAAATGATTGAAATGGATTTTCAATTATATTACCATTTTTTGTGTATTTGGTTTACCAAAATTTAATGAACATACTCAGAATGGTCCATAAATTTTTCAGTGGCATATTTTGATTAAGGTCCACTGAGCCTTGATATGAACTATTTGGTTTTTGATTATGTTTCATCATGTATTAATAATAAAGAATCAATAATAAAGGATTTAATTATTTTATTTAGGTTTGACATCGATACAAGGTCTATAGTATGTTATATTTTCTCTTTGATTTAAGAATTGACCAAATTGGTCAAAAAGTGTCGATAAACATGTTATAAAAGTACTATGAGTGTGTGAGATTAATTTTAAGTGAATAAGAATTAATTATCTTATGTTTGAGAATTAAAGTGAAATATATTACATTTATTTATTCTAACAATTTTTTTTATAATCAATTTCACAAAAAATATTTAGTTAAGCAACACGCAACATTTAAATAATTATTTTGGGATTTTATGGCTAGAGATAAAGATGAATTCAGTGGTCAATATAGAAATTAAAACATGTCATGGTTTTTTATGAGGTGGTTCAGGTCGCTACCATACAACTATTATTCCATTGTATTTTGTCTTGTTTTGATATTGAAGTCAATTATTCAATATATTTTAGTCTATATATCTTATTTGTATGTCATTTTGAAGTATATGATTTGGATATTCAAAACAAAAAATTCGTTACATTTTGGTCTGAAAGGTATAATAATGGTGATGAAGAAACCATGTAATACTTATCTAATATTATTTAAAAGAGAATTATTTTTCTGAGAAATTATGATTTAACCATTGGAATTTTTTGGAAACACGGAATTCCCACAGCTAACACACCATGATCATTAATATATATATATATATACGTGTATTATGTTTGTAACCCATTTTTGGGGACCCTGCTGCACGTTGTGTGTGCACACTGGCTTTTAGTTTCCATGCATTCCCACTTTCCAAAGGCAGGAGACTTTCATTACTTTCAATAGTGAGTTATGTTCCTTCATCGAAATGGGATGATGGGATGTCAGTTCCTCATTCCATGTATTTATCTGGGACATCATTTCCTAGTATGGGTCTCCCTCATATATTTAATTCATGTTCATGGAACTTGTTCCTAGTTCCATCTCTTTGTTTATGTCGGTTAATTACACTACTTCTATCTTTATTGGGAAACAACCTTTGGTTAGGAGAGTTGTCACATTGGGAATATATTGGAATGTCTTGACATTGTGAAAATTGGTCACATGTGAATCTTTCTATTGGGAGGTAATATCATATGAGGCATCTTAGTCTTGAAACATAATACATCCACTGTCTATCATGAGGAAATTAACACCAAGGGTCCTTACTCTCCCAATGATTTTTACCTAAGAAATCCCCTGTTTACTGAATGGGGGAGTTATTCTAGTCCATGTCACTAGTTCTACATCATGGGGAGATGGATCGAAACATATTTTTGAGATGAATTGGTGCCCAAGTATAACAAATTGTCGAGGAAGGTTTTGTTCATCAGAATGCCTCATAGAGATAGATCAAGGATGTGTCCCTAGGAGGGGAGATGACATGCTAGGATATTTTATTAAGGTATGGTAATTCTCCATGTTGGTGGATCTGGGGCATGAGTTTAACTTCTTGTGGAGATGATATTGGTTGATCAAAACACCCCATGAGGTCGAATCAAGGAGGTGTGTCCCTAGGATGTTAGATTTCACACCAGGATAGTTTACCAGTGGATTATAATTCACCATGGAGGTTGATTCGGGGCATGAGTTTAACATATTTTGGAGATAGGATTGGTTGATCAGAATTCCTCATAGAGATAGATCAAGGAGGTGTTGACCTTGGATGGAATATGTCACACCATGATAGTTTACCGATGGATCAAAATTCATCATGGAGGTGGATCCATGGAATATGTTTAACATCATGTGTCGACATAATTAGTTGATCAAAACAAACCAAGGAGGTGGATCAAGGAGGTTTATCCCTAGGATTCAATATGTCACACCTAGATAGTTTACCAGTGGATGAGAATTCCTGGTGGAGGCGGATCCATGTCACGATTTTAACATCTTTTTGAGATTTTGTAGGTTGATCAAAACACCCCATGGAGGTAGATCAAGTAGGTTCATCCCTAGGATGGAAGATGTCACACATGGATAGTTTACCAATATATAAGAACTCCACATGGAGGTAAATCTAAATAAATATTTTTACATCTTGTGTAGATGGTATTGGTTGATAAAAAACACCCCATGGAGGTCGATCAAGGAGGTGTGTCACTATGAGGGAAGATATCACACCTGAATAGTTTTATAGTGGATTAGAATGCCCCATGTTGGAGGATCCATGGAATGATTTTAACGTGTTGTAAATTTGGGGTTTGATTTATCAGAAAACCATGTTTTGGAAGATTAAAGAGGTGTTTCCCTAGGATAGAAGATGTCACACCTGGATTGTTAACCAGTGGATCATAATTCCCTATGGTGGACGATATATGGAACAAGTTTATTGTCTTTCGGGCATAAGATTTGGTTGATTAGAGAACCCCTTAGTGGTAGATAAATGAGGTGTGTCCCTAGGATGGAAGATGTCACACATGATTAGTTTACTAATGAATCAGAAAGCCCCATAGATGGGGATATGGGAAATACATTTAATGTATCATGGAGGCGAAATTTGGTTGAACAGAACATCCCACAGAGGTGGATCATATTGGTTTGTTCTTAAGGGGGGGTGGGTGGGAGATATGTCACACCTGAGTTGTTTACCAATGAATCAGAATGCTCGTATAAGGTGGATTCAAAAAGTGAGTTCCTAGGATGGATCACCTAGATAGTTTACCAACACATTAGAATTCTCTGTTGGGGAGGATCTGGGAGGTGCATCCCTAAGAGGTAACACTTGGGATTACCGATGGATCAGAACACCCCATGGAGGCGGGTTCGGGAAGTGAGCCCCAAAGAGGGAACACCTGGATAGTTTACCAATGTTGGGATTGAACCTTATAGAGGTTTCGTATATACCATGTTCAATAAGATAGGGATCAAAAACCATATATTTTGATTACACAATTTAGGGTCATGTGACAGGACTGATAAAAACAATTTAACGTCATGTGCTAAGGATACTCGTGTCACAAGAGGATCATCAACAAGGAATGGTTTGAGGATTTTGTGTGTAAGATACATGGAATGGGATTCAAATCCTATGATGTGGAAGGATGTCATGGGTCCTATGCATGGAAGCTTCCTAGTATTGGATACACATTTAACGGATGGGGGGACGGTGTGAGGCTTACACATGGAAGCTTATCGATAAAAGAGTCATTTACTATGGATGATGGTAAGGATAAATCCCATGATGATCATACATGGAGAATCCCATGTTTATCACATAGGGTATGACTATAATTTTATGTCATGTGTTGAGGATATTTTTCAGGTAGTTTAACATTGTATTACTGGGATGTGGAACTATGTTGTTTATGTCATAAATCTCAGATGTTGGTGAGCTCACTTCTAAACCTTAGGGTCGACATGCCCACTGCTCATGTACCTCTAGGCGGGGCATGGTTTTTTCGCTACCATAGAGAATTGTTTGAATAATATGTTGATGTTATGGTCATCACCCTTAGAAAAAGGGGGGTTGGGGTACCCATGCTTATATGAAATGAATATTGGAGGCCAAGACCACTCATAGAATAAAGTGGGTGGAGATAGGGGTGGGTGGTACCGGTCATTTAGGGAGTTAACGTGTAGCTAAACTGATCCTAGATTGGTGGAGGGGTGGGCGACTTGACCTTCATGAAGATGTGTTAGTAAAGGGGATGAAACATTGTGTGGCATAGTAGAGAGGTTTAGAAAATCTTAGGGCCTTAGCGAGAGGTGCTTCATGAAGCTCAAGATCCTTCCAAAGGTTAGGGACCTCGAGAAAGATTATTATTCATGAAATAGTGTTCCCCTACCTTGGAGTGCTATCCTCATTCATAGGGGAGTGATTTTCAAAGGTTGAATTATTTTCAAATCATCAAGTGCCTTAGAGGCTCTTCTTCTTCTACGAAGGGAATAGAATTTTGTAAAAGGAATATCCATTTTAGGAAGAGGCTCTCAAGAAAATAAGGTACAAGGTTTCATGATGATTGGATATCTTGGAAAATCCATTTTCTCTTTCATTAGAGAAGATGAGGTTGTTCGTGAAAGTATAAAAATTATTAGAAGTCAAAAAGGTCATCTTCACCTTAAATATTGGAAACAAGATGATATTTATTGGATTGTGGGTTTCATGATGATCATATTTCTCTATTAATCTTTTTGAGCTTCATGAGTGGGTGTGGCTTTGTGAGTTCTAATGAATCATTCAAAAATATTACCATAATATCTTCTTATATTCGTGAAGTGATATGTGACCAACCATGATGTTCCATGAAGATTGCTGTCAAGATCTATCACACTTGTGATGGAGAAATGCATCCCTAGGTTGATTCTTCACATAACTTAACATAGGTCTCTGTTCAGTTGGGGAAATTGTGAGATTCTTTCTTTCGTGAAGGTGGTAGATTCATGAAAAAACCCCTTAGTGGTATTTTTTTCTATTTTTGCAATAATTCAACTCCAATCGGTAATGAATTCCTCAACTATTTTGGTGAAATGCATATTATGATGTCGAAAATCCCCCCCCCTCTCAAAATGGGAGATAACAATATAAAGGGTGTATGATTTTGAGGGAGATTCTTCCAAAACATAAAATAAACTCCCCTTTGCGAAGCTTAATAATGGATTATGTTCATGATGTGGGTTCACTGGGATCAAGTGTAGATCTCAATCATGAATCCCTCATGTCCGTACACCAATAAGTAGTTTTGGGGGGCCTTAGAGGGACCATGATATGTTTGCGATGAGAAAAGATTGTGCTATATTTTTGTGAAGATCACACCCTTGGTGAGTGCTTTGTGATTTTGATCCCGATCACTCATAAAGGTAACCTTCACCATGATATTATCTCCACAAACAGTTTTCCCCCAAGAAAGTACGGTGATCCAAACCATCATGAAATGACCTATGAAAACTAGATATTCAGAAGCGTCCATTGTGAGCAACCTACATAAACAAAACAAAAAACAATTTATCTATTGAACCAAATGGTCTCTCAAGGAACCAATGCAAAATATGGTCATCAGGAAGAGATGGTAGGGAACATCATGATTGGGGAGAGATTTTGGAGCACCTCATATGATGACTCACTCACTATGCTACAAATAGAAGCTTAGAAGGAGTATCCTCTATGCAATAGGTGTCCAGTTTATGGATTTGGTTTGAGGGATGATGTATTAATCCAAATGGAAAGAAGGGATGAAACAACCTACTGGTTAAAAAGTTCACCGGAAAGGTACTAGTGGTACATAGATACTGGAGGTCGCATCTAGAAGGACCATACTCCACTCGTACAATACTGTCTCTCAAACCACATCAAAAACATTGACAAGTAGAAGCTGGGGGATGATGCATCACACGAACCCTACGTTATGAGACAATCCTCAATGAGGGTTTGGGGATCCACTCAAAGGATGGACTAAAAATTGGGACATTCACTAGGGAGGAGACTTCACAGACTAATATGCTCAGTCTTATCCAGTGTGCACATCTTGCCGCAAATTCAAGGATGAGATGAAGTGAGTTGGGGCTCTATGAGGAAGCATGGGCCTCATAGTTTTATGTTTATCACCACTATGATAACATTATAAGGATGTTAAGAAGTTGTTCACTAGTCACAAACACTTTCCACATGCATCTTGTAGAGTATGGAATCACCCTACGATACCTTCACTATTTTATTAGGATCCCAATTCAATGGTCTATGTATGATGAGTTCCTCCTCACGGAGAACGTGTGGGAGGACCAAGAGAATATTCTAGATCTATGAAATGTGTTACTGGATCTAGTGAAAGGGACCAGTGAGGAGAATATGGGGATAACATATATCTCATTTAAGCAATGGTTTGGGTATATATTGAATGAACACAAACTAGAATAGGAGCCACTCAAGGGAGATGATCCATTAATTAAACTATCAAGGAGGACTCAAACATGTCCTAGGGAATTACAATGAGGAAAGTAGCACTACTACTAGTGGATCATGGAGTCAAACTAGTGGAAACTATAGGGCTAAAACATAAAGCATAAATCTCTTATGGTCAGACTATAGGGGTTCATTTCTATATTTATTTATGGTTGTATTCTCTTGATGAGCGATGCACAAATGGGGGTGCGACTGAGAAAATTAATTATGGAGGCATTGATGGTGATGGGGCCTAAGTAAATTTGGCTATCTTAGTATTGGAGAAGCTATATAAGGTGATTCACTACATTATCCAATGGAAGACTCCAATTTGTGTTTTTGTGCCTCTCCACTTCTCATATAACTGGGTGGTAGCACACATGGGGGATATGAGTACCCAAACCCTATATCTCACCCAACATGTACTTTCATCCTATGGTCCTCAACTTTATTGGTATTATCTCACTCAATATGGGCCTCGTGGATGTGCTGAAAAAGGTTGGTCTAGCAGAGAGCTTCATGTATCACCCATTCCCCATCCCAATGGGGATAAAGATGGATGATGGTAAAGTGACCATCGAGCACCAACCGTACCTCCTGTCCTTATGAGGAGGGGTATATGTAAAAATAGTCAAACTAAAATGTGATCTGTGAGCCATAAAGATACATTGGATTATAAGGAAGTTTAGATTCTTGAAGTGGATGAAACCAAAGGTGTATATTAAGGACCTTCATTAGTGTCATCCCTCGGTTTTGAGGTCGATCTAGAACGATTTTACATGTGAGTATAGAAATGTCCATAACGAGATGCCACATGATACTACTGCATATGGGCTCATCTATAGATAGATGATGAATTGGGAGAGCACATATAATAGGGAAATTTTGAGGTGTTAGACTACCCATACCAATGAAGGTGAAGCCCCACAACCACAGGGTTGAGGGAGAGTGGTGGTTAGAGAATTCTGTGGAGGTAGGACTAGTTCAATAGGAAGAGATGCAGTTACGGTGGTGACATAGGAGGAGTTAAAGTGAGAGGGATAACAGCATCAGGTTCAACGATATTTTGTAAAGTGGGAATGATAGGATGATTATTCCTTTAGAGTGATCCCAAGGGTTCATGTCCAATATATAGTGCATCTATAGTATGAAGTCTACTGTTGTTTCACCACGCTTCCCTTGAATGACTAGATAATGATGATTCTAGGATTTTTTCGCATCAAATTGTCTCTACATGTCACGTGAATACTATCATGGTTGAGGGTAAAGAATCAAAAGATTCTGAGCGAAGTGATGCATATCAGGCCTCTTTTTTAGACTGAAATCCTGCTACCAATCTTTTTAATTCTCTTAACCATGTATAATTTTTAATACAACTCATCCATTAATCTCATTTCCCAATTCCTTTTTTCACTTTTGTATGAATTGGAGAGCATGAAAGAGGGAGAGGTCTGCAATAAAACTTAGTCAGAATTTGAGGTATACCAACGATTGGAGGGGAGCGTGTGGGGTCCTTTCCTAACATCATAGCTGTAGGCAAGAAACCATCGGTAGAAGCAACACCTACTCCTGAGGTGACAATGACTTGGGGAATTCCATTAAAGGTATAATTACCTATTAACATCCTTGAACTCCTCACTAGTTTGTACTATTCATGTAATTATATTCTTTCTTTACACCTTTGTATCTTCTTATTTTCATTTTCCTTATTTTACTGATGCATATTTAAATTTAAGATTAAATGATGTTTATGGATCTTCTTTGAACATCAACGTTTGAGTCGGTGGTGCCAAAGGTTGAGGTGGTGATGGCGGGTGATTCTCTCCTGATGTAAATGACCAAGGATGATATGGTGGTCCGTCCAACCACAAAATTTCCATTGGAATATACCTATGAGAATGGGTCTATTAAAGGGTTGGTTGAAGGATCCACGGTGGAAAAGATGGTCAAATAGACCCCATAAAATGTGACTATTACAGATAAAGTTGTGATGGGGGAGGTGACAATTTTACCTATAGGTGAGGTGACTAGGGAGGTGGTGTGGGATGGAAATTCTTGGGATTTTCCCCCAGTGGAAGCTATGGGGGATGATACTGACATTTTTCCACTAGTAGTGGTGGTTGAGGAGGCTGGAATGGTCAATTTCATCTTAGAGGTTCCACACAAGGTAGTAGTTTATTTTTATGCATGTGAGGGGGCCAAAATGGATCTATTTATTAGTTTAATACTTATTACACATGAGGATATTCCTACAGATGATTTAGTTATAGATGTTCTAGTGGTATTTCTTCCTCATGATCCTACACCATCCAAAAACATTGAAGATTATGGCTCAGATGTTGTCACATAGAACCATGTAGTTCATTGCAAGTCATGGATGTATGTTCGGAACTTCATCATTTATACCTAGATATCCAACCTTTCAAATTGAGTGGGATCTATCCAGCACTATCTAGTAACATTAAGAACTAGTGGGGTGGATTCCAGTAACCATCATGCACTATCTTAGAAATTTCATGTCAACCAGGAACCTACTGAATGGAAAGTACTAGATGTTTCCTAGAAGAAGCACATGGTTGAGGGAACCTTGGATATTAGAAAAGTTGAAGGTGATACAATGCACTAGGAAGGGATAACGTTGGATCACACAATAGTTTCTACTACTTAGGACAATATCATGAACTGTCTGAAGGCCCAGTTGGTGGAGAATATGGCCAAGGTGGTGGAGGGGACATACTTAGTGGCTGAGTTCCGGTCCAAACAAAATCAGTAGTGGATCAGAGCTGAAGAAATTATCCCTTAGTACGATAAAGATAAATAAGACCTAATAGCGTGGAAGTATCGCCTATATTCCACTATGTAGAGGGAAACTAAGTGCGAGCACCTGATCGCTGGGGTTGATCATTCAGGGAACTTTTCAAAGGAGAGGCTCCAATATATGAGATAACCCTAAGAATTTTTTATTTTTTTAAACCCTTGCATATGAAAACATGTTCCTTTTTTCTTTATTATCTATCCTCTATCATATTCATGAGATAACCAATAACCAATCCATAAGCTCACATGAGTTAGGATCAATGAGATAAACTAGGGATGGTCATGTGATTGATAATTTATATGAGAGTGCTAGAAAATCATCAAGAGATCAAGGTTTTAATTTTCTAGCTAGCCATCAGGAGTGTTCAGGATATGAGAGATTGTGGCTGGAGAATAGAGATATCTATCCAGTGTACTTTCTTTTCCAATGTGCACCCATGCATGAATGTGGTTATGCCCGAGGTGTTGATTTCTACCTAAACAAGGGGGGGGGGGGGGGGTTAGAGAATGAATCACAATTCCATATGTATAGAACACATTGTATGTGACAAGATGATGGAGGATAACACATAACCACGTTCAAAACATAGTATCCATATCATGTTTCTAGTAATGGGGACTAAAAATTGAGGATCAGCAGCTGATGATGTTTGAAATATGATAACTATCTCAAAATGTCATCTAAAGTCTTTTGGGATGTTGGCCTAAAATAGTATGTTATCCATTGTGGCATGACACCATTCTATTTGGGGTTCTGTTTGGATGTAGAATATGATGAGGATCCAAACAAGTGGCCCATAAAGAGTGGAGTTGAAGTGATGGAATGTTCGAATGGATTCCAACACTCTTAGAATTACAGCACCCTAGATTAGAGCACATTGGTGTGATCATGTCATTTTTAGAAATGGTCAAACATGTCTTCTAGGGTAGTTTCATTTTTGATGTCAACCGATGGCTAAAGGATACAAACAATGCAATAGGTCACTGACATCGTAGATAAGGTGTTCTCAAGAAAGGGTCAACTTCACAGTTTTATGTAGTGTAATGGGGATAATAGAAACATAGTTTAATGTCATACGGTGAGGATGAGGTATCACATAGTTTAATATCATGTGATAGGGACTTGATACATGTATTTTAACATCATATGGTGAGGATGAGTTATACAAGGATTTTTCATTGAGATTCCTATCATTTCTTCCTCATGTTAGGTCATGAGGTCATCACATGCCCATTACATAGGGTGGGGTTATAATTTAAAATCGTTTGAAAAGAAATGTGAAACAATGTAAAAGGTACCCGCTCAACCAATGTGGATAAAGGAGTAAGAAGATAGTATGATGGGGGTACCCCATAGTTGGGATTATAAGAAAAAGGGGAGCTTATATGAACCCGAGTTGAGAAGAATATGGGGTGAGTTGCACACAGTTTATGGTCATGATGCTTGGACTAATGGCTTCTAGTTTAAGTTCGTAGTTCTTGGACCATGGAAAAATATATTATGGTCATAATTCTTGGACTAATGACTCATAGTTTATGGTCATAGGTCTTGGACCATTTTTATTACTCCAAGTGTGAATGTATGGTGTGGAGGAGAGATAACTTGATGTGAAGGGGAGGCCTATGAATCCCTTATACATATAATATATTAAATAAATATTCCATGTAGATTAAGGTCATAATGTAGTCATTATAAGGTGTTCATCCTAAAACAATATGTGTAGTGTGGAAGAGCAATAACTTAACATTAGAGGATGTCCCAGGAACCCAACGCCACACAGCACATGCCTAAGAGGTGCAACACACAATTTAAATTTAATTTTGACCATTGAAAAAGTTGTAATATCTCTAAGTTTCTTGATGAAACCCCCTTATCAACTCCTAATCCCACATGATCCATGTTTTTTGTGAGAATCAAGGAGTGTTCTGGGTTTCCAATTGAATGTTAGAGAGAATATAGTGAGCAGAAGGATTTTCCTAGAAATACCTAAAAGGATATCATGACTCCCAAAACTTGGATAATGAAGTAGGATTAACTGAAGGACGATGAATAACTGTTGAACATGTTTGAAACACATTTTTGATACCCAAATTAGTTAGATATGAGGCAAGGAACTATAAGATCAACCATTGACTGAGTTCGAAACACGGGATCTATAGTTTTCTACTTAAACATCCTTTGAGGTATGAGGCTGGGACGGTGGGTGAGCCATTGTGTCTAGACCCCATTACCATTAAGGAGCACATTTGTGTTTGTCTGATGGTGGTATCCAAACTGTGGAAAGCAGAGAGTGCCAAAGATATGGATTAGTATGAGGATGATTTCGATAGGGTGATTCTCTCTCCAGTGAGGGTATTATATCTTCCCACATTAGGATGTTTCTTGGTTTTATATAGGGTAATATGTGACTCATCTCATACTTATATGAGTCATATCGGTTGTGTATGGGTTATTTTCTAAAAACCCATACTCATCAAATGAGGCATACCAGTTTCAATTAGGGTAAGGCTATTATTTAACATTGTGCATCGAGGATATTGGGATTGGTAGTTTAAATTCATAGAACTAAAACTAAGGATGTTGTTATTTTAATGTCATGGATATTGAATTTTAGAGAGGTCATGAGTGTCCCAAGGTGTCTTCTGTGTCATGGAAGGGTGAAAAACTAATGTGAATTGAAGTCTAAATGGTAAATCTTCCACAAAAAGCTTGAGAAACTTTATCCCAAGTCAAAATCACTCCATTAGAGGGTAGATGGTCCCATAATGATTTGATGAAAGAGATGGGATGATGAGAAGGTATACGGGTGTCACAACATATCCTTTAAAGATGGGAATCTAGGCATACATACTTCTGAAACCTATCATGGTAAAAGAATAACTTTGGTAGGGGCTATCATCTTGAATAAGGATACTGAGTCTTCTTATTCGAGGATATAAGGCATTACAAATCTATATGGTGTAAGGCTATAGTTTAACGCCATATGAAGAGAATGTTTCTGTTCATCCCATACTCATCATATGGGAAATACCATTTTTCTATAGGGTAAAACAATCTCTCATTAATAGCCAAACCACTTTTAGTCGGGGTAAGATTACAATTTAACATCATGCATTGGGGACCTTTTACATGGGGGATTATGCACTAAGCTTCCCATTTTTTTCTTCATAATATTGGGTTATAAAAGAATCTAGTCCCATTGAAGGGTCAAGGTAAATTAATAGGGCTTATAACTATAAAGGAGGCCCACGAGACAATTTTGGGTGATAACACCACAAATAATAGAGGGTCATTTGGTGAATTTATTATTAGGCCTGAAGACTGAAGGTCTAGGCATCACTATATATCACATAAAAACATTTATCAAGACCCATGTATTTCTTTGAAAATGTAGTGGCATTAGTTTTCAGGAACACTAAGGATAAAGAAAACAATGTTAAAGAAGAGTGAATTTATATAGTTTAGGGTCATATTTATTGGACAAGGGATCCTAGTTTGAGGCCATAGAGCTTGGAATGGTTTCAAATATTTTATGTTCACAATGCTTAGAAAATTAGAGAGGCACTCTAAAGATGATAATGTGGTAAAAATGAGTCAGAAATCAGTGTGAATGGAACTAGAGTCCTAAAACCTAATGAAGCAATCCTGAAGATGGTTGTGCATAGTTTTAATGTTATATATTCTAGACCGTGGAAAATAGTTTAAAATCATGTCTCTTAGACAATGGGAAATCAGTTTAAAGTCATGATTCATGGACTATTGAAGTGTTTGTTTTGAGGGTATTATGTTGCATGGAAAATTTAAAACCCAATGTGAATCGGGATAAGTAGTCTCTCTTACCACACAAGTTCAAATAAGAAAACAACACATAGTTTAAGGTCATAATTCTTGGACTAGGGAAAGGAGTATATCAATTCAAATTCATGATGCTTGGAATGGGGTGATGTTGGTATCAATAGTGTTCGCGTGGTGAGAAAAAGGTAAGACTTGATGAAAATTGATTCAAACAAAACACAAACACTTTGAGATGAATTACAAACTATTTGAGATCTTGATTATGGGACCATGATTGAGTTCAAGGGGCCTAAGGGTTGGTAATTTTGTGGTTGGACCCAGAGATTGAATTTCTAGGAATCTTTATGTTTCCCATGAGGATGGGAATAAAGGCACATGTAATTTTGAAACATGACATGGTAGAAGACCAATACCTATGGGGTAAATACTCTCTAGAAAGGGACTTAAGGAATGCCACAACTATCTTGGGGCATCCCATAATCAGGGAATGGGTACGGTTTTTTAACACCTTATACTTATTATACATGGAATCCCGATTATATATGAGGTAAAATAGTCTTTCATTAAGGGGTATCCCATTTTTATATTGTGTAAAATCGTAGTTAAAGGTAAAATGATTTGGATGTGTGGACTTGTAGTTTAGAGTCATACAATCCACACGATAGGGGATGAAAATAGTTTATGGTCATAATTCTCAGACCTTTATAGATAGTTTATGGCCATTTTTCATTGAACATAGGGTGGATATTAGTTTATGTTCTTAAATATCAAACTGTAGGCTCTTAGTTTAAGGTCATTGAGTTTGGACCATAGGTGAGAACCACAATTTTATATGTTTAGTGTATAGGAGTGACAAACCCAACATGAATTGAGGGCCAAGGAGGCCCAATTCCACGCAACACATACCTAAGAATACTCTCACCTAGTTTAATGTTGTTGTTGTTGGAAATAAACTCTTAGTTTAAAATTATGGAGTTTGAACCATTTTAAAATAGTTTAAGGTCGTATTACATGGACCATGGGTAATTGTTTAAGTTTATGTTACATGGACCCTAGAGATGCTATTGGTTTATGGTCCTAAAGCTCATACCATTGGAAAAAGTTTAGAATCACACTACATAGACCAGAGGGGGTCCTGATGTGAAGTACTATTTGAGAATCTTAACGTTGGTGAGTTGTGTGATATGCACTCCTTCCATGGTGATCAAAGAGTATGCTCCATTGGAATAGGCCATATAAATGATGTAGGGTCCTTTCCATTTGGGATCCATATTTGGTGACTTATTTTTTGGTATCATCAGTATTCTTAGATCTAGTACCATGTCACCCTAGGGGAAGGATAAGAGGTGGCCCTTTTTGTTGAACTCTCTTGGTAACCTATTTCAGAACCTCTATAGATTATTCAAGGTCTAGAACCTGTTATCATTGAGGGATTCCAAAATATCTAGATGGACCTATTCAATGATTTCTGGAATATTTTGTTTCTAGATAGTTACCCAGAGTGATGGAAACTGAACCTCAATGTGAAAGAAGACCTTTTTCCCATATAATAGAGAATATGGGGTCACCTGGGTGGAATTACAAGTCATCATCTGATTGTCCCCATGTATGTTGGGAATCTTGTTAGGCCAAATTTTATTTTTTGGCCACCATATTCTAAATAATGTTAAAGAGGGTATTACTGAATGCCTTAATATTACAATTTTCTAATGCAAGTTAGTGGTATGTATGGTTGGACCTGATATTATACTTGGCATACAATTTCTTCAGATCATAAGCCCAGATGTTCGTTCCATCTTTCGTTAGAATAGCATGAGGAACTCTAAATTGGAGAATTATGTGGGAGGTCTTGAATTGAATCCCAGATTGGGACTTGAAATCCTTTAGGGGAATCACTTATTCCTACTTGGAGACGAAATATTTTTTGGTTAAAATAATCCTACACTAGTGACTTGTTGTTGGTGGGTACAACCCCGCAACATTCTGCCCCCATACTACAAATTAACAAAAAATACTGTTATGTGGAGGAAAGATGATGGTCAATTGTAAAAAGTTATCATGAATCAGACATGTATGACACCTTTTGGAGAAGTCTATGAAATTATGTACCATGGTTGGACATAACTAGCCGAATCTCTAAATTTGGTGGGAGATATTCAATCCAGATTCAATGGTACAAAAAGACCAAAAATGGAATTTCTCTAAAACCTAGAGAACCACATATCCTTGGTAGAAATAGAGGAGAATTCCAACCAACCCACATCAAGAGAGAGTTAATTCCAGGTTATATTTTCTCTGAAGGGTAAATTATTTTGTGTGCTTACGTATTCACTAACACTTGGCATGGTCCACAGGGGGAATTCCATAATGGATATAATCAATGTGAGGAGTTGTCTAATTGGGAATTTTCATAGCTACAGGGTAACATGAAGGTTCTAGAACAGAAGTACCAGCAGCCAGTTTATTTATCACTTGTTGTTCTTCATCATCCAAAATCAAGGTGGAGATTACCCTCCAATGATACACATGGATGAGAATATCCTCCTATATAGGATCTACATGGTACAAAACCAGGCCTTCCATGGAATCAACTCAACCATTATTCAACCACTATACATGACTCACTTCTGGATGAGAAGGGAACTGATTCATTAGATAAAGATTACTTTCCGGCATGGGTATGAGCTCAATAATTTTGATTATGTAGTCACAATTGATCTTTTTGATGAGAAATTTAGATTATTCATTCACATGAAAGTAAGAGAAATCAATATCGAGGGCCATCTCAGGATGAATAATGAGAACCATATACTCATCTTCATTATTGGTGCAGCCTTATAACAGTAGGAATGTGTATAACATGACAACCTGTGTTGGGGTGATGAAGAAAATTCCCAAGAATACTCTATTGAGCATGTTCTTATTGATCCTACTACCAATCAGGCACTGGAAAGAACCATCAAAATTAATCTTCCAACAGAGAATAGTTTGATCCACTAAAAGGATATCCTCATATAGAAATTCAAAATCTAGGGGCAATCATTCTGGGGTTGAATTGGTGGCCTGAAATTATTCCATCACCTAGCCTTTCACAAACATATTCAAAATAAAATAGATGTCAAACTTCTAAATGATCACTTCACAACATACTAATTGTCTCATAAACAAGGGGAAATTTAGGATATACTTCAAAAAGTTTACTTGGTGAACCATATATATCTCATGATGCTTCAAATAATTACACAACTTATACAATGCATAAATTATTGTAAGACATATCTTCTTAATAGGGTAGTATCTAGTCTCCATGTTAATAAGAATTTGAATAATATAGTATAAATTCTTTCCCTTATATCTTTGTTTTATGGGTGATAAGGTCATCAAGGGATTATTATAGGGTGGTAATTTTAAAGATAAGTGCTTTTCCTGACATGGGTGGCATCAGAACTGAAGGTTGTAGTAGATACTGATTAATATCCCCAAAAGTGATATGACATTCTCCATCCCACGAGTAAATTATTCATTTCTTCATGGGCGTCAAGAATGGATTACACTTGGATAGATTTTTGATAAAATAGAATATGTAAATGAAGTTTTCTTGGATGCCTAAAATCTTTCGAAGGTTGCATGGGGGAGGCATCTGGTTGATGGATTTTATTTTCTCTGGGTCGATCTCAAAATCTCTATATCTGATGACAAATCTAGGAAATTTACCAGAGGTATCCTGGAATTCACACTTCAAGAGGTTCATATTCAAAGGGGGGAAGTGAGGAATCCAAACACCTTCTCAAGATACTTGATGTGGTCTTATAGCTAGAAAGAATTGACCACCAAGTCATCCATGCGGAATTACACCAGTGTACCGACAACCAGTTTGAAGATGTGTTGTATGGCCCACTTATATGTGGATACTATATTCTTTAGTCTGAATAGAATAATCTGAGATAAGAATGTCCCTTAAAGTTCCCTAAAGTTGGTGGGTTCCTTAAACTATGTGGAAACCGAGACCTATTTGTACCTAGATTATCTATCCCTGAAGGAGAGAGAATGTTACCCTATTGTAGCATCGACCATTAACTCTATCACTGGAAGGGTAAATCATCCTTTGGGAAATGACGATTGGGGTCCCCGAATCCAATACATACTATGATATACCCATTCTTATTCCTGGATGAAATGTTATTGGCTAACCACATCGGGTAATGAACCTCCCTAATGGAATTGTATTTTATAATATTATCAACCCCATCATTGACAATAGCTCTATGTGAGGGGTGCATATTTATCAGAAGATGCTTGAATCCCTAATGACTCACTGGGAGGCCGAGACAGTGGATGGTGACCTGAGGATCTTGGCCTCAAATATCATCATATATATAAGAGAAGAACTGATGGTCCTTATTTAGGAAGGCCACATGAAACTTCTGATTATTTGGAGACATGGTTTCACTGATTAGAATCGGCCTCAGATCCTTCTTAGTACAAAGATTCAACTGAATCAACTCATTAGTGATAATGGATAAACTCTCTTAAAATATAGGAGTCACATCTTCAAAATAATTTTTTATCATTTAAGGAAGGAGAACCAGAAGGATAAGGAATCCATTCTTGGCTATCTAACTCAAGATAGGAACTGGTGCCTACTTTGGAGGACACATAATCACCATCGAGGGGTTCCTCCTCTTTTAAAACCATGTAAACAGTAGCTGTCGAGCTGATTTCATCTGGCCTTTGACTGTGAGGTCCATTCTTGATGTTAATGAAATGAAAACGATCCATATTTTATCAATTCAACCCTTACCTATAGAACATGTGTAAATTCCATGAAATTGTGGCTATGGGGAAAACCTCTCAACATATTATAGGAGTGGGGGGCCCTGGAATCACTTAGGACTTTCCTATGTAAGAGTATGAGGAATTTCGAGGACGTTCCTTATTTTTAGGGATAAAAATCCCTTTTTATTAGAGACAAAAAAAATCAACCTCCTAGATCCAACATTATGGGATCCGACTAATAAATTGGGAGAATGAAATCATCTTTAAATTCTTCCCACTAATTAGATACGATGGAAGATAGATCATACAGACCATTGATATGATAAAACCTCATTGGCTTGGATCTACTTCCCTTCCCAATTGTGGTAGTCGGCGTCCATGTAGTAATTCCCCCAATAGTCGAAGGGAGACACATGAACTAGGAGTACCCCTAATCGACCATTGAGTCAGTACTTGAGTCATTGGTGATAAAAGGAGGGGATTACTATGTGCTGATGAAGATAAGGCCTACCCAAAAGTGTGATATAGGAAGTATCTTACAAGACTATTTCAAATTCAGTACTTTCTATCAAGCCACCAAATTGGTTCTTTATCCTGACATTTCCACGTGGCTTCTACTCTCACTTATCATAACCCAGAATTGTCATATTAGAGGGAGTCAGATCTGGTTTGGTCAATCCTAGCTTTCAAATAATCTTATTTTGGATGAGTTTAATCTCGGATATTATGTCCACTAGGTAGGAGTGGATATTCCCGCCATTGAACTAGCCTAATATTTATAGTGTCCATATGTTCCCTTGCCTGAGGGCACCATTTTATTCTCAAAATACAGAAATTATGTCTTAACATTCATCAAACTCAGCCTACTCTACATAGTATGCCTCAATGGTATCTACCTATGATTCTAATTAGAGGGTAATTTTCGATGATCCTACAAGGTTTTCACACATATACTTTGATAAGTGTAGGGAATAAAGGATCTAAAGACTCACAGTTATACTATAGAGGTGCTTCAACACATTGTAATTTTATGAAAAGGTCATGTTTTTTCCTGTAGGTGTCACTCCCTGGAAAGGGCACAACATGTGATGCTGGATGAATTTCTATGTTGTAACTATTACTAGAAATAATTTGTTGTTGACTAACTGATCTAATCTGAAATTTTTTTGGCTTACTTATTATTAGCTGAGGATTGGATCTAGTTGGATGAGGATGATCATGGTGTGGCCTCAATTGAGGTAATTTTTCAATTAACATAATAGGGTACATAGTTGGGTGCACAGATGGCTATGGAGGAATACCTGATGAAGAATATTGGGAGGACAATACTTGTTGAGCCCTAAAAAACACCTACTATCTAGTATCAATGGAATGAATTTCCTTGTTTGAGTCATCAGCCTATGAATTCCGGTGGTTCCTAAAACCTTAGCTTTTACTTTGACACTGTCAGCCGAAGGCTATTGGGGGGTTATGTGATATTCCTCATTTCTGGTCATCATGAATTAGTCTACTAGCCTGACAGCTCTTACTCAATCCTACTCATTATCATCATCGGTGAAGTCTTCTGGTGCGAGGTAGACCTGGGTAACATTCCCCAACTCAAGGGGCATTAAATTCCCAAGGGTGAGAGATTTCTTCAGCACCGGTGGGGGACTCTGGTTTCTTTTCTTTCATTAGTCTCTACCATGTGAATGAGACACTACTCAGCAGCAGAAAGAGTTTGTGTGACCACTAAAATACGTTCTATCCAATCTAATCAGGAACAAATAATACCATGGGAATGAGACACTACTCTGCAAGACAACCATTCATCATAGTTATGTGTCCTGCAACTAGAAGCATATTTTCATACACTTGAACCCTCACTATTGTTGTTAGGGTCAGCATGGATATGATTCCCCTATACCAGAACATATCCTAACTTGAAAAACCAAAATCCACATAGTTCTAGATCCAATACTTGAAAACATAATATCCAGTGTTGGTATGTCTGAGGATCCTGTGGTACAGGCAATGGTCAGGATGACCAGTGAGTCCAGCCTCTTCGGGATTCTTACAGTATTGAATTTTTTGGATTCCCTTCTCTTTGACATAGATGATGTAACCTAAAACCATTGAATACATGAATTAATATTTATAATTTTTCTTTCCTGGTAATGGCTCTCTAGGATCATTTCCTTAACATGTAGATAGAGTTACATTCTCTTGTTGAGGTGGATATGCTTAGTGAGACAGTGCCTGAAAGTTATATATTGGGTGATGATACACCTAATATGAATTTTTGGAGAGACTGTTCTTATTAAGGCTTCACTCAGTGATACTACTCTATAAAGAAGTCTGACTAATTTATCATCTCGGGGGCCTCTCCCTATATGGCAGTGACAGAGTCTACTTTTAAATTCCTTCTCGTGGGATCTAGAAGAGGAAAAGTGTGTAGTTTTCTATTATACTATAGGGTTTATTCCAAATGTTGTTCCTTGAAATAAGAATCCTAGAATCCACCAAAAAAAATTGGGAGATGAGGGTAGGGACTAGCTCAGCCTTGAAATTCCCAACACCCATTGTTAGAAACTTCTCTTGAGTCAATGACATGTTGAGTAATTAGGTGAGGCATTTCCACTAGGAAGAAAAGTCCATGACACACTCATTTGGATTTTACATGCACTTAAAGAGCTCATAAATACCAATATTAAGTGTGTTGGAGAAAAATTTGTAAAGGAACTACCTGCGGAGGCCTTTCCAAACAACAATGGATCCTATGGGAAGTTGGTTGTTCCATACGAATGCAGGTGTTTCTAGTGTTTGAAGAAAACATTGAATATTGGCAGCCTCATATTGCTCTGGGGTTCCGCACATGGGTCCAAACCTAGAGAATATGTAGTTTGTGTGATTCATTTGGTCTCCCATCCCATTAAACAAGGATAAATTAGGATTCCCAAAATCCATAGTGCTCAAATGTTGTCCACCCTTTTCAGGTAAGGATTTCTATTAGGCTACATTTCCACCAACAACATTTTATGGTCGCAAAGTGGGAAGCGAAAACAGCTATCAAGTCTTCTTGACTTTGGTCTCTACCTTAGTGAGGGACATTGAGCACCAATGCATTGAAAAGATCATCAACTCAGTGAGAAGTCTCATCAACTCATGGAGTGGCATGACTTGAATATTGAGGAGGGTAATTACACTGCTCATGTGGGTTTGGTTACTCATACTATGGCCTCTTTCTATACACGCTAGCATTATCTCTAATTGGATAAGTGATACCACCAAGCTTGACTAGGGGAATATTGATATGGATTAATTGTTTCTCCATTAGAGGATATATGGGGTCCCATGGGGAAACACCATAATTAGGGAACTAATTTGCAATGAGATTAGTTATTAGCCTCTTATAATCTTTTAATTGATGAAGAATGGTGGCTATTGTGGGCTCTGTATCAATTTCATTCGTGGCCTTCAATGGAGAAGAGGGATCAACATGTTTTTTCCCATGTCTAGATTTTTGTGTGTAAACATAAATGACTTATTGAGGTATCCCTGATGCCACATTCTTGACTCTACTGATGTGTGAGGACACCCATCTGAGTTTCTTCCTAGCAATGCACTACCACTTAAAGTGGGTTTTCTCGGTCAATCCTTGCATCATTATCCTTGTTTTTGTGACCCGATGGTAGGTTGGAGATAACTATGTTTATAATAACAATAATTGGAGGGGAATTTTCATTGTCAGCCGATAAGATAGGTTGTCACAAGATATAGTTGAAGTTGAGAGTAACATATTTTCCCCAGCCTCTGATCTATATGTGTAGAGTCACTTGTTCTATAACCAGATATATAATTTTAAGGCTATAAATGTAAGTCTGTTGAATGGTTTTTCAGTGTTCCAACAAAGAAGAGCGTTGATCCACTAAGAGTTCCATGATTACAATCCTTTGACATTATTGGTTAATGGAATTGTGGTTCCCCTAGCTTCTTGGTAGTCCAACTAATGATCATAGAGGTGGTCAATTCTCACCAAGATTATCCAATGGAAAAAAATGGCCAATACATTTGTAAAGTTCTTTGGGATGTTGTGGTTTGGGGTTGCTGGTGGCAGAAAAGCACTGACATGTGGTTGATATCTATAAACTCCCACAAACCATCTTACATAGAGGAAGAGTTTTAATCTTGGATAGAACAAGATCTGATCGGAACAAGTTGAGAGATGGATGGAATAAATAATGTTGATTAATTTTGCAGCTATTTGACAGGTAGAGGTGTAACTTTGCATGTCAAATGTTCATTGCATGTTGGGATGTCTCTTGGTAGTGGGTAAAACTACTTCATCATATCTATTTTGGATGGGTTATTCACCTCTAACTCATGCACAAGGGTGGAAACATTCATTTGTGGCTTATTTGAGTGCTCACCATCTGAAGGAACAAATCCTAATGCTGAAAATTATTTGAATTCTCATGTGGATGTGAAGAGAATAGATACCAGTGGTGATAAAATCTACTACACCGCGTGCCTCTAAAAGTGGGACATAACATACTATACCTTTCAATACCTTTATATGGATATAGGGATCTTGTGAACCTTGGCTTCCAGATGATGAACATCAAATTTCAGAATCCCACCCCAAAATATAGAAGTTGTGGTGGAGATTCCCTTATTAGGTCTTCCATCCCATCAGAATTTGAGTCACCAATAAGATAAATGACAACACAACACTTCCCATCATTTTTCCTTCTTAGGAGTGTATTCTAACATATTCCATAGGATGGTTCTTTAGGGTAGAGTATATATTCATCATGGGTGAAACGTCTATGTGGGTTGGTTATAACATGGGTAGTGACTCCATAATGATTTTCATTGGAAGAGAGAGTACCTCCACTTTGACTAGTGATGATGGAACTCCACCCTGGTCGGTAGAAACTTGAGGAAGACCTCTATTTTGAGAAGTGGAATATGGGGAGGACCTCTATAGTGGTTATCAAAATATAAGGGAGGACCTATGGTTAGGTTGGTGTAGAAGTGGGGAGGTCATCTGCTTTGTATGGTAGTGGTATGGGGATCACTTCTATGCTGGTTGTTGAAAGAGTGAGGAGTTCCACATCTTGGGCTGATGATAGTGAAATAATGACCTATGCACTAAGTCTCATCATCATTTGTTGGCCCGTGATAGCTATTGGTGGTTCCAATGATTGAAAGTGTCAATCTATCCTATCTACACGGCTTCTAGGTTCTCGATCCCAATCAGATGAAGATAGATCCATTTTCGCCAATAATAGGTGTCTGGATGGATGAGCTATCCATGGAAAAGGCCACATAATCCATATAATACACCCCATTTTTTGTGGAGTTCTGGGATATCTCCCAAAATTGGAATCCGGTGACTTGGACTGGGGCCTACGGAGCATGGATGAAGTCAACCTTCTCTTCAGGCGGAAGGGTCGATCATTGTAGTCATTGGCGAGGGAATGTGAGAGTCCTTCAGGGAAAATCCCATGAAATAGTTACTAAGAACACAACTGAATCATACCCTACATCCTTAGTGTTGGGAGGACCATTATATTTCTCCAGATAAGGCTCCTGAGTTGATTCTCCATCAGAACAGGGGTGGTTTCCCCCTACATGGCCCTTAGGGGAGGCGGTGTCATAGAGGTATTGGTGCATCTAGGTCATAGAGGGCCATTTGCCTTGTTATAATGACCCATCTTAATCATACCGGTGTAAAAGCGTGTCTATAAACCTCCTCTATATGATCTTTGAGGGTGAAATGGGTTGTCGATGCTCAATAGCTGAAGTCACGACAAAATTCCCATAAGAAGAAGAGTTGTATGGAATATCAGCGTAAATGTTACTCTTATCCGGATGACTATGAGAATCGAGAATATTATTCCCAATGGATTCAATCTTATAAAGACTATGGATTTAGTCGTCAGTATAGGTATAAGAAATTTGATTCCCAATGCCCTAAATTTTTCCAATCAACTAAAGCAAAGAAGGATCCAAACTGACAATTTTGCACACTGAGGATTCCCAAATGCTAACTAAAATAATGTGACGGTGAGTTTCATATTGGGCCCACCATTTTCAAGGCGGTACCTAGTGAAGAATGTTGTAATCCATTGAAATTATAATATTCTAAAATCCCAAACTCCACTAGTCCCCATGTTTAAGAGAAGTATTTCACATCCGGTCACCATTTTTGTTTTTAACACTTTCATCGGGTCCCCGCCCATGCGTAGGATGCACATAATGGATTCTTGTTTCCCTCATTCCCAATTTCCAAAATAGGGTGGATTGCATCACGTCTAGTGGATATTAATACTTTTTTATCAAAAAATGTATGATAGGATATCAGTTTCTCCATCCATGGATTCCTCCTTAGATCTCCTTTCTTAGTCTGAGTCTCCCTCATATATTTAATTCATGTTCGTGAAACTCATTCTTGGTGCCATCTCTTTGTGGATTCTAGTTAATTACACTGACATTATCTTTAAAGGAAAGAAACCTGTTTTAAGAGAGTAGTCACGTTGGGATTATCTGGGAATGTCTTCACATTGGGAACATTTGTCAACTTCAAATCTTCCTCATGGGAGGGAATCACAAATGAGTCATATTAGGAGAATAACCCAAGGCATCCCATTTAAAATACACGGTAATTAACACCGAGGGGTCTATATCTTCCACTTATTTCAACCATTATTATACCATGATAATTTCATTGGTTAAGTATTCTGGATTAGGTTATAAGTTTTACATCCTATAGAGATTGATTAAAATGTCTTGTTGAGATGGATTAAGGAATGATTTTAATGAATTTTAAAGAGGGGATTATTTTATTAGAATGTATCATGGAGGAATATCAAGGTGGTGTTTTCTTAGGAGGGAAGATGTCATATCTAGATAGTTTATTGATGGATTATAATGCCTTATGGAAGAATATATAAGGAACAAGTTTGAAAAATTGTGGTGAGGGGATGGGTTCATCAAAACACCACATTGAGGTGGATAAAGGATGTGTGTCCCTAGGAGGGGATTTTTCACTCCTGAACAGTTTACTAATGGATTAGAACACCCCATAGAGGTGGATTGGGGGAATGAGTATAACATCTTGTGGATATAGGATTGGTTGATCTGAATACCTCATGGAGGTAGATCATGGAGGTTTGTCCCTAGGAGGGAAGAAGTCACACCTAGATAGTTTACAGATGGATCAGAACACCCGATTGAGGATGATCTAGGGAATGAGTATCACATATTCTGGCAACAATATTGGTTGGTCAAATAAAAAAATGTAGGTGGATCAAAGAGGTTTGTACCTAGGAGGGAAGATGTCACACCTGGATTGTTTACTAGTGGATAAGAACACCTCATGGACACAAATCTAGGTTACGAGTTTAACGTCTTGTAGAGAGAGGATTTGGTTGATCAAAAAACCCCATGGATGTGGATCAATGAGGTGTGTCCCTAGGAGGGAATATGTCACAAAGGTTAAACATGTGTTCATCGAATACTATAAGGATATAGTTTTACATCACATGATGTGGAAACTGTTGTGTGGTTTAATGTCGAATGACTAAGATGTAAAAGTAGGCAGTTTTACATCATGTAACTCAGATGTGGGTGGAATTACTTCTCACCCTTATAGATTATGTGGCCACTATTCATATGCCTATTAAAGGGGAATGATGTTGGCACTTTTGTAGAGAAGTATTTGATATGAATGTCAACCTTAGGGTCCCCATGATTAGAAGAAAAAAGAATTAGGGTAACCATGATTATAAGTAACATACATATTGGGGGCCTAGGACACACATGGAGTGAAGTGGGGAAGAACGAGAGTGGGAAGAATTGGTGACATTTTAACTTGAGGTGTAGCTTAACCGGTCCAATATTGGTTTGGGGGATTGAGAACGCGACCTATGGAAGAAGGTTTCAATCGAATGGAGGCCCCATAGAGTGGCCCATGAGAGAGGTTTTGGGAAGATAGGGGCCTCATGGAGAGGTCCTTTTTAAAGATTAGTTGCCTCATAGAGTATATGGTCTTCTTAAAGGAGTATTATTTTCAAAATATAGTTCTTCTACCCTATAGTGCAGTCCAAATTCATAGGGGGTGGAGTGCTTCATGAAGGTGGAATGCTTTTTAAAGCCTCAAGTTCCTTATAAGGTCTTATTATTCTATGAAAGGGCCTAGACCTTCATGAAAGGAATTTACAAATTAGGTGGAGGCTCTCAATAACACAAGTGAGGGGGTTTTCAATGATTGGAAACCGTAGGTTATCCATTTTCACTTTCTTTCGTGAAGCTATGGTGGTTTAGGAAAAGAGTCAAATTTTTGGAAGTTGAAAGTTCATCATACCTTGAAATGTGTGACACAAGGTGGTATTTATAGGAATTTGGTTTTCTAGATGACCACAGGTCTTTGAAAATATTTATGAGCTTCATGAGGGGGAACAACTCTATGAGTTCAAATGATGTATTTTCCGAGATTACCATTAAGTATTTGCGTGTTTGCAAATCACTCCACGACCAGCCTTGATATTGTGGGAAGGTTAACTTTATCCCTTCCCACACTTTATAAGGAGAATATGGCCCTAGGTTGAGGCCTTAGGATATCCTTCCATTTTTGAAGTTGAGAACGTCCCAAAATAGACCCCTTATAGGGATTTTGGGCCATCTTGGCTCGAATAAATCAAAAATTGACAATACCTTCCATGAATATTCCCATGATACATGAATAACCATCAATTAATTATTATTATTTTCGGTTTTTGTGAAGGATTCTTGACCTATACCATTTGAATGACCTCATATCACTATCCTCCTCTCCCCTTGATTCTCTGTTGATCAAAGGTTGATACAATTATTTTTTATCATATTAATATGATATCCATTGTTATTCTTACTTTTATTATTTTTTATATATTTTTCATGATTTATGTTTTCCATATTAAGGTATTTGGGTGTGGTTTTAATAGTTCATGGAGAAACCACTTCAATTAATGATGATTTTTATGGTACATTCAAGAGTTTTTTATCCATCTATTTGAAATTTTATTATTAATTTTCATCATTACCCCACTTGGTGAGTTTCTCATGAGATTATATCAATATTTTGGTTTTTTAATTTTTTTTTATAAATTTGGGGTGTAATAACCCTAATTTTTTGTTTATGGAGACATAGCTCATTTTTAAATTTTGACAACACAAGTCACTAAAAATGGTAAAATGGGAATTTCATGATAATAAATGATATCAATTTTGTCCAATTTTTTTTCAAATTTTCCATTGGTCACAGAACATGATGTTCACCCCTGGGTTAAATTTTTTTAATTTTCCATGCTACATGGATTTCATGGAATAATCAATTTTATTAATAAATAAATATTTCTTCTACAAGTTAAAACATCAAAATCTCAAGATCTCCTATTAAGATGAAAATGTTGACACCATGGTTGTTTCTGGAATGTGGTGTTTTACCTAGGTAATGTATAATTTATTTTCTCAGGTTTAGATCCGTAGACTGAGTAATATTAGTAGTTTATTTAAAACACTAGTTACTTAAATGATTAACTAATAAAAATAAAATATTATTTTTATTGGTTATTTGGCTTTGGCATGACCATATGGAGATGAAATAGTGAATTAAATGACTTTTAGTGTGGATTAGTTAAAAATATTTACATCGCATGGTATTAGTAATTAAAGGAGTGGCCTAAAAAATTATATGTTGGATTAGTGGGAGATTATGCATGTATTTAGTAAAGAGAAATTATAGGTGTAAAGAAATTAAAATGGTAGGATTATTAATCTCTCCTACCATGAAATGTATCAGGATAATACTCTCTAATTTTCTCTAAAAGGAACTATATATTTTTCTTTTGTTTAAGGAAGAGTTTCTATGAAGAAATTATCAAGGTGATGATGAAGCCTATAGTGATGGTAATTGAACCCCATGTGTGATTGATAACCGAATTTTTATGTGATGAAATCTAGTCCCTAATTTAGAACATTTGATCATTTCATCCCCATAAATTTTTCAGGATTTTGATTACCCTGCAATGATGAAATTCTTCCTAAAACTCATTTGGAAGAAATATCTTAAAAAGTTAATAATGTGATAAGTTTAATTTTTGTATTTTATTATAATAGAATTTGGAATTTTACATAAATAAATTAAATTAATATAAAGATTATTTTGTTATGTTTTCATTTCATGAGAAAATTTCATTAATTCATTATTATGAATAATCAAAAACTATTCATGTATATACATATAGGATAATTCCACGATTACTGTTTCATTATTCTTGAAGGGAATATGTCCTAATTCTTTATAATATCATATTGTATGACATGGTATATCATACAGTACAAAATACATATGAAAAAAAGGATTATATTTAATCCTTTGGTTATATAGTTTTTATGGAATATATATTTTTTGATGGATTCTTAGTTATGTCGTAATGTATGACACAGATCAATCTTAATCCCAAAAATTGTGTAGATTATTCATCTGGAACTACCACGGATCACCTATGGTCTTTGTGCATTATGAATTTAACATATGAATATCCCTAATTTGTTATCTATCATGGAAATATATTGGGGAGTTAATGGTCATGGGTTATGTAAGATATGACCAGGGGAATTAGTTGTATATTTATGAATTGTACAAGTAAATTCATGTGGTTAGGGAGAAACCCAAAATGCTATATAAAAAATTCCATGCTATGTGTTTTATGTGCATGTGTGTGACCATATAGTAAGGATTAGGAAAGAAATATCACCCTCCTGATAACAATCCAAACTTGGTCTACATGGAACATCACTAAAGATAGACATCCATAAGGCAGATATCAACAAAATAACCAAAAAAGTCTCAAGAATAACCAAAAAGAGATAAAACAATTGACTAAAATAAATAATAATAGTTCACATATATGATATATATAATGTCAATACAATAATGTTAAACCTAAAAGTAAAACATGATAAAATAAAAATCCACATCTCCATGTGATTAACTATCTCCACAAATCTTTTTCTCAAAGAAAGATATAATAACAAATATCATCTAGTGAACTATAGGATTCCCTTCCCTTTACTTGAGTCTTAAAAAACTAGATCTGCAAATTCCTAGAGTCAAAATTTTGGTTTGAGGACTAATGCATAATAGGATAACACAAAAGATTCTATATAAAGTTTGAAACCATGAAAATGTTTGTTCTAGCTTAAAATTAAAACTAGCTTGTAAATAAATTTTGGAGGAGAAATAATTTTGTAAAACCTGCATTTTTTTCCATAGTATCATTTCATATTCACATAAATGTGAAATATGAAAGGACAATATGAATGCATAAGGAAAAAACCATGGATACACCATAAGGGAAACATAAGAGTAACCAAACATGAAACCACACTATCATGTATAAAACCATTCAAAAGTGGGTTATTTCCTATGGTAATATGTATTAGGACACATGGAATAATAGTATCTATGAATAATTTGAATCTTACAAATATTGAGTCTAGCCATAGACTATTGATATCATGAGAATAATCCTTAGTAGAGCTACACTCACTATGTTTTTTGTATGTATATATATGAAAAATACAAAGTTCCCAATATTATTTGTGTTCCAATCATTTTAAAAAACATGATCATGGTTTAAAAAACATTTCCACAGTGAATAATTACCACTTCCGTGTTTGAAAATCTTATTTAGAGTCAAAATCACCTTTGAGTCATTTGATAAAAACATAGTGTGCATAAAACTTTTTTTTAATGAATATCCCCCTTAAAAACATGAATCTCATGAAACAATTCCACCTTGATATCAAATAAATCAATTTCATAATAAAGGGAATTTACAATAACAATAATTAATTAATGAGTTAGAAACTTTAAATTGAGTAACCTACCTTACCAATGAAGGGAATCTTGTCACCTTCAAAAAAAGATTGAATCGAAGAGAACATGTCGTAAAAAGACTTGATACATAGTAAACACCATTATTCCTTAATCATACACACTATATCTCATATTCAAAATTTAATTGCTTTCAAATGAAACTAGGTGAAGATATGTCAAGAGGGGATCTAGGAATTGGATGATAAAAAGGGTAAAAAATAGAGCATTCTTTAAGCGATCCACCAAGAATAAAGGGAACACTATTAGTCCCCTTGGATTAACAAAGCACGTTCCAATAGTGTGTTCCCTATGTAATTTAGAAAATAGATGTGCATAAATACTTGAGGATAGCCACACTGTTTGGAAAAACCAAGATCAATCCATGTGGCACCTCCATAAAAACACCCAAAGACTCACATTATTTCCATAGTGATCCACACAATTTGATTAACCATGATCAAATCATCAAAACACAATTGGATATCTTCAATACCTTGTCACACTATGACCACATTATTAGTAATAACTATGCTCCTAAATCATGTGCCTACCATTTTTTCTGAATATCTCCAAATTTGAAATTGTTGAATCCTAAAAATTCTTAGATCCTCTCTAGAGATAAACTATGGTCAAATTAAAGCATACCCATGAATTAGAGGGAACCAAAATTTTCCCCACCATGAAAGCTTTATTTACCCAAAAAGTGATAAAAATTTATGGTCTCATAGAAATTGAGGGCCGCTATTGTCTCATCAAAGATTCCTTCTCCTATATATCAGGGATATCCCAACTACACATCCACATTACATGAACTAAATAAGAATATTTTTATATTGAGATTGAAACTATATAGTTGAAAAGATGGTTCAAATGGTCCAACAAACCATGGTACCATCTTACACTTATTAAAAAATTGATGTTCTCTCGGGTGAGTTGAAACAACGAAAAAACATGATCACTTGCATCAAACTATAATGGGCTACGATGAAGGTTCATATAGGATTTTTGATGACTCTCTATTGTTGTTAACCACTTCTATACTGATTGTACATTTTCTATCATATTCTCAACATGGATTGATCTAACTGAGGACCTATCTTCCAACTCTTCCAGAATATAAAGGAGATCAACATGGATATCCATAGAATAATTCAAAGGAATTCATTTTAATTGTATCATGATAACTACTTCAATAAGAAAATCCAAATTATGGAATATTTTTTCCCATGAACCCATAAAATAAATAATGAATGCCTGAAGAATATCATCAAGGACCAGAAGCATTAAATCAGTCTTCCCATCCATCAGAGGATGACATGAAATGATTAATTTCAACCAAGATCACATAACAACTAGAAACACATTCAAAAACAAGAATATAAATAATGGTTCCTTTTCAGAAACAATTTTAGAAAAAACTCTATAGAGGTTCATGTTCTCTCAAAAATAGAATCATTTGAGTTCATCTACCTCCATCATGTCCGTAATCAAAATAAAATGGGATTATTTTATAATTCAATCAATGATCACCCAAATTTCAACCTTCCCACTACTGGTCCTTTGTAAATTGAAAATTATGTCCACAGATATTTCATCCAAATTCTAGAATAGAATGGGTAAAGGCTATAATAAAGCTATAGGTCCCTAGTTCCCTACCTTAATCTTATAGAAAGAAATACTTCATGACACATAGACTACATTAAACAACCAACAACCAAATCCTCAAATACTAATAAAACATGTTAGATCATTAAACATTTTGGTTCTCCTCGAGCATACACACTAACTATATTAGTTCCCACTATCTAAAAAATATTTCCTCAAAGATACCAGAACATTTAACCTACCTAAAAAAAGCACAATGCCAATGATACATTGAGACTAATCACTTGTGGCCTCCCCACCATTTACAATTCTACAAAAATATTAGAAATCATTTTCTACTAACTATTCAATATGAATTAGATCAATAAATTAAGTGTAACCCTTCTCCAAATCTAAGAAAACCTACACACTTTCCTGATCCACTATTAATACCATCTTAGTATATGGATCCAATAGAGACAACACCTCTTCTGATTACATCATGTCTTGATTTGGTAGGTTATTGATCAATGAATCAATGACCCCATTCCCTTTCATGATATTATGAACAATATAAAAATCAAAATAATAAATATAATCAACCTACTATATTTATCTCAAGTTCATATCCCTCTGAGTAAATATATACTTCATTCTCTTATAATCATATTATACCACAAACTTCTCCCCAAATAGGTAGAGGTTCCATGTTTTTAGAGCCTATATATTATGTCCCAATTCAAGGTCATCGATAAGGAAATTCTTTTTGTGATGGAATAATTGTAGAGATACTAGGGATCTACCTATTTTACCTATATCATGACACACCCCAATCCTCTACCTGTGGCATTTTGGAAAACATTATTTCCCGAACCCGCTTATGGGAGAATCAAAACTGGAGCTGAAGTCTACCTCACCATCTATTCCTCAAGAGATATCTGATATTTTTATTTCTATTAAAAACTAACATCCTTATGATTTAAATATATAATTAGACATTCTAGCTTAAATAATTTTTAGAAAAACCTATAATAACCAGCTAAATGTAAAAATCTTCGGATTTAAGACACATTTCTTGGTTTCTACCATGAAATTACCGCCCAAATATTTTCAGGATCCACTGTGTTTCTCCTATAAGATATATCTTGGATTAGAAACATCACTTCATCAATCCAAATGTAACTTTTATAAAACATACTTTCTAAGAAATTTTCTTTTAATATTATAATGATTACATCCAAACAATACATGTTCTCCTCCTATGAATTATATTACACCAAAATATCATCAACAAACACAATGAATATTTTGTCTAGAAACCTATGAATTATTTAGTTGGTTAGTACCATAAATACCATATTAGAATTAGATAGACTGAATGACAAAACTTGGAACTCAAAATGAACATATGATATCCAAAAATTTATCTTAGTTATATCCTTTTCTTTGACTCTCAACTGAATGTATCCTTTCCGTAGGTAAATTTTAGAAATCCCATAATATTGTATGAGTTTATCGTAGATATCATCAATACTAGGTAGTGAATATTTTTTTCCTAATGGAAACCTAATTAATAATTTAGTAATAAATGAAAATTTAAAGGATTCCACATGAATTAATGGAAAAAGGATCATGGAAATACTTTATGACATGCTAGGATGAATACATCCCTTGGCCTCAAGATATATAAGGTGAACATTAATATCCTATAAAATAACAGGTTCTATGTGATATGATGGAATAAAAATAGGTATCTTTATATGAAGAAGGTCAATAATGTACTAAACCTCTCTCTGAGGTGATAACCTAAATAAATCCATAGGAACGATCTCTAGGTACCTACTCACCACTAAAGGAAGTGTAATTATTAGATGATAATCAACTACATGAAGTAACCTCTCTAGTAAATGGAATGTGATCATTAAATAATAAGGAATAACATGACCTACTCTCCCTGATCCAGAGTGTCACTCACCCTAAAATACATGATAGAATCCATCAAGAGATATAAACTAAAATCGAAAATAGTAAAAATTAACCTAATATATAACATAGATAATCCAATCTAGTCATATAATCAAGTAGAATATATGAATATTAATATCTATGAAGTCCCACACAACTTCAAAGTTTACAATAATCATCCAACACTAAAGAAATTTTAAACCTTATTCCTTCCACTTTCCCAAAGGAACGGAAGGATCCAAAACAAATGACACAATATTGGGATGTAATCTTGACACATATACTAACTTTGATGATATAAAAATAATGATATTCCCCTATATGGAACAATATGAGAGTCATAGAGGATGATATGAACACCATTTACTACAACAGAACCGTCATTTTGCAGCGGTTTTTTTGGCGTTTCGCGGCGGTTTAAACCGTTGTGGCATGGTTTTGCGGTGGTTTACAGAAATTGCCGCCTAATACGGCGGTTTACAGAAACCGCCGCCTAATACGGCGTCGACAATCTATTCGCGACGGTTTTTTCCGTTTGGCGGCGGTTTCAGGAAAGCATCGTAGCTGCCTCATTTAGCGGCGGTTTTCCTGAATTTAGTGGCGGTTTTTACGATCTCGGGATATCAATTTATTCTCGGCGGTTATAACCGCCGCGAATAAACTCAAAATCAGTGGCCATAAAACCGCCGCCGAAGTCACGGGAACCACCGCGGAACGAGGCAGCAACTAATTGCCTATGTCGCAACGGTTAAAACTGCCACTAAACATAAGAAAAAATTTATGTTTAACAGCGGTTTTCTCAGTTTAGCGGCGGTTTAAACCGCCGCTAAAAGCTATCCAGAAAAAAAAAATTCTGCTTCCACTACACCACTTCTCTGAAAAACAAATCAAACCAAAAATATAAACCAACTGAGATACATTATATCCCTCCTACCATGCATAACCCACATCATGTATCATCATCACTATCCCTCCTCCTTCACTACATCACATTCCCACAATCACTTCCTCAATATCAAAAATAACAACATGACAATAACACACCAAAATCTGGGTCAAGGCCAAGTTCCTTGGTTGGAATACCTTGGATCATGATTTTGTAGAAGCCATGGACTTTACTCCCATGGAACATGTTTGTGGTAGTCGATGCCTTGATCTTGTTTTCTCCTTTGGTCTTGATTCTATTGGATTATTTGTCCCTTGATACCCATTGTATATGGATTTCTTGGGCTTGAACTGGACATGGGTCATTGACATGCTCCTTGGACCCCACCCATGTTACTATGTTTCCATCGAGATGCTCCTATGACTCGACATGGATTCCTTGGGCTTATATACCTTAGATCCAAACCTTTATGGTCTAACACTTATGATTACACAAAATGACCATTGTGGATGTGATACACACTTGATTATCTGGTGTGGCTGGGATGGGTATTATTCACTAGATAACATTGTGTGGCTATGGTAGTTTTTTACACTAGATTATATGGTGTGGCTGTGAAGGATGTTTTCTTGTACAATAGAGATAGCCTCGCTGTGGTTATTTTCCTACAGTGGGTAGACATGATAGTGTTATTCTGGTTTATTTCTATTTATATATTCACTTATATATAGTATCGTGACTATTTATTATAGGGATCCTTGTCTGTATGGATAGTATCACTTATGCCTTGTGAAATTTTCGTTCAGTACATTAATATGTGTGATATATTGAACAAAAATTTTGTTTATATCACACAAATTGGAATTTTTATAGATGCCATTTGTTAGGTGCAACTGAGTGTTATGTCACACCATTTTTGGGTCATTGGGTACCTATATATACTTCTTGGATGCATGTAGGTACATTGTAAAGTATCAAAAATACAATTCATGACATTCTTATTTTGTAGGAGCAGGAGAGAACGTGATCATGCAGGGTCGTGATGCTAGGTGGGATAGTACATTTTGGTTTTTTGGGTATTTTCAAACATGTACTATACTAGAATTTTGTATACCTATTATCTTACATTATAGAGGCATGAAATGACATATCATTTTTTTATGATATTTTCTTTGATACTGTTTATTTATTACTATCTTTTATTTTTTACCTCTATTTGGATGATCAAATGCTTCCACTATTGATGACATTGTTTATTAATACTATTGTACACTCTAACATGATGGAATAGTCTCTGCACAAAGTCACCATAGGTCCTCAATGCTAGTCGGTATCCTCTGGGATATGGGGAGGTGTTCTTAAGGCCATGCGACCCAGCAGATTGGGGGACCACATAGTGGAATCCAAGTTTGGATGTTATAACATGGCATCATAGAATTCATTTTATTATTTTATTACTATTATGATACAAATATTTAGGTATTTGTAAGGTAATTAAATAAGGTAATAGGTGGTACCTAGGATTATCAATCCCACAAAACAGAAAAATCAAAATTTCTTGGAATGAAACATGTTCCCCTAGATTTTTCCTATTACAATTGATTTGATTCCACTGTTTGGTGATTCAGTTATAGCTTGATGTTCCTTTCTATTATGGATTTCATGGATTCACAATGGAATAACGAGTCATGGACCATTGGTCGCATGAAATAGAATGTGTTAAGGTATGGCTTAAGTGGATGCCATATTTCAGTCCATGAGGTGAATGGGACCATATGGGTAATAATTTATGACCCATTTGGTTCAACCATTCAAATATAATTATGATATAAATATGAAATTAAATGAAATTTAAATTGGGAATCAGAGAACTTAACCTTGAACCTACTTTTGAGTGGGTAGTAGTCAGTGTATCATGTGATGTTTATGACTATTTATATTTACTATGTTCTAGATTTTGGACTAGGTAGAGGGGTGATTTAAGACCATGAGAAAACTAAACTATGTGCTAGGGAACAAATAGAAGATTGTGTACTGGACTGATTCCTCAGTCTCTAAAGGATGAGGCATTGAACTTAGAGATCTCAAGTGACTTCCTTACCCCTTCATTGGGGGGGGGGGGGACCCTTTGAGATGTCTTTTCCCTAGAGGATGAGCCTTGTATACCTTTTTATGGAGGTGTTTTGTGACATAAGATGACCATCCAATTTGGGCTAGCTAAGACCCTTGAGACACCTCCAACAATTAAGTAATGTTTGACTTAGAAACCATGGCCTATCTAGTCTAGAATGTGTCTTGGGTATACCATCAATTTATTCAATCATAGTAATTGTTTTTATTTACCAAACCCTTTTCCTGGAAGACCCATTATTATGTTTCCGCATTGAGGCAGAGATGTTATTTTATATATTGACACTGCTAGAAATTGTGATTTTATCGAATGTAAAGTACTAGATTGGGATAGTGGTCCATGAACAAGGATATCAAGAGAGATTACTCTACATACATACAGACCTAGAGGACCCATGTGAGTTCCCAGTAGATAGAACAACCCTGAACAGGTGCATGTGTTTCTTTAGAGATGGTTACAGGTGTCACTATAGAACCTGAACCAATGTGGATGCCTGATGGAGCTAAGATGATAATGATGGGAATGGGTGTTTGGTTGACCATGGTTTTATTTATATTTATATTTAGTCTTGATTCATGATATTTAACAAGATTCATTAGAATCTATAATTGGGCATGACACAATTTTCATTACTTAGGACACCTGTGAATCACTTGTTGGGATGGATGAGACCCTTTGATTCTTATTGTGTTTCTAATCTATTATCATGACATATTTGGGGTGGACACTTAGTACAACTAGTATCAATCATATATGATATATGTATGGGTGAATAACTAATGGAGGTACCTTTTTTTCAAAAAAAATCTATCGGGTCCTGTGTGATAGATATATTCTAGTAATTTATATATCTTCTCACTAGAGTGTTAGTTTGGGACATATGAGTAGTCCATTATAATAATTTTTCTATATAGAACATGATGCTACACATGAATTCAAAATCTGGGGTTTATATTGATAACATACAAGTATATGGTGCTTTATAGCTTTGTAGGGATTATGATAGGTGTGGGTGGACAATTGGAGCATCCATCGGGTCGATAAACCTCCTGGTAGCATAATGGATCCAAGGAATGAGTCCTCTATTTATTTTTTGGATTACGTAACCCTATCATAGTGATAGGACATGGGTCCGCCATTCATAGACTTGGTAACCCTCTCAGTTGATGCAGACAATGCACATTGAGGCATAGATCATTCATTGCAGCCAGTAACCCTCTTGAATAACACAGTATTTAGTGTTTAATGAGTCCATTATTACTTCTACTATTGAGGGAGGATGTAGAAGTGATTTATGTGTGATAGTATGTGTGAAAGTTAGGACATGAAAATGTGTGGTGGAAACTACCAATTCAAACATAGGCCTAAATGAAATGATGTATACCACACTCGAGAAATCAAGACATAAAAAAACATCAGAAATCAATAAAATACATAAAAAGAAACATGAGAAATCAAGGAAATTTTAGGACATGAAAATGTGTGGTGGAAACTATGTGCCAAAAATGTTACATCTATAAACCAATTGTTCCCATATTTGTTCAAAATATCAATAATACAACTACTCAGTGTCCGATGATGCATCGTCACCCTCTCCACCTTCATCTCCACTTTTTGCTGTCACCTGTAAGAAAATTATATTGAAAATGAAATATGGTTTCATATTTATATTAAAAATTAAAACCAATGAAAGTTAGAAAACTAAATGAATTTTATTTTTTGTGATTTACCTGCATACCACCAGTCGATGCACTACCACCGGGGGCATATCTGCTCATCTGTCGCAGAACTAGATGAAATAGTGTACTGCTTCCTCTTTGGCATTACTTTCATTTAATCAAATAAAATTAAGTTCAAAATATATATTTCAAAAAAATTATGCAAAAAAAAAATTAAAAATGATAATAGATTCCCAGTACTAACAGAAAAAATATATATAACAATGATAATGAATGACTACAGAAATGAAACAAGTGGTTGCTGAATAAATAAATAATTGTACGTACAATCATTTTCCCCTTCAGTCATTCCAGTTTCTTGATCCATTTCTTCATCCACTTCATTCATCCTTGCTAGACTAATATTTTCAATATCATGATGGACAAATAATCCCGCTTCCTGTTGCTGATTAACTTTAATTTCAGAGGTCAAATTTTCCACTTCATCACCCATATGATACAAATCTCTTTGTATTACATGAGCAACTACACTCCACCCTTCATCAAAAACATCATTCACATAATATACCATTTTTTCTTACGATTCTAAGATATATGGATCATGCACTTCATGATCACCAACATCCATCAAGCGAGAGAAGTTCACAGAAGTAAATTGAAAGGAATTTAATTTAACACCTCTGATAAAATAGACCCATTTTAATTTGAATAAAACAACCGAAAAATATCCGTGGTAGTTTAATTCAATAATATCATGCAGCTTTCCATAGTATTCCACTTCAGCAAATGTAAATATACCACTATTCTGTATTTTCAAACCCACTTCTCGATTGACAGTACGAAATCTAAAGCCATTCACATTATAAGCGTTGAACTTTCTAACTTGTTTTAGAGGACCTCTATCAAGAAACTTCAGATCTTCTGACACCTCTGCTCGAGTATCAGTATTCATGATCTGAAAAAATAAATATAGTTTATTATATTTACAAAATGTATGTGTCAAACTAGTATTCGTATTTATTGCAATATTTATGAACTTACACATCGTGCAAACCATTCTACAAGCTCTTTATTAACAGATTTCATTATATCTTTCTCATTTCGTGTTCGGCCTCTCATTCGTCTCTTTGTTTGTATCCTCAACTCTTCAACAAATGGATCTGCAATTTCACTATTCAACAACACATATCTATGTGCCTGTAATAATTCAAATTCAGTCAATGTTACATTTGAGGACCTCCCAACTGATCGGCCAATAGCAGGAAATATTTTGGATTTCTGATGTATTTGAGATTGAGTCAATGTGTTGTCAACACGTCCAACTCAATTAAATATTGTCTCAATATCATCCAAGTATCGAGAACAAAAGGTCAGACACTCCTCAACCAAATAGCCTTCAACAATAGAGCCTTCTGGTTGAGTTTTATTTTTCACGTATGATTTCAAATGCCCAAGATATCTGTGAAATAAAATAAACATAATTATGCATTTAATTAACTACCAAAAATTGTTTACTTAACTGGAAAACATATAAATAAAGTACCTCTCAATTGGATACATCCATCGATAATGAACAGGGCCTCCTAATTTAGCTTCCTCAACCAAATGCACAGTTAAATGCATCATTACAGTAAAAAATGACGGAGGAAAGATCATCTCCATTGCACAAAGGGTCAATAAAAACCTCTCCTAGAGGTTGTCAAGATGAAATGGATGTAGATATTTCTCACATAGTTGTCTGAAAAAATGTGCAGATCTGGAGTACAACAGAAGCAATTGTTTCAGGTAATAATGTACGCAATGCCAATGGTAGTAACTTCTATAACAAAATATGTGAATCGTGACTTTTTAATCCATGTAACTTACGATTCTTCAAGTCAACACACCTTGAGATGTTACTTGAATACCCATTAGATACCTTAACATTATTTAACATTCTAAGGAATGTATCTTTATCCCTATTTTTCATTGCAAAAATTTCTGGAGGATACTTTTCATTCTCATCTGGCCAGAGATCGCGTTTTATGTTCATTGCTTGTAAGTCTTTACGAGCATTGAGATGATCCTTCGACTTTCCATGCTCATTAAGCAATGTGAATATCAAATTTTCACAGAAATTCTTCTCAATATGTATCAGATCAAGATTATGACGCAACAAATTAAATTCCCAATATGGAAGTTTGAAGAATATACTTTTTTTGTTCCATTGTTGCGTTCCGGTTTCGCTTGACGATGCACTTCGGACCTGTTTTCTGCTCTCATTCAAATGATGAACCTTCCTAAATTCTGTTTCAACATTCTCAAGATATGTCAATATTTCAGAACCAGTTAACAACTTTGGAGGTGGTATACGATCAATGGAACCATTGAATTTTGATCTGTTCAGCCGAAATCTATGACATGCATCGAGAAATCTTCGATGACACAAGAAACACCATTTTCTAATGTGAGGTAGCTGTTTGGGCTCAAAATCAAAGTTACAAATGGGACAAACCAAACTCGTGTAAGTGTTCTAACCAGATAAATTCTCAAGCCCAGGGAAGTCACTAATGGTCCACATTAAAGCAGCATGCATTTTGAACATTGTTTTAGAAGAAGCATCAAATGTCTCAACACCGTTGCTCCATAAATCCTTCAATTCATCAATCAAAGGCTGAAAGTATACATCAATATCATTTCCAGACATTTGTTTTCCAGGAATAATCATCAAAAGGATAAAAGATGTTTGTTGCATACACATCCAAGGAGGCAGATTATAAGGGATCAAAACAACTGGCCAAATGCTATAACTGGTACTCAAAGACCCAAATGGGTTGAATCCATCGGCAACCAATCCCAATCGAAAATTCCTAGGATTAGCTGAGAAATCGATATGTAATGAATCAAATGTCTTCCATAATTGAGAATCTCGTGGATGTCTCATTAACCCATCATTGTTATTATCTACAGAATGCCACTTCATGTATTCAGCGGTTTTTGATGACATGAATAATCTTTGAAATCGAGGCTTCAAAGGAAAGTAACACAAAACCTTTGCAGGTGTGTTCCTTTTATTCTTCTCCATAAAATTATGTTCATTCAGACTTCCAACATCACCCTTTGCCTGCCATCTAGAAGAAGAACATTTCTTGCAATTCTTTCTACTTGAATCCTCTCCCCAATAAAGCATACAATCATTGGGACACGCATGTATTTTTGTATAATTCAGACCAAGCTTGTTAACAACTTTTTTCATATCATAAAAAGATTCTAGGATTTTTTCTTCAAGAAATGCATCAGAATCAATTCCAATATCATGGACATTTCCTTATTTGCAATTCCACATAGACATTTGATATGGTACAACTTCAGCAGAAATGAAAGCTTTGAATATTTCAAAGACTCACTATACAACTCTTGATTTCCATCATCAACTAAATCATGAAACTCATTTTCATCAGGGAAGTTTTCTCTTAAATTTGGCTCCACAGAACCAAGAGGATGATCTAATGATATGTTACAATCTTGATCTGCCTGTGTTACAGTATCAAAAACATCACTTATCACGTTGCAATTTGTTGAACCCTCTTCTAGTTGTTCTGATATGTTTTGATGCTGATAAAGGTGTCTTGCAGTGCCGAATTCATCATTTATGAGGTTTTTCATTTCATTTTCCATTTTCGACAAACTTGGGACCTCATTCTTCGGATTAACATCAGTGATAAATCTTTCTGTAACATTCGATTCTCCATGCCAAATCCAACACAAATATTGATCAGGGAATTTCTTCAGTGTTAAATGTTTATAAAACTCATCTCTCTTCAACCATATTCTAAATTTACATTTAGGACATGGACATTTTATTCTCCCTTCAACGGATCGATTAGAAATTTCAAAATCTAAAAACTCATTCAAACCCTTAACATACTAAGGTGTGTTCCTCGGTAATGTGATCCAACTTTTATCCATGTATATCACAATGTGCCTACACAATAATAAAAATAATTAAAACACATAGTTACTACTACATAGAGAAAGAGATTCATATATACGATACTGTAACATTACGGAAACATAATATAATAAATAAGAGCCCCTGAGTTAGATATGAACCCTCTAGTGTTTGGGATGGGGGAAGTTTCTTTGGTCAAGAGAAACAGTGTTCTAACAACGTGGTAGCTACTTTACCATGAAAACCAAAGAACATTGTTAATTTGGAATAACCCCAAACTAAGTTCTCTATAGAGTCTTCATATAAAACTATAATATTGAATAAATATATTATAAATAATGTTTAGGGAAAACCTTATGATGCTTACAAAATGTGTGAGGAGGAGTAGAGGAAGTGATCCAATGGAGGTAGTTAATTATCAATAAATTAATTTTAAATATGGTTCACCTTTAATGGAGTGGATGTGGATGAAAATTTATAATATACAAAATTTATTGAAGAATAGTAGAATCTGGTACGACTAACACATCATCAATGAATGACATATGGACTATCCCTTAGTGTTGAACCAATTAAAATTTTTGGGTTCCATTTTACATCTATATTCTTATGTTTGGAAAATGTGTGTTCCTTTAGATAGGTTTAATGTGTTTCTAGCAATTTGGTGATAAGATCTTTTAACCAAAAAGAATTATTTGATGCCCTGATTAACCCCACCCCTGTCAAGGAATCCTATGGCATAAAAAAAAGCGTTTTTGAATTATCATCCTTCCCATAAACAATTAAATGAAACTCATAAAAATGGGCGTTTCTTATTATAATTATTCTGCTTAAATATTGTGTTTTCACTATTGATGGCAAACTCATACACTTCTATTCGATCCATGAAGATTTCTATCACACCCTACTATTGAATTCCAATATATTTTGGTGAATTTATTTCTTTCACAATCTCACTAGAACATGTTTGTCTACTCGGAGAAGTATGATATTTCCTTTATTTAATATATTTCAATTCATTTTCCTTCCCTTTCCTTGGTTATCACACACTTCCCAAAAGATCTTATTCAATTCCCATTTAGTGGAAGGATGTGATGATTACATTAGGGGTGATAAATGTTCTTTGATCACATATTTTTTTAAGTGTATAGAGTGAGGTGATCATTTCATATGTTTGTTTGAATAAAACGTGCTAAGTGAGGGTAATAAGCTGTGGTCGTAGAAAATTAGTGAGAGAACATGAGTGTTATAATTGAGTGAATTGTGATTCAGAATGTCAGGTCGGGGAATATCCAATGTGAGGGAACTGTTCTATCATCATATATTCAACTCTAATTTACATACACTAACACACTTGGTTCTCTATTTTAACCTACCACACAACCCCCCCCACACAAAAGTACATAGAATTATCTTTGTGATAAATAGTGATTCAAACTACTAATTAAATTTCTCTCTGGTTTATATTTGTATATCTTGACACATTAATGGTAGATGCATAAATAATTTTCCAATATTGTGGGTAGTCAATCCATATACATTATTTTATTTTTATTTTATTTATTTTAAATGGTTCCATTGAATGACTATATCTAGTTCTAGTAACCCTTTTGGTTTTGATCCAATGGTTCAAAAAACTATCTTGGAATGTTCTAGACTGCTAAGGATCGTCGATAATTTTGGATATAGATCATATTACTATTAATTTAATATCTTTAATAACTATATAATTTTTCTATAGATTCATTAAATATTCATAATATAGAGGAGAATCATGTAAAATTAATTAGAATACATAGAAATTTTTCTGCACTAAATTTTAACTATTAGAATAATCAACCATTGTTTCTAAATAGTCAACTAAAATTTAGTTAGAGCGCAGAACAATTCAACATCTTCCAATGTTTCATGGTTTGTATGGTGATGAACCCAATAATAATTTTCTGAATTTTTGTATTATATGTATTACCTTTAATACTATATGTGTTTCATGAGATCAAATCATGTGGAAGGAATCAACATTGTCTCTAGAGGGATCATAAAAGGAATATATATATATACAACCTATAACTTGGAGGGGTCACAAACATGGATGATCTCTAAAGAGACATTCTTCATAACTTTATCCCCACTTCAAAGAAAACACGTCTAAAAAATAGGATTTATAGAATAAATAAATATATTAGAGAAACTATTTATGAGTACTAGAAAAGGTTAAAGAAGTTGATTATTATTTTCCATAGAAACCCATTAAAGATCATTATTTATTGCTTTTTTAGTAAGGCCTTGTGGATAGTGAACGGAACATGCTAGATACTTCTTAACATGTGTCAATAATCACTGTCACATCATCATATTAGCTAGAAAATAGGTAATCCCAACTCTCAACCTATGTCAATCATCTCATCATCATCACATCAGCATAACAAGAAATTCAGACTCTCAACCAGGGTTAACCATCCCAACATCCACTAAATTTCCACATCATTTCCTGACACATGTTATAACCTCGATCCATGACAACCAAAAACATGACATAGCCTTAAATCCATCACAACCTAGGAAAATGTTTACATGTTATACCTTAATCCATCATAAACCATAATATAAGTATGTATTGTAACCATGAGCCTTCACAACCCATGAGTATAGTATCAAACAACCACAAACAATCAAGCAGATAGAAAAACATTCACTTAAGAATACAAACTAACAAACACATATAAAAAATCACATGCAATAAGTAGAAAAACAAATAATCATAAACGAAAACATCTTCATACAATACAATAAATACAACATTACAATTTATTATAAGAAACAATAATAATAAAGAAATAACTAATATCAAAACAACAAAAAAAATTAGAAATCAAACCCTAGGGTTCGTATAGGTCGCCGGGGAAGCAGGGTCGCTGGGGTCATGAGGTCACCGGGGTCGCAGGGGGCCGGGGTCACGAGGTCGCCGGGGTCGCGGGGTCGCTGGGGTCGCCGGGGTCGCGGGGGGCTGGGGTCGCGGGGGAACCGGGGGGCCGGGCGAATCGGGGGCGCTGGGTGAGAACGGTCAGGGTGGGGGGGAAGGGTCGGGGCTGTGAAAAAAAAGGTTTCACGGCGGTTTATTATAAACCCATGGGAAACTTTTTTAAAAAAATATTTAGCGGCGGTTCTAGGAACCATTGCTAAAAAACCGCCGCTAAACGGCGGTTTTGTTATAGTGATTCCTCTTATATTAGTCGATCCTACTTCATATTCTTCTAGTCCATTTTCTACTATATAAAGACTTCTAGTTTCATATTATCTTTATAATTTAATCAATACGTAAGTATCCACCCTAACATAAGAATGAGGTCCACCACCCTTTGATGTATTAGAAAAACCTAATATCCTTTTTTGGGATTGCATCCAACTCCAATTCCTTGCGAAAGTCTCCCAAAAATAATGCTTAAGGTGAATATATTGTCCAAAAAATGATAAGACATGGCCACATATATACAGTTGGACTCGGAATGTCTAGATCTCGAATAAAAATAGTAAACTACCTGATATTATCCTAAATAAACATTAAAAACTAGTCCTAAAGAAATTTATGCACCCTTTCACTTCCTTTTTTGGCCATAAGATGCACCCATGATAACTCCTACAGTGATTAAAGATCTAATTAAGAATATTCTTCTAGATATATCTGACTCATCCATAGCCTCTTTATTAACCACCTCAAAAACGTTTGGTTAGCATAGGAGAATCAACATTGACTGAATGTCATCTGCCAAGCCCTTCTCAAAGCTCATATCATTGAGGTATTAATTTCTAACATGATCTGGTTTTAGGTGAACCGACTTAATGAAATGGGTAGAATAGTTCACAATAAAACACTCCCCTTTCATTTAGGTCATAAATTCATGAGTCTTTGACACTCACAATGTTTTAAGATAAAACTATTTGTTGAATATATTATTGAAATAATTCCAAGAAAGATCGTCATGTAACTTAGCTTTTAATATTGATTCCCCCCATATTCTCCCCTTTCATTTAAGAATGTGATTGAAAAAACCCAACCTTATATCCCTCTACAATTTTCATAAAATATATTATCCTCTCAGTATTATTAATTATCTCTTCGGACTCAAGGGATACCTTGTCACTATGATAGATAGGTGGATTCTACTAGGTAAATTTCTAGCCACGATCCACGATTATCTCTTGTTTTCTAACACCCACCTAACCTAGAGTCTGAATAGTGGAGATTAATTATTTCATAAAAAATGGTCCACTAGAGGATTCTCCAGAAGAACATGTCTCATAGCTTCCTCTCTTTTATTTGGAAGATATGTTATATGAGTCATTTTCTAATAAACATAAAAGACAACATCTTATTTTTGTAAGAGAAAATTGTTTAGTCAAAATATAAACTAAAAAAATAAAATTTAAACTTTTAAATAACAAGGATTTAAAGTAAACATGGATTGTAAGAATGATATAAGATACATTAAAAAGAATGTTTTCATTTAAATAATCCCCAAATCAAGTTTATTTAAGTAACCTTAAACAAAAATTGTAAAGATTGGTAAAAATCCATGACCACCAATGTTAACTTGAATTCTGATACGAAAGTGAGTTGGCCTGGAACCCGTTAGCACTTACGTCCCAAATTCCATGAGTCCTAACTCTTGTCCAACATAAACCCCAAACCAAACCTAGATAGTTCCATCACACTTACAGATTAGTATTTTCTATGATACCATTTGTTAATATAATAAAGTAGGTCGAAAGGACTCATCACCCAAGATGGCCTTTCATATGGTGGTGATTTACAAAAGATCCAAACAAATATCATGAATAACTAAAAAAAGATAAACCAAGGGAATTTAATGAGGAAGATTTGTAAAAAACCCTGGGATATAGAACATCAAACCAAAAAGTATAAACCTAAAAAGATAAGATTATAAAATCAAAATCCACATCTTCATGTGACCTACCATCTCACCAAACCATATCTCAATGAATGAGACAAAAACCAATAGGATTCAATGAAATATTTGAAAACCTCACCTTTTCCAAATTCCTAAACAATGAGATCTATGAACAACCAATGTAAAAAGTAGGGTGTGATCACTAAATACCAGTCAGATACAATTGATGAATCTAAAAAAAGTCTGAGAATATGCAACTTTTAGTTATAGTTTTAAAACAAAACAATTTTATAAGGAAATTTAAAAAGATAAATCATTTTGTAAAACATACTTTGGTTTTTCATAAAATCATTTCATATTAAAAAAAATGAGAAATATGGAATGAAAATGTGAATTCATAAGAAAAACCATCTTTGGATACACTATAAGATAAACATGTGATAAACCATACATCAACTCATACTATCATTTATGAAACCAAGAATAAGTGTCCTCTATAAAAATAGAATATGTACAAGGACATGTGAAGGAACACTATCCAGGAATAACATGAATACTATCAATATCGAGTCCTTCCATAATATATTGATATCGCACAAAAAAACATAGTGGTACTACACTTCTAAATTTTTTTATGTCCATACCCAAATCATCCAAGGTTCATATGTGTTATGTTTTCTAAAACATTTGTATAAAACATAGCCATGGTTTTGAAAAAAAATTTAAAGTGTAGAATCACAATTACCTTTCTTGAAAATCTATTTCAGAGTCAAAATCAACTTTTAGTACTTTCATCAAACACATAGTGTGCACAAATCAATTTTATAGAAAACCCCCTTTAAAAGCATGCATGTTATGAAAAAAATCATCTTTGATCGCAAACTACTAAATTTCATAAATAAATGAATTTATAATAACATATAAATTCCTGAGTTGGATCCTTTTTATAGAGACACTTACCTCTCCAATAGAGGAAAAATAGTTGATTTTAAAAAGGAGATTATAATTGAATAGATTTGGTCATCATATTCTTAGATCTATTATAAAAACCATAAATTTCCCATAAAAATCACTATATTTATAATTCAACACCTAATATGGTTTCGATGGAATAATGGGAAGAGAGATCCGTAAGTTATTTTGGTGGAGGAGGGGAAAATATTTCAAAAACAAAACATAACTTAAAGAGACCCACCTGAATGATGGAAGAAACACCAAGGGAGAAAGTTGAAATTCCTATAGAACACTAAATAGATATTATTTCAAGCCTAAGATAGATTAGATATAAAAATGATCATATTAAAAGTTTTAAATTCAATTTTTTTTGGTGTTTGGACAAGGGTTCACTGTTAGGCCGCATGGTTCAACAATCGGTGAGCTTGCCACTCATAGCCTCTACCCTTTGAAAATAAAGGTGCATGGATACCTGGGAAGAGTCTAAAAGTCTAGGAAAAAAAGAATTAAACCATGTGAGATATCTTTAAAACACAAAAACACACACACATTTTCATTTCTAAGTCATGAAATTTCATCATGAAAATGGCACTAGAGATCAATAGTGCCATGTCACAAGGTTATCGTACTGTTAGTACTAACGATCAATATAAGATATATACCGGAATTTTTTCTCAAATTCTCCAAATTTTAAACCTCTAATCCCCAAAACTATAAGAACCTATCATGATATAAAACATCATAAAATTTGAGTATACCAGGGAGTTAGAGGTCATCACATTCTCAAAGAACTCCCCACCCTGCCTTATTTACTTTTGAGATACTAGCATGCCATAATGGTTGAAATGTCAAAACCAAATGGTTTTAGTGATTCAGTGAAACCCATGTATATATATATGTGGTAAGATCTTTATGGTTTTTTCTTAATGATAATCATCACGTATTTATTGAATGTGATTATAGTAGCATATTATAGTGTATGATATAGGTTCTTTATTTCTAGTTTTGTATGATTTATTTCAAAATAAATGATGATATCATGTTTTGTGGTTTCTAAATTCTTCCACTGCATTGACTAATTGAGAATCATTCCTTATAAATCTTTTAGTGGAATCATATCCTTATGTTAAATTTTGATTTATGAGATATTTCATAAATTGATGTTTTTTAATGTCTTGATGCCTACCATATTCTATGTCTTCAAATACGTTGGATAATTTTTTTTATGTTGATTAAGCTACGGCTTATGATATTTTATATCGTATCTAGAGATGTAGTGAAAATCCCTCAATTATATACAAGTTATAACAAACAACATCAGGATGTCATATTCGATGATAACACTCTGTCATGGGTTAAAAAATAGAGGATTGCATCACCCAAGATATATTTATGTGAATCCTATAATATGATATAATATTTAAGGGGTTTCCCTTGATACCTAAGAGTAATAAAGATGTTCTTTATGGATTACACCTATGAATATGGATTCTTTTCTTTTTCACGGGAGTGGAAAAACCTTATTTATTCCATTTAGCCTAAGTGGAAATAACATTATATATTATAAATCACTAGTAATAATTTATAAAAGGTGTAAGAACTGAAGCCAATCAACTGTATTCTATGTATCAAGCCATATCCTTAAATAAAAAATAAGGATAATTTTTATTTTCTTGAAATTAAATTAATAATTGAATTATATAATCTATCAATTATTTTTATATTATGATAAAATGTATTTTAAAATACATCCAGTTTACCAAAGTGTTTATATATTAATTAATTATAAAGTGTTTATAATTAAATAATTAAATTTTTGTAAACCATTTTTTAATAAATATTAAATAATATTAGTTTTAATTCAAAAATTCATTTTTTAAAAAATTTGTATCGTGATCCAAAATTTAGATATAAAATGTTTGTACATAAATTATATGTTTAATTTAAATAGGTTTTTTATAAATTAAAAAAATGGAATTAAAAAACTAAATTTTTATGAATTTTTTATAATGTTTAATTTGAATCATTGAAATTAAAGGAGTCTTATTTAGAAATTTTTTAAACTATGTAAAAATTGGTATGATAAACAATTTGATTAAAGTTTTAAATAACATTAATATGTGATATTTACATTATGTGAAATTTTTATATAATAGAAATTAAAATATAATATTTTTATATTTAATGAAATATCATATATTTTATGTAAATTCCATATAATGTATAATATACATGTGTTCATATATGGGAATAAATGAAACGTTTTTATATTTATTTAATTTGGGATTGGGCATATTGAATTTATAAATTATACTATTTTTATAATTATTCCTAAATTTTTATCTCATATTTAAATTCATGAATTTTTTATTTATTTATCATTACCTAATTAATTCATATATATATATCAATGTTTTATTATTAATTTTTATGTATTAACTAGTTTTAATGTGAAACACATTCTATAAGTTTTCATGCCTGGATATAAGAACCCTATGAGATAGGTACCTTTTATTTTAATTTTATTTGGGTCAAACATAGCTATGAAACCCTATGAGATAAGATACCAGAGAAATCAATCTGATATAATCCATATAATTAACAATACAAAGTGTTTTCCGCTCAACTTTCCAAGATTCATATGTGATATGACTGGGATGATTCCACACCGAAATAGCTAAGTGGTAATATGAACACTAACGTGGAATAATTTCTTTGTTAAATATGGATCTCCACTCACTAATGGAAACAATACATTTAAAATGTGCCACAATTTTAGTGGGAGAACAATTGATAAAAGTCTTTATTAATTGTACATAAAATATGATACTCATTTGATAAAAGATTGTGTTATAGATGAATATCATCATAATTATAAAACATAAAATTCAGATTATTAATTGAAAATGATAATCATAATGTATTTCACTCCTAAGAGAGTAAACTTATGAAGAGTTTTTAATTAACATAGATTCTATGTGTTAGGGTTTCCCTTTTTAGAGTAACCAAACATTAAAATTTTTCAAAAAAGGATTTAATATTCTTATGAAAATAATCTAATGATTCACTTTAGGTTTCAAAAGTTTTAGATATAAAATTACCTAATTAATTTTATTCTATTTTCATGTACTCGATATTATTGGTTATAATCATGACTTGGTGAGACTAGAGGTTTCATAAAAAGATTTTTCTGGATAATAATTTCATCATAATTTCATTAATGGAAATGTTTCAAAAATGTGAATAATAAGTTCAAAAAATGATTGACCTATTTTCTAAAAGTGTGGAGGAAAGATGAATTGGTAATATTATTCCTTGGTTTTAATGATTTATAGTCCAAAAAAATTGGTAAAAGTTCAAAATAGAAGAGGAAGAGTTTGTTGGACCACGAAATAATGTTTCTTCTTATAGCTAGTCAATATAATTGAAACCTAAAGGAGTTGTTTGGAATGAAGGAGTAATGATTTCATAATATAGGATTTTCAAGGATGCTTGAAGGGTTTTCATAAAATTACATGGAATTTTTGTGTCAAGTATCAATGTTCTGGATATCATTTATTTAGTTTTGAAGCGTATATGATATGAACATTATAATTTAAAAATGTTTAAGTATATAGAAGTTGAAAAAAATTAATATATTTTTTATATTTTATTCAACTGATGTAGCAACGACCTTCCCATTCAACAGTTAGAATTTAAATTAATTTAATGAGATTAGATTGACCTAGGTAAATAATGTTTATAGTTATATCATTTCTATTATTTGATAAGGGGAGATATTTTTTAAGAATGATTTATTATAAAAAAATATGAGATAATGGATTATATACACATGGTTTATTAATTATCAAGTTCTGTAACATGTTTTTAAAAATATAATTATAAAAAAGTTTTATTGAGGATAAAATTGTTTATCCATATTTTTATTATCATATGATGGATATTATCCCAACACCATTATTTTAATATTTTAAAAATTAATATTCTTTTAAAAAAACTACTATAAACACATTTAATTCTATATAAGATATAAAAAATGGATTATTTTTAATATATCTCTAAAAAAATAAAATGAGTGATATCTTTTAACACAAATGATTTTTTATATTAACATGTAACTATGGAAGGGATATAGTTTTTCAGAGTTAGGTGGGAGTCATTTTGGACTTATATAAGTTCAATGTTAATAAATAAAAGATTATTCTGGTCAAAGTTTAAGGTGAATTTCACTTAATTTCTTAAAAGATATTAGGGTATGATTGAAAATAAATTTTTTACATTTAGTTGATGTAAAAGGTGAATAAAACTTTGTATGAAAAAGAATTTTATGCCGTCTTGGTAATGATTTAGTAGAATATTTCAACAAGAGTTTAATGGAAAGGGTTTTAAGAATGATGATGATGAATATGGAATTTATTCTACATATACAAAAAAATTTATTAGCATTATAAAATTAAATGTTACAAAGTTGAAGAGTTTGAATATGTTTAAGGAGTTAAATACTAGGAGTAAGATTCAGAAATATCACCATTATTCAAGAATGCTTTGCTTATAGATGTTTCTCACTAAATAGTTTAGGGGGATAGTTTTATTAGATATTAACCTAGGGATGTGTCAATAATTACATTGAGATATAACGTGTTTAAAAAACCACCAAAATTTTATAAAACATAATTCTATATATAAATATGTCATATATGATATGTTAGATAAGTTATTATATATGGTTTCACTAAAATATTCATAAATAGTATTAGAATATAAAATGTGTCTCCAAATACAAAAGGCAAATTCCACTTCATCATTCTTTTACATTGGAAGAAAATATATATAATGATATATATTTCATGAAGTTTAATGAAATTAAACTCTCAATGTATTACTTTGAGTTATCCCTGACCAATTTTTTTCATGGAATATTATTGTATGTGGTGAAATGATTTGTTTTTCTTGTATATTATTTTTTAGTGGGATACATAATATGATCATGAGGCATACACTGATTTTTTTTCACTGGATGAACCACAAAGTATACCCCATGGAGTTCCATACCCTATGTATTTTGTATACTTGGGAAACACAGTTCATATTTGCTGTTCCCACTACTAGAGGATGGTGAGATACCTAGCATTAGAACCTTCACACATTAATATCATTCTTACGCAAGACTTGTGGTTTATCTAATAAGGGGGTGGTTGGGTATGTTTTTTATCATGTAATCTGTTGAATCTTATCCAATATTATATTTTTTTCTCTATTCTTATGATTTTGTCTTTTAGGATGTCGGTTTAGAGAGAATGGGGAAGTTTATGACCCAAATTAGTAGGTACATATTATTTATTATTATATAATTGGATGATGTACATCTTATGTGAATATATTCTAGATGAATGACATGTGATGTATTCATAAACCTGATTATTCTATTCCTAGACAGTCAAGGATAGATGAGGAGGCTATATGGGATTGATATAAATCTGTCTCATGGTAACTTGATGTCTATGATAAAAATAACATATGAAATGGCAAAATTTTATATGATGGATTAGGTGGATAGAGGTATAGAGATACACGTTTTTCATGGAGATAATGTTAGATCACTTTATAGATTGAGTAGTATTAAAAATTATCTAGAGGGTTTCCTTTACTTAAATTTATAAATGCAGTTATTTATATTTTTCTTCAAAGATACAAAGGCTACGCAGCTCATACTTCCTGGTTGACCAAATGGGGATTGATTTTTACCTAGGGAGTTACTTTGAAATTGTTTTATAGTTTTATCCAAAAGTAGTTTTGGTTTTTAATTCATAATAAATTTTATGTGACGTGATAAATGGTGATATTGATTATTGAATTCCAAAAATGTTTTAGAATTTATCTAAATGGTGTTTTGGATATGGTTTAATAAGTTATCATATATGATATGATATGAGGATAATTGGCATGAAAGTATTTTAGGCATTAATGAAAGAGGGAGATTGAAGGTAATATGCCCTAAATCTATGTGATTTAATATGTTTTGATATGGTTTTCTATGTAATATTACATATATATTAAAAAATTACTTATTTAAGACTTTGGGTATATCTTGTTTTATAACATAGAGATATTTTATACTGTTTTCTTGGGTATGTCATAATATATGACATAGATCAATCATAATTCTATGAATCCTGAACACGATTCTTCTAGAACTACCATAGATCACCTGAGGCATTCAAACGTTAATGAGTTAATGTTTGAATCATGCTAACATGTCATCTATCATTAAAATGTGTGGGATTGGTAATGAATGAGGGTTATATGATATATGACTAAAGTAATTACTTATAAATTTATAAAAATTAAGATTAAATGAATGGGATCAGGGAGAATCTCTATAGCCTATAAAAATAAGTCTAGGATTTGAGTCAGACGTATGTGAACAGTCCCCCTGCAAGCCTCTGATCAAAATTTTCTCCCTCCTAAATATATCTCCATCCTTTTTTATTTTATTTTGAGAGGGTAGAATATCAATACGGTTATAAGGTCCTATCCAAATAATTTTAATTATCTAGGAAAAAATCTAGATATAAAAAAAGTCATTTAACATTTTCCTTAGTGATCATCATCAAACACTAATTGATGTTGATGATAATAACATACTACGGTGTAAGGTACATGTTCTTCATTTTGAGTTTTATTCAATTTCAGTTTCAAAGGAATACTGACAGTAGGGTTCATGGTCTCAAAATTCATACTCTACTTGGACTAATCATTAATAAATACTTAGAAAACATTAAATCCATTTGTAATTACTTGATGTAAAATAATAATATTTATAATTCTACTATTATTATTTTTTCTATGGTATTTCTCCTCAATCACAAATCCACACATCCAAATTCAATTTTTATATATTTTTAAAATCAATTTTATGGTTGATTGAGAACCATATATTTTACATAAGAATCATAAAAAAAATTAAAAATTAAAAAATTTGTAAAATATACTCACAAACATATTACATACACCCATCATTTAAAATTTCATAAAAATACACAAGTCAATGTATCACGCTCTGAATTGGCTTCAACAGAAAACCTAGACACACTACCACACTGATTCCATCACCCACTTGATAGACAACACTACCATATGGATTCTACATATTCAATATAATTTTCACAAATTTTTTTTGTTGATATGATTACCCACTATAATAATTCCATTGTCACTATATTCATTATCAACCAACACCAAACAAAATGACACAACTACCAAACAACTGGTTCCTTTTCCAAACATCGACACCCACAAGTAATGAACAGGAGAAGGTTAATTTATTAAGTGAATACAATTTTTTCCTATCAACCATTCAAATATATTATTCTCTACTAATGTGTATAGTGTCACCTAGTTCAAATCCTCAGTAATGGTACTTTTCTATTGCCAATTGTTATTTTATTGCCTTCTAAATGGGGGGTTTTATTTGTAGGGATTATATTAAATGATTCATTGATGAAGATTTATTTAAAAAATTAATAATTATTGGGGTAATTATATCACTAGGGTTTCAATATTATGATACCATTGAGCTTTCCTATATATTACATAAATTAACATCCACTTCACAAGATGATTTTTGCTCAGAATTCTGAAATTTTATGGCTTTAATACAAGCCTCAACTAGGGTATTGATCTCAATAAATTCTTATTGATGGAAGGATTAATATGACATGAACCCATGTGTAATTGTTACAAAAATCCATGGAATCCACATGTCTAACAAAACGTTCCAATAATCCATGAAATTTTATGTTTAACATACACAATGTCAATTTAAAGAATATTAATCAAGAAAAATATCTCAATCCATTAACAAACCAAAATTATAACTCACCCAAATGGTATATTTACACAACCATTGTTATGGTTAGAAATATGTTTTAATATGTTTATGGTCATGAATATTAAATAGAAATAAAATAATTGGATAATAAAATAGTTTTGTGTCGAACACACACAGGAACGATGAAGAGAGTTGAAATGGAATTTTGATTGAATGAGAAATTGAATGAAGGGAATGATTTTCAACTTTATTTAAAAAAATTATTAACATTAATATTAGACAATATATTTTGGATAATAATTATAAATTTTGATGAAGAAACATGATTTAATATTTAAATGAAAACAAACTTTCATGATTATAATTGAAAACAATTGAATTACATGAAAAGAAATCATATAAGATTGGTATCCAAAGGTGAAACATGAGTTTGGAATATTTTTAAAGTAATTTTAATTTTTATGGTCATGGAAACCTATCTTACTAAGCTCTAAAATTACCACTCCTTACAAGGAGAAGAGTGGGATGTAGTTTTATCCAATTAGGTGGGATTTTTCCTTCTAAAACCACCCCCCATTTTGGCTTGACCATTTAAATATTTAGACAATCAAATCTAGAAAATATTTTTTCTTAAATGTTATATATATGGATTTATAAATTTCACCCTCAAATTTTGGAGTCCATTGGAGAGTTAAGGTTGTTTGACTAAACAATGTGTTATTTTACATTTTTGTCCAGACATTTTCAAATGTCATAATGTGAATGGATTTTTGGATAAGAATATTCCCTCAAATATGAACCATATCTTCCAAAATGTTGGGATACTACATATTTTCTTTTACACCATATAATATAATCCCAATTTGATGTCTATATTGAGAGAAAAGTCAAGGATTCTGTGCTCCTTTTAAATTATAGAATGATTTATGTGATGGATATGAATGCATAAATTGGGCCCCTTGTTGGATGATTTGGGACTTGAAAGTTTTATCCAATACATACCTGGATGTCCTGGAACTTATTGTAGATTTCCATAAAATTTGGGCTTCTAGATTGAGCCTAGAAATTAAATCATCCTGTCTGGTCCACTTTTCTTAACAGAATTGGAGGGCCTTCTTATGTGGACCTTTCAAATGGACTAATATAGAAAATATCTATTCCAATGATATGATATAATTTTAATCTGGAACAATAAAAAATAATAATCACTTAATTATGATTCATATTTTGAAATATAGGAAAAAAACATTAAACTATATTCTAATTAAATGAATTCGAACAATTCTCTTTATATATATTTATGATAAAAACATGAACGTTGATTTTAAATTAATAATTTTTAAGCGACAATTCCTTGTTTTTTAAAATGTAAAATAATGAATGACTATGTAATATCAACTCCCCCGCACATAGTCTTATTCATTTCATCATGTGCATCAAATATAAGAACATAAATAATTCATTTTTAATAACTAAAAAATATTAAAAAAAAATCTCTAATCATGGGGTCTATAATATTTCACTACATAATGAATTATAAAAAAATAGGTACAACAACAATGCTCCAAAAACAATTCATTTTTCATGATCAAAATTTGAACTGGAAAATGTGGGCACACAGAACTCACTCCTCTTAATATGATAAAAAGTTATTTTTGGAGGTTCACTCATTCACCAACAAAAAGTGAAATCCTTTATTTTGTAAGAGATCCTCACTTGTATTCCTTATTCTAAATTGAAAAATAACAAATTGTTGATTTTTAGTGTTTTTTCAATGGCTATGTTATGGTAGGAATATTATGTTCAAAAGAGGGGAAAATAGGGGTAAAACATGAACATGGAAAAAGCCGTGACCAATTTTCAAAATGAGTAATGGAAGGTTATAGAAACACTTATTTAAAATGGAATGACTTTGTAAAGGAAGGAAAAAAGGAGAAAGAAAATTAGAATAGGATTAAAAAATGTATGAAACACACAACTTCTCCCATTGACACATGAAAAGATGATTCAAGTGTTCTTTTTTTATTATTGTTTTTAATTTTTTTCATAAGTTGAACTTGGAAAAAATATCACACTCATCTCCCAAGACTTATTTTATCTCCCCCAAACACTATTTCTAAGAGTTATAACAAGATTAAATCTTAAGGAAGAGTTATTTTTCACCTTCCGAAGACAAAATTACATGTAAAAAATTATATAAATGTTAATCCATTCCCAAAAATCACTGAATGATAACCTCCCCCCCGCACTTAAATGTATGTTTCTCCTAAAGTATGTGGTGAGACATTTATAATCTAGGAAATGATACCCAAAACGAAATCCATTCCACCACTCTTAAATTCCAATAAAAAATGAAATGAAAATTCAGGTAGATGTTGGGTGGTACAAGGTTTTTGTCTTGAAATGTTTCTATCAAAAAATGATTTTCATATGCTTGAAAAGGATTTCAAGAGAAGGATCAATGTAAGGTTAATGTAAGGTTATTCATCTATTGTGATTCTCACGTGGTTTAGAGAATTCACCTATTATATTAGTTTACTCTAAAGTATGAAATTTAGATTGAAGATCCACAAACTCAAGACTCACAATAATTAATGAAAAAACATAATTTGAAACGATGGTCATAGGTTTTCACTGCATGATAGGTAGATTTATTCTTCACCGGTTGGGTAAAAATATTTTCCAAATAAAAAATTGTGTATTTAAATTTTATTCCTCCTGACACAAAATTATTTATCTATGTTTATGAGGGAAATACTAAATGTTTGATATGAAAAGAAGTATTTTATTTCCCTAAAATGGTTGTAATATTTTTGAAAATTTAATGGTGATTAATTATGAATATTTTTTTGTTTTATATATATTTTTATTTTTTTCATTAAAATGAAAACCCACCCAAACGAAAGATGAGAAAAAATGGTTTGATGAGAAAGGTGGTAAAAATAGAAGAGGATGAGAGATAAAGTAGAAGAAAGAGAGAAATTGGTAGAGATAGAGTAGAAGGAAGATGATAGGGATAAGTAGTTAGTGGGAAAGAGGTGCCCCTTGCTTAGATTTAGTGGGTTATTATCTCCATCTAGTGGTTGGTCAGTGGAAATCATATGTGGTTTCAGGGGCATGTTTCCTCTCTGGGGATTATTTTGAAAATATCCATTGCCTAAAAGATAATAAAAAACCAAAAAAAATTATTCATTTAATGAAAAAATATAAATAATTTAAATTTCATAAAAGTAAAGGAAAAATTTGGTTTTTTTCCATGAAGCACTGAATTTATTTTTTCTACAGCTAGAAGGTTGTAGTGGCCTACCCATAGTTTGATGGTGGACACCATATTTTATCAACTCTAGTGTTAATATTAGAAAAATTCTTCTTTGGGAGGCCTGGTTGTTCATTTGATTATTCCATCCCATCATTGTTGTTGTCCCTACAATTCAATGTGGGTGGAATGAGAATTTTCATATCCTCCCTTTGGTATTCAACTTGAGGAATGATTTAACCCACTAATTTTTGGTTTTCTTGGCTTGGAAGTTTCAGAAGATGTCTCAATTATGATGGTGCGTTTATGTAAGTTCAAGACAATATGAAATAATAGTATGTGATCCCAATTGTTTTAATTTTTTTTTCATCACATACTAATGCGATTTAACTAGGTTCAAAGGGGGACATGAGACTCAATATATTCTTCAAGATCCTTTATATCAATGTTTTTTTCCAAAAAATGGTTAATTTCAACATCACTAGTGATCAATTTAAAAATTAGGAAACAAATATAACAACCTTCACTGCAATTGGGAAATGATAATCACATTATATTAGGATCCACCGCACATATAAGAGAATTTTTAGAATCATGGATAGAAAATGATGAATGTTGGATAATATGATTCGAATCAAAAAATGAGCAAGCTTGTTCATTTTCCTCATTATCAGTTAAATTGTAGTAGTGGAGATCAAAGGTGAGATGGGACTCCAAAGAGTTTTTGAGATACTTTTGATAGATGGAGTTTGCATGTGAAATTTCAATATCAACTTCTCCATTTATGACATGGTTAATGAGGATGAAAAATTTACAAACTCCTCTATCATTGTAATAGTATGAACATTATGGATCACGGTTCAACACACTCTTAGGGACACTTTCAAAAGAATGGATATATAATAAAGAGTGATTCTATGATGTAAATATCATGGATTTAAAAATATTGAACATGACCAGTTGGTCACCAAATTCCATTGATAAAAATCGAATATAAACATAAATATTAGTTCTATATATCACGAAATATGGTATTACTAAAATAAAAGTATATGTGAAATAATTTGTCTCACCTTCCATGTCAAGGACATAAAAATCACCTGGGAATATAATATCGTTAACTCTAACAAGGACATCCTCAAATATTTACTTAGTACTAGCTGTGTTTTGATTGGCTAATTGGATGACAACACCCGCCGGGTTTAATGGACCTATAACAATGCAAGAGAAGATATATTTGGTCATGACATTAATTGAGGATACAATTTTTATGTGTGCATCATCAAATTTGGAACTCCATATTTATAATGGAATAATACATTTTAATAGATATTTTCACATTAATGGAATGTAATAGTGGGTTGAAACATTTTAAATGGTCCTAATTTATTTATTATAATTAAAAAATTCCGTAGAAACTTTGAAAACTTAAGGATTTTTTTATGGAATCTATGATGGGATTGTTGACCTCAACACATATAAAAATTCCAATCATTTCAGAATCAGGTTCAAAGGTCTTATTTAACTTAGATATAGCTTGATGAAAAATAATTGGGTTCCATATAAGAATATTAGAGGGTGAGTGAGTTTCTTTATGTTATTTTTCTAGATTTTTATTCTTTTAATTTTCAAGATCAACATTCAAATGTTCATTTGAGGATCCATCATGAGGCATGGAAGTTTGTTTTCCTAATCTAAATGAAATTTAACCTACATTACCTGTAGGGTTGGGAAATAGTTGAGTTGGGAGTTGGGAAAAATTGTACTGTTTCAATTAGATAAGATGGGAGGCAATTTGATCAATTTATTTTTCAATGTTTTTAAGGTCTGAATGGGTGAAGGGGGATTGATATTCCACAACACTTTCCCATGGTTTCCTGGAAGAAGTGGCTTATCTTGTATTGGGATTTCCAGGATTTTGGTTCTTAGGATGGTGATTGCCTTGGTTTGGTAATTTAGAAGGATAACTATGACAGTGGAATCTAGGATGAGCTGTAGGATGATGGATACTTTGATGTTGATGTAAAAAATGATATGGTTTTTGGAATTTATCATCATCTTAACCATATTTCAATGGGCTTGTATTTTGATGAGGGAACTAAGGTGTAAGAGATAAGATTTTTATACCTTCGGACATAGTTATAGGTATAATATATGTAAAAAGAGTGTGGTTGGGTGGAGTTTCTTATAAACTAACTTGATTGTTGAGGGATGGTGTTCCTTCGAGAAAATGTTGCATTGAGCCCCATTAGATTAGAATAATCGTATGGATCATCTTGTAGTTATGGGAACGTGACAGTTTGATGAGCTAGTTAGTTGCATATTCTAATGTTTTTGATAGTTATTGGGAACATAGATTGTGGAGAAGATGATGTTGCGGCTTTAGAAGACAAATATATTTGAAACACAAGACCTGTAAGTTCACCTATCCACTAGGTCATCTTATTGGGCTCTATGGATTGATTCTCTTGGACTATTTTTACATGGGCATGTTCTCGAGTGTGGAATTGTTTCTTGTTTCCATCTATTTTTCTTATTAGATCTCATGTATATGTAGGAGTTTTTTCAAAAATAAAACCACAACTTGTGACATCATTGAGAGTTCACTCCATATGCAATAATCCCTTATAGAAGTATTGGATCACGATTTGATTAGAGATTTGGTGGTGTGGGAAGTTTTCAAAATATTTTTTATCCTCTCCCAGTACTTGAGGAGTGGTTCATTGTATAATTGATGGATACCACTTATTTCTTTTCGAAAATATGTGGTTGATAATAAGGGAAGAATTTATATAAGCTGAGTCACATCATTTCATTCCATGTGGTTATGAAACTAGGAGGGTTGTAGTTGAGGCATGGCATGGAAAAGTTAGTTAGGGAGAAAGAAAATCTTGATGTTTGAATTTTTCTTTAGAAACCCCTTGAAACTAATGGTAGAGCACACCACTTGGAACTCATTTAGATAAAGAGATGAGGATCCTCACTGGATAGCATGTGGAAATTAGGTAGAAGAAGAATCAAACCTGATTGGAGTTCTAAATTAGCCTCATTATTTAGATACTGACTACCAAGGGGTTGGTAATTCATAAAAATGGCAGTGATTTGTTTTACTTTTTTCCCTAGTATTGTCAATTTCTATAACTATTGTATGTGAAATGAATTGTTATAGAGTTATTTGATTATCCCTAATGTTCCAAATAAGTTAGAGAAGAGTTCATTCGATTTACGAGTTAATAAAATATGATGGATTGTTTGGGAAGTACTGGGGAATTCAGAGATGTATGGAATGAAAAAGGAGGGTGGGTTTTCTTTATGTTTTTTCATTTAAGATTTTTTTTGGGAAGGAAGGTTTTTATTTGTGTTTTTTTTTCATTTTTTAAAACAATTTATTATTTTTTACAAAAAACAACAACTATCAACTATTAGTTAAACCATCACTAGAAATGGTTCCATTTGAAAGAATGGATGATTTTTTAATGTTGTCTGTTTAAAGGTTGGATGCTCTGCTAATCTGTATGACGACTCTCGGTTTGAATCCTCCGCGATGGTGAATTTTATTGTCGATTGTTTTTTTCTTGTCATTTTAATGGGGGGTTTGTATGTATAGCTTAGATGAAATGTTTATGTGATGAAGATTAATTTTAAAATTTAATAAATATGAGGGTTATTAAATCATTAGGGAGTAAATATTATTATATCCTTGATATTTTCTTCATATTAAATTAATTTAATATCCATTTCACAATATGATTTTTTCTTGGAATTTCCAAATGTTTTGGATTTAATCCAAGCCTCAACTAGGGTATTGATTTCAATCAATTATTGTTGATGGAAGGTAAAATATTTCTAGGACCCATTTGTAGTTTTGGTTCCAATAATCCATGGAATCCACATTTCATTCAAAACATATGGGTAGTCCATCAAATTTTAAGATCAACATACACAATATCAATTTATAGAATATTAATCGAGAAAAATCACTCAATCACTTAACATCCCAAAATTATGACACACCCAAATGGTACTTTAAGAAGCCATTGAGAAGGTTATTAATCTTGTTTATTATTTTTATAGTGATGATTTATAAAGAGAAAAAAAATAATGGGGTAAGAAAAGAGTTGTGCATCAAACACACACATGAAGAGTGAAAAATGTAAACAATATACTTTTGATTGAATGAAAAAGTGAAATAAGAAAATGGTTTTCCATGATTTAAAAACAATTATGAAAATAAATATTACACAATAGAGGGTGAATAATAATTATAAATTATAATTTAGAGACATTCTTTAATATTTAAATGAAAACAAACTTACATGATTACAATTGAAAACACTTGATTTACATGAAAAGAAAAAATTGTAGTAAAGGTATCTCAAGTAGAAAATTGATTTTGGAAGATCCTACAAGGACTTTTGAAATAAAATGGTTGTGAAAAAAAATCCTCCTTAGATCTAAAATACCAATTTATTTCAAGGATAAGAGAGAGATGTATTGATATCTCAAGGTGGTTCATAGTTTGCATTCCAAAAATGACCCCTCGGGTTGGCTCAACCGTTTGAAAAATTAGACAACTAAATCTAGAGGAATATTGTTCTTAAACATTTTATATATGGATTTGGAAAGTTCACAATCCAAATTTGGTTTCTATTGTACTTTTGTAGCCTATGTTATGGTGGTTTTACTAAACAATGTGTTGCTATCCATTTTTATCCATACTTTTCCGAAGGTCATCATTTGAATGTATTTTTTAATAGGGAAAACCCTCAAATTCAATTGATTTATTTAAAAAATTTTTGATCCTACATATAGGCATTCAGACTATAAAATATTAGCTCACATTAATGTCTAGTTTCATATTAATGTCATGGATTGTGTGGTTTTTTTTAATTTCGTACAGAATTGTGGGAGGGATATGAATGCATCAATTGGAAACATAATTGATTGATTTGGCCCTTGAAAGTTTTATCAATGAATAATTTGTATTTCCTAGAATATATTGTAGAGTTTCATAAAATTTTGTCATTTTGATTGATCCTAGAAATTCAATCATCATGGTTGGTCTAGTTTTATCAATAGATTTGGTGGCCCTTTTTGTGTGGTCCATATGACCGTTTAAATGGATGAATTTGTAAAAGATAAAGTATAAGTATATGTTGAAATTTGAATCAGGAACACTAAAAAATATTAACCACATAAGTTTTATTAGTATTTTGAAATATATAATAAAAACATTAAACTATAGTCTAATTAATTGATTTCAAACAAGGCTCTTTATATATGTTTACTATCAAGACATGAACATTAAATGAAAATTAATCCTTTTTAATTGAAAATTATAATATGGGAGTAATGTAAAATCACGAATAAATATGTAATATAAACTTCCATGATATCTCATCTCTATGGAATGAAAAAACCCATCTTTAGTGAACTGAACCTGAAAAATGAAAATTATAGGATCATAGAGATGGAACACCATCTCTAAATGATGTCACCACTATAGAGGATAAAATACCAAAAACATTATGAAACTAAAACATCATAAAAACTATGGATGTTAATAACCATATATATAGAAATCTCAACCCACAATTGATCTGATGCTTCCTAAGTCTAAATGGAGATTAATACCAAATGATAACACAATGTAAGGAAGATTTCCATAAGACATGAAATACTCAAAAAAACCAACAGTGAATAAAATCTAAAACCTAGAAGAATAATAGGAATGAAAAAAAGTTTTAACTCAAAGAATAAATATTAATGAACATCCAAAAAATCTCTAAAGCCCCCATAAAATCCACCACATTAGAGTGAAATGTGGCCAAGTAAAATAAATATAATAGTAAGAGTAGAGTTTGATCCAAAAAAGAACCTCAACAACAATGCACAATAGCAGAGAGAAAATCAAAGCATCTTAATAATGAATATATCCCCCATAAAATAATAAATCAATAAACTAAAAAAATAACCCCTGTTTTAATCACCAACACTTCCAAGACCACTATAAAGTATGGTGGGACTGATAGTAAGGGTATTCATATAACATGATAAAGTATCAACAACAACAGTCGTAAACCCAAAGAAATAATATGACTTTGGGAAATATAAATATGAGAGACATGGAAGAATGAAAATCATATATAGATAGTGTGAGCCTTGAAGAAGAGGATATCCCCACTGTTGTTGAAGAATAGAGGAAAACACAAGATATGTTGACACTAAGAGTGAGAGAAAATCCAGTTGAGTAGGGTACATTGATTTGGATTCTTCCTTGATGGTTATATAATTTGACATCGAATAATGTATAATTCATGTGGAATATGAATATTTTAAATGACTCAATAATTACCTGAATATTTAAATTGTAAATTTTTTTTATTATCAAATAATCATTAATGGAATTTGATGATAAATTTATAGATATATCATTCTGTTTTTTATTTGATACTAACATTGTGTCCTTAATGAATGTTTCATTCATTTTGAGTTATCATTTGTTTAATAATGTTATCTAAATAATAATAATTAAATTATTATTATTATTATTATTTATATATAATTTTTTACTGTTTTTTTTTATTTTTCTTACTATTTATATCCTAAGTATTTAATTTTATATCTTTTATAGGTTCTCAAAGTCTAAGGCCTTCCATATTTTTTTATGACGACTTAGATCTAATCTCTAGCCCATGAACTATGTGGGGTGGGCATGGAATGGCACACTAGTATCATCACCTACCCAGGATGGGTATCTTTGGGATATTTCATGTAATGGGGTTTGATGTGATAGGTTTCACAAGGTACTGAAAATATTTGGATGGATAAGGATGAATTTTTCAGATATATATTTAGCTAAGTAAAATTTAGATTCTAAGGTTTAGAAATTAATTTAAAAATTATGGAATGGGTTTCTAGTTTAATATCTTAAATTATTATCATTCTTATAATAATTAATTTTCTGGGTGTCTTAATGACTGGTTTTAATATTCTAATTATTCTATAATTTTCTATAAAATGATTTAAGTATGAATCTAATTTAATAATTATAAAAAACTATATAGTTAATATTAACTGGTTCTTAGTGGTTTCCATGTTGGGTGGATTTTATTAATCAAATTTATATAAGGTGACTTGAGAATAACAAAACACATATATTATATATTTTTACATGATTACTCTTAACACATCATTTTAAAATATACCCCCAAAATTTTTTGGTTTAGTGACTTTGGAGATTATATACTTACCCAACTTATTTCATAACACTTCCATTATCTACCAATAATAGTATTCTCACATGATAACCCTTTAGACATAGCATACATAACACTCTTCTTTAAAATCCAATGAACGAAAATATAAGAAATTGTGAGATTAGATTCCCAATAAGGGTGAACATAAAAGATATCAATAAATGATCACAAATGGAAATATTATGAACATGTGGGTATGAGATCATATTCATGATACATATGGTCATAACATAATTAAAGCATACACAATAAAACATAGTTTATAAATAATTAAATAATGATTTTGTGATAACATTAGAAATGAGATATATATAAATGTGAAAATGAGTTAACAAACATGAGATTGAAAAACATAAAATAGGGATATGAATGTGGAATATATATAATAATATAAAATAATTACTTATTCCCAAACCCACTAGCATGGTCATATTTACATAGTGGATAGATTCCCTTAATGGATTAGGTTTGTTGGTCAATCACTAATATGTGAGATCATGAGATATAAGGTTTTACCTAATGAATTCGTGGGCTATAATGAACCCTCCCATTATTTAGTGAAGAGATTCCCTTAGGGGTTTCGGTTCACTCACCATTCCCAATCATCTGATGAGATATAAACTATACCCATTACTTTGGATGGATATAAAATACCCACCCATCACAAAGTGATATACCATATATATGTGTGCCACATGAACATGAAAACATTAATAATTCTATTATAGATTAATTAATCCATTTCTTAGGTCCACTAGTCTAGATACCCATAGAGGGGGGTGAATCAGGGTATGAAAAATTAAAACAACTACCCCTTTTGATCTTGTTTTTCTATTAGGCAAAACCCTCTTCTCTCACCTTCCCGTTGCAGAGTATGAATAAACCTTAAAGAATGCACATGACAAATCAATTTTTAGTTGGTTCACCCTCATTGGTCTACGTCCAAGGAGCACAGACCGGTAGTGTGCCGATGTACCAATTACACTATAAGTGCACTATTGTTTACAAGTTTGAAGCTGACTCATTGTCCCTCAGGGTTTACAACCACACACAATTTGAGAACTCACTACTCTCTCAAATGAAGTGAGATCACTGCTTCTTCAGAAGATCCACTCACAGTTTATAGACCTTTAGGTCTTTTCATTACCACTATTTAATGCATCCTCCACTGTATGTAGATTATCTAATGAAGTCCAAATTTCATCCACTGAGGAATACCCTTATTCCCCTGACCACTGGGCAATAACCATTTGGAAGGACCTTTGAAAATCACTCTACTTCGCGAACCTCCCAATTTCACGAAGCTCAAACCAGCCTTCATGAAGTTCCTGCCTTTTCGCGAACCTCACACTTTGGCAGAGCTCAGGTCGTGCCAGAGCTCAAGTCGTCGCAGAGAAAATTCCCTCACGAAGCACACTGAGCCAATGCAGAGCATGTAACTTTCACAGTGTCACGATCCCCTCCCACCAAAGATGCCCCTCCTGAGCTGGAAATGGTGGAAGGGAGATAATGACCCCTGAGTCCCGCCTCCAGTAGGCCCCGGGGTGGCGACTAGCACAAAGGGTATGAGTTTTCACAAATATGGGAGGCATTACCCTTTTTATTATTTAGGATCGGGAAATCGGACAAGTCAAACACAAAAAGGAAAAAAATAACAAGTGTATAGAAATAAACCCAAACCAAGACCACATGCATGTTTAAAAAATTTTATAATAAGGTACAAGTACAAGAAAGCTCAAAGTACAATACCAAAAGAAAACAATAGAACAACAACTGCAAAAACTCCAATTGTCCGACTAGTAGGGTCCCGCATGACCTTGGTAGTCCTCCTGGAAACATGAAAGTAAACGTAGGGTGAGCATACAAGTATACACAGTAGGGAAACCTAAAGCTCTCATGCATAAGTTGGGAGACATCCTAATGTCCCGTGAGAACAACAGAAGAAACCTTGCAAGGAATTCTATCCACCCAACCTTACCAACCACACTCACCAAAACACAAGCACAACAGGTGGTAGTATATAAGAAACAAGAGTATTGGGTACCCCCCACCAGTTACCTTTAGTTAGCTGCTCTTCCTAACGACAAACGTCCTGACGCTGCCACACTCTCCCCGCCCGCACACACCTGGGCCTCATCTCGAAGATTCTTGGGAAAAAGTAGAACCTGCCCGAAGAGTCTTGGGCCTAAGCCACCCCAATCAAAACCTACCCGAAGATTCTTAGGTGTAAGGTCACCTCAATCCATCATAGCCTAGGGGAGAAGGAGTAGGAAGAAGCTAGTAACTAAGGAAAAAACACCCTCTCCCATGAAATGGGAGTGTTCGGCACTAAGTGCTCAACATGGGTGGGGTGCGATAAAAAAATGATACAAATATATATATATACCAACCACACAGCCCAACCTATGGCTTTTAAACAGATAAACCGAGCACGTGCCTCGGCACTGCTACTATGAAGCATGCATACAACAAACAACCCCAACCCCATTTAGGTTTTCTCGTTTCAGCAGAATTAGATTATTTAGTTCCTTAACTACTGGGCAACTATCCACAACCAACCACATCGATCGTTCGTAAAACATATCCCTTTCATGCATAAATCAAGTTAGGAAAACAGAAGCAACACAACCAAGCCCTTCTTATCAACCAACCAACCCCATTGATTATTAATCCCGTTCCATTTCCATGACCCACCATTCAATAACTCTTCCACTTTTTATTTATTATTCACAACCCATAGTCCGTTAATATTCAAACCATCCCCACAGCCCCACTACCAACCACCATAACCACAACCGCACCGAAACCCGTACATCATTATCCCTTTAATACCACTTATCGCAGCCCCGCTGCCCGTTACCAACACAACATTTACACCAACCCACAACCAAGCCAACCACAGCCCCGCTGCTCACCCTATCCACAACAACCCACAAAACACCCCCATTACATGCCACGTATCCAAGACAACACCCACATGTTCATTATTCCGTTTTTATTTAACCGGGGTGATCACACAAGGGTTCCAGATTTTAAACAGCCAAATTTATGTGATTAACCAATTTACACATTCCACAAAGTTTCCATCCATAAGAAAATACAGAAGGAGAGGGAAACATTTAATTGCATAATCAAAGGCCCCCAACGACCGTGATTTTCAGTAGGTAGAATCTCATTCAATTTACAACATAATATTACAGGATATAAAGTAACAGCAATCACAAAATTCCCAACCCCGTTATAAGCCAGTTATTATCTTTATTAAACCGGTTCAAAAGTGTTTCATTTAAGCAAGAGGAAACCCACCCCACATGTTGCACAAATTAGAGAGATGAAGGTAAGATCCCTACTGCAATAGGTTCTGATCACAGTGGTCCCCCGGATCAACTTTAGAAGAAGTCCATCGGCGTCCGTCACCTCTGTCGAATCCCAGAAAAACCTCCTCAGGTGGAAGTCAGAAAGGAAATACCGAAGGAAAGACAACAGATCCAATCTCTGAAGTTCCGCCTCATCATTACGATCCCTTGGACACTGACGGATCGTAAATCAGAGCTCGGACAAAGAAGTTATGGAAGAAATATCCTTCGAGTCTCTTGGGAGAACTCTGCTCAGAGGGAAAGGGGAGGAGAGGAGTGAGTTGAAAGGAGGAGGGGACCCCTCCTTTTATAGGCGAGATAAGGAAAAGTACACGGCATGTACTTTAGGGTACACGGCATGTACTTGGTTATTTTACACAGTCTCCATGCGGCTTCCAACACGGCTCCACTGCCGTTGACTGGTCAACACACGGTTTGAGGGTAACGCATACGCGGGGAAGGACTACACGACGTGTAGTTTTGACACACGGAATGTACTCATTTATTGCACATGGCAAGGACACGACTCCAACACGGTACACGGCTGTTGACTGGTAACGCGTGCGCTGGGAAGGACTACACGGCGTGTAGAACTGGGAACACGGCGTGCACCCATTATTTCACACAGCGAGGACACGACCTGCAACACGGGGTATACCGGAAAGGGGGTACACAGCGTGTACTCAAACTACACGACATGTAGTTTCAAAATTCTAGAAAGTGTGGGAAAAGTCTATTTTACCCTCCAGAATACTTCATGACCTTCTTTTTGACAAAGGAAAGGGCCGGAGAGGTCCGGACCATTACACACAGAGCTAGATTAGTCGCCGTGAAGCTCCTTCCTTTCTTGAAGCACACATCCTTCATGAACCACCTTCACAAGCCGAGAGAAAAATATTTTCTTCGAAAACTCTCTACTTCACTCAAGGGGGTCGAGGTATATATATAGGCAATTTCACCAACCCTCGAACATTCCATGCGAAGTCCACACCACGTCATCTCAAATCGCGATGCTTTGAATTTTCCGCTAGAATTCTATCAATATCACAAAGCACCATGGAAAAGTTTCGATCATGAAGCATTCCGTCAATAACTTCACTCCTTTACCATGAAGCTCCACTCGCAATTCCCTTTTCCACCACAATGCTCTTATATGCTTTCATTCGTGAAGCTCTTTGTAACCGTGAAGAATCACCGTCAACATTTTTCACATGTTCACGAAATCCAATCCCTGAAGCCTATCTTCCATTCCTTTGTCATAGTTCTTTTTCAACACAGATTGTTAAAAACATCTCTGGAACTCAACAATTCATCATGGAAACCCGCATTGTTAACAAACACAAGAAAAACAAAAAGGATACAATGATACCTTGAGTAATTTTTTCCCAACACCATTGGAAATGAATGGATTTTATGAAAGAATCCATAATAAGTTATCATAATCCGCCTATAGGAAGATGGTGGACAGTGTATTTATATTATATCCCTAGTGAAGCATAAGAAAAATTAAAGTATTTTTACATAGATGAAAAATAGTTTTATAAGAACCTTATAAAATATCATTAAAATTTAAAAGAAATATCATTCAATTTTTATAACCTTTTTTTAGAAAATATTTTATAAAATAATAGGAATATAATTGAAATTTGAAAACCATAATGAATCGGTCTGGGCCATCCCTCCAATAGATTCCTGATCTGGCCCACCACCAGCCTGAAGGGAATTTTGATCCCCATGGACTTGAAACTAGATATTGGTAATTATATGAACTCATTTGGGAATGGTTTTTACATATAACCAGATTAAAATAGAAATATGGAAAATAATAAAAATGTATCATGACAAGTATATACAAAAGGAATCCATGAAAAATAAAAAAACAACAACCAAATATCGAAAATAGGATAGTAGTAAACAAAAACACGCCCCAAAAACCTCTCTCACTACCCCGATCTCCTCTCCTGCATGGAAAAGATTCCCCTCTAATGAATTTGTTTCACCCCCCAGTAGATAGTTTTACCCTCTTATCCATCAATAGAAATAAAATCATATGTGGAAAAAGTAAATCATATAAAAGGACACTTATCAAACATTATATCAAAATTATAAGCCTATAAAATCACAGAATAGACACCAAAAGTTGAATCCAATAAAATATAAATTGACCTCAATAAATCAATGCTTAATGAGGATTCTGAAGAAGAACCAGGAACCTGAAAATGGGATGATAATATAGGAATGAGTACATAAACATTTAGTAGACCACCACAACCCACCAAAACTAAGTTGTTGGTTTTATGTTAAATCCAAATAGTTCTATGTTAAAATAAAATTTAAAAATTATATATATATATATATATTGATTCAAATATCCAACAATAAATTACAAGTGTGCTAGAAATTATTTGATAATATTTTCTTAAATGAAATTAGTCACTAGGAAAACATCTTTCCCTTATCCGATCTCTTGGACAAAATATTAGTTTTCCAAAAAAAATATCTGAAAAAAATAGTTATAGAACTAAGTAAGAAGACCAAATAACCCATTAAAAAATCACACACACTTTAATATTAAAAAAATTCACTTTTTTCACAAGCGAGAACATTTCAAAGGCATTTCTAAAAATAGCTTGAAAACCTTTAAATTCAAGCTTTCATATCCCTTATTTGAAAATATTTCAAAATCCATTTTCAAATCATTAGAAATGAAAAGTTCACAAATAAGTAGGATATCAAAAATTAAGAACCACAATATAAAGTCCTACAATAAGAAGAAAAAAATGAAAAGTAAATAGGTGCTATGTAATAAAATAAAAATAGAGGATACAATTGATTTGGAAAGTTAAATCCCCTAAATGATCCTAATAAGGATCCTAGTATCATGGGATCTACCCTATGTCCTAACATTATTTTGTTATAGACTTCACTCAATGGACCATCCTAACAGCATAAGTTTCATCCCAATACCCCCACCCAACTTGATTTCATATAACCTTATCGGAATGGCACACCCCATCTAGACTTATTGCTAAATAAAGGGAAAACTATAAGTGCGTGGCTACCTAGTGAATCATAATCAGAGACCTTCACTTAACTACTCGAGTTCCCATGAGCAATGAAAATGGTGGTGAGCATAATAAATCATTCCTTCCCTCAAGGATAAAACATTTAGAATAGTAAATGCCCCACCTCATACCCTTATAATAGTAGGTACATGCACAAAAATTTGAAATAATATATTCAATGGATGATATTAAAAATCTACACATGGGATCACATGCCACTATAATCCATAAATATTACTAGGGGTCAAGAGGGTATCACCTCATTTATGAAATATCATTTTCATAATATTCCAAATGGTTCATCACATTAAAAGGAATCACGCTTGGAATACCAATTCACATCACCAAATCACTTTATAAAATCAAATGGGAACTCAATATTCCCTTTTTAAAACACCTTTGAAAACATTCAAATCCACACGAGTTTCAAAATATGACCCCATGGTATAAATCACCCATTTGAAATCAACCAACTCATTTTGAAATTTCATAAGCTTTAAAAAACCCAATACGAACGTTACCAAATTACATTAGAAATAACCAATTCATCTTTTTTAAAATAAAAAAGTCACCGATATTTCTTTAAAAAGTTAAAATAAACTAATGACATGATTTTTAAAGCATTGTTAAATTAATAACACTTTTAAGACATCAAACCGATTATCACAACTTCTTTAAAAACAAGAAGCACCCTGTAAAATCTAATAAGGCATTTCGAAAAACACTTATCATCGATTCACATCACATTACATGGTTTAATAATCATTTTATATAAAATTTGAACCTCAAGAGTCATATATATATATATATTAAACATGTAAATTAAATCACCATCAAACATCATGCATAAAAATGAACATAATAAAAAGTGATAGAAAATAAACATCAACCTCAGACCAATCTCAATCAAGTTGGAAGCAAGATTTATCAATGTGAAACATATCTTTTTCGAAGGTGGTGGATCCCAAAAATAAAATCACATCCCTTGGAAACATAAAAATATAGAACTAGAATCATAGAAACATCCATAACCATCCTCCAAACTATAGAAGCAGTTATGGTTCATGGGAGGAAGAAAATTGGGTGAGGGATAGGAAAGAAAGAAGGGAGATGAGGGAAGGGGAGGCTTACCATGGATGATCACAAGAGGAATGAGAAGAATTAGTTGAAGGAGGAGGCTGATCCGAGGGAGGTTATGAATTCACACAAGGAGTAGGCCGAAGTAGGAGGGGGGGGGGTGTCACATGACATAGAATGGAGGAATGGGGGGTCATAAAAAAGGGAAAGAGGGTGAGGTGTGTTAATTTTTAATTGTTTTAATTAAAAACAATTACAATTAAAACCAAAACTCATTTTTTAAAACCCGGACAAACCAAAAATTTAATATAAATGATTAACCTGACCATGAACCTATCGTTCGCAAAGAAGTTTCTAGAGAATACCCACCCTACATGATTTCTCATAGGAAAATCATGGTTGGAAACATGATTTGGAAACTATTCCAAATTTAACTTTCAAACTATAGATCAGAACAACAATATTGTGGTACAGTGAACCTAACCATGCAAAACTTGTATGCTGCACCCCATACTCACTAGAAGGAATGCATGGTTTCTCCTAAGAATCACTTGTCTAACCCTTAACCGTGAATATACCATGAAACCCAAATAATGTGAGTTAAAAATTAACTACACACAAAAGTGTCCATAAGGGATTCCTTCAAACCATGCTCCTTAAAAATGAACAGGAAGAAAACCTCAAAAAACTAACATTTCGGTTTGAAAATTCATGTAAATTTAAATAAACCTTGAGACACATAAAAAAATACAAATAAAAACCAATGTGACATGGTGGTAGGTAAACATTCCCCTCCATACTACTTTATACGTCCACAAAGTTTTTGGTAAAAGGAAATGTCAAAATGAAATGAATTACAAGAAAACTCCCAAGAAAATAAATATCCTCAAGAAACCAAAATTCATGAAAAACCATTTGAAAACCCAAATAAATGGAAGTAACTCAATGAATATAGAAAAAAATTGGTCTCCACAAAATTTATAATTTCTCTTTAATGGTATAATAACGAGAAACCTCAAAACACAAAAATATAATGTCACTACACTATCACATTCCCAAAATCTTAAAAGGGAATCCAACCAAGTCCACAAACTAAAACCAAACCACTAGAAACTTGTTCCAAATCTACCCATGAAGGAACAAACCTCAAACATCCTGATAAACCATAGGATAAATATTCTAAATCACAAAACCCAAAGAATCTAAACAAGAATCTCAATAATGAATGAAATAAGACACTAATAAATGAAAATCCTATAAAATAAGGGTCACAATCGACATATGAGGGTGCTTAGATCCAACTCCCATGATTACTATCATATAGTAATTTTTGTGGAAAAAATAGTATGATGGAATATATATCCCAAAAGAAAACAAATATACAACCACAAGAATAAAATTATTAACCCAATTTTTTACCCATTTCTGAAGTAACGAGCACAAACAACCCATAGTCTACACCACACAAGGGATATGACAAGAATATGAAATTTGGAATGAAAAATTCCAAAAAAGGAACACTACCCATAATGGGAAACCAAATAAAAAACTAAAAATGGTTTACTCAAGATTAAACTGCTCCAAAATAAAAAATAACAAACCCCAAAATTTTCGATCATCCATCAGAACACAAACACCTCTAGAGAGAACCAAGGAAAAATTCTAAACTAGTTCTCACATGAGAGTCTCAAAAGCATTCCTGATCCCCACAATCTAAAAATGAGTGCATGGGGATCATATAAAAAACATGGGAGTGTTTTCAGCTAATATTCATTGTAAAAGTGATAGTAGGAATATAATAAAAATATGGTATGACTCTTCTATATATAATACATTCATGTTAGATAAAAATAAGGGAAACATCAACCAAATATAAAAAGTGGAAAGAATTATACAACAATGAGCACTACAAAACTCCCTTACCACCCCGATGTGCAATTCCATTAAAGAAAAATATGCCCCACCAATGGAATTTCATCACCCACTAGAAGATATTTATACCCACCATCTATAGAAATCAATAAACTTCTAAGGGGATAAATTAAATCATATAAAATTCCATTCTCTGAACGTTCTATCAAAATTAAAAGTTTTTCTTATAAAATCCTGGAGTAGACACCACTAGTAGAATTCTATATAATAAAAACCGACTTCAATAAATTGAAATTCAATGAGTGGTCCAATGAAGAACCAATAACCAATAAATGAGATAATAATATAGGTGTGAGAACATAAGAACTTAGTAGGACACCAGAACCCACCATAGTTAAGCAGTCTCTTTCATGTTACATCCTAGAAATCTTGTTTGAAAAAAATATAAAAAAAATTATACCATGTTTTTCAAATAAGAAACAATACACCATAAGTGTGAAAAATATTATATTCTGTGATTTTTTATTAAATGAATATAGTTTCTTGGAAAAATATATTTTCCCTGACCCAAACCACTGAGACAAAATATCAATTTTCCAAAACATTAAAAAAAAACGTTTATACAACCAAGAAAAATAACCCAAACACCCATTTCAAAACTCACACACAGATCTAGTTTCAAAACAAACCATTTTAAAAATTTCTCACATGAAAGAAAAATTCAAAATCATTTCTAAAAATAGTTTAAAAACACTTTAAATTCAATATTTTTTCTTACTTTATTAAAAAAATATTTCAAAATACCTTTTGAGACCACATGAAAGGAAAACCACACAAATAAGGAAGAAAGAACACAATCAGTAATAACTAAGTCTATTCACATAATAAGAAGAATCAAATGACATGTATATATATTCCATGAAATAAAATATCTACAAGGGATACAATTGATACACAATGTTAAATACCCTAAATGATCCTAAGAAGAATCCTTATGACATGGATTGTACCTCAAGTCTTAATGTGAGTCCTTCCTAGGCTTCAGTCAATGGACCAACCTACCTGGGTAAATTTCATCACAAAATCACAGCCCAGCCAGCATGATCCTTGCCTCATTGGATTTACACACCCCATAGATCCCAATCACTAAATAGAGGGGACACTAAAAATATATAGATACCAAGTGAGGCATAAGTCTAGACTCTAACTTATCTACCAAGGTTCCCATGACCAATCAAAATGGAGGTGAGCATAATCCATCATCCCGTTACACAAGGATAAAACATTTAAAACAACACATGAACCTTCGACAACCGTAAATATAGAATACACATGCATAACAAGGCTAAAAACATATAAAATGTATCAAATTAAAAATCCACACCTGGGAGAACATGAAACTAAGGATCATAAGAATCACAAAATGGAATAAGACTGAATCATATCATTTATGAATTCTAATTTTTATAAAATTCCAAATAATCTATCTCTTTAAAAGAAAACACACTACGAATGCCAAGCCGTTTCACCAAATGTCTTTTTACACTCAATTGGGAACTCACTGTTACCTTTTTAAATACACATTTTAAACCCCTAAAATCCACAAAGAGTTTCATAATACAATTCACACTGTATAAAAAACCCTTTTTAAATCAACCAACTCATTTAGAAATAACAAAATCTTTAATTATGTCCAAATAATGTTTATCACATCGATTTAAAAACAAAAAATCCGTCCTTTTTTAAATAAAGAAACTCAGTCCAATTTTTTTTAACAATATCAAAATAACCAATCATAAGTTTTTAAATCAAATTTAAATAAAGAAAATTTTTAAAACATCATGTTGGAGCTCATAGCCACATAAAAAACTAAAGAACCCTTTAAAATCCAATCAAGCCTTTACAAAAACATTTGGCATGGATTTACACTCCATTCCACATTCTAAAAATTATTTTTATACCAAACTTACACCTAATGGGTATAATATGTATGTATAATCATCCTTGTAAAACAAATCACCTTCAAACAACAAGCATTTAAAGGTATAAAAATGAAAGAAATAGTAAAGATACACATACTCCAGACCAAAGGAAATCAATCCAAAAGCATGTTATGGTATGTTGAATCATTTTTCCTTTGAATTATAATTCTCCCACACATATGAACACATCCCTAAAAAACCTAAAAACTTAATACCCAAATTTTAGAATCATCCCTAACCCAGATCTAAACCTCAATAGTGTTTAGGGTTTGTAGGATGAATAAAATAGGCTGATGAAAATTTAAGGAAGAATGGAATATAGGTAAGGGGAGGAATACCTAGGAGGCTCACAAAAGGAATTTCTAGAATTAGAAATGTTATGAAGCTGAACAGAATGAGGCTCTAGTGTCTTGTGAGGAGGCGGAGGAAGAAGGGAGGGGTTGTGTCATGTGACAATGGTTGGAGGATGAATGAGATGTTTTTTGTGGGAGAGAGGGTCAACAATGTTTAAATTTAATGGGGTTTTAATAAAAAAAATTAAAATAAAAACAAAGAATGTTTTTCTAACTGAATGAACCATATGATTAGGATGCACAACTTTTTAACCACACACCAACCATGTGAAAGACACAACCTAGCTAAAACCATCCCTACATGGTTTCTCCAAGGCATTTCAGGTCTAGAAAAAAACCTTGTAAAAATATTCCGCACGAAAATTTCAAACTATAGAGATGAACTACACACTTGTCACATGGTTTTCCTAACACTTCAAAAGTCATGCACTACATCCCAAACTCATGAGAAAGTAGGCATAGTTTCTCCTGGGACATGCATTGTACATAACCATGCGTAACGCATGTGACACAAACCATGTGAGTTAAAAATTAACTACACACAAATCTAGTTACACAGTTTTCCTTAAAACCATACACCTTAACCATTTATTAGAAGAAAACCTCAAAAATTTCCATGTTTCGGGTCAAAACACCATGTAAATTTAAAATAAAACTCATTCTCATAATAAAAATTAAAATAATAACCATTGTGAAATTGTGGGTGTCACAAAAAAAATAGAAAAATGGGGATGAAGTTTCATAAATAAGAAATTATATAATTATGTGAAAATGAATTCATGTGGAAAATGTTAAAAAAGGAATATTCTTCTCACAATTTTCTAAAAAATCAAAATAAATAGATTACTATTCACAAGGAAAACATTTAAAAATATCCACCTAAAAAACTTGTAAAACATTTCATACTTAATAGATATATACCTCAAGAAATCATATAAGAATATATAGGGATATCCAAGGAACAATATAATGAATGTTGACATAGAGGGGAAGATTCATGATCGAAAAAGAGATAACGTAATTCCTATTTGGTAGAATTATTAATGTTTAATTGTCAAACAAACTGAGGTTAATTGTTAAGAATATTGAAAAAATATTATATTAAATATATGATAAGAAAAAAAATGGTGTAATGAATAATTTATCATAATGTAAATTTAGTCATAAATAATCTCGATTTCTAAGTGACATCGATCAATAAACTCTTACCTTTACTTATAACTTGAACATAATTTCTTTGAACTTATAAATAATAAACATAACAATATTTATTAATTATTTTATATAATTATTCATATTAATTAACTTTTATATACTTAATTTATATTAATTCTTTTCACATATTTCAGTGTGTTATTTTCATCATCATATGTTTGTAGTTTTGATTGATTCATAAAAGTCCAAAAATGGTGATGTTGGTCCTCGTTATTTGATAAAAATTTCATCAAACATATATTATTAAAGATATTTGAATCATTATTTTTCAATTATCTATATATCCCCCCTATTAACTTGATGTATGTTATGTGTTTGGTTCCTAAGAATGTAATCCATGATGAGAGTGTATTTAGTAATTTAACAATAAGAAAAAGTTACTTTAAATTGATCATTAATTTTCCTATGACCCATAAAGAAACATATTCATTACATAAATTACTATTTAATATCAAATATTTCTAGTATTAATGTCATGATACTCATTCATATTGGTAATGGTGCCGATAATATATCATCATTTATATAGTTGGTTGAACCAACCAAAATATAGACTTGTTCTTCTAAGGAATGAGTTGAAGTATAAAAAATATAATAGTAAATTATTTTCCAAATAAGAAAAATTATGTTAATATAAAATCAATATAGTATATAATTATATTAATAAATTTGGTATATGAAAATTTGATTGAAAAAATATGGTGATGAACTATGTACGTGGATTAATTACCTCCTTCTTGATATTGTTTCCTTTGGAATGAATGATTTAGGATTCCATCATGGAACTAAAAGATAAAAAAATTCTAATAAATATTTATGATAGGAAATATGGGTATGGATTCATGGTATTTTAAAAGGAAAATAGTGGTTCGTAAGGGGTATAGGAGGTTCCCTTTTATTAGTGAGTTTTGAGTGGCATTTCCGTAATTTCTCATTCCCCTAGGTGTAAGGTTGTCATTTTATTATGAAAATTGTATAAAATATATAAAATAATGGATATGTGTCCTAAATAACATCATAAAATAAATATATAGATAATTTTAGAGATATTTTATTTCATTACCACTTAGTTAATCCCTTTTACCTCATTTTACCTTTATAGTGGTAACTCAATTTTTCCCTCAATAACTTCTTTTTATGGAAAAAAAATTGAACTATTTAACTATTTTAGATGTCATGAATATTTTTTTTGGCTCAATTTAATATTTTTAAATTTATAAATATGAAAATTTTAACTTTTAAGTGAAAACATTATATATATATATATATATATATATATGAATTTTTAAACATTAAATGTTTGTGATATTATTTGATATTAATAAATAATTAAATGAGTATCAATACATTTTATTATAAATTGAAATATTTTATATGATTCATCATTAAAAAATTGATAAATTTAATTTATTAGGATAAAAATACACCATGCTAAGAAAAATAGCTCATTGAAAAATATCCATTTTTCACATTAATTGATTCCAACCATATCCTATTAATATTTATTATCTAATTTCTTACCATGTATTTTTATCAGTAATTGATTCTAAATAATTTACATCAATTTTATTAATATGTTAAATCATTTCTTATTAATAAGTATTATAAAAATTAGAATAATATTAACTAACACATAAAAATATATATTAAATTATTTTAATTAAATATTTAATTTTTTATTTCATTGTTAATTATTTTTCAATTATATTATTTTTCATTTAATAATAAAAAATATACCAATTTCATACACCTAATGTATAGATTCATACCCAATTAAATATATATAACATACAAATTTTCACCGACCATATATCCAATGACCATGTTTTTTATGGCCATGTAATTAATGGGAATGTTTGAATCGTATATATTTCCTTCCAAACATTACTAAAATAATTTGTGCTATTCATTTACATATATATCAATATGTTTAAGGTATTTATAATTTTTATCCTTCTTTTAATAGTTTTATTCAGGGTTATGAACTTCTTGGAAAACCACAAGGATGCAGATTTTATAATTTTAGTATTTTTATGTACTTGGAGTTTATTCTTCTTGAATTTTTATTATAATGTTTTATATTTTGTTATAAAAATGTATCCATATTTATATTGTATTTTAATATTTTATTTCATTACCATGTATCATGGTTCAATTTATTTTGTTGTTTCATGTGAAATAGTCTATCCAATATAATATTTATATAAAGGAAAATGCATATTAAAATGACAAGGTGTTAAATTTTATCCCCCTTATAAAACATTTTACCCAAAAACCATTACTCTAATTACAAAAATGATGATACATCCACATAATTATATATTTGATCTCTCACATTTCATCCTGCAACATAATATTTCTCTAAAGAACTTTAATCAGGTGATTGGTCTTGTTTTTTAATAATTTATCTCCATGATCCATGATTTATACTAATCTTTAATTATATGATAGATCATGTTATAATGGTATAACCTTTGATTTTACCACATATAGAGGTTTAGATATATAATTCATTAAATTTGATACCTGAAATACATCATGAACTTGGGAGGGATTTAGTGGGAGTGAAATATGATAAACTACCACCCCCAAATGATCACAGATTTTTAATGGGACAATGTATATGGTGCTCAAATTCCCCTCAATTTTGAATCTCAATGCCCTATTTCATGGGGATATTCAAATTAATACCTTTTATATGACTTCAAACTACAAATATCATCGATAATTATCTATGTATCTCTTCTGTCAATATGGTGTAGTTTCACTGTACTGCTGAATGGATTGAATATTTTAAGAAATTTATTTTGAAATAATTTGTCTCAAAATATTACAATCACCCACTTTATCCTATCATATTAGTGTTTTACACTAATTCTCATATACAACATCATATGGTTCTTTTTTAATTCTAGAATAGAAACTAATTTTATATGGGAACTCTACCATGGGAAGGTAATGATCAAAAACTCCTTTTTAATCTATTATGTATGATCTTATTATGTCCTATAGATTTGTAATGGTAGTTTTTTTTGGTAAATAGTCTGAGTATGATAATTAGGGATGAATCTCATCTCTATATCCAATTCCCACTAAAGACTCTTTCAAAACATCAAGGGAAAACTGGAATCTCGATATGATATAATGGAAAGTGGTACATTATAAAGCCTTACTACTTCCTTTTTATATATGGAAAGTTTATCAAGTGATATTATTTTAATAATAATGAATTTAATTAACTTAATAAGGTGATGAAATGTGACCCAAAAATAATTATAGACTTTTCAAATATTTTGTAGACCCAGAGTGTAATCCATGGTGGTGTTCTCTTATATCTATATAGGTATGGGAAATGGTTTCATAATCCCCTTAGAATTATATTATTCACAATTAACTTTATTATATACCAATAATTGATATAAATACTATATAACCTCTCTATTAATATTTTCACACCATAAATTCTCCTTGAGATATCTATATATCTTTTTACTTCCCAGATACATAGAGAATGCCGATCTACTTTAATAATCTCATAGCTTCTTCTTAAATTATTTTACTTATGGAACACAATTCACTTCCAAAATATTATAATTACATAATTTTAAAAAGTTAACTCCATAGTATGATTTAACTTATTTTTTAGATCCCTATCCTCCCTCTGTGTGTCATTGATTTTCACATTGATGAATAATTGAGTAGTCAGTTGAGTAAGATAGTTTTTATCAAATTCCCTTATTATTTCATGTTCCATCCTTTACAAATCCATGATTACTGTGTCTCTTTAAATCCTCAAATGTATTTGGTGTTGGGATCCGTCCTACTAAATGTATCATCCACCTTGTATTCCTTATGAGGGTGGTAATTTATTGAGCAATCATAGTATTTTCTCAAATTACAAACATCTCTTTTGGTGCATATTTATCTCCTTAAATGGGAATATATACTTTATAATATTTTGACCATTATATATATTTCAGAATTTCCACCATATTGATAATTCCTCATTATCTTTAATGAAAATATTACCACATTGAGATATAAATCAGTAATAGAATGATTTCTATCAGGGGATTTTTATTGATGTGATGCATAATATATGACTATAATATTTATTGAGAACACATTCTAATACCTTCTTTGATGAATTACTATTTATAAAAAATCATTCTCCACTATAGTGTAATGTCATTAAATGTATAGTGACTAATCATATCTTTAAATCATATAAATTGTGTTCACATTATTCTATCAAAAACAACTTAACTCTCTTCTAAGTTAACTTGGTTCGTGGATTGTAAATCCATGAGTAATTTCTCAAAAAAATATCGATAGTATTCAGAAAATCAAACAAACTAAGGATCTTTATTATAGTTGTTGGTTTGGTACATTCTTCAATAACATCTATATTTTATGGATTTATATATATATTCAAACTTTTATTTACATGGACCAGGAAAGATACTTTTTGTAACAAGAATTCATAC